>OZ021683.1:13973157-14619787 GCA_963978505.1 Listrodromus nycthemerus | reverse complement strand
CGACAATCCGGAGTAGTCTTCGAGGAAAGTGTACGCGATTTTAAAGGTTTCGGTGGAGAATTCACTGCTTCGGAGTTCCCGTTCGACATCATTTATTACCGCAAAGGGGAGGAGAAGATATCCGCATCGTTGATTTCTGTATGGAGCTCTCTGGTGTTGGCCAGCACTCAGCGGCCGAAGCGGCATTACTGTCCTCGATATCGGAACCTCGACTATCTCCGTCGCTCGGATCGTCGATGGTGTTCAATGCCGACGACGTCCTCGCCCCGAGGGCGAACCACGAAGGTTGAGGACATCTGCCAAACGGTCCCGATAGATAGCGGGGAACAATGGTCGCGAAGTGCTCGCCGCTCGTTTCAGCCCTCGCTTGTGTTCGGCCATCGAAGAAGAACCTCCCGCGGTACGCTCCGAGAACCATCTTCCGGCGATGCCATCGCCTACAAAATTCTATAATTCCACAAGCCCTCGAAGGAGGTTCTCATCGATCGCTCGATTCCCACCCTCGAGAGAATCGATGGGGCCGCGGCGGAAGTTCATAGCCCTCTTTTTTTTTTTTCTTTTTTTTTTTTATCCCCACGATTCTTCGTGCCCGAGCTGCTCCTTCTTTTTGTAATTCCTTTTTTTTTTTTTTCGTATTTATCGACGAAAACGACGGGGTGAGAAAGCGCGATAAGCGACGATTCGGAGAGAATTGGCAGGGCGCCCGATCCTCTTCGTCCCGGTCTGCGAGAGACCGGCCGACCTCCCGCAGAGCCGCCATCGTCGCAACCGATTCATTTTATAACGAGCGTAAGACCGAGAGAACCGTTCGAGCCCTTTCGAAAGTCCGCGCGTCACGACGCTCTTTTTCCATTGATTAATTACGGGGATTCGTCGTTAATCGACCGACCGGGGTTTAAGAGCGGTTCTCGACGATCGACTGGGCAACCCCCGATCGAACGCCGTTCTTTCGCTCATTCCTCGGCTCGTCTCTCAGAGGAGCCGTACCGAGGATCACGTCGGAACTGTCCCGGCAAAAAAAGATGCCCGCCACACTCTCACGTCAGTCGGAGAAAAAGAAATCGGGATTGAGATCGTTTTTTTTTTTTTTCCACCGCAACAACGATATTCACCCCGACGGATAAACCATGACGTTCGGCGCACTGAAAACCGATTGTTTTTATTTACGTACAAAAGTCGCACAAACCAACATTTATTTCTCCCCATTGTCGACCGAAACAATGACGTCGGGACTCCGAAGACGTAGAAAAAAAAAAAAAAAAGGGTCGCAAAGCATATTCCGTTTGAATAGAATTTCGCGGAGTTCGCGAAATGATCTCGAGTTGAGACCCATATATATATATATATATATATATATATATATATATATTAGGGCGTTTCAAAAAAAAAAAAATTTTCTCGGAACCAAGCTCAAAAGTTTCGTTTAGATGTCAAAGTAGGCCTCTGAAAATATGAGCCCTTAATATTGATATTAAGAATGTGCGCATCGCACTTTTCGATTTCCCATAAGAGTAACACAGGGAGTTTTTTTTTTTCGTACCGATTTTTGTAACTAATGAACCATAAATTGCACTGCAATTTCTATGAGCTATTTTTGTAGAGAATTGAACGTTCTACAAAAAAGCTCTGACATCATTTTTCGATTCATGGTTCATTGGTTACAAAAATCGGAAGAAAAGAAAAAAAAAAACTTTCTGCGTTATTCTTATGGGAAATCGAAAAGTGCGATGCGCACATTCTTAATATTAATATTAAGGGCTCATATTTTCAGAGGCCTAGTTTGGCATCTAAAAGAAATTTTTGAGCTCGGTTCCGAGGAAAAAAAAAAAAAAAAAAATTTGAAACGCCCTAATTTATATATATATATATATGTATATATATATATATGAATTTTTCTTGCAACCGTGTAGCGCATGCGGTTGGCATCTTTCTCTCGACTTCCTCGAGCTCGAAGGAACTTCTGTTGTCCCACCGTTAATTAACAGAATTGATGTAAGATTAAAGAGACCGTCATATCTATCGTCGCTGAACTCTCGTCGTCCTCATTCTTCGGCTATGCTTCTCGGGTTTCTTGCTGGCACTCTCGTTCGTACTTCGTATTGTACGTAGCACGGGTCTCTACTCTGGAAGGAACGCCAGGTCGATCGTCGACTTATTGTGCTCGAGATATCGGGTCGTCGACTTTTTGCACTTGCAGCGACAGACCCGCCGGATGAAAAAGTAGTAGCGGACTGTGATAGACAGACTATCGGGACGAGACGGAGTTATCGATAAAAATGTCATTATTCGCGGCACGGAAACGCTAATCAATCATAATTGACTGATCGAGAGGGTGGTCTTAAAATCGTGACGAGGAACCATGTCACAGACCGGGAAACCCGAGAAGAGTCGATGAATTTTTTGGGACCGGAAAAAGTCGGGTTTTTTTAAAAACCCCGGAAGTTCTCGAAGCTTTTTTCCGTTAATTCCGTGCTAAACGAGTATGTAGATTTTTCTGCAAACTCGTCGACTATTCAGCATTTTAATGATCGTTTCGCGGTAATATATTCCATAGGAATTTCATATTTTCAATAAATATCGTAAACATTGTTTTAGAACATTTTACCTCACGTAGATTTTTTAGGTCAACGAACGTTGCACAATCGATAATTGCTCCATAATTCTCAGCGTGAAAGTCTGTATATAGAAATTGTAGGGCGCAATTTGTCGCTCAACCGGTTCGAATAATGAATCGTCGATCGTTCGTCGTAGCCACGTTAGACCGTGTAAATTTTGGGTGTCCGCTCGCGTCCCAATCGCATAAAGTCGAATATGCGGCACGATAAGCTTCAGTATTGTATGGAAATTCTTAATTGCGATCCAGCGTGGATGCCGGAATTCGATCGTTCGTCTGGTCCGAAGTGGATGCTTTCGGAAGTGACGATGATTTGTGGTTAATGTTCCGGCAGGCAACGGCTCGCCGGAAACGGCACTTCAACCTCCGACGGTGTCCGAGTGGATTAATGAAGCCGCGGCTACACGTATAGCGGCGAGAACGGCGGTGACGAACGTGAAATTAAAAAAAAAATAGTCTATATACGATTTGCCAATTAGCGGAAGAACGATCGCTCCTCCCGACACAACGTCGATAGCAGCAGCGGAGACTCGAGCGTATCGAGTTCTTTCTCTACGATCGGTGACCCCCTTCATCCGGAAGTGGGTCGGTCAGTCCGCGGGGAGTGCGCGAGACACTCTCGTGCGGAATCTCCCGTTTCCGCGGTAGAAAAAAAAAGTCGCTTCCTCGCGGTCTGCTACGAAATATAATTCGTCATATCGTCTGATCACGAGAGAAAGATGGAGTAAAGGATACACCAATGATTTCTCGAGGGTGCGATACGGGCGCGTGATGCAGCTCGTCGTCGCCAATTCCCCTCGACGATCTCTCGCGATAGTTGTGGAACGCGAGAAAAAAAAAATCAACGTCAGAAAAACATTTAGCTCGCCGAACAGAATATTCTTGTTGTTCGCAAATATCATCGTGCGATCGGCCGAAAAATTTTTGAACCTAACAATTTTTTTATTTCGCGGACGAAATATTTACACTCGCGTCCCGATCCGAATGTTGGTCGATCGAACCGTATTTTTCTAAGTGTAAATCCTTCTCTCAGTGCACCGGAGCGGACAACGTGAATTAACGAAAAAAAAAACAAAAAACAATTTCACTTTTTTTCCTTTTTAATTTTTTCCCTTCTCAATTTTTCATACATTCATTCACCCGTTTACTCGGACAAACGGGACACCGGCAGATCGAGAGTACGCCGCGGTAACGAAAAAAGTCTCATTAAATGCCCATATTTATTTAAAAAAAAAAAAAAAAAAAAAAAAAATCCGTCTTCTTTGCCGTTTTTTTCTACTCGACAAAAAAATGCGGTTCATTCGACACCTTTGCCCTACGCGATTTATTCGGTCCCATTTTAAATATACTCCATAAAAAAAAATGTCGCGACCCACTCCGAACTCATTCGGCGACCAATTTTCGTCGCGCGAAGCCTTCTCTCTCATCTCCGGCGATGCCGAAATCCTCGCTGCCACGAAACTACGCACGGTTACCATGCAAATTTGTCCATAACTCACGGAAACGGCGTCGTGAAGGCTCGCGGGTGCGAGTTCGCAAACACGACGATCTCGTGAAATAGAACATTTTCCCTCGTCCGGCGAGCGAGTGAAAGTGGCGACGGGGGAGGGAAAATGGGGCGTGCTGGAAAACGTTACGTGGCATCGGCGATAATGCGGTGGTTTCGGTACCTTGGCGATTCTGTCTCCGAGAGGTTTCTCCGCTCTTATCTCCGAATGGGATTCCGTGGGACTCTTCGTTACTTTCGGCGTTTCGCCACCGTTCCTCCTCTTCACGTGTGCGGTCCAGCTATCCACTGTCGCGAGGTAACCGGCGAAATTACGAGGGAAAAAACGAGGAGAGTCGAGTGCGCGTCTCTGATTTACGGCACCGATGTTTGTCGGGTGCAAAGCCATGTAAAGCGTGTAGCAGATTTTTGTTGCTCGGGCGTTTCGCGACCTCGACATGTATTTACGGTAATTCTCGATACGTTCGTGTCTCGCTGAATGCAGCCAGAAGAAACTTTATTCCGATCAACGAAAATTTATCAAGGGAGAGGAAAAACTTTTATTCTCTTCGTGGCACAACGAAATATTTATTAATTTCGAATATATTCATTCTTCGGATGGTATTATTTTTATTGTCTGGTAAATTTTCATTATTTTGTTCAATTTCATTATTCAATAATTATTGGATCCAGCTGATTGGAAAATTATAAAAATATTATAAAAAATAGATATATATGTCCAATAATTTTTTTTTTTTAAATTTCCTAACAGACCCGCTACTTAAAAATATTGCGCAAACAAATTCTTTGTTAGACGCGTAATTTTTACTATCAACGAAACGTCAAAAAAGCAATATCTCATTATTGATTAATTTTCAAATTATTTATTGACTCCGGACGTGTCTGAAATATGAAAAAAAAAAAAAAAAATCGGTCGATGCCCGACTCTAAACTCGATAACGCATAATATACATAATAATTATGCTAAGCAGAGTCGACCGCGCTTTCATCCCACATTTTGCGCAAACACACCGGCACTACCTGTCCGCGAAAATAATTTCACAGCGACGAACAACGACGCGTTCTCGTTGGTAAAATAATCTGCGGTTGCGCACGGAATCTCCGTCGCGTGAAAATTATGCGGGTCGACGTGATCGTCGTATTTCAGTGGAATTCGATAGCGTAAACCGCGTCGCCTAACTCGCTGTATGCGCAACGACAATAACGATTGATACGTGCGCAGTTTCCACCCTCGCTGTCCCTTCGTATTTCCATCGGGGCGGCGACAGCGGCCGAAATCGAACTGTGTCGTTCGCGTGTTCACACCTTGCCGCTCCGACAAATTCTCGCACATCCAATGTCGAGAATCGAAGCCGCAGCTTCGAAAGATTCGCATCGACGGTGAACACGGCACGGAATAACGCAATCGGGATTTCTTCTTCGCTCTCAGCGCCGATCCGCGGCGCTTCTCTCACTCGAGCTTCTTCCCCGAAGCCGGTGTACGGAATCGCTATTATCTCGATGCACAATCGGCGATTAAGCGAGCGTTCAACGCCGCACAATCAGCGGCCGCGAGCCCGTTAATTAACGAAGATCGTTAACGCCCGGCAGTGCGGCGACGAGCACAAAGCTCGACTCTATCGGCGCGCCTTCCGAACTCCATCGCGTGAGTCGCCGCGATTGCGCGCAATCACCGACCGGATCATCGTCGTTATCCAACCGATCTGCTATCGTAACGATTATAATAATATTGTTGAAGCCCGTTCGATTATCGATGCAGCGATTCGCATTTTCGCGATGAATTCGCCGATGCATCATGGACGAAATTCGACGGACGGATCGATCCGACTGCGTCGCACCGGGCCGATTTTTGGTAATCTTTGCGATCAGCTCGTTTCAGTAATTCGCGATTTTTTTTGCAAATAGGTCAATTGGATTACCGAATGCTTTTTCAACACCTGAAAAAAAAATTCTTTACTCCACGCTTGACTTGACTCGCTCAGCAAATAAATCGATTCATTTTATTTTATTAAATATCTACTCGATGCAAATCGTTATTTGTTTCATTATAACGTTCACGTCGTAGTAGTTCGAATGGACACTTGAGTAGATTTTTTTTTTTTAATCCTCGTCGGATAATTTTTCTGACTAATATTTATTTTCCATAAACTCAAACATTTTTTTTTTAATCCGCGCGAAATATTTTTGATAGCTCGCAATGCTTATATTTCTATTCCCGGTTAGCCCTTTCCAGGTCTTCGGAAGACCTCGATGAGAATTTCAAAAATTTCCACCGATTTCACTCAAACATTTTGTGCGCTTCCTTTTCTACTCCTAAGATATTTTTTAACGTAGTTTCTCCTTGTCCGTCGAATTATTTCGTAGCTGCTCGGCATTCCGTAGCTGTTCCCTATCTCCCCGAATGGCAATTATCGAGGTACACGTGTAGAGCTCGAGCGGTGAAAATGGCCCGGTCGATGCGTCATCCGCTCGCGTCCAAGTCGTCCCGGGCCATATTCGCCACTTCCGTCTCGAATTCCCTGCGTGAAACTCCCTCCTCGCCGCCGTAGCGCCGCGAGTGTTTCGAATTCCATCGGCTTAAGATCATGGATTGTCGGGTGTGACAACGAGCCGAGCGAGCTGCGTGGTTCCGGCTCGCGGTGCCGCACAGTATCGCGCCTATTTCGATTAATGTTCGCCACCGTTTCGCTCTTCCGATTGCGCTAATTGAGATTGCGGTTTGGCCTATTAACCGCCGGCCGAGAGCGCCTTACATCGGCCAATTAACGGCTAATTATCGCGAGGTCGAGGTTGTTGACGATGCGTTCTCGAAACGTCGAGTGGTTTTTTCGGCGATAAAATTATCATTTTTTCTATTTTTTTCTCGATTTTTCGACCAATTTTTTCCCGCATTGGTGAATTCGTTCGACGGCAATGCGAGCGGGCGAAACGCTCGAGGAGGGTCGTCATGGGACGTGACACGAGAGTCGATCAATCGGCTCCTCCATTAATTCAACGCCGATCCGTCAATTGGACGATGTGCGTGAGTCACTCGGCCAGGAACGTTCGTGCTCCATCTAACACCTCCGTTTTAATTGTCCGCACGTTTCTGCGGTCTGCTTTTTCATCGCAACGTCCGCGTCGGTCAACATCCTGGAAATTGGACTCGCCAATGATTGATTTTCCCCGCTTCGCTTCTCTTCGTCGCACCGTTCCTCCGACGTTTCGCCAAAATCCGGCTGTCCACGTCTGTATTCGATCATAGCGACGGATCGGTTTCGAAGCTGCGCGCGTGTCGCGAAACACCTCCGGGACAAAAGCGACGCTGATGTCGAAGACCGTCGGACACGGAAGCGAGGAAAAAAAATACGCCGGCTGAAAGCACCGAACGAACGACGAGAAGGAAATTCCTCACCGTCGATTATCCCATTGGCTATTCATATTTTCATGAATATTCCTTGTTTCGCGGTGTCTCGCAAAATTCCCCCAAAAAAACCATCCGCGTCATTTTTAATGGACCACTCTGGTGCATTAAAAATGAGGACGAAGCGAAATATGGGTCGGCTGGACGGAACGCGATAGTGGCAAAATCATTACGTTTTTCAATAATTTTTTTGACGCTCCATTTTGCCCCGCGACACAACCGAATTTTCTCCCGTTATGCCGAGTACGACGAGTCTCGAACTTCCGATTCGAGCAGCAAAATGTGTCGTTGAACCGCGTAGAAAAATAGTAGAAAATTTTTTTTTTTAACGTATCGAAATACCGTCAAAGTTTTTGGAAACAAATTTCGGGCACGCGATGTATAATTTATTTATTTTTCAAAAAAAAAAAAAAAAAAATCCCAATCCCAAGATTTTTCAGTATTTTCTGTAATTCACTGGAAAAAAAAAAAAAAAATTATTTCCCACGCAATTCACCGAGCACTCTACGGGGTATTTTTTTTTTGTTTTCGCCACAGCGACTTTGAAACTTTATGCAAAAGACTTGTTTCGCATGAAAAATTAATTTTTTTTATATTGCACATGTGCAAGATACTTCCTCAGAATTTTCCCGAGGCCTGCGGCGGGAAGTCCCCGTACAGTCGAGCAGTGTTCTCCGATCCTTTTTCTAAAGCATCGTCCTCTTCTCGCATCCGCTGTTAGTTCATAATTATTTCCGAATGGCCGGAAGCACACCGGCCCGGTGAGATAGGGCACGACTAGCCGGCCGGTGAGCGAAGTGGCAAAGTTTGTCGTTCGAGAAGTTTTATTCGCGAGGATGAACATCGTTTCGTCCTGGTCGGTACGGCGAGGGACGAAAGCGGGGAATGAAAAGCTCCGACGAAGAGGGGAGATGCATGCAAGACCGGATGCAACAGCTTGGAGCATAGCGATTCGGGGTGGGAGTCGAGCTCGCTTTTCCACGGAGCGATGCTTCCTTCCCGATTCGAAATTCCGGTCCGACCCGTTGCGTTCTTCCCGTTCGCCTTTCCCTCGTTTCCCGCTCCGAAATTTCCACGATTTAATATTTCCACTCCTAAGGTTAATGCCGAATATCCGTCTTGCTTGCGAATTCAATCTCGGCCGAGAATGCAATAAAAACACGAACGACGCCGATGTTTATAAAAATTTTAATCAGCGGTGCAACGGCGACGTTTCGCCATTCGCCAGCAACATGGCAAATATAGTTTTCAAGACGAGCTCACAGCGGTTCGTGACAAAAATCGAATGAAGTTTACTGTAAATTGATTTCTCGTCGGGAGCAGCGGGAAAAAATGGAAATTCCTTTGATCAGAGGTATTACTGATGATAGCAAAAAATTACAATATAAATTTGGCGTATGAAATCAGCATTCGGATTCAAAAAATTTCATCTCTGATGCAACACCCGTGTATCAAAATTCTGGTCACGACATCGAAAAATTCCAATCCCCATAAAATTGTGTTGTCATCGAGAATCTCATAGAAACGATATATCATACGAATAAACATAAAAATGCATATATTTTAATAAATTTTCAGGTGTTTTTCGCAGTGAAGAACACGGGCAAATGCGAACGCGCATGGCGCAACTGTGCCGCGTTTCCATGCACGTGTTGCTTGTCAACTGGCGGGTTGTTGGCAAAATTCTGTCCGGACATCATGAGTGAGATAAATTCCTGCGAGCCGCTTTATTTTTATTTTTTTCACTTACCGCGTGTAGCATAAACTTCAATTATTTTCTGGACCGGTGCCCCGAGCCGTTTTATTTATTGTCTCTGGCGCCCTCGCACCCGTCTCGAATTCCTCGGTTGCATTCACGCCGCCTGTCGTCTCCGTTGGAGCGAACGTACCGAGATTAAACCGAAGGGACCGCGACCGATACTGTTCATACTTTAACGCAGGAATATATATCGGTGCGGATCGAAAGGCGCGTTCCACATGCTTCTCTCAAAGCCCGCCCCAAAGCATTCATTCTCACCGCCTGAAGCTTCCGGGGATCGTCGCGAAGACACTCCGTTTCGTTCCGTCGCATTGATTCGGTATCGAGCGCGGATCTCGCTGTCTTGCAGTTTGCTTCGCCGCATCGACGCTTCCTTATTGTCTCGTACGTGAAACTGTTTCATGTACCGTGCTGTTCACCTACTGGCATTCATTGTTCGACGCTCGTGCTTCGTACATAAATTTCTTGCAACTGCTATTCAATGTCTTTTGCACTGAAACTTTAGCGACGGGACTGAGACGGGCGTTTTTTTTTTTTTAACCAAAAGTCGTTTTTTTTAACATGAGACGAGTTAAAGAGTTTTAAAGATTTCATTTAATATTTTTTTTATCGATTATTACGTTTTCGAATTTTTTCTTTAGCGAATATTGCTATTTAATTGTTTCGTGACAATTTTTTTGTCTCAATTATCGAGGGGTGGGGTGAGAGTCGGGGAATATTCTTACGTGAGAAACGATTTCAATCACGCTGCAACACCTATCGTTCGACAATTATTCGCACGAAGACTAATTTTTTTATGCACGAGACTGTGAGAATTTTTTTTTTTTTGCCTACGAGAAGTGATTTTTAATCAAATACAAAACGGGTATTAATTTTTTTTTTTATTTCGTGCAATAATGCGTCAGTGCGTCCCGGGATTTTGATTGAAATCCGTCGTATTCGATCTTGTTTGCAGAACGAGAACCGAGCGTTGCGACTGAAAGAGCCATCTTCGCTAGCGCTGTCGGCCGGAAGTTCCGGCGGTTACACGGATTCCGATGCAACGGCCATGGCCGTGTCGTCCGAGCTCCTGCCGGCTCAAACCACCGATCCGCGGGTCACGTGGAATTACTTCGATGAACAAGGGTAAAAAAATGTTTCATTATTTTCCAATCTCTCAATACGATTAAGCTTATCGTCTAAAATTTCGCCGTTTTTTTTTCCTCGACGAATATCGCCATCAGTTAATTTATATTATCGTCCCGAACATAGATACGTATCGAGAGGTGGCCTGAGAGCCGGGGAAGATCCTTACGCGAGGAACAAATTCAATCAGGAAGCCTCCGACGGATTGTCGAGCAATCGAGACATTCCCGACACGAGAAGCGCAATGTAAGTAACAAAAAAAAAACGTCTCACACACTTATGATTATTCGACTATCGGCTGTTCGCGTTAACCTCGAACGCGACACGCCAGTCGTGAGACGAGTCGAGTCAAAATTCGCTGCGGCGGGATAAAAATTAAAGGAAAAAAAAAATTAAAAAAAAAAAAACAAACAAACAAACAGACATTCTCGATCGCGGTTTTTTTCTATCGAGGGAAACGAGAAAAATTGTCGTCCGCACGATACTTTGCGACAATGCAACTCACGAACGAGCCGTCGGCGATCGAGCCGTCGGCCGAGCAACGTCCCGGTCGCTCCGCAAGGGCCAAGAAGCGAGAACGAATTTGTCGCTCTCTGAATCCGTTCATTCATTATTACTGGAAACTCCGCGACACCCTCGACCACGATCTGACGTCGAGAATGATCGCGAAGATCGCCGCGTACCGGTGGGAAGCGATGTGTCACGCCGCCAAGTTGCCGTACATCGAGGCGGCGAAGAGACAGTGGACACGTCGAAAAGCTCAGTGGCGAAAGAACGCTGCCCTTTCGCGTGGCGTTTGATTCAACGCCCGCGTCACAACCGCGGCTCAACATCACTCGTCGAGAGAAATTCTCGCAATGGAGTTCACGCAATTTACACGCGACCGCGGTTCTCCTCGCGACTCTCCGAGTCGCTTGCATTCTTGACTCGATTATCCGCATAAATCGTCCTGTTACAAATTGTCGTCTTTTTAAATATATTTTTTTTTAAATATAAATGTATCGAAATGTCCGAGTAAACTGTGATTCCGTGATAAAAAAAAAGGTAATTTGTTATTTAGTGGATTATTTTTTGTGCGAAAACTTTTTTTGTGTTTTTTTTTTTTTATTCAATCATTTTTGCGATATTTTCCGCCTTTACTTTAAAATTTTGCAATTGTTGCGAATCGAACAATTTTCCTGGTTACGAATACGTTCCACCGTTAAAGTTTTTTTTGTTTTTTTGTTTTTAATTTTTTTTGTGATATCTTCCGCCTTTACTTTAAAATTACTTGCGTCTTATTTTTGCAATTGTTGCGAATCGAACAATTTTCCTGGTTACGAATACGTTCCGCCGTTAAAGTTTTTTTGTTTTTTTTTTTAAATCATTTTTGCGATATTTTCCGCCTTTACTTTAAAATTTTGCAATTGTTGCGAATCGAACAATTTTCCTGGTTACGAATACGTTCCACCGTTAAAGTTTTTTTTGTTTTTTTGTTTTTAATTTTTTTTGTGATATCTTCCGCCTTTACTTTAAAATTACTTGCGTCTTATTTTTGCAATTGTTGCGAATCGAACAATTTTCCTGGTTACGAATACGTTCCGCCGTTAAAGTTTTTTTGTTTTTTTTTTTAAATCATTTTTGCGATATTTTCCGCCTTTACTTTAAAATTACTTGCGTCTCATTTTTGCAATTATTGCGAATCGAACAATTTTCCTGGTTACGAATACGTTCCGCCGTTAAAGTTTTTTTGTTTTTTTTTTTAATCATATTTGCGATATTTTCCGCCTTTACTTTAAAATTACTTGCGTCTCATTTTTGCAATTGTTGCGAATCGAACAATTTTCCTGGTTACGAATACGTTCCGCCGTTATCGTTTTTTTGTTTTTTTTTAAATCATTTTTGCGATATTTTCCGCCGTTAAAGCTGAGTAGAATCAATAGAAAAAAAAAAAATGGTGAACGTGTTTCGTGGACGTGAAACGTTTGATAAATGTACAAACCGTTTCTTGCCGTGCGGAAAGCGGCGCGACCCGATGACAGTTAAACTCCCGGAGAATTCAAAAGATAAAATCGAATGAACCCGGCTCGTACTTGCCGGTCACCGAGATTCCATTCCGAAAAAAGTAGGGCAAACCGCCTGCTACCGCTTCGACGTTTTCCACCCTCGCGTTTTTTCTTTCACGTTCTCTTCCCCGAGCTCACAATCGAAGCTCACGATTGAACTGCCGGCTCGTTTACCGATCGACGGCGCGTAATCGAACCCATGGAAATTCGATCGCGCCACCGGTTACCTCGTACATCGCAGCAGCGAAGTCCTCGCGAGCATTTTTTATTTCTTCACCACACTCGCGTCTTCCGGAGAGCTTTGAGGCCGAAAAAAAAAAATCGAAAAGTACGATCGGGACCGACAGACTTTTAACTCTTTTCGCTCTCCTCCACCACCGATCATTCCTTTTCGTCATTCGTTCATTTCTTTACTCTTCTTTTATGGACCTCGAATTCCTCGTCGTTTCGTCTCCTCACCCGCGCTTATCACGTCCACCTCGCCATCCGAGCTTTTGCCATACTTTTCCCTCCGAAACCACCTCCGAGGCGTCGTGTTCGCGACGCCCCACGAAACTTCGAGTTCGAGAAATCGAATTGTCCAAGAACAGCGACAGTGTCCGTATCCGGTATCCGGGAGTCAAACTAAGAGTCGTCCGTCGCCTCCGAACTCCTCCGGCTTGCCGCTGCAAGATTCAGTTTCCCCGAGAGCTCGTGGGGTGAGTTCGGGGCTGGAGAAAACAGGCGACTTCTGACGCCGTCGGGAGTCAAGATTTTCGGTTAAAGGGCGACTCGTGAGACGATGGTCGAGGGATCCATTTTCGTCAGAGAGCTCTCTTATCCCTAACGCAGTATTTCGTCGCTGGTCGCCATTCGGCTTCGTCCGAACGCACATGAGAGAAATGGGATTTCGCCGGGAATTTTGCGAGACTGCGCGACCGAGTTTGTAAAGTTTTTTGGTAGACTTGTCGAGCTCAATGACGTTAGGTACTTCAAAGCTTTCGTGGTCCCGCGAATCGTCAAAAAACCGTTGCGCGGATGCGAGACGTTAAACCGAAATCGAGGTTCCGCCGGAAGCTCGCACCATCCGAGATTCTTTGCTTTTGCCTCTTGTTCTTAATGTCGGAATCTGCAGGGTTTTTATGTTTGTCGATGAAGTACCCGAGGTAGATTTCACTTTGAATTTTTCATATCTTCCTTCGCCATTCGAACACTTTTCGGTTCTGCGTTCGATCGTCTCTTTGTTACCGCTTCCAGCCGGCACTTTTGCTTCGATCTTTACGCACACGAGAGAAATGGGATTTCGCCGGAAATTTTGCGAGACTGCGCGACCGAGTTTGTAAAGTTTTTTGGTAGACTTGTCGAGCTCAATGACGTTAGGTACTTCAAAGCTTTCGTGGTCCCGCGAATCGTCAAAAAACCGTTGCGCGGATGCGAGACCTTAAACCGAAATCGAGGTTCCGCCGGAAGCTCGCACCATCCGAGATTCTTTGCTTTTGCCTCTTGTTCTTAATGTCGGAAACTGCAGGGTTTTTATGTTCGTCGATGAAGTCCACGAGGTAGATTTCACTTTGAATTTTTCATATCTTCCTTCGCCATTCGAACACTTTTCGGTTCTGCGTTCGATCGTCTCTTTGTTACCGCTTCCAGCCGGCACTTTTGCTTCGATCTATACGCACACGAGAGAAATGGGATTTCGCCGGAAATTTTGCGAGACTGCGCGACCGAGTTTGTAAAGTTTTTTGGTAGACTTGTCGAGCTCAATGACGTTAGGTACTTCAAAGCTTTCGTGGTCCCGCGAATCGTCAAAAAACCGTTGCGCGGATGCGAGACCTTAAACCGAAATCGAGGTTCCGCCGGAAGCTCGCACCATCCGAGATTCTTTGCTTTTGCCTCTTGTTCTTAATGTCGGAAACTGCAGGGTTTTTATGTTCGTCGATGAAGTCCACGAGGTAGATTTCTCTTTGAATTTTTCATATATTCCTTCGCCATTCGAACACTTTTCGGTTCTGCGTTCGATCGTCTCTTTGTTACCGCTTCCAGCCGGCACTTTTGCTTCGATCTATACGCACACGAGAGAAATGGGATTTCGCCGGAAATTTTGCGAGACTGCGCGACCGAGTTTGTAAAGTTTTTTGGTAGACTTGTCGAGCTCAATGACGTTAGGTACTTCAAAGCTTTCGTGGTCCCGCGAATCGTCAAAAAACCGTTGCGCGGATGCGAGACCTTAAACCGAAATCGAGGTTCCGCCGGAAGCTCGCACCATACGAGATTCTTTGCTTTTGCCTCTTGTTCTTAATGTCGGAAACTGCAGGGTTTTTATGTTCGTCGATGAAGTCCACGAGGTAGATTTCTCTTTGAATTTTTCATATATTCCTTCGCCATTCGAACACTTTTCGGTTCTGCGTTCGATCGTCTCTTTGTTACCGCTTCCAGCCGGCACTTTTGCTTCGATCTTTACGCACACGAGAGAAATGGGATTTCGCCGGAAATTTTGCGAGACTGCGCGACCGAGTTTGTAAAGTTTTTTGGTAGACTTGTCGAGCTCAATGACGTTAGGTACTTCAAAGCTTTCGTGGTCCCGCGAATCGTCAAAAAACCGTTGCGCGGATGCGAGACCTTAAACCGAAATCGAGGTTCCGCCGGAAGCTCGCACCATACGAGATTCTTTGCTTTTGCCTCTTGTTCTTAATGTCGGAAACTGCAGGGTTTTTATGTTCGTCGATGAAGTCCACGAGGTAGATTTCTCTTTGAATTTTTCATATATTCCTTCGCCATTCGAACACTTTTCGGTTCTGCGTTCGATCGTCTCTTTGTTACCGCTTCCAGCCGGTACTTTTGCTTCGATCTATACGCACACGAGAGAAATGGGATTTCGCCGGGAATTTTGCGAGACTGCGTGACCGAGTTTGTAAAGTTTTTTGGTAGACTTGTCGAGCTCAATGACATTAGGTACTTCAAACCTTTCGTGGTCCCGCGAATCGTCAAAAAACCGTTGCGCGGATGCGAGACGTTAAACCGAAATCGAGGTTCCGCCGGAAGCTCGCACCATCCGAGATTCTTTGCTTTTGCCTCTTGTTCTTAATGTCGGAATCTGCAGGGTTTTTATGTTCGTCGATGAAGTCCACGAGGTAAATTTCACTTTGAATTTTTCATATCTTCCTTCGCCATTCGAACACTTTTCGGTTCTGAGTTCGATCGTCTCTTTGTTACCGCTTCCAGCCGGCACTTTTGCTTCGATCTATACGCACACGAGAGAAATGGGATTTCGCCGGAAATTTTGCGAGACTGCGCGACCGAGTTTGTAAAGTTTTTTGGTAGACTTGTCGAGCTCAATGACGTTAGGTACTTCAAAGCTTTCGTGGTCCCGCGAATCGTCAAAAAACCGTTGCGCGGATGCGAGACGTTAAACCGAAATCGAGGTTCCGCCGGAAGCTCGCACCATCCGAGATTCTTTGCTTTTGCCTCTTGTTCTTAATGTCGGAATCTGCAGGGTTTTTATGTTCGTCGATGAAGTCCACGAGGTAGATTTCTCTTTGAATTTTTCATATATTCCTTCGCCATTCGAACACTTTTCGGTTCTGCGTTCGATCGTCTCTTTGTTACCGCTTCCAGCCGGTACTTTTGCTTCGATCTATACGCACATGAGAGAAATGGGATTTCGCCGGGAATTTTGCGAGACTGCGTGACCGAGTTTGTAAAGTTTTTTGGTAGACTTGTCGAGCTCAATGACATTAGGTACTTCAAACCTTTCGTGGTCCCGCGAATCGTCAAAAAACCGTTGCGCGGATGCGAGACGTTAAACCGAAATCGAGGTTCCGCCGGAAGCTCGCACCATCCGAGATTCTTTGCTTTTGCCTCTTGTTCTTAATGTCGGAATCTGCAGGGTTTTTATGTTCGTCGATGAAGTCCACGAGGTAAATTTCACTTTGAATTTTTCATATCTTCCTTCGCCATTCGAACACTTTTCGGTTCTGAGTTCGATCGTCTCTTTGTTACCGCTTCCAGCCGGCACTTTTGCTTCGATCTACACGCACACGAGAGAAATAGGATTTCGGTGGGAGCGTTGAGAAACTACTCGACGGAGTTTGTAAAGTCTAGGGCGGAGCACTCGATCCTGATGGTATCGCCGACTTTGGATCTTACGTGGTCGTAAAAGTCGACAAAAACGTCTTGCGGGACGTAAGACCTTACACCGAAATCGAGGTTTAACCGTAAGCTGATATCCAGAATTCGGAGGTGCCGTTACTTTTGCCTCTTAGCGTTACGATCCGGAGGGGGGTTTTTTTTTTTTTTTTCGTTTCATCGATTGAGTCCCAGGAGCTCTTTCGAATTTTTTTTTTTTTTTTTTTCACCGTTCGAACACTCGTTCGCGGCGCTGAGTCCAATCATCTTTTTATCGCCGTTTTTCCAGCCTACACTTTTGCCTCGAACGATGTCGTGTCCGTTTTGTATTCCCGAGCGAGTCAGTCGTAAATCGGCGGAGCGACGACGGGTCTCTCGAGGGCGTTCGATGGAAACGAAGTCATTCCGTACCCGACTGCTCGGATTTTCTACGTACATGTACGAAAGCCGCACAGGTGTCCGGATCCATTCGCACACTCCTCACCGTTCTCCGCCCTCGGCGATAATTGATCAGCCCAAATATTTATCGGCGAGAGATTCGACTCATAAAAAAAAAAAAAAATCTGCTTGCGCGCCAAAATTCCTCGAAACCCGTGCAGTCGAATCTTCGCGTTGGTGACTTCCGGTAGCTCGCGATCCGCGACGAACTTCCGCCGCGGCGGAATTCCAGGAATCCGATGAAACGAGTCGCGAAATTCCGAGGCGATTCGATTCCCGTCGGGACGTTGCGGCCGATATTGCTGATTTTTTTTTTATTTTTTTTTTTTGGACCTCCGTTATCGACGATCAAAGTCGCGAACTCGATCGTGGCTCTTCGAAGGAGCCGCGAATCGGCGAAGAATCTGGTCCGGAGTCTCGAGATTCACTGGCGAGGCGGTTATTGAGATGCTTTGCGCGGGTGACTCCGAGGTGCACCTTCGAGCTCGGAACCTCGTCCGGGTGGTCGTTGACGTCGGTGTCCCAGATGCGATTCGCCGACTCCTCTTTCCTTCGTCTCATCTCTCTGTGTATAACTACGTCTTCCGATTCTCGCGTGTGTTCCCGTTGCATTAATCGCAAAGACTCCTCGTCGCGACGCTGGAGTGAGATCGACGATTCTCCGACGCTCCGGCACCCTGGGGGTGCATCAAGTCGAAGCGTTCACCGGAATATGTACACAGGTAGAACCCTGATTAGCCTCTACGCTCAGGAAAACCCCCCCGGATAATCAAAATCCCGATTAATCCGAACGGTGAAGCGCAAGTGAACGAGTCGGTAATTGCTAATTTTACAGCTTCGTGTCAAACATTCGCAATGAAATTCGCTACAACTTGCTCTCGGTGGAAGAACAAGGCAAAAGTGAGAAAATGGCTCAGTCGATTCACCACTTTTACCCCGGTTCAAACTAGAATTCGGAGCTTTGGGTATTTTTTTTGTTTTTTTTTTTTTTTTGATGGTGAGTAAGTTCGTCTTTCATTGGAAATTCACGGTAACTTTTGCTCTGCGCGTAAGACAATAATTGCCAATGACACAACTTTGACTCGTTGCAGTGTAATTTAGTGGAGCTTGTGCTTGGTGGATAAATAGCGTGAACGAGAATCCGAAGCTTCGGATATTTTTTGTTCGTTAATAGTACACGAGTCGGTGGTTTTTCGGAGTTTTTGGGGTCAGAAACTTTGGTTCGCTTCGCGCCCGGACGAAAAGAAAGCGAATAAACCTGGTGAGACACACGGTTAATTCGCTTCGACTCCAGCAGTATCTCGCGTCTCGCTGCGACGGATAACACCGTCGAAAACCTCACGGCCGCCATCTCGTCGAAGCTTCGCCATCTCAAATAAACTTTGAAGCTCCGGCTCTCGTGCAATCCCAATATTTTCCTCGTACCTTCTCATACATACGTGGTTTTACCTCGAGTGCCATCTCGCGATTCATGAGATTACATTCGCTCGCGAATGAATATTTCAATGAATAACTCATGGGCGTGTGACGGTGAAACTCGCGCCCTCAACGCTCGCTACAAGCCGCAACTATCTTCGCTTCCTCATTCTTCGGAGTCGCCGCGCGAAGACGCGAATGAGACCGGCACGAAGTTCGGAAATTCGCCGAGAGACGACTTTATCTCATGGAGATTGGACTCCAGGCTCAAAGTGTGTTTGACCGACGATGAAAAAAATTGTTCGCGGTAGACGGCGATGATTGAAACCCGGAGACGATGCGGGGGAAAATTGGGTTTCCGCGGGGGCGTCGAGAAATAATCGGGGAAACTGCGATCGACGCGGTCCGCTGCGGAAGCGAACGAGGGAGCTTGCACGAGTTTACGCGGAGCCACGTGAAGTTTATCGCCTGTGAGTATCCGATTCAAGAAGGGGTGCGTGTTGGAAGCGAGGGACGAGAAGGACTCTGGCCGAGACGTTCGAGTGTGCACTGGAAAGTGCAGAGCAGATTTTCCAATCCGAGCTTTCTTTTTTCATCGTCCGACGAGTCGGCGTTGAGGGACTTCGGGGAGTTAAGTTTCTCCGACGGAGCGACGCTCTCCTCGAGGCTCTCGTTGCGTCGCTCCTTTCTCGGCCGGGAAGCTTCGGTTTCTCCGTCCACCCCCTGTTCGACCCGTTCTTTTTTGCGGTCCTTAAGCCGGGCGGCGAGGCGACGCAAGCTGCGCAACTGCGAACTTAGCGGGTGAAGCGACGGGCGAGCAGTCTCCTTAAGGACCGCGGCCATCCACGGCGAAAAAGAAAGGAGCAGCGTTCCACAACCGCGGACGATAATAACTCGCGACGCGAGCACTGTCTGTGCAGCGTGAGTTTCATCCTTTTTCCGTCGATTTTTCCCGGCTGTTGTTACACGGTCCATCGACAAAATTGCGAATCGGACCGAATTGAAAAATAAAAAAATATAGAGTAAAAAAAATTAGCTCGACCATCAGCCGGGAGAAAGAGGGAAACACGACCTACGATCGTTTGCGATGATAACTCACGATGCAATTGCCGTCTGTGCGACGGAAAAATCCTGCCATTAATTGTTTCCCACGAAATTTCAAAGTCAAGGGAATTCACCGGATTTATTAAAAAAAAAAAAAAAAAAAAAAAAAAAAAAAAAAAAAAAAAAAAACACGGTAAAAAACATACAAAGGTCAGCATTAATTAGAAACGTACTCAGACCCAAAAAAAAGCAAAATACCAAAATGCGATACGAGTACCAGCTAAAATTGGCGGCGCACAGTTTGCACTATTCGAACGGACACTTAACTTTACCGAGACGCTAATCCTCCATTGGCACCAGTGCCGTGGAGATAATTCCGTTTGTTTTCCATTTAAGTTGTTTGCAGTTCTATTTACATCGTCTCCGAGATGAAATTTCCTCGGTCGAGAAAAGAGACACAGAGAGGAAACGAGGGAGCTGGGGTAGAAGCGAGAGAGATCATCTACCGAAGCTTTATTTTGGGTGCGGAGAGGCGGCTTCCGAAGCGGCTTCGGGACTTCATTTCGCCATTCTCTTCGTTCCTCTCTTTCCGTTGCCTCCTCTTATTCTCCGGTCCGTTCAACTCCTCCTTCCTCCTTCGGCCCTTATATCCCTTTTCTTTTGCTCCTTCTCGCCCTTCCTCCACGCCGCGACTCTCTCAGATGCCCCGGTCTCCCCGTTAAGTAACTTAATTGAATTTCCCATCGAGCTGGGAGCCAGGCCGAGATCGCATACGTTTCTCATCCTACTCGCGAGCATTGTTCCGCCGAGCTTCCGGACGAATTTCGTGCGGATGCTTCGTGAAATTGGCTGCCCGGACCAAAGCCATTTCCCGAGGTATCGCAACGGGCTTTCCTTCTCCGTCCCACTCCTTAACCCTCTGCACTATCACTCCAAGAGATAACAATGGTACGGCTCGCCACGCCCGACTGCCCGACGGATTTCGTTCCTGACTCGGAGGATCAACGGACCTATCGAATTATGGTTTAAACCCCCCGAATGGTCTCGATAAAGTTATAACGCCTCATATCGCGAATCTCCGCGCTCCGCGGAAAAATTCGCGCATCGTTTCTTCACCCGCGCGATTATCGAAAGACGAGGATTGCGCGACATTTTTTAACGTCGGGTCGGGGTTCCGAGAGTGAGTCGAGCCTGTTGCGAAGAGCTGATTTCTGCTTGGAGTTTCTGCACGCAGTATTTTACTTTATAAAGTAAAATACTGCGATGCTTTATAAATACTTTATAAATACGGTAATACTTTTTGTGAGCGCGTAGCGTGGCGTAAGTCGCGTTCAAGAGCCGTCGGTATTAATGTGATGCGCGAATCTCGACTTAATTTTTCACACTCGATTTCGTACTTTACGCACCCGAATCGATCTGACGCATGCTTCGCGGCGTCAGAATCAGCGTTCGTCTCACAAGCCGCGTATAATACTCGCTTTACCGCACTCGTGTCGCAACGTACGATTTTCGTTCGACAATAATAATATCCGTTATAGCGATAGATTAAAAACGTGGAAAATTATTCACTGCTCGGTTAGTATTCAGAAAAAAAAACAAAATCCATCAATTCCATTTGACTTTCACCTGTTCTATTATTTATGAAGTCCGAGACATATAAAGGATAGCGCGAAGCTCGCATCAGTCGCACCAAACTCGCGCGGCTTTCACTCGCGGTATCTTCCGATCTGCACGACGCCGAATGATCGTCCCGGGAGAAGAAACTCGCGCGCGTTTCACGGCTTATTGGGAGCGATTTGCCGTGCGCGTAGAGTTGTGCAGCGCGTTGCATAATCGAGGTCCCGGTCGCAAGCCGGGATTCGAAACGCGTTCGGGGATTCTATCGGGAGCGACAGGATACGCGAGAGCCGTGCTCGCGATTCTCGCGTTGAAAACGTGTAATCGACGCTGAAGCATCAGCGGACACGCAGAATGGGGATTCGCGAATGGAGGAGGAAGCAAGTGGGACGAATGGGTTCGGTTGTGCAACTGGAACAACAGGATCGAGGGTTTTCGGTAATCGAACATGCGTGTCCGGAATATCGCGAGCCGACCTATCGCGACCGCGTTGTTTCACAATGGCGGGTCAGCGCGAGATCCGCGATTGCCGAACCGCGGGTCGCGGATTCGCGCAGATCGGCCAAGTCCGTGTCGCTCCGTACGCGATTTCCCGTGGCGATAGGCGTCGTCGACCATCGGAGTGCCGTTCGAAACCACCGTTCGGAATGAACGATACTTTTTTTTTTTTTTTTTTTTTTTTTTTTTCATCCCCCAGCACCGTCGAGCGTACTTGCAAAGTGTAACGACGATAAAACTGTTCCGTAGCGCCGGGTGAAATCCGGCCGGCGATTCCCGCGACCGTCGATTCTCTCCCGGTCTATCTTGTTTCATTATTTTATTATGCCGTATTTTTTTGTTTCTCTACCTCTTCGACCGCATTCGCGTACACCGGGCGAGCAGAGCCGCGACCGCCGGCGCTTAGATTTTTTTCCTGAATAATACATGAGCTCCGCAGCGTCCACGTTGATGCGCGGTCGCGCGCGCGGCCCTTCGTTAAAAATCAAAAACTTACGATGCAATATTTTTCCTTCTTTTCTTTTTTTTTTTTTTTTTTTTTTAGGGTCCTTTTTTTTCGAGTCCCGCGCAAGTTTGCTCACTCGCTTCCCCGACGTGGCGGGAGTCCGGCGCGTGAATATTTTAACCGACACAGCTGGCTTTTGCATTTTAACCGGGCTGACCCTTTACGTCGCGCCCGGTGCGGTTTTTCCTCTTCCCGTTTCCACTCCCGAACCTCCCACCATTCTTTTCCCTCCGGTCCCCAATTTTTTTTTTTTTTTTTTTTTTTTCGCTCCATTATTTTCACTCATTTCCTCGCGACTCGTACGCTTTTTGTGCTCGCTTTTGTTTCATCGTTATAATGAAGTCCTTCGTTGGTTGCCCGGCGAGTGCGACTTTAATGGAAAGTCGTACACAGCGCGATGAAAGAATTGGCTTTGCGTTGCAACGTTTAAGAGATTCCGGCCGAGATTATTGTACGATCGCGCGGATAATTGGAGCTCGCGCTCGGCTCGCTTCGTCCTTTCCGTGGCTTCGAGGGAATCTCGCATCGGTGCGCATACGGGGAAAGGTGCACAGGGGAAAGTGTACCGCAACGTTGGACCGTCTCTTCTCACGCGGGCAGACGTTCCTTCGCGCGTCGCTTCCTCCTTCGTTTCAGTCTCTCCCCCGTGTCCTCTCTCGCGGTCGCTCCCGCACTTTTGGCACACAAATCGCTCGCGGCGTCGACGATCTCGCTCGCGGAAAATTACATCTTCGATATCGCATCCGCTCGCCCGTCGCACTTTCTTCGATCGAACTCCGCCGCCGGCTCCAAACGGCGAGACACATAATTTCATCCTACGTGCCCAGCCGTGACCTCCGATCGCGGCGAATCTCTTCGTCCCTCAACGATATTAATCGGTGCAACTGTATGGTTTCTCCCTCGACACGCGTGAGGCAGCTAGCCGGATTTTTTGCACACCCGAGGACGATCCATGGAAACCTGTGGGACGAAAAAATAAATAGAGAAAGTTTACCGACTATTCGCACAAAAAAAAGCGTGAAAACAAAAAATTGATTAAAAATTATGATCTTTGGAAAAAAAAAAAAAAAAAAAAAAAAAAAGAAACTGGATTTTCGCAATTTTCATATTCCATACATGCTAAAAATTGCTTTGACACTATGTCAAGAATTCATCTCTGGAAATTCAATGAACGCGCATTGAATTCCATAAAATTATCAACAACACATATTTGGATTTACTTATTCTCATGAAAATTTCTCTATTTTTCCACTTGTTATTTTCCGGAGTTCCTTATCGCTCGCTTCGATTTAGCATAACGCGATAATTTTTCATTTTTACATTTCACACAAACGGATACGTAGTTGATCCATCGCTCTTACTTTATTAATTTTGAAACAATGAGAATGTCATTGAGATTCGACGAACGATAATCACTCGCTGGAAAATGACGATAGCGAAATGCGATTCTATTGCGGTTCCTGAATATCTCGTTCTTTGGTGTACAAGGCTCCGATGGCGAGAGCCGACGTAACTCGAAACGCAATTTCGACGCAATTGGCTCCAGTCTTCTCGGCAACAGCAGGTAGGTAGCTGCGGTATAGCGAAGCCCATTCCCATTTCTCTCGTCGACTCTCGAGCGGCGACGGGAGGAACGTCGGGTACGTAGAGATTCTCCTGCACTCGAGGCGTTTGTTATTACGGTAACGCTTCGCGGGAGAGAATACGTCGGCCGAGCAATTTCTGCTCGAGAGAAACATTATTCGGCCCCCTCGGAAGTGGAGTACATCGTGCGCCGATGAAACGAATCCCCCTCGGTTCGAACAGCGGCGAGCCTGAGACGGAACGGGATGCGAGCTACAAAAAAAAAAAAAAAAAGAAAAAAAAAAAAAAAAAAAATTGGTACATTTGAGAAACATTTATCGTCGAGAAATCTTTAGAATTCGTTTCTGGAATAAAAATGATTTAATTGTCAAGATATAGATTTCCAAATTTTTCGTCTGTGAGTTCGTGAATTAGGGCGATCGGTAATGAAGAATAATCGAATTTCCTCAAAGAGATCAGAGTAAAAAAAAAAATTCCGTCGGAAATAAAATACAAGTCTACTCGACGCAAAATTCTACATTGATTCGAACGAAACTCTGGCGCAATAACGATATGACTTTGGCCGGAATATGAAGCTACCGTACAGTTGAATTTTAAATTGAGTGGAATTTATTAGCTTCTGACAGACATTTTTAGCTTCTGACAGTCTTTTTTGATACCGATCAATGGGGCGATTTTTATATCACCTTAAAAAACAGAAAAATCCGTCTTAATCCCTCTCTGGGACACTTTTATAAAATCTATTCGGATCCCATTTTGCCCCCGCGCTACGCATTCCCCATCTCGTTCTGGTCCCTCGCTCGCAGTGCGAGACACTCGCGAGGTGCAAATGAGAATCTGTCGTGTCGCGCGGACGTTTCTGCATCTAAGACCGATGCGCAGGTGAAGCGAGAACTGCCTTATCGCAGTTGCAGTCACACGCAGCAAAGGGGGATTTGATTGCGAGTCGCGGCCAACGTGGACGAAGGGAGAAGGGAGTGAGAAGCGTCAAATCGAACTGGGCGAAACGTGCTGACAGTGGCGCCAGACAGATTTGATCAGACACTGCCGGGCGTCGAAGCTCCAGCCGAGAGGAAGAAACATCGCCACGATGTGGGTCGGAACGCATTTTCCACCACTGGAAAAAGCGACCGGTGAAAAAAAACAAAAACAAAAACAAAAACAAAAAATTCGAAACGTCACGAGAACGAAAAAAAAAAAAAATTTCCTCTCTGACAATGACAGTCGCGACTATTGAGAAATGAATATAAATATGAAAAAATAAAATAAAATAAAATTAAAAAATTTTAAAAAATGTGCAAAGCACGAAAAATCAAATGGCACGGTCGACCGAGGTTTTTTTTTTTTTCATCATCGTCAAACGTTCGGACAACCGGGACCGGCACTCGGACGAGAATAATATAATAACAATAGCGACGAGGCGAGCGTGGCGGGAAAGCCGCGGGTTTTGTGTTTTCGAGCATAAATAGCGTTTCTCTCACGCTCGTCTGCCTCCCTCTCCATAATTTTCAACGATTTGCACGCGAATCGTTCGCGATTTCACAAAATATTTATAAAACACTCGCGTTCCCACCGCCGCTCGCTCGTTCTCCCTCGTGAAAAATCATTTGTCTTCTGTTCCCATTCCGTCGACTATTCGATGCGCGTTTCTATTTATTTTATTTTTTCCCACTCGTCCAAATTTATCGGCTCTTGGACGCTCCCTAAATTTTAAAAAAATCGGCGTTCGGTCGAATTAATTGGCAAACTCTTTTATGGAGTCCGCGGTACGAGATTAATTCCGCTAGGCCGAAGAACGTTCTCGCGGATTTCACTGCACCGTCGAATTTCACACATTTACGTTTATTAATTAAATACACCCAGGAATTTTCGACAATGATCGTCGCGAATATCGATGCCCAGATTCTAAGACGCATTCTCGACGCAAGGATTAACCGGTTCGACTTTTTGGTACCGAACCATCGATTAGTAAACGAACCAATAAACAACGACGACCAAAATTCCTCGTAACTCCTCTCTCTCGACTTGCTCGACATTTTCCACCCGATGGAAATGACCAATGCAGACTTTTCCACCGGGATAATTCTCCTGTTCACCATTTCCGTGGACACAACGATACGCGAATATCGTTGAGCAAAAAACAGCATCGAACGTGACTCAGTTCGACGAGAATTAAAAAATAGTGAATTCGTAGTGGCTCAGCGAGATTTAAAGTGACGAATTAATCGGCAAATTCCGTCGTTGCGAGCGTCGTTTCGAAATCACAATTGAGCGTTCAGATCCAACTTGAACCAACGATTACAATTAAATTCGGTTAATTAATTCGTTAAATCGAGAAACAAGAGGAAGCCTCGTCGAACCTGGCGGACAATTGTTTGTTGAATGGACGAAGATTTTCGACCGTGTAACACGACAACACTGATCTCTTGCTCCGTAATCGCTCTCGTTCCATCGTCTGTGCGTTGACACGTGGCGCAAAAGACGTCTTCGCGGTTTCCGGTTCGCGAACGCGAAACCTCAGGATTTCTCTGTACTTGCGTGACTTATTTTTTTTTTCTTTATCTTCCACACTCGTCGGTGAGTCGTGGCCGATGTATCGGAGAGATTCCTCGGAGACGTTCGCACCGCGATCGTGTACCAGTGAGATAAGAAGTGTCTCTTGCGTTTCGTCCTACCGAAAACCATGCGGAAGCGACGACCGGGCAGGGCAGAACGAAGCGCGAACCCCGAACCGTTCGGCATTGCTTGTTACGCGTATAAATCGCGGCACGATCCTCGTTCCGTTTTTTATCGGGTTGGGGCAGAACGAGATAAGAGCCGCGATCGCGACACTGACGTTCAGTGGCGATATTTCTGCGCGTGCGCAGTCCGCGAATCGCAGAACAGGCGTTCCTAATCGCTGCGGGGATTAAGGCCAAGGAAAACGGCCGGGACGTAGCTCGAGTTTCACTGATTACACGGAATGATCCTGACGAGAGATCACGGAAAGCCGAGAGACCGAAGATCCGACGTTTCATGTTTCTAACAACAGAGACACGATGCGTCGGTTATTTTGTACCATTCGCAATAAATATGTCTCACGATAGTTTGTTTCACATTAAATCGTGAAATTTGCTATTTTAATGTGGACCATTTTAAAAAGGAGCACATTAGTTCATCGTAAGATGAATTAATGTGAAGTGGATCATTGCAAAATGGACCGCTGTAAAATGGAACATTGTAAAATGGACCATTATAAAATGAACCATCATAAAATAAACCACTGTGGAATGAACCATTATAAAATTGACAATTGTAGAATGGACCATTATAAAATTGACAATTGTGAAATGTACCATTGTAGAATGGACCATTATAAAATGGACAACTGTAGAGTGGACCATTATAAAATGGACAACTGTAAAATGGACCATTATAAAATGGACAATTGTGAAATGGACCACTATAAAATGAAGCATCATAAAATAAATCACTGTGGAATGGACCATTATAAAATTGGCAATTGTAGAATGGACCATTATAAAATGAACCATCGTAAAATAAATCACTGTGGAATGGACCATTATAAAATGGAAAATTCTAAAAGGGATCATTTCTACCGCCAAAAATACTACGATCGTCCACCATCTCGCGTACAAAAGAAATATCCTGACCCTTTGAATTCGAAGCTCTGAAAATTGAGAAAATTCTGCCGTCGACGCTAACAACTTCACTTCATCACCATCCAACGCACAACACCTTTCGATCGGTTGTAAAGGAGCAAAAAAAAAAAAGTCACCGAACCACGAATCCATAAGCCGTGACGAGAGTTTCGTGCAACGCGAGCGACGGAGTTCGGATGGGTATTTTTGACGGTAATTCGATATCCGGACGAGCATATCGTCCAGGACAAACAAAAGTCCCTGATCTACCGCAACGCGGAAGGGTCGACGAAGAAGGGTTGCTCCCGCAGGGGTTTCCGCCCTCGGACGGACTTGCGCCAACTCAAATATTTACGGTGGGCAGAGTGGACCGGCTGAGGGGAGGAACACGGAAGCAATGTACCGTAGTGTGCACCAAACCGATCATTCTCTGTTTCCGCAAAGTGTACACTCGGAGAGGATCGAATTCGTGTGGGTTCTCTGTTTCGAGGCTTGCCGAACTACCCCGCCCCGAATATCATTCGCCCTGTGCCGATGAATTCCATTTCGAATCACGTGCGTTTGCGGTGCATGCGATACGAACTATCGTTGGACGAGGAACGGGAGGTTCGACCTCACCCTCTGCGCAGTCCATCGGTTGATCCTCGTCATTAATCTCCAATCAATCTCGATTATTGGTGCGGGCTTTGATCCTACGTATGCATAAATTTCTTATGAAAGATACATGTATACATGTGTACATATATACATATGTGTGTGTGTGTGTGGGTGTATGTGTGTATTTATATATTGATCATCGCCAAAAAGTCGTATTTATGAAATTAAATCGCCGATGTATATGTATATATATATATTAGGGTGTTACAAAAAAATTAAAAAAATTTATTTTGTTTTCCAAACAGGCTCAAAAGTTTCCTTTCGATGTCACGAACCGCCAGTGAAAACCGGAGCTCTTAATATTAATGTTAAGTATGTCCTCATCACATTTTCTTAATTCCCATAAGAATAACACGGGAAAAATTATTTTTGTTTCTTCTGATTTTTGTACTGTTCAAACGACTAATCAAGTGACGAATCGCTGCTATAATTATTGTAGGGAATTGAACGCTCTACAAAATGGGACTGATAAGATTTTCGATTGGTTCACGTGTTTAAGAGTTTTTTACAATCAAAATTCAATTTTTTTTAAATTTGATCGAAATCTCTAAATTTGACGAAAATTGTGAGCTTTATGGGAAAAATGGGGATTTAATTTTTTGCTAAACATCAACGACAACAATTTCCCGATTGTAATAAAAAATCTCTCCAGTAATAGATATTTGATGTAATTAGATTAGTACATATTTTAAAAAACTTTAATAATAAAGAAATCAGAGATATCAAGGTTTATGAGAGAATTAATTCATGTTTAGCAAAAAATTGAATCCCCATTTTTCCCATAAAGCTCACAATTTTAGCCAAATTTAGAGATTTCGATCAAATATAAAAAAAAAATTGAATTTTGATATTCAAAAACTCTTAAGCACGTGGACTAATCGAAAATTTTATCAGTCCCATTTTCTAGAGCGTTCAATTCCCTACAATAATTATAGCAGCGATTCATCAGTTGATCAGTCGTTTGAACAGTACAAAAATCAGAAGAAACAAAAATAATTTTTCCCGTGTTATTCTTATGGGAATTAAGAAAATGTGATGAGGACATACTTAATATTAATATTAAGAGCTCCGGTTTTCACTGGCGGTTCGTGACATCGAAAGGAAACTTTTAAGCCTGTGTGGAAAAAAAAAAAAAAAAATTTGTTTTTTTTAAACACCCTAATATATATATACATTAGGGCGTTTAAAAAAAAAAAAAAAAAAAAAATTCTCGGAACCAAGCTCAAAAGTTTCGTTCAGATGTCAAAGTATAAGACGAAACTCAGTGCACCAATGTTTATCGTGAATCTTATATTCTATCAAAGGGTTTGCACTGAAGTACGCGATTCGCGAAATCCCCGGCAAACAAACACGACAGTATCGTGAATCTGGCATCGAGAATATTTTCGGTACTTCGACTCGTGCTCGAAACGATCGAAAATATCCTCCCGACGAATGGAGTTTCGTAATCGGATCGGCTTGTCGAGAGAACGAAAGGATGTCGACGAGAATCTTGAAGAAATTTCGCTGAAGTTTTCGACTTGCAGAATTCCGACGAGGCGAATTACGTAATAAGGGTCATCCGGAAATTTTTCTCGCACCGTTGCTCGAGAGACACTTTCCCCTCGCGAGAATGTTTCCCTTAAGTGCACAATGAAAATTCAGGTGTCGCTTATTTACACTTCGAAGTTCGATACTTTTCGCGAGAGCTCCGAAAATCGGAAAGTTCGCCGCATTAATTTTTTTTCTTTCACCCATTTCTTTTTCTCCTTTTTTCATGTGCATGGAAGAGATGCGGTGTGCACGGTATGAGATAAGTTTGAAGGAGCGGCGATCGCGGCACATCCTCGGCGTGCTTTCGCCTCGCGGCGACGATCGGAGAAGGTACGAAGCGCCGCGGACCATCGGCGATCTCCAGCTCGGTCGCCATGGGAAAAGCGATTTTCCGACGTGCGAAGGAAGCCGGCTCGACGTCGTGAATACGAACGACGCGAACTGAACCACGAGTCATTGGTCCATTATTCCCGGGTACATGCATAAAAAGCAAGACCGAGAAGGAGTAACGGAGTATCGTAAAATGCCTGTGCACCTTCCGCAAACTCGTATATCATGAGGCGGAAAAAAAAAAAAAAAAAAAAAAAGAAACACCTTGCCAATAGATTGCAACACTTTCTCTCTCCGCGTACTCTGAGTGTTATGAAAAAGTGAGAGAAAACAAAAACGAAACAAAAAATGCTCCAAAGTTTTCTCACGTTTTCACAATGTTTCATCCGTTTTCGGCTCACAGTCATAAACAAATTCGGCGACCAAAAATTTCAAATTAAATACAGTTAAAAAAAATAATTTATCATCATTATTTTGTGTCTATGTGTGTGTGTGTGTGTTTTTTTTTTTATATCGCAAATATCGTCGCAATATTATTTGTCCGTCGTACGTTTTCGTTCACATTTCGTGCGATATTTCGTATACGTAGCGCCGAACGGAGTTGCTCGATCTCAGGTCGGCGGAGCGTGAAGTGTACGAGCTTCGCTATCCACTTGATTCTATACGGTATCTTCCGGACCAGAACGAAGAAGAGAGTCGATATACAGCTATAAAGTCACCCCTTCGTCTGGATACCCTAAGACACATACTTCTCAGTCGAGTGACTCGATGAGAGGCATATACGTGGAATAGAACCGAGACACATATCCCTCGAGCATCGTCATCTCATTGTACATTGCACCATCTCGTATTCCTCCCCGACGATATATATATACATACATATATATATACATATATATATACATATATATATATATATTAACAATATGCGTACAGATACTTCCACATACAGATTTCAGCGGAAGTTGAGAAAGTTCGCTCGTAACAGTCGAAGTGCATTTCCACCGTCTCGCAACTGCGCCAGTCATGCGTTAAGGGTTGCGCAAACTTTTTTCAAATATCCTTTGTCATGTTATTGTTATTATCATTATTGTTAGAAATAAAAATTGGAAAAATGTTGTACGGAGACGATAATCGATTGAAAACGGTTTTGGGAGTGTTGAAATGAAATTATGGAATCCGTTCGCTGTCCGTAATGCGTTTTTCGCGTTGGCGGTCTGGTACGGCGAGAGAAAATGTCGTAAATCGTGGGCCGTGGTCGTGTGGCTTCGCGAGGACCATAATTTCTCACTGGATGGCGACTCGTGTAATCCATCGGTGTTGGAAGCCGAGTGGCGCGTCTTTCCGCTCGCGTTGAGTGGCCGATGATCGGCAACCGGATTCGTTCCTCGTTTCTCACGGACTCGTCATTCGTTCGGGTCTTTCCTTTTCTTTCGATCCGTTTTCCATCTCCGACGTCTTTGATTTCGCGCCTGGAACCAAGATCGAACAGCAAAATTCATTTCATCCGAGATAAATGTTGCGAGAACGCGAGTCCGATAATTAAAATGATGGATACGAGATTTATTTCTGTACGAGCACATAATTATTTTTTCATTAAACAAATATATACTCGTTTAAATTTAAAAAAATTATTTAGACTGATATTTATTTTGAGCTCACCGTCGAATAAATTATTTTTGTGGGTCTGCTCGGTTCAAAATTTTTCTGCTATCACATATTTGAAAAAATAATCCACGGCTTCGTAAATCATTGAACCGAAGGTAATTCTATCGGAATTCTCTCATTAGTAATTACCCTGTAGGACCATAAATCTCTAAGGGAAAAAACCGTCTGTCCATGGAGGTTTCTTCGCAGTTTCCCCGTCGCCCTTGTGCGAATTCCACACTGTAGGAGTTTGTGTCGGTCGCCGATCTGAAAATAAATATTTATAGAAAATAAATGAGTGCAGAATAAAAATGGTTAATTTTAAAGATATTTTTCGCACCTGTGTTTCTGTCCATGTGGAATGTACAGTCGTCAGCGGCGGAGAGAAAGGGTTGAGTGCCCGGTCCGGGAAGATGCGAGCCGGGTTGAAGCTCTTCTCTCGCGACGATGATAAATTCCGTTCCCGGTTGCCGCGGTTAATGCGTGCGCTCTCGAGTCCACGATGAATCGCGAACCTCGCAATTAGAAAGGAGCTGAAACATGCCCGGAGTCCCAGCTGAGATTCCACCACAGCGTGCGAGCGAATCTCGAATAAAAAAAAAAATAAAAAAATTAAAAAAATCGTACCGATTTCTAGCTGGAAGGTTCGCCGCTCATCGGCGGACTTCCCGCGGCCTTAATCCACTCGCCTGCGCATCGATGGTGCACGTTCACTCGCCACGTTTTCACCGTCGATGCCTTCCGGATTTTTCCTCGACCGCTCCATCGCCGGAGACGATCGAACGTGCCGAGACACCGATCGAGGCTGGGAACTTCGAAAGTTCCCCCGATGACTGAAAATAAAAGGTCGATTACCATTGAACGGGGATCGAAGCTACAAAATCACTCTTCGCGTATCTCAAAGAATTCGCGAAAAATAAACGAAAAATCGCGTCGCTCCGAGCCGAATCGATGTTCAAGATTTTCCTTCTACCGAACAAAACAGTCGTTTTTCGCAACTGAATGAAATCATTAATCAACATGGACATTCTCAATAAACAACGATTCAGAATCGAAGGTATCGAATGATTCGAAGAACAATCTAAAAATGTTTTAACTTTTAACGAACCTCTGAGAATAAAAAAAAAAAAAAAAAATTCCACCGTTCCGAGCCGGTGAATGGTCGTGAGAAATTTCGAAATTGAAGGGTGCCTGGCCGAGCTCTTTGACGCACTTCCGTTACCGACGAGGTCGCTCTCGTCCCTTGAGCGGCGTCGGAGCTGATGCACCGACGGAAAGTAAGCTTCGACGTTGAGTCTGAATAATGCGAGGGGATCGACGACCAGGACCGCGCACATCATCGTGGAGAACGCGAGCTGTACACGACGTCGACAGGTTCCACCGTCGAGTGCAGTTTCCGTACTTGATTCGCGAAAGGCGAAGGGATGAAGCCGCGCACCGCAGCCGCAAGCTTCGACAACCGATGCCGCAAGCCTCGCCTCGCACCGCTCGCTGCGCTGCCTCGTCCGCGCCCTCGTTTAACCCTCGTGTTAATTAATCAGTAATTCCTCCAGCGGTCCATACGAGATGGTCGGAGCCGTCGGTCGCACTCGGCGCTGGCGTTTTATCCTCGTCGGAACGCACTTCGGAAAGGCCTCGTACAGAGTCTCGCCGTTGAAACCACCGCATCGTGAAATCTCGTCGGGCTCCGGGAAGGAAAATCTGCCACGTTGCCAACAGTCAAGATTAAAAGAAAAAAGGTTAAATAAAAATGCATATAGAAAATGTAGACGGCAGCGATAAATTACAATGGTGGAAGGAAAAAAAAATTCAAGGCGATAGGAAAATATACGAGGTTTCTAAAAAAAACCCGCTGGACTTTGAATTAAAAGAGAGTCGGAAGTTGAAAAAATTATGCAACGATCTGACTCGCACATAGAGCGATGCAAACCGGATGTCGGTTCTATTGACGAAAAAGGCTGATATCGCTGAATATTGAGAATAAAAAAGACGAAATAAAAATCGCATATCAAAAATAAAATTACGCGCCAGCGAGGCTTCAAGAAAATTCTATAAAAACGCGAGTAACTTACACATACAATGTATTTACTTAGTAGAATATATACGCTTACAGAAAACAAAAAGTAATTTAAAGTAAGAACAGTTAAAAAAAAATAGTCTTAAAATAAATAAATAAATTATGCAACTTTCCATCCCTCGTATCGTACAGAGAAACCGGAACTCCGTCGGTTCCATCGCCGACCAAAGTAGGTGTAGAGTCACCGATCGGAGTTGTTTCCGGTGAAATTCGAGAAAAAAAATTATCGGAGCACGCTGAATGGACAGGGCGAAGCGGCTACTCGTGTGCCGAAGCTCCCAGGACCGATGCATGCTTCCCCGTCGAAAGTCGAAGTGGGCAGACCTCTCGTTCGCTCTCGTGTATCGGTGGCTTCGTCGCAATTTACCCTCGAAATTTTCAACGATAAAATCGAGGAAATTTACGGTTGGCTCTGCGTTCAGTCCGGGGTTTGGGGTGGTGTCGAGCCGGGAACTTGGGAACGACCGGCGAGCATATCCCGCACCAAACCGAGCGTCCAAAGTGCAGTCACACTTTTGCACTTAAGTGCGCGTCGCCGGTTCGTTTCGCGAACCGTGTTTCAGCACACAGCCGGCTTTAGTCCAGGACTCTCTGGCAACGGCACGGATAAGCGGCGAGAGTGTACTCACGGTACAGCGCTATATTTTATCCTCCGTAGATACTTTTCCCACTCGTAAGTTTTCCACACGACACGTGAATCGCTTGATCGAACGAGAAATTCTGAAACAAAATTGACCCAATGTTCATCAAACATTTTTCGACAATCGGCGTTTACTTCTCTCTCATGATATTTTGTGTGTTTCATTTAATGTTGAGAAATGGATAATGTATACGAGTACGAGTACTCGATAATTTCGTGCGAGAACCCCGAAAAAATTGCTCAAAAAAAATTCATGTCACTTCTGCAAAATCAACGAATTAAATTGATGGAAAAAATGTTCACCGATTATTGGGTGAACCGTTGTTTCTAGCAATTCATCGACGACTTTCTTGCAGTGTTATCGTGGAAAATAAGAAATATTCAGGACCTTTGCGACCCTTGAATTTTTCAGTATTTTTGTAGCATTAGAAATTATTAAAATGCCCACTTGTAATCTCCTGTTTGGAAAAAAAGCCTGTTTGGAAAAAAAAAAAAAAATTATTATTTTTTTAAACACCCTAATATATATATATATACGATGAATGTGGCGATCCCACTTTTCCCCTACATTAGGAAAGTCCGAAAAAGAAAGAGATTTTTTGTACACAGTCGATTGTTTGGTCTTTCTTTTTCGGTCGTTGGAGCGGTGAGAATCGGGAATTGGATTCACAGACGAGACGATACATGGACCGATTGCCGAGTGCATTTCCGTGTGATTTCGTGCCTGCATCTCTGCGGATTAAGCGTACACCCGATGCGAATCGATGCGCGTGTACGAATTCGGTACGGTGTAGAGCGCGCACGTTGTACAACGTTGCGTATATGCGTGAACGGAGCGTACTCACCGATTTGACGAGGAAGAAGGAGAATCGGAGGACCGATAGGTCCGGCACGATACAAACTCTAAACCGATGGACGGGATGCAGTCGGATGGGTAAAACACACGCGTACCTTGTCGAATCCAAACTCCACTCGCGTTATCCACTTTAGCGTCGAAACTGAAACCAAATTGAAGTTTGGAATTAAACTGGTCGGATGATCCGTCTAATTCGTTCGGATGACCGAATCGAAACGTGCCGGTCGCTCTGCGAATTCTGGGTTTGCTATTCGCAGAGAAACTCGGAGCAACGGCGTTTGAACACACAGAGAGAGAGAGAGGGAGAGAGAAGGAGAAGCATGCATGTCCGTTGGGATTCGCCCTGCCTGTTCGATACAGCTTCCCAAAGTTTATCGAGTTCGAGACGAATCCCCTTTGATCGCCGAAGACGAAGGCCGATTGTAGGCGAACGATGAAAAATATCATCGATACGCGATACAACAAGACCTTCTCTGAGGGCAATAAAATTTGCGAACCCGTGCCTTTGGGCCATGAAAAGTATTGCCGCTCCTTCCCGGATGCAAAATTTATATCGCGAGCCACTCGTAAACGTTGATACACGAGGATGAGCCGGGCAAGAAACCAGAGGCGAGACGGACCGTTTTTTCCCGGTTGTTCCACTGGAATTCGAACAAACAGTCCGTCTTGCCCCGCTCCCTCCCCCGACGCAATCTTCGAAGCGATCGTTTTTCTCAAAATCATTCGTGACTCCCAGCAGAGGCTCGGATGTTATTCCGGTCTCACAGGTAATTCCTTATTATCGTCGTGGATAAAATACGCCATTGACGAATGACTTCCGAAGAAAATCCCATCCGGCTTACCGGAAGTGACTTTAAAACACCGTTACAAAGTGCCTTCCATCATCCGTTAAAGGTTTCGCGACTATCGTTTCAGCTTCAATATCGAGAAGCATCGATTCCTCCTTCGATCCGCCTCGTTCGCCGGTTTCAGCCTCGCGAGGCGTTATGCAGTCCGTGCTTCCGGAACACCGGAAACCGGGCGCCTACCGAGGGTCGAGGACGCGTGAAGGTAAATTCCGTACACGTACCGCGAGTTTATCTCGAGGGGGCGAGGACGAGAACGCGGGAGGATCGTTGGGAAGAAGCGGAAAAGACGGGAAAGCCGACGAGGAAAATCCTCCTTCCTCTGCCATGGTGCCCTGACATATTGGGATCGTTCCGCCGTCTAGCCGCATTTATGTACCCCGCGTCCCGAGCTTACTCTTGCCATGGCTCTTATATTCACCATCTTTCTCGCGTCGTCCGCTCTCCCATAATGCTCCGGCTTTCGTCTCACGAGCCGCAAGCCCCGTCGCGTTGACTCTCGGCGTTTCCGATGCAACCGCACTTACGCCGCGCGACGCTCCGGGACCGGATGGGCTGGATAACGACGAGACGCGAAAGAAAGAACGAAGGGTATCGGCCTCGCCCACGTCGTTTCGTTCGACTTCAATCCCGCACGACCCCGTCTTCCGAACTTCGCATAAACATCACGGTATATCGAATTCTAGAGACGAGGAGATACGTGCGTTACCGTTTTGTTGCTCCGAAGGGTTTTGTCAACAACGCGCGGATTCTACCTGAATTACGAGCTCCGATATAAATCCCTGTTTCTGGGTGTTTCGCGTCGCCCGGTTTTTTGTGTGTCGTTGATTCACGTGATTCACTCTTTGTGGTAGATATCGGTAAATATATTTTATATTAGATATACTTTTGTTGTTGTGTATGAATCTGCAGAATTATTGGGGCGAGTTGGGCGAAACTGTGTGGGAATTTCGGATGCACCTTTGGGACAAAATTGCTGTTCAAAAGTTACATCCAAAAATTATTGGAAAACTGAGATTCGTCCAACGGTCCCTTTTTCCCCTGCTCCTCTATACATTCTTATTTTTGATTTAATTTGGCTTCAAAAGAAAAATCTTTTTCGGATGTTGGAAATTTAGGAATGAAATAACGATTAAAAAAATTCCTAGCACTTCGTACTCTCTTGTGAGAACTGAAGCGAGGCGAAATGTGAGATTGAACGACGTCAACATCTATCCTAGGGTATGTCGCAAAAAAGTGTCCGTGACCGAGCGTTTCTCAAAACTGTTTTCTTCGTCGGATTGCCGTGACCCAATTTGCCCTCGGGACCGGCTTGGACGGTTCTTTATTAATCCCTTCAGGCGGTTCTCCAATGCACAACGACTCGTCGGACTCCAATCGAATTAATTACCGTCTGTCAATAAGGGGCCCGAAGATCTGGAACGAATTTTCGCGCTCGATTGGGTTCGTTAGACGCGGTAAACCGGATCTGGTTCCCTCTCGACTGGGTAAATCGATTTGCACGTGTAATCGGTCGTTCACTCGTCGGGTGCATCGGTACGTCTCGCGCTCGTACATCGGAGAGGAACTCGAACAATCGGTGTTTAATCGCCAGCGTGGCGTAGATGCGACGAGCGGAGTCGCAATGCGCCCGAAGGCTTTCTATGTTGGAGCCGCAGCCTGAACGACAGGGGAGGAGAAAATCGAACGAGAACGCGAACGGAGGCGATGGAGCCCCGCGGGACGAGTTGATAAGCGCGTTACGAGTTACCTGGGGTATCGTGACAGGTAACATTTGTACGAAAAGCACTATCCAGCGATCTACTGTGTAGCGTCCTGGCAGAGACTACCGTGAGGGTTGCTGCAGCTATTGCGAGAGTCCGTTCCGCAGCGTCGATCGGGCGGCCACGTTATTCGAGCCAGCCAGCCGATTTCCTGATGGAATTCACACGGAAACTCACATTCCATAGCTCTTGCGGTAAATGATTGTTTTTTTCTTCATTTGTCTCTTTTCAGGTGCCGGATGAAGCAGTGGAGACGCGATCTTCCGCCGACTTCCGTCATTGTCACCTTCCACAACGAGGCGAGGTCGACCCTTCTTCGCACGGTCGTGAGGTGAGCCTTTTGTTTCGATCATACATCCCAAGCATGAAATTCCAAACATGAGCGAATTGTAGCGCTCTAAGCTGCTTTTTCCTGAAAAAAAAAAATTAACTGCCTTGAGAAAAGTTAATTACAGTTTTCATTGCCGGCTGCGATAGGTCACTTCCCCTTGGGACAAAGTCTAGACGAACCGCGGAGACAATGGATTATAGTTTCTGTTACTGATTCTGACTACATAAACTCTGCGGAAGAAATCCGATCGATTTCAAGGCTGTGTATGAAACCATTGAGTTTCTTCGAAACGAGAAGTTTAATCGTTTTCAAAATTCCGTTCAAATAAAGTCTCGAGCACGGATCATCGGCCGAGCGCAAAGCGGTGCAATGGTACGAGAAAACGTGAAAGGCAGTTCACTGTTCCGAACGTTCAGCGAGCAACCCCCGTTCCAAGACTCCACGCCAACCACCGTCACTACCAGTCCAATTCCACCGGCGGAAGTCCGGTACCGAGACCAATGGAATTTTCTAATCGTCATTCCATCGTGCTCCGCCGCTGGCGGCCATTACTCGGCCGTTGCGACGCATCCGCCGCTGATGCAGCTGCGGGTGAAGCCGCAGCTTTGCCATCCTTGCTCAACGGCCCAACATCCTTCGACCACTGTGTCTCTCCTTTCTCCGGTTTGTCCCTGGCTTCACCCCGTCCAATGGCATTTCCACCTTTTCATCCTGTCCTTCCGCGAGCTCCTTCTTCACCCCGGTCGTCTTGCCTCACTGTCGCGAAGCCCTCGGTGAACTGGTTTCCTGTGAAAAAGCCACGTTATAAATCAGAGATTTTTCTCATAACCGAGGAATTAATTAAGACATTTTTCTCGGTCGTGCCTCAACCTCCGAGCTATCCGTGCTAATTTATTCGTTTATTCCCTCAATAAAAATTCTTCGACTAATATTTTCTTCACCCCCCGCCGAAGAAATTAAAGGCAAATTTGTTTTCTGCAAATTATGCGCGGTTTACTTTTCTCGTTTTTCTCTTCGTCGGCAGTTGACGAATCGGGCTTTTTGATTTTAGCGTCCTGAACCGAAGTCCCGAGCATCTCATCAAGGAAATAATTCTCGTCGATGACTTCAGCGATCACCGTGAGTAAAGGAGTTGAATTTTTTTTTTTTTTTTCAAACGTCGCTCTGGCACTTTGGATTCATTGAAACTGTCGAATATTTCAGCCGAGGATAGTGAAGAATTGTCGAGAATTCACAAGGTTCGTGTTATAAGAAACGAGAAGAGGGAGGGTTTGATGAGATCACGGGTGAGAGGCGCCGATGCAGCGACCGCCAGTGTTCTCACTTTTCTGGACTCTCACTGCGAGTGCAACGCCGATTGGCTCGAGCCGCTTCTCGAACGGGTCGCCGAGGATCCGTCGAGGGTCGTTTGTCCCGTCATCGATGTCATCAGTATGGACACCTTTCAATATATCGGTAAGAACCATCCTTCAAATTCTTTCCATCCAGAGTCACAGTCGAGTGGAATATCTTTCCGATTATTTAAATTTAATCTTCTATACTATTAAATATTACTTTGAACAACACAGCTTCATTTAAGGATCAACTGTATCAGTATGTTCAGTTATCCTTCAAATATAATTGTAATTTCGTTAACTCATTTTGACTTTACATAAAATCCCTTTAATCCATTGACTGAAAAATCGAGACTGTTGTATCTTCGCCTCGCAACATAAAGCAAATACTTTTCTCATTGTTCAAATAGGCACTGTTGTTGATTAGAGTTTCAGGCGATGGAGTCACGATTTTTTTTTTTCAAAATGCGATTTGGAAATAAAGGCGGAATTATATTGGGAAAAACTCGAGTGATAACAATTTCTAGAAGAAATTTCATATTCTTCGCATGAACAACACGAAGTATTTTCGACGCGGCTCAGTCGCATCGTCTGTGCGAAATCTTGACACGGCATTTGATCTTTGGTGAACCACAGGTGCATCGGCCGATCTGAGGGGTGGCTTCGACTGGAGCCTCGTATTCAAATGGGAGTATCTCAGCCAAACCGAGAGACAGTCCCGACAAAAGGATCCCACACAGGCAATCAGAACTCCCATGATTGCCGGTGGTCTCTTCGTCATCAACAAAGCTTACTTTGAGAGGCTCGGCAAATACGACACGCAGATGGACGTCTGGGGTGGCGAGAATCTCGGTGAGTAGCGACTGTAAGTAGCTGAAATGAGAAAACCATCGAGTCAAATTAGCTCTATGAACTTTGCACCTAAATTGAAGAAATTAATTTCTTTCAATACTGCAAACAAAAAATTTACAAAAATTTTATTCGCTCGAATTTCTAATTAAAAAAAAAACTCAAACTTCATAACACTTTTGCTAATGGTGTTCAAAAACTCGACCTTGTCCTTAAAAAAAATCATTGAAAGTCGACCGTTTTTCTGGGGTAAATTCTTGCGTTAATACCTTAAACGATACAGAACATAAAAAATTGACCACACGTATGTGTTGGCCTTTGTAGTTCTCTCGATGATAATTATTTTGCACAAGAAAAATTATTTTTTCTAACGCCGTTACACGATTTACTGCCGAATAAAAAAACTACTATATTCTACTAATGGACGTGCCTTTTTGGGTTTTCTTAAAAAAAAAATTTTGTACTCACTGATTTTCATTCAACGAATTATTCCAACAGAAATTTCCTTCCGTGTGTGGCAATGCGGCGGCAGCTTGGAGATAATCCCGTGCTCGAGGGTGGGTCACGTTTTCCGGAAGCGTCATCCGTACTCATTTCCGGGCGGCAGCGGAAACGTCTTTGCTCGTAACACTCGTCGAGCAGCTGAGGTCTGGATGGACGATTACAAACACTTTTACTACAACGCTGTTCCTCTGGCCCGAAACATACCATACGGAGAGTAAGGAACAACGAAAAAAAAAAATTCATTTATACGAATCGTTAAAACATATCGACTAAGAAAAACGAAAACAAAAAAAAGTAACGCAACTATTCGTAAACAAAATTTCACTGTCGATAAGTGTATCGAACCCCGTTAAAAGAATAACTTCAGTTAAATTGTCATTACCTCTGTTATCGCTTCAGCATACAAGACAGAATGGAATTGAAGAGAAAACTCCACTGCAAACCGTTCAGCTGGTACCTGAAGAACGTTTATCCGGAATTGGTGATACCGACGAGCGAGGGTGGTCCGGGAGGTTCTCTGAAACAAGGCTCAGCTTGTCTGGATAGCATGGGTCATCTTCTCGATGGGAACGTCGGGCTTTATCCCTGCCACGACACCGGTGGCAATCAGGTAATATCATTGTAGATGGGAACAAAAAAACCTCAGAGCTGAAAAAAAAATTTCACTAATTAGTGGATATTTAACGAATTAAAAAAAAAATCTTTTACAGGAGTGGGGTCTCACGAAAGACGGCCTCATCAAACATCACGACCTCTGTTTGACACTGCCGATCTACGCGAAGGGAACGACCCTTCTGATGCAGATATGCGACGGCAGTGAGAACCAAAAGTGGAGACACCTCGAGGGCGGACTGATAAGGCACTCGAGAATACCCGTTTGCGTTGATTCGAGATTACACGCTCAGCGCGGTATAACGGCCGAGAAATGTGACTCCGGTGCCGAATCGCAACGGTGGCATCTCTACAATCACAGTCATTAGCTTAGATTGCGTTACTAATCGGAGTTGTTGATAGAGCCGGTCGTCGGGTCGGGCACGATATGTCGCAAAAATTATTGCGGGCATCGTAATTGCCCGAAAGTCGTGAGCCCGCTCCAGTGCTAATTAAATCAAAGAGAGATCAAAAAACGCAGTAATGATTCGTGCAACAGTATCGATATCTGGCACGAGCTGCGTGCATGCCCGACGTTATCACGTCAATGGAATTAACACAATTTTGTCTGCCACTATTACTATTATCGCCGAGTGAATTATGTGAGATTCATTGTCGCGGGATGGCAATCGATTCGTCGCGGTCGAGGTGTGAAGAAAAAAAAATGTATTCAGAAAAATCGCTGATGAGAAGCGTACAGGCGGTTTCGTACGTTCATCAAACTGTGGATGAGAAAGAGTCAGATTCAAGTTTCACGGATAAGGTAATTTGTAAGGGACAATTGGACCGGTGAATAATCATCGGAGACAAACGAGATTTGAACAGCAGTGATCGAAGTTGTGAATTCGTTGAAAATGAAATATATCAAAAATCGTTTGCTAGAATATTTATTTTTATTTTGTGTGATTCAAAAATCACATTATACGCGATTATCGAAAGGCAAGTCGATTCGAACGTAATTATTGAATTCAATGCTAATCTACGTTTTTCACTCTATACACATTTCCGATTGCCGGTAGCAAATAATTGACCTCTCGATTTTACGATGAGGGCGGGAACATTCATTTGTTGATACCTTCTCCTCGCGTTTTGTCACTTAATCGTTACCGCAACGACAACAGAGAAGCGGCAGGTCGAGGTCCACAGCTGCAATATATATTATTTTTTTTATGTAAATATCAAATACTTGTGTCTGTTACTGATTAATATCTATCGAAGGGTGAAACTCGGTGATCAGTCGTCATGGACGATAAAACGAAAATACTCGATATACTTCTATTATCGCGATATCCTGGCATTGTATGTACTTTTTAGACACCGTTTTCTTCCACATTGCGCTTCGAATACGAGTTTAGTAAGGAGTATAAAGAAAAAAAAACTCTTCGCTTTCCTATAGTCTTCGCCGTATTAACATTAGATTCACTGTAAAATCGACGACAGTGCATATTGCGCGAAAAGAATATTATTTGTTGTGTTTTCACAAATTTATTAACATTTCCAACCGCGAACGAAATAATTGTAACGGGCATCAACCAAACGCGGAGGGGTCACAGTCTCGCGCAGAGATTTATTTTTGTAATCGATATTTGTATAACTTACTTGGTTGTGCGAGTAGATAGGGCCGAGTTGTACACAAGTTCGACTAGAGAAAAAAAAAGTAAAAGCAAAAAAAAAGAAAAGCGATCGACGCGCTAATTAGCAATCCGTAACGGGAGGTTCTTTTGTATCGAATATTTTTAACGAACGTTGTTCAAACAAGATCTCACGGCGATTAACTAACACGATCAATGAAATATTAACGACGTTAAGCTTTTTGTATGATAAAACTATAAGCGGGTAGTTGACAAAAACAAAAAATGATCGGGTATATCAGCCAGGCGGTAAATAAACGCGATCCGGCAGGAAGTTCATGTGTGCGAGAGAATACATGAAAAAGTAGAATAATTCGATCCCTCGAATTTATAATTAATGTTTAAGTCCTATAGACGTCGAGTATATGAAACATACACACCGAGGTCAGTGCAACGACGCATTACCCAATTATCTTCTGTGATTATTTTTGTCCTGTCGCGAGAGGTATCTGTTCATTAGTTTCATTCACCATAAACGACGGTCGCTTTCTATTCTTTCGAGTAATTTTTTAATTCTTTTCGTAACATCAAAAGGTCGCTTGTTGAATGCATCGAAGCACCGCGGACTTGACAGATTGTAATCGCATATTATTATTATATATATTATTGTAAATAGTAGATACAATTTACACGTAGAAACGTAAGTTATGGCAAATTCGTACTTCCAAGGTGTAACATGTAAAATATTAGATAAAAGAGGGAAGAGAGGCGGATCAATGACGATTATGGGACGCGGAGGAAAGACAGATGTGAGACGTTAATGTTAGCGTTCACCCGACGAGTTCGAGATTGAATTAAAATATCTCGACGCTTCGTACATCTAGTGTAACAGCCGAGTGAGTAGTACTAGGTATGATGCGTTCGCTCGGGGACTGAAAGAAAGTTCAACTTGTTTGCACGTGAATTAAATTCAATACAAATTGCGATCGATTTCACGTGCGAAGGATAAACAAGCTACACTTTTTTTTCTTCCCGAATAAACGTACGAACAAATATATCGTTATTACGATGTCCACGGAAACTTCATATACATTACCCGTAATTCAGGTGAAGTAAACGGTTTCACACCTTCTAAAATAAAATATTGTATCATACTCGTACGAAAAACTCTTTCTTGACTCGTGTGATCGAAACACTCGCCAAAAAAGTTTTTTTCACGCCAGTACCGTAACGTACCATTTTGTTATCTTTTTTTGAGCTCGAATCTATCATCAGATACGCTTCTCGAGTCACAGATCATTTTCGCAGTAGGACTTTCGACATTGTGATCATTGTGTTATACTATAGGAATTGTATAAAAAAAAAAAGGTAAAAAATAACAAAAAAAAACTAAAGAAAAAGAAAAAATGCTGATGTTCCCTCTATTTCATATTTTGCGATTGTATAATAAAAACTATGTATGTACGTCACAGCGATATAACGTAATAATACTTAAGTATAGGGAGGAAAAATCATATATAAAATTAAAAAGACAAGTTTTTCTAATAAAATGCAAGGAATATTTCCAAACGTCTTTGCCTTTTTTTATTCAACGTCAGGTTTACCAGATAAATAATATTGGAGGTATCTACGAATTTTTGCTACGTTTTTTGAGTCCCTTCTTCACTTTCTGTTTGAGTTCATCTACATCCACGTCGTTTTTCCTCTTGTTTACACTCTCGCTACTTTTCTCCTCAGTGGGTGGAACAAAGGCTTGCGCTCGTCTCTCATCGCGCTTCTTACTGGCCTCCTCGTGCCTTTCGTCCTGCTGCTTCTTCCTCTTGGCGCGCTTCTGCTCCTCGTTGAGGAAGTACTCGCCAGAGGCAAGTTGCTTGTCGAGCTTGCTCTCCTGCTGCGGAGGCGGGAACGGCGTGTACGGCTTCTTGATCTTCTTCTTCTTGGGCTGCTTCCTCTTGGCCACGTTCTTGCTGTTGAACTTTGGCAGGAATCGATCCCAGTCCTCGTTCTTCAATTTTGGATCTTTGGCAAGCTCTCTCTTGATCATCAGAGCCTTTATGTTGTATATAGGATGAATGTTATTCATTGTATCCTCGGCTATTTTTCTGACATAGTAGAGCCCGCTGTGAGGTCCCAGAGCGGCTACTGTTTGACCTTGGACAAGAACATAGCAGTCGGTGAGGAGCTCGATAGACTTTAGAGTACAACCGTTAGGTCCGATAAGCCTTTGTCTCCGTTTAACAAACTTCTCTTTGTTTCTCACGAGAGAGGATATCTTTATAATGTCTGCCGCAATATCATCCTGCAGGACCCTCACGGCCTGCTCGAAGGGCACAGAGCGTGATATGAGTTTCATCATGTCTCGAGCTTTGATTATTATAAACGGATCCCAAGTTTTTCTTGTCGTTTTTACAGTCATGCTGCCCTCTATGAGATCGAGCTCGGCCTTTATTCCGTGCTGATCGAGAGCTTTTTGCACGAGCGGCCAGCACTGCTTCAGATACCGCTCGCGATATTTTGGAAAGAGGGTGGCGAAGGAGCTCTCCTCCAGGAGACCATGAGGATTGTGCTCGGGCTTAAATTCCGGGACCTTCAGAGACCACGCGTCTTCGACAGGTCCCGTTGTTTTTGGTCCTTCCTCTGCCTCCAAATCACTCATTTTGAGGCAACGAACTTAATTATTCCTCGAGACTGATCGTCAGGTGAAGTTGGAAGACTGTGTCGGTCTTCTATCATCGAAGAGGTTATGTCACTGTATCACTTGTGTGCAAATCGCAAAGGGTTCTACTCGATGGATACCCGCAGAAATGAGATTGAGCCGATGGGAAGTGTAAATTAATGAATTTCCTCGAGCCGAGTATCGATGTGAGGCTTGTCGCGACAATATTTACAAGTTGGTTTGCAGACTGGTGAGTCGACCGTGATCGTGCCACACACGTGTTTGGTATTCCACTGCCACCAACCGATGGGGAACGTAAGCAACCTTCCTATCTGCGGTCGCTAAGCGGGCGCTGGAAATACCAGCAGACGGTAAGAGTAGTCAAAGTTCGATGAAAATTGTTTTATTAATGTACCGTGATATACTGATGAATATCGTACGAAGCTCATCGGCTCGTTATTAACTATGCGATGGTTTTTGACCGTGAAATTTTCCAGGCGGGATCATCCAGCACGTGGAAGGATAAAAGGAGCAAGAATTCTCAGTGTTCGGCAGATGGTTAACTTTATCGATGCAGCCGGGTCTATTAAATTAAGGCCAATCCTCTTGCAAAGGCTGAAACCCTCGAAGCTTTCTCACTACGGGCTTGTGACAAAGAAATTCTGTATTTCACGCTCTAAAAATCATCGAGCGTATCCAGCGATCGGGCACAAGAGAGCATGATGGCAATTGCCGCGGCAATAAATAGTGTAGAGCGCGTGTCGACGATAATCCAGTAATTATAGTTGAAAGTCCAACGACGGTTAAACGTCGTGAGTCACCCGGCAGTCCGGTCGCTCAGGGCTCGGAGAAAAAGTCCAGCAGCTTGATAAATACCTTTGTTCACTGGGATACAAAGTTTCACTGTCTTTGTATCGTCGAAGCCGCCTCGTGTCGCGATGAGCCGGCAGCTGCACGTGCCGGCGATAAGAAAGCTCTCGAAGGCACGTTGTAGTGCACACTCGGCAGAGTGTAAACAAGGAAACAAGCTGTTTCCGCGAAGACGTCTTCGCTCTGAGGAGCGTTCCAAATTAACGAAACTGTTGGAGGTTCGAGTGCGAGTCGGATACGAGCCGGATAATTAACGAGACTCTGCGACCGAGAACAAGGCATCGCATAACATCCGCGTCTTACCGTTGAGGTTCTTTAGCCTCGAATTAGGCCAAGATCGTACGCTCGTACGGAAGGCGAATTACGTAACTCCATCGAAGCGCACGCGTACAATTTTATTTCGCGAAGATATGGACCGGGTATAGATATATATGTTTACGGTCACGAGTTTCCTCGCGTTTCGCTAAACCCGCTCAACTTCACGACGAGTGCTATTGACGATGTTTGCCAAGTGCGCTTGCACTCGTCGCTCGCGCACCCCCCTCTCCTTCCGCGTCGCTACACCTCTTGTGCCTTCGTACCCGCCTATACAGAGTGCGATGTATCTCAAGTCGTTCGATTCACGCTTTGCGTATATTTGCATGATGACGCGCCTCGGCTTGTTGAACTTCCCGGTTTCCGTAGGTCAGCTACGCTCTGGGATTCTTCGACTCGTACAATTATGACGAATAACCTATGACGAATAACCATTATGATGAACAATATTATCGTTCTTGTCTAATCGTTTCGACAGATGTACCGGAATCGTCCTTCCTTTGGGCCTTGATTATACGGCGTGCCAGCTCTGTGTGTCAGCAGCGAGTCGTCAGCTGTTCGATCGCCATGTTTGCCCGTCCTTGTCGCTTGTTGGTCCAGCGATTTGCCGCGCGTCTTTTCTTTGTCGCTATTGTCGCAAAGTCATGGATCAACGATAATCTCGCGAAATGAACTATCCACTACGAACTGACGTGGCTTCTGCTGTTGCGATAAAGCGTATCGTAGAACTTTGCGCCAAATAGAGGCGTACGGGACTCGCAGTAATAAATCGGGCCTTCACGAAAACGTGAAAAACAAGCGATGATGACCAGAAGCGTGCGACGGCCACGTGACGAACGTTTACAGAGTTACCAACGTTATCGACAGAAAAAATGTCGTCACTCAGTGAACTTGGCGTATTGGTTTTATCGTTTCGAGAGAAAATATTTTACCAAACTCGCGAAAAAATGTTATGTATCGAGTATGCGATATCGATAGGCAGCAAACCGAAGGCCGTGTACTCACGAGATACGAGCGTTCCGGGACGCGGAAGCTGAACGATCCCCATTGACCTCTCGTCGGAAGTTGAGCATTTTAAAGGTTGCCATTGCGAATCGACGGATCAATGTACCGAGTTGAATTTTTGTAATACCGAGGGAGCTCGGGTCGCCCCTTGGGTCCGTTCTCGTGTAAGCTTTCGCTGTCGGTAAAAAAATAAATGAAAAGAACACTTTGCATTGTACAACGCTCTTCGATATAATCACTTAAGAAAAAATGGGTTCCGACCTTCGCTTTCCTCGATAAAAACGTTCGGGCGAACTTCGAGCCAAAGAAACACGTATCCACACGGTGCATCATATATCATCGCTTACGTATAGCCAAATATCGTCCATGCCAACAGAATTCAACGCACGTGCCGTCTAGTCTTTTTTCGTAAAGTAAATCTTATAACTATAATCATGAATCATCGCTAAAGTCATTCTCGACGCTTGTCCCGAGGATTTCTCAAATTCGCTTGAGTAAACGATTCGGGTGAGAAGCCGAAATATTATCACAGAAACGGGAGAATTTCTTCAGCGAATCGTCTAATTTAGTACCGCGAATAAAAGCCTCGTTGGAGGTTAGGTCTCCGGCTGAACGTAAACAATGTCGGTCACGCCGTAACCCGAACTGCTTCTACACAGCGTTTTATTTTGAATCCCTAAGAAATACCGGGGTAGCAAAAGAAAATATACAATTATCTGTATCTAGGTCGCAAAAGTGACTTTGACCGTCCTGGAGCGTTCGTGCTATTTTCGGGCCGTGAGCCGCTTATTCAAATGCAGTTATTCGATGCACGGTAATCGATGACACACCTATTCTCGACGGAATATATTCCATATTGCCCGTTACATATTACTCGAATAATGTCGGTTCGATCGCTACGCAATCTCCGCTTAAATAAATTGCCTTTTTCATTGATTTTTATTTTCCAGCGTTCGTGATAATCGAACAGAAATAAAATGGCCGTCGGGCCGATTTACGTTCGTAGAACGAGACGTCGCAGATCTTTGGATCCGAAAGAGTGACAAGCGTCCCGGATCCAGGCGTTTGTCACTGGGCCGCTCGTTATTGCTTTCCCTGGCCAGCATCAAGCGCATCGAACTTCCGTTCTCTCTAGTCGTTGTCCTCGGTGCACGCGAACTCTCGCCGGTGCGTCTGCACCGAGCCGAGGTTAGGTCGGTGCTAGAGTATCGACCCGGGGCATGCGGTAGCCCATTCTCTTCCCTCTCTCCACGCGGTTTCCCCGTCTCTCCCGCACCACACTTTCCATCTCGGTTTTCGCCTCGTCTCGCTCGACCCGCCGGCGTCGCCCTCCGTTTCTCTTGTTTTCACGCTTTTCGCGGAACTGCGCCGCTATGTGCCGAGCCGCCGATCCCTTCCACTCGCCGTTTCTATCTTTCTCCCTCGGTTTCCCCCTCGCTCGCCCCCTCATCCACGCGAATCTTCTCCTTCCTCGCTAGGAACTTAAGGTCGAATATCGCCGGACCGGTACAAACAATATCGACCCAACGCCACGCTGTCTCTTTGTGTGCATGCGCGAGCCCGCTAGCGACGTGACTCGAAAACTCGGAGCCCCGTTCCTTACACGAGACGCTCAATGGGGTAAATCATCGTCGATTGTGTTACTGTTTTTCTTTCTGCTTTAAAAAATTTTAAACTGAACACTTTCCGACCGGTACATTTTTTAAGACTTGCTTTGATAAATTTTTGTTTACATTGTTTTAAATATTTTTTGATGAATCGGTGATTAATGAGATAAAAGTTTCATCCAACGGATGGAGATTGACGTTTGCTCTGCAAGAAAAAATCAACGATCAATGACTTTCTCAAAATGCTTTTCCGATCAAAATCTTTATCGATCAACGAAAAAGTGATCGATCCGACAAAAATGGAATTTTCCGACCATTTTTCAGAAATAAAAAAACAATTAAAACTCTGACGACGTTTCGACGATTATTTCTTAGGAAACAAAGAGTCACGCCGTTTTCGTGGCATGACGCGGATTATTAGCTATTGCGTGCGGCCGTCTGGAAGAATCCGATGACGGTGAAGCGAAATACAAAAAAAAAACAATAATAATACACCGACGAGGATCGACCAGCCGAGGATTATGTGGCTCGATGGAGCGTCATAATTTTCTCTCACTGTTCGAACGCAATTTTCTAATAATTCTCGCATAATTGTGTTTCTGGAATCGCGATACGCAGAGATCATGTTCTCCTTGCTGCCGTTCGCTCCTCGCCGTCGCAGCTGGTCCTGGAGGCCTTTCTCTTGAATGAGTGGACTCAGCGAAGCCGCGAAAACCGCGCATGCGCACGCTCTGTACTATCCTCTCTGTGCACACAGAGCTCGCGCCACGCAATACACGTGTATATGTATATCTGTATTTATAACTTCCCCGTTTCTCGTAGTAGGAACTCATGTACTATGTATAGTAAAACTTTCGGTGATGCGGATGCTCGGTCTCTGTACCTAAATTCCCGACGTCTCTCCGTGTACGTGGGCGACGTCTGACACCGACGATTTAACCAATGGAACGACGCTTCCGTGCAGTCCGGGTCGATCCATTCAAGAAACGGTTGACAAAATTTAATCCGGTCACTAACGAGGTTTCGTGAGGGTCGATTGAATTTTTTCGCCGATCGAGTTACGGATCGACGATTTTAACCGATCGCGACGACCATCCAACGATGACGCGGCGAATTTTTCCCCTGGGAAAACAAAGTTACACGTGACATGTAAATATTCAAATTGAATATTTAGATCGAAATGTCGAATATTCGTCGCAAGTATCTTATAAAGCATGGATTTATTTGGAATATATATGAAATAGTAATAAAAATAACTTATGTCCCTCGGTGCGTAAAGTGTAGCTTTATGGTTTTATCACTCACTACTATCGTAACAGAATATTATAAAAAATGTTGTGTCAACGTTTTTCCTAAATATTATATATATATATAAATATTCGTGAATTATTTTTGCATTAATCGAGCAGAAACTGAACATTGGTCGAAAATTATATAAAAAAAAAATGTTTTCCCGAATATCGAATTATCTCGAAGCCAAAACGAGAAGTCCACGGAGGCTCGTCGCTTCGTCGCGGGGTCTTCGCGTCCGGTAGCGACGGCCCTGGAGTATATTCGGTCGGTACGGTTTCGTTGCACCGTGAGAGAGCCTCGTCGAAGGAGAGGCGCATAACGCGGCGCACAGCTGATTTTGACGTCGCTGTTGTTGGGCGCGCGCGCTCTCGGTCTCTCTCGATGTCGACGAAAATAAGCCGACTGGCTCGATAACAAAGCACAGGCTCGTCGTTGTTCCGCCTTCGGACTCGTACGGCGGTTCTAAAATTTTTCGAGGCAATTTTCTCGTCCGTGCGGGCGACTCTCCGTGTTGCTTCACTCGAAGACCGAGAGACGGACGAGCTGTTGTCGACGGTGGCGCGTCGAACTGTGCCGTGCGAAGGCGAAACGAACGGCCGAGCGGTGCACGCGATTTTCGTCCGCGTCTTCAAACAAATCTTTCCAAAGAAAACGCCGGAACTGTCCCACTGCCTCGCCGGAATCTTCCTCGCAGCGCCGCGCACAAGTGAAGAAGGGAACGGCGGGTGAGGGACTGCGAAGCGTGCGACGGGAATTAATCGCGAACGACACGAAGCGTCGTGGCAGACCCGCCGCACGGGACTCTCCGAGCGGTTCACGAGTAGTCAGAAGCTCGGCGTACACGAGAGAGGCTCGGGCACGCTCCCTGTCTCTCGGTCAGCGGTCCGTCGCTGCGAAGTCGTTCGGTCGTTAACGCGCTCTAGAGCCACTGCACAGTGCTCGTTCGTCCAGTGTCGACGCGGAGTGAGAACGATCCGTTGTATCGTTACGGGTTTCTCTGTATTTCCATCGGTTATGGACGGGACGAGCTGAATCGACGGGTTATGAGTTGTGCCACGACTGGATTAATATCTTTCGTCTTTTCACGCAAGTGCGGTAAGTTTTTTTTTTTTTTCTTTTTCACCTATGCGTCCTAGGATTTATGTTAGATGAAGGAAGGCTTTTTTTAGGCTTTCTTTTTTTTTAAGATTTTTTTATTCCATGCGCATGGCGATTATTTGAATGAATATTTGTGTCTCGAGGCACGGATGAGTTTTAGCTGGTTAGCGGTGCGCAAGTGTGAGGACTTAGTGGAAACCTTGGATGATTCAACGGCGAGAAACCACCGGAGGACGGGCTGAGACACCCGGAATCTCAACGTTCGGATACGGGAAACTTTGTGTGCTCTCCGGCTGACGGACAAAGGAACAGCGGAGATGCCTGCGTTTCTACGGTTTTCTCCTTCCCGGTTTAAAATTATCGACACTGGTCGGAATTCAGGATTTTTTTTTTTTTTTTTTTAAGGCGCTCCAGAGTATTTTTTATTCTCACACAGTTTTATTTACCTTCGAGACGAGCGAACAATGGATTTTCGATGGTTTTTTTTTTTTAAACCGGGTGAATATATTATTAGTTTCAAAGTTTCATCTTCGGCCCGAGCGGACCAACGATTTTCAAAGTATAATTTTTTTTCTCCTTTTTGCATCTCAGGAGCGGGAATATTAAAAAAAAAAGCTTCTGCGCTCTTCTCGAGCGTGTTTTTTTCGTGCAATTTTTTTTTGTCTCGATGCAGCACACGAATCCTTCTTCGTTGCTCGTTGGCAAGAAATTATTTCCAGCGGAACAAACGTCGGTTTTATGACCAGCTCAATCTCGATGGTTTTACCGTCCGCCGGATGTCTTAGCTCGAGCTGCCGAGATTCTGCACAACGCTATAAAACCTCTACCAGCGTTGGGTTAGTCTCAATACTCCGCCCCGCGACTGTAACACTCGGCGAGCACCGTCGCGCGTATAATTTCTCAACAATTTTCTTGCGCACGATAATCGCGTGCCGTCGCGAAGCGGCATTCGAGTGACCCGAGTTTTTTTTTTCCCCCTTCTCGCGCCACTCCTCGCTGACGATCTTTGCAATTTTGTGCAGACTAATCGAATCGTTGGTTTTTTTTTTTTTTTTTTTTTTTTTTTCGTTCACGACGAATCTATGAACAGGATTATTTTCGAGATACCGAGAAAAAAAAACTTGAGTTACGCGCATGCGCGGCGGCTTTGACTTGCAAATTTACTCCGGAGGATTATCAAAATTCGGAGACCTCGAAACCCAGAGGTTTCAGGCCGGAGGCTGTGACGGGGCAAGAGATCTTGCCGATCCAGTTGAAAATAAATATGGATATTCAATAGATATGTAAAAGAAAAAACAGGCGCGAAATTTTCTTCTTTCGCATTTGATTTCTTATTTTTGTTTCCATCGGATTTTTGTATAATTTTTTTTGCTACGAACTCAATAAATCAGTCATAAAACGGACGTAGAATTTACGATCGACACGACACGAAATTGGTTTCGTTAGAATTCAGAGATTTTCAGACGGATTTTCAACACATTTTCAAATCTTGTCTTCTCGATCCGACTAACAAAAATTAGGGAAACAAATATGCAAAATAAAAAGGAACAGGCGGAAAAATTTTCTCTCACATTCGTTTCTTCCTTTTCGTTCTCTTAACATTTTTCTGTGGTTAATTTTTTTGCTGCTAACTTTGTTAATTAGTCGTGCAAGCGTATGTACAATTTAGGGTCGAGACGGCATAAAGTTTGTGGGTTTGCAAAGCATTTCTTAAAACAAAGTTCCGCTTTTAACCCTTCCACCGAAACTGCATTGAATAACGATTGAATTTTATGCTGCCGTTTTTGTTTACGGCGAGAGTGTAGAACGAGAGCGAGCCTCGCGTCCGTCTATCGACACAAGCACACACCCTGAAGCTTAATTACGCTTTATGGATAGGAGGACTCGCTGTTACGTTTCTCTTTCGCCCCTCGAAGCACGCATTCATTCGCAATTCCGTCGCTGAGACTCGACCTCGTTTCGGCATAATTCTGCAAATCGAGCGATCGATCTCTGCCTGGCTTTGACAATAGACTTCATCCGACATGCATCGATTCGATCCTCCTTAAAAATCACCGCGATACAAATAAATTTTCTGGCAAAAGAAAAATGCGGCCGTAAAACTCCCGGTGGATGATTTTCGTCGACAATTTGTTCTGAATTTGGCAAACGTTGCTCAGATTCGCAGGTAAAAAAAAAAAAAAAAAAAACATGGGGCAGAATGGTCCAGCATTATCCATTCGAAATAAGGTCTTTCCTCCAATGTCTTAAAAAAAAATAATAAGTGGTCCACTTTGTCAAACATACGAAAATTACTGGCCTGTGGTTTTACGACTTTCGTCAACGATCTATTCGGGGAACAAACGATCGTTATCCACGTCCTTAGATATCGAAAGGAATGGGGCAAAATGGACCAGCGTTCTCCATTCGAGTCGAAACCTTTTCTTTAATGTCCAGTGAAAAAACATTAGTAAAAGGGGTAAATTTTGGTCAGAACTCCTCTATAATACTCGACGATTATGAGTGAAAGGAGTGAAGAAACTTCGGCCCGGAGGTCAATTTCGTCCATGTCTGACGATCAATTCGCACTGTGTAGTGTCTCACGAGAATCGACGCTGAGCAAATTCGACACGCTTCGAGGCTCCCGAAGAGCGAACCGACTTATCATCGTCAATCAATCGTCGTCACCTCTCTTGATCTCTTGCAGCTTCGTTGCAGTTTTTTCGCACGTTTATTCGCGGTAACGTTCGCACCAATGAGGCGTGGGAACGAAACGTTGACTAGGAACTAGCCTTTGGTGTTTGAAATACCCGAAAAAAATCGCCTGCGATGCGAGAGCTACCACGGTAAATTCTCATGTTTCTCCAGAAACCACGGGATTTTTTGATGTCTCATCGGGCGATTTCCGTTGATGCTCGGTAATTTGTCACGACACTCGCGAGACCGATCAAAGTCCGCTCGGCTGACCACAACTGTGCCGTAACTACTTGGAGAACGCGAAGTCAACTGAAAGCGTCGAATTTTAAGCATGTGGCTGCTGAAACTAAAAGTGTAAATATGGAGGGTAGTGAATATGGACTACCTCTCTTATTACGGAAAAACCGCGGGTTTTTTTCTCGGTCATGTGCGGTAATTTCCGTTCGGCTGACCAGAACTGTGCCGTAACTACTTGGAGAACGCGAATTCAACTGAAAGTGTCGAATTTTAAGCATGTGGCTGCTGAAACTAAAAGTGTAAATATGGAGAGTGGTGAATACGGACCACCCCTGTTATTACGGAAAAACCGCGGTTTTTTTTTCTCGGTCATGTGCGGTAATTTCCGTTCGGCTGACCACAACTGTGCCGTAACTACTTGGAGAATGCGAACTTAACTGAAGGCGTGGTATTTTAAGCATATGGCTGCCGAAACTAAAAGTGTAAATATGGAGGGTGGTGAATATGGACCACCCCTGTTATTACGAAAAAACCGCGGTTTTTTTTTCTCGGTCATGTGCGGTAATTTCCATTCGGCCGACCATAACTGTGCCATAACTACTTGGAGAATGCGAATTTAACTGAAAGCGTCGTATTTTAAGCAAATGGCTCCCGAAACTGAAAGTGTAAATATGGAGGGTGGTGAATATGGACCACCCCTCTTATTACGGAAAAACAGCAGTTTTTTTTTTCTCGGTTCATGAGCGGTAATTTGCCGCGGCTCTCGCGAGAGCGATCAAAGTTCGTTCGGCCGACCACAACTGTGCCGTAACTACTTGGAGAACGGAAACTCTGAAAGCGTGGCACTTGATGCTCTAAGCCTATCGCTGCAGAAACTGATTCCCTTACTAGGGAATTCACCCCCTTATTATGGGGTGAATATGAACCAACAGTGTTAACACGATAGCAGTGATGTGTTAACTGGGCCATATTACCCCACTTTTGTCATCCAGCCTAATACCAAGTATTTGGCGCTCGATCCCTCAGCCGTATTCTCTAAACCCCAGTAAGCAGCCTGGGCTCTCGTCCCACTGGTGGTCCAAAATCCAGTGTGTTTCCATCGTCATAAAGCCATTCAAACTTAGGCTTGCCATTGACGAAATAGTACGCCATGTTCAGCCCACGGACGGGCTGTGCAAACCCTTCGGGTCCTTCGACTTTGCTCTGAGGACTTTGCTCTTCGGTCAAAATTTACAACGTACGGGACGAACTCCGACCTCAACACGAAGTAACGTTGCGACTGGTTTGTACAACTTGGCACGATGCAGACTTCTGAAACTAGTGATACATTTTTTTTTAATCGTTCGATCAAAGCTTTGTGCATCGACGATGCAAATATAAATATTTTGATAATTAAAATTATATTTTCGCGGAAAATTTGCTATAAACGATTTTTTTTTTAATGTTGGAGTCATTTCAGGAATGCGCGAGCCGGTCAAACTTTCACATGCTTTTTTATTTTATGAATTTTACTCGATAATAATAATTGGTAACTCGACCCTAATATTGGAAAAAATCTAGCAAGATTACGTTTCTTTTATAACAGTATTTCTTATATGAGTTATAATAGTTTTTTTTTTTTTTCGAAAATAGAATTTTCACTTATTTTTCGGATCCAGTGCATCGCTACGGAAACAAGTGTCGGGTTATTGCGAATGTTGCCTCAGATCAGGAAACAACAACACGCAGAGTGTAAACGAGTAGCTAATTTGACGTCGCGGCGTGTGTCGTGCTACACGCACAGGAGCCTCGTCCAGGTTCTCGCTGCGTCACGAGAGCTCAGATAAAAAGCTTTGCTCCCTGACCCACCCGGGTCAACGCAATTTCTGGCACTTGCTTCTTTCTCAATTTCGCGGGTTTCCACGAACTTACGTACCACATTTATTTTCTGACACCGGCAACGTCGACCAACCCTCCGTGACCTTTCTCAATCTCACTTAGTTAGACACAAACCCGTTACTTTCGTCCCTATTACTTATTCTCGCTCTTCGGGAATTTTAATTTAGCCGATCGAGCGAGTAGTCGGTATATTAGTAAATGGAGTTTCACTCCACCCGAGAGAAATATTACCCACTGGTAATTTCATATTGCAACAGCAAAAAAAAATCACCTGCGAGAGAAAAATATTCTTCGTTCCTCGACAGTGAAACAAGCAGCAATGTTTCTCAAGCTTAAATGTCCACCTTTTTTTTTCTTCGTCTTACAAAAATGTCTACTAATTTCACTATTTTTTGTAACTTAAGCGAGAAGTTAATTGCGGACGCATTGTATGAAGAAAAAGTATTTATCGAATGTACAAATCGTTCATATCGTCTACAATCCGTTACAAAAAAATTCTTTCTGACCCGAACGATGACTCGAATATTTTTTTTTGGCCTCGTGGACAAAATCCGCAGAGTCCATTGCGCAACAATTTGATGGTGCTCGAAGGAAGAAAATTGCTGCCGCAAATGAACGCAGAATTTAATCGTGCATCGAGTTGGAAAAGTAGCAAAAAGAATTCTTGCGCATCGAGAATATTTGACTCGCTGTTGTTTCACACAAACGACACATTCCTATTAGCTCGCGATAACGGTTATAAAAATCGATTACGCAATATCGAGGAGAAATCAAACACCTGGCCGAGTATGTTTGCCACGTGTGATACGCAAATTGATAAATTAACTCGATACGGAAAATACACGAGATTTATCTTCGGTAAAAAAAAGGTTATCGATGCTTCACCGTGACTGATAGTGAGAGATTCGGTCGGTTCTCGTCGAGAGCCTCGCGAGAGCATCAGGTGTCCAGGTATTGCTTCACGAAGTTGCTTCATCGCGGTTATCAACGCCTTTTCAATTCCCGTGCGTGATCGCAAAAAAAAAAAATTATCGATCATCACCGACTGCGATAAGAAAGCTCACGAAGAATTTGTAGCTACGTTTTGTCGCTTGCACGATTTTTCATACCGCGTTGCGAACTGCGGAAACTTGCTTCGTCGATTATTTTTCGTACAACAGCATCGGGAACAATATTGCTCGATGTATTCAGCCAGAAGTCAATCTGAATAATATTGTGTTCAACTTAGTCGATTAATATTCACCTCCGATTACACCGCGAATAATACGACAGATGTTATTTATTGATTTTTTTTTAATTGGAATTCGACTGAGTCAGCCGGTGGACGTTTCCGGTTTGACGATGCAAACTTTGCGTTCGCTCTGGGAGTTTCGCATGCTCGGACGTGACGTAGTTCAAAGTAATCGTAGAAATTTTTTTTTTGTTTTTTATTTTTTTTTATGTATAAAAAAAACGATATTTAAATCTGGGCGATAAAAGAGGTCCGCGTGTATTGAGTTGCTTTTGAGATCGGACTGTGCAAGGAGTAAAATACGCCCGTCGTATTTTCGGTATAGTTATCTCAACACTGAGACCGATAGTGAAAGACTTGGTCGGTCCTCGTCGTCGAGAGCCTCTAAAATTCCCGTACGTAATCGCGATGAAAAAAAAAAAATTGTCAATCATCACCGAGTGCGATAAGAAAGGGTAAACCTACTCAGGTGGCTCCTCGTCGAGACGAAGCGAAACATTAAACGGCCGCAGTGACGCGCCGTCGGACACTCGGATCGGTCAGCGGCCGAAAAAATCAACGGAAGCACATATAAAGATTTTTTGAAACGAAAAATCCAACCACAAAAAAATTCTTCCTCATTAAAATACAATATTCAAAATTCGCGGCGGTATTTTTTGAAACAGTGAAAAAAAAAAGTGTCAACATTCTCAGGTTGAATCGACCAGCCGGTCGTGTGACAAAAAAGATTACGCAAGCGCGCCATTGTCCGGACGCGACCGAGCGCGCCCTCTAACGCGCTGCAGCATTCTGCTTTGTTTTTCAGAAAAATATTTTTTCTTCATCCACGACCGAAAGTACGTACTTTGTGCTTCGATCGCGATGCCCAAAGTCTAACATTTATGCTTTGGTATGGGCGCGCATGCGCCCTGTTCTAGTGACCAGGAAAAAACTAGTTATGCACTAAACTGATGTACGAGGCAGCGAAAAAACAAAATTCAATACAGTCGACGAGCGTAACTCGCTACGAACGAAAAAACTCAAAATTGTTTTTGTGAATTTTAAGTTCCGTGTTCACATTAATAGTTATAATTTAAAAAACTGTCATAAAGATGAACGTAGTCTCATCATCCAGTGATTCATCGGACGACGAAGAGATTCCTCGAAACTTTGATGCAGAAGCTAACCTTATTATACTGGCACATACATTACCCAAAATATCTGCTAACAAATATTTGTCAAGGTATGAAGCCTACAAAAAATGGTTGGTAGATCACAAAAAATTCATTAGCTAGTTCAGATGAGAGTAACTTAATTGTTTTGTTTTGTCCATTTGGATGTATTTGATGCCCCCCCCCCCCCCCCCCGACCAGCCGCACTCGCTTCGCTCGTGCCGCAAATGTCCGGGCGGGCATCAAAACATACTAGAGTATTGATTTGTAACGATTGGTGATTTGTCAGTTAACGTACTTTCGGCCGAAAATAAAGAAAAAAACCGTATACTCTACGCGGGCAGAAAGTTTGAGAGCCCTGCACTGCGCGCTGTGCAGGGCGCGCAGTGCAGAAATCACAAACTTTCTGCCCTTGTAGAGTAATACACTATTCGTCGCACGGTATAACAAAACGATGAGGTTTTTTTTAAATTTTTTTTCCGAATTGTAAAAAATTATCGGTTCCAGCAGTATAGGGGAGGAGGAAATTGTTTTTGTTTTTGTTTGGATCCGGGCCAATAGCCGTTGCGACGGCAGAGATTCCTCTCGCGCCGACGGTCAGTTCACCGGAACCGGGTTGGCCGTTGCGCGTCACGCGCGCTATATTTTCTTGTTTGGTGTATATACGTATATCTCCTTATCTTTCACCCGTCTGAAATGCCACACTGACGCTCGAATTATATCCCTCGACGGTTGATAGATACGAGGTAGTAAAAAAAGTCGGTAATTACTATCGATTATCGGTGGAAAAACGTAGCTGGCCACTTTGTAAGGTCTATTTATTCCGGATCACTCGTATACTTGGCCGTATCGACGTTTATATGTCGGCGGTTATGAATCATGCATAGGCGATGGATTTATAAATGTATTTTTGCGAATTTGCGGCAGCGACGCGACCAAAATTTCACGACGCAGTGTGATTCACCCGATAATTGCGATTAAACGTTTCGTACGTTTAAGGAGGACAATTCGACCTCACGTGAGTTCAGAGAGAATTGTGAGAGGAATTACAAAAACTTTACGATGAGACAAAATTTTGGAAAAAAAATCGGGCATATGAGAGGTGCGGAAAATATTGATTTTGCATAATAATAATAATAATTCTAAACTATATTTACAAGGGAAGGAAAAAAAATTCAAATAATCCCCCGCCATCTTAACTTTTGAATTCACGCGTATTAAAAAAAAAATAACGAATAATTTTCATAAAAAGAAATTTTAGGTTGCCGGGGGATTTGTTGGATATTTTTTTTTATTAATGACATTCTGAAACCATTATTATGCAAAAACAATATTTCGAGCACCTACCATTTGGTTAACATTTTTCCGGTTTTAATCTCATCGAGAATTTCTCGCAATTCCTTTCCTGACTCTCTCTCTCCGAACTAACACATAGACCCAGTTTGTCCGCAAGTTCTACCTCGCCGAACATTCACCAATTTTTTTGTATCCATAATTTTTTTTAACACTTTTCATTCGCAAACAAAAGTGACAATGCAACGGGAAAACGTCATGTAACATGAAAATGTAAGACTGACAAAGAAAAAAGATCACGAACTTTAGTGGAAAAAAAAAAAATAAGCGTTTCTCAAATTCACGAATGTTTTTGATTTTTTTTTTTTAAGCGCACGGCAGTGTTTCGCTTCGGACGAAAAATAAACGGGCGCGTATATCGGCCACCTCCGGTTCGAGCCGCTGACCTCTGTCGCGGCCCGAGGCCCCATTGTTCTTCAACAGAGAAAAGTTCGAGCTGTTTATCTCGTGCGCGGCTTCGGCTTTAGTAAACCCAGCGAGTCGGACTGAATCACCCGAGGAACCGAAAATTATGACTCGTTAGAGAATTAGAGAATTATTTCTTGTTCTCCGCTGGCGTTTCTCGGTTTGCCAGTGGGCAAGACAAGCGCACGGACGATTTCCAGGTACTCTTTGTCGCTCGTGGATCAACCGACGACACGCGCGTTCGCTCCTACCCGTCGCTGCGTTGCGGACTGTAGAATGCTGCTGTCGATTATTTTTATTCGTATTATGGCATCGCGCTTAATGTCGCGTGCAATATCGCTCCATGTACGCGGCCAGAACTTAATCCACGTAATATTATGTTGTACGCAGTTGATGAATATTCACCTCTGATTGTATCGCAAATAATTCGACAGTTTTTTTTTTTATTTTTTTTTAAATTCTACTCAATAGTTTGGATTCGGCGAACCATTAATAAAAAAAATAACTTATTTCCGAGACGACAACAAGCTGCTGCATTTATAATTGCCATTGGGACTCGAGGCTCGCTCAACATACTTTTGATTTGACATATCCATGTTTTTTTATTCGGCGAATACCTCAAAAATAATTATGGTAATTTAAATTTAATTTAATTACATGTAATTTAAATTTTATTTAAATGGTAATTTAAACATAATCAATATTCATTCCAATATAAGTAACGTTCATTTAAAAATAATTAATATTTATTTGTGATAAAGGCTACCGTCGACCAAATAATTTTTCACGCTGCGAACAAATATATTTCTGTTTTTTCGTGTGGACGGATTTTTTATCCGATTTGCTTATCAACCGACGCCTTCCGAGGTGATTCCCGAAGGCTTTTCCCTCTTCTTCGCTGCTCATGTGTGACTCATACGCATCGGGGAGAATCGCATATTCACGACACAGCTCATACACCGCTACCTATACGCTCGTTACCTTGAATTCAATGCTTCGCAGAAGTTCACCACGGCTATTCGAGAAAGTAGCTAAAACGTATATCGGTTCGTCGCTCGCGTCACGTTTCGATGACGCGATTGTTTCTATTGTTCTTTCCGTTCAAACTCGATACACACCGGAAAAATGAAACGTACATAAAAAAAAATATCTCCTCGAATTTCCGCCGTTTATTCGATAAATAAACGCGGCATGTGCGCCGCTGGGTATTATTAAAGCATACGCACATATGTCTATGCACTTTGTTGACAAGTTGCGTGCGCGATTCCGAGCCCTAACTTTGCCACATTATATTCAATGCAATCGAGTTCGTCCATGACCGAGTCCGAGATGCTGCAAACATGTCCCATTAAACATCACAAATAAATTTTTTTTTTCTCAATTGAACGTTGCTTATATTGGAATAAATATTGATAATATTAAAATTAAGATTTGTCTTTAGTTTTATCGTCAAATAAAAAAAAAGGATATGTTAAATAAAAAGTTTGTTGAGCGAGCCTAAAGTTCCAATGGCAATTACAAATGCAGCAGCTTGTTGTCTCGGAATTTTTTTTTTTTTTTTTTAAGGTTCACCGAATTTTTACTATCAAAAAATAAACGTTACTTATATTGGAATAAATATTTATTATATTAAAATTAACATTTGTCTTTAGTTTTATCGTCGAATAAAAAAAAAAGATATGTTAAATAAAAAGTTTGTCGAGCAAGCCTAAAGTTCCAATGGCAATTAAAAATGCAGTAGCTTGTTGTCGTCCCGAAAAAAATTATTATTTTTTTTAATGAACGTTATTATCAAAGCGTACACACATAATTCTATGCACTTTGTTAATAAGTCGCACGCGCGATTCCGAGCGCTAACTTTGTCACATTATATTCCATTCAATCGAGTTCGTCCATGACCGAGTCCGAGATGCTGGAAACATGCCCCACTATTCGCTCGTGAACGGCCAAGTTTCCGATTATTTCCCAGCGTCGCAATTCTCGAACGATTGTACGACTTCATTTATCGTGCCGCAGTTGAAAGTCACAGAATTATCGTCGAAATATTTCGAATATTATTGACGCGTTAATCGCTTAAAATATTGGTTCAAAAACTTTAAAAACATTTGCGTACGGGCCGAGTTTTCGATAGAACCGCGCATTCCCTCGGGCGGAGCTGCCTCGGATTGGGAATTGAAAAAAAACATCGCCTCGTCCATCGTCAATCAAAATTTTTCCAACGTCCATCGGTTCAGAAAGTTTTTGGTACTGCGTTAGATTTCGTAATTTTATTTGATGCTCGCCCGTTGAGCCTTGGAACGACGGCTCGGTAAAAGCAATTATTCAGAGTAGTTTTGTATGTAAACGTCAGAGCGAACGAAGGACGAAAGTTTACTCTGTTCTCGGTCCAATCTCGCCGCCACTGCAGGAATCATTGGAATGACTCTCGATAAATTTTAGATATTTCGAAAATTTATTTTAAGTGCTCAAATAATTTCCTCGGAATTTAAGCACATTTCAGCCCGAAATACCACGTTTTCCCCATATTAAAATAACCCGTATCGATGTTTACAAGATATTCAAAGAGTAATTGAATTCATTATAAATGTATTTAAACTGGAATTATTTTCATTTTCAAATATATATTCGAATATTTTCTGCGACATTCGACCGGCATTTTGTTATTTCCTAAACGACTCGTTCGACCGAGAACCGAATTTATCATAAGTATTATTTTGTCTGCTTGCGACGTTAAACGATATTTATTCATTCTGTTCCAGGAAGGAAAGAAGCTGGGTTTCCTGGAGTATGGCAGACATGAAGAATCTCGCAATCGTAAGCGGAGGCTCGAGGTACAACGGTGACGAACAGGTGCAGTTCGTTGCCGACGGAAGCCATCAAGTGACCATCAGGTCGCCCCCACCCTCGGCACCTGCGCTTTACCACGAGAATCTTAACAATGCCGTTTTGGGGTAATTTTTAATCAAGGATATTCCGTCTCATGCACAAAATCAACGTGGTAGTCAATGTCGATATTTGCGAAACATCCATGACGAAAGAAACGTTCGGAGGATGAGTGAGAGAAAAACAAAAAGAACAAGAAAAAAGTATCTGTGGCAATATGCAAACGGCTCGAGGATACACACGGGTCCTCCGAGTCTACTCTCGAGAGGAGAACGGGATAAATAGATAGATACCCACCGTGTTTCATCGACCAGCAAGGTTGCCGTTTGACCCGAATTCCATTGAGCACCACTGCTCTCTCGCTACTCCAGGCATGTCTCTTTTTCTCGCTCCCTCTCATCCTCCATCTTTTTTCCTACCGTAAATTTGCGCCGAGTTTGTTCACCGGGAAATGCTCGTAGAGTCGCTCGAGAGTTCGTTATACACGACAAAATATCTCGGTGCTTCCGTGGGGCTAACAAAACATTTATTGCGTCTCGCAGCTCCGTACGATTTTTCGCTGGGCGAGATTCTTTCCGTGTTCGTGCTGATTCTGAAAGCAAAGAAATGCGCGGCAAAGTAACACACGTACGAAATTCCATAACAACGAGTACATATTTCGCAAAGGACGGAGGTAAATTTATTTTTCTATTTTTTTTTTTTTTTTTTTTCAACGTTTCGATTCAAGTTGCTTTATCTAAGCTTTCTTTTTTTTCACGGAATTAAACGAACGACAATGTACTACGTGCAAGATATTCTTTTGTCAAACATGGCCGACCTCGTGACACCGTACGAAACTCGACCATCGGGGACGAACTTGTGTGTGTGTGTTTTTTTTTTCGCGTCATCTGGTCTTTGTTCTCTGAGAACAGTCACGCGGAAGAGCGTCGAGCGTCTATCTAGGTTATCGTGGTGCAGTATCGTGCCCGGGCTTCCGGATTGCCGCTGCGACAGTCATCGAACGAAAACGCGAGTGGATCGCACGAGTTTCGTGAACGGAAAATCGACCATGAACGAGTTTGGAGAATCAAGCATATCGAACTTTGTACGTACCGGGAGTGTCAGCTGCGACAATAAGTGTCTTCGAAGTCGCGTAAGTTGTTTCTCCACGTTGCACTCCTCCGACCTGTGCGCACGTGAACTTTCGAGCCTGAGTTTTCACTTCCGATCGCAGCTTGCACACATTTTTCTTCAATTCATAATATTCAGCGTCAACAACTCGATACACTGGTAACAGCTTCGTAGGTGATGTGATCGTACACACTGTTCAGTTGGACGTGAACGCCATCTTTACACTCCTCGCGATACGATAAGCGCACGCAAATGGCTACCAACCTATGATATTGCAGATGACGAAAAATTTGCGTCAACGGAATGGGTGCGAACTTATTTATTATTATTATTATGTTGGTTCGGAAATTCAGCGAAAAAACGCTGGCGATTGATTGGTAAAAAATACATTTATAGCTGGAAAACGCGTGCCGTCGAGGTCACAAACTGGCCTTTGCCTTGTGTTTTGTGCTCTGGTGGGACAAGTCGCAATCGTTTAGAAACAAAATATTTCTTGTGCGGGTAAATTATGTTAATGACGGTGAATGAGCTGCTACTTAGTCGAACGTGTGGCACAAAATAGTATATCGCATTCGTTACGCAACAAGTTACGGTAGCGAGGAACAAGCAGACGAAAATTAGCTTTAGTATCGTCGAAAGGGCAAAAAAAAATATACTCAAGAGGGGCTTGAGGAAAACCACTCAGCGAAACCAGGCACGTGCGTATAATCGAAGCGGACACGGGTGTCTCGGCGTATTCAGCTCACGATCGATTTATCCAAGGTTCTGTTTGTTTTGAAGCTCGCGTGTGTTCGCGGCCCCGGGCAATCTTTCGGACGCGCTTGACAACATCTTTTTATTTTCTGAGTGCTGAGATCGAAAGAAAAACATAATTTTTTTTTGCCTCAATTCCACGTAATGTCTCTCTGATTCTCTTTCATCAGAGTTGATTCAGCGCCGAGCGCTCATAACGGCGATTACTTGTACTAAGTATTTTCGAAGACTATAGACGAAAAAAAAAAACTACGTTCCACGAGAGTCGATACGGACGATTTTTCATGGAGCTTCTTGTCGAGGCACGCGGCAACTCTTTTGCATTACATTTTCATTGGTGCGCCACATAAGAGATTAAACTACGGTTCGACGATCGGTCGTCCTATCAATTGACGTTATTAGTCTCAATTTGCACTGATTTGCTACCAGACGCTCTCTCGTTATTCATCTTGACTACATATCGTAATAGCCTATTAAGATAAGAGAGGTTAATTTCGAAAGAGATGTACATCTGCCGCTTATAGACAACGTTTAAAATTAGTGGCTTTTGCCTCGAATAATTTCTCGAGAGTGTCCAATCTAATGAAACACCAAAGTACACGTCCGCGTCGCTGCAATCGACCGTTTCCTGACATTCGTCCGGTCTTTTTTCAAATTCCATACTATTCTCGCTAATAGCTCGCTCATAATAAGTGCACTTTTTCGCAGATACATTATTCCACTGCGATTCTACAGCAATAAAAATGACGAATTAAATTTTTTTTACCTTGCATCGCTGAAAAAACGAAAGAATTGTCCTCGGATTATTGCGCTGTTCTCGACGGCTTCGTGGAATCGTAAATGTATTACTGCGGAGCGTGTCGAGCCGGGATGGACGATAAAAAAAACTACATTCACGAGTACCGCGTCATACCTACAAAGGGCGAACCTATGTGTAGACCGAGATAAAAGGGCTTCGCGGAAAAAAAATCGATACTCCCATGATGTACAATTTTTCACCTCTCCGCGTCGCAAGAGAGCTTCTCATCCTGTGCGCCTAACCCTCAAGCTTGCAAAGACCCTCGGCAATGCGAGCACTGGAAAGACTCCTCGAGACTTTATAAGTTGGTGCACTTGAATTGCGGATATAGCGGATAGGTGTATATATATATATATATATGCGTGTGTGTAAACTTTTATATCAATCCGGGAGATCTACGAGCTAAAAATAATACTCGAGGTGTCGACCGTCGATTATATATTAATGCGATATATATACTTCCACCTCGGTCGCGACTCTCTACCGTAAGAACACAACTAACCTATAACGATTCAGCGCGCAGCGAAGAGTAGTTGAGATGGAGCGAGGCAGAGATCGATGCCTCGACGGCGGACCGTGCCAAATACCCAAACCGCAAATACCACGGGTCATACTACGTTACCGAGAAATGAGACGCTGGCAAGGCTGGCTGGATGAGCCGGTTCGTTCTAAACGTTCTCGACATTGAAATAGCACGATCGAAGTACCATCGAGATAAACGGACACGAAGAAGAAGTCGATTCAATGAGATGAGTTGGATTAAGAAAAATGACGTAGTTGGAGAGGCCGGGGTAAAATGACCCACCGGAGAAAAAGGCTATTTTCTATATAGCTTACGCACGGTGGCGATGGTGGTGCGTGGGGCAAAATGGGCTGAAAATTCGGATGCATCTCTGGGGCAAAATGGGACACGTTAAAATTATTGTAAGAATCGAGTTTTGCTCTTGCTCTCTCCTCTTTTCTTCACTGGACTTTTCTTTCCTCCACCGATAAACTAATTTTTGGTATCTTTGAGAATTCAATTTTCAGCCGAATCTCAAATAGTCTTTATTGTTGGAGATTTATTGTTAGAGATGGTTTTATCAAAAAATGTATTCTCTCATTTTATTATTTGACTTGAGTTAAATTTGTCAATGCGCCCTGATTTATGGTTCGGACATTCCCAATCAGGGTCTCTCGGCTTTATTAAAATTGAATTTTTAGTTCTTCGTAGGGAGCCATTAGTGCTGGAGAAATTAAAAAAAAAACCCTCGAATCTCCTTGTCTTCTTCGTGGCCAATCCGTGTCTTTGAATTAACGAATTTAACGAGACTTGTCCGTTTCTTCCAGGAGAGCCAGACCCGAGAAACAAACTTTACTTTTTTGCCTGGAAGACTGAAGACAACTTCCGGGAGGTGCCAGATTTGTCAAATTCCCAACACCTTACTGAATTAATGGATAAATAATTTAATTACAATACCAACAGGAGATTTACTAATTTTGTCGTCACACACATGAAACAAAAAAAAAATTGGGAATTAATGTAGTCGTTTTTATGTTACAGAGGTTCACAGAACAACTTGCACTGCAGCTGCAATGGCGCCGCGACAACGAACGGAAACGCGGCCGGCGCCTGCACGGGCGGTGTTCTCGCGAGAAAAATCCAAAATCACACGGGTGCGAGTCCCGGACAAGTTAACAAGAGGCCGGCGGTCGCGCTTACTCATCTGCCGAAGAGACCGCCCGTCGACATCGAGTTCAAAAACTTGGCCTACAGCGTGTCCGAGGGTAGAAAGAGAGGTGGGTTTCCTTTCTGCTGTGGAAAAAAAAAGAGACGTTAATAAATTCAGCACCGAAAACGTGATCGTGCATACGTTAGGGACGAAAAATGACAAAGGGTGGCATTGCCGAGTGAAAGTAAATCGGATTGAGTGTTCATTTTCTTCGGCCATTCAATTTCTATGTTTGCTAGATTTCACTAACTTTCGAGGGAATGGGAGCAGAATGGGCAAATCTCAAAACACTAAGATTTCATTTTTAAATATAATTTCTTTTTTTATATTTCGACCAAACATTTTTTTGAAATAATGGACAGAACGAATTTTTTGAAGAATACCGATTCGATTGAAATTTCCTTATTTCTTCACTTTTCCTGTGTGAGGAATATCAGGAAAGTTCTCATTTTGCCACTATCTACGATATATTGTTTTTTTTTTCTTTGAGAATTCGTGCCATACTGAAGCATGAATAACTGCGAACACCCTAAAAAAAAAGTTGAAAGGAATGCCGAGAGACTTTTACTAACTCTTACATACAACGTCCTTCTCGTCTAAGTTAGAGGAACGAAGAAAATTTTGCATCGTTCACGTTTTACTAGCTGTGTATTAAGAAAAAAATTATTTTACGATTTAAAAGCGAGAAAGTCGCTCTCTAGATTTAATTATATATTTCAGAGTACGTTCAAGTACAGTTTTCGTTACCGACCGAGTACGTTATTACCGCATCTTAACTCTTTGCCAGGTCGGGTCCAATGGTCGAATGACTGATCGATGATAATCAATGTTCAATTTGACGCAAATTCGATTACGAGGGGGCTCGGATAAATTTAGTGGGTCAGCTCGTGCCGGAGCTTTCGTAGGTCGGGCCCCCACGACGACGAGGGCTCCAGTGTGAACGACCGGCCGGGGCAAAAGAATCGATAGAAATGTCCGCGCGACGGTAGAGCGACCGGGATGACGAAACACACGAGAGTGCAAGCGTGTTTGGGAGGCGCACATGGATAAAGTCGACCGCAGGCTGCACCTGCATTGACGTGCTGCTGCAGGGACCAGCGACCATCGTCGTCTCGAAAATTTTTCGAAAATTATTCGATGTAGATAAAGTAGTTTCTTGGGTAAAACGTATTCAACGAAAATTTTTTTTTTTTGATGAGGTCGGCAAGAGAATCTTTTGATAATTATTCGAGGTAAAAAGTGCAGTTATCTTTGAACAAAAAAAAATTATTTGTATGAGGTCAACAAGAGAATTTTATTGACAATTATTTGAGGTAGAGAGTGAAGTCATCTTTGAACATAATAAAAATTATCTGAATAAGGAAGAATGTTTTTGACGATTATCCGGTGCAGATAAAGTCGTTTTTTTTTACAATCAGTCATAGTCGATGAAACGCAGCATTTAACGAAAAAACAATTATTTGGATGAGGTCAACAAGAGAATTTTATTGACAATTATATGAGGTAGTCAGTGAAGTCATCTTCGTACAAAATAAAAATTATTTGGATAAGGTCGACCTCAGGCTGCACCTGTAATCGCACGTTGCTGCAAAGGCCAGCGACCGTCGTCGACTGGAGAATTTTCCGACAATTATTCGATGTAGACGACGAAGTCGACGAAAAATCTCGTCCGGCTCTCGTCGGAAACAGAAGCGTCGGAATGACGACGGCGATGATGAGAACAATGCCCAGGGAGAAACGGCGAGGGGGGGTGGCTGGGACGTGACAAAAGATTGGGAAAATAAAGGGAACGCGAAATTTCTATGCATGCCGGTGAGACACTCGAGGGGATCCGCCCTTTGTCTGTCATTCTTCGGTGCTATGTAGAAAATTGCTACACGTGAGAGTAAGAAAACGAAGGATTATACTGATTTATGTATGAAGGATCGATGATTGCAGGATACAAGACTATATTGAAATGCGTTAACGGTCGATTCAAGTGCGGAGAGCTGACTGCAATAATGGGCCCGTCCGGAGCCGGCAAGAGTACGCTGATGAACGTCTTAGCAGGATACAAGTGAGGAAAAAAAATTAATTTAAAGTTAAATTGATTACTTAGAAAAAAAATGTTTATGGTATCGAACTAATTGATTTTATGAATTTTTTTTTTTCTTTGCAGAACTTCGAATTTGAATGGGTCCGTGCTGATAAATGGGAAGGACCGAAATCTAAGAATATTCCGAAAGATGTCGTGTTACATAATGCAGGACGATCGTCTGTTGCCGCATCTGACGGTGAAGGAAGCGATGACCGTGTCGGCGAATTTGAAACTCGGCAAGGATATCAGCGCGGCGGCGAAAAAAGTCGTCGTCGAGGAAATAATCGAAACTTTGGGCCTAAGCGACGCGAGCAACACACAGGCGCAAAGTCTGAGCGGTGGACAACGAAAAAGATTGTCGATAGCTCTCGAACTCGTAAACAATCCACCGGTCATGTTCTTCGATGAGCCGACTTCCGGTCTCGATAGCTCGTCATGCTTTCAGTGTCTCAGCTTACTCAAGTCTCTGAGTAGAGGAGGTCAGTATAAGTGGAGAAATAAAATCCCAATTGTACTTCTCCAAGATCGATAATCGTGATTTTTTGGTTTTTTAATTAAAGGGAGAACAATAATTTGCACGATACATCAGCCGAGTGCGAGGCTCTTCGAGATGTTCGACCATCTCTACCTGTTAGCCGAGGGTCAATGCATTTATCAGGGAAACGTTGGAGGACTCGTGCCATTTTTAGCCTCGATGGCCTTGGAGTGTCCGAGTTATCACAATCCTGCGGATTACGGTATGTATCGCGACAATTAACGCTAATATAGCATGCACTGCAAAAAAAAATTTCTACCATATTTGTTTATATATTTCTCAGTTATGGAAGTGGCTTGCGGCGAGCACGGAGAGTGCGTCGAGAAGCTCGTAACGGCAGTGAACAACGGCAAGTGCAACAATTATCAACACTATCAGGCAATCACGATGGCTCAAGCGATCGCCAACGACATCGCCAAGCGATCACCGCCGAACGAGCAAGCGAAGCCCGACACGACTGTTGCAGTGCCGAACGGTGTTGCCAAAGGCCCTGGCAACACAGTTCTCAATATGCCCGTATCGTGTACAACTTCTTTGCTCGACAGTGCCGAAAGCATAGAGCAAAAAGTCGGTTTTCCGACAAACGGATGGATCCAATTTTGGATCCTTCTGAAAAGAACTTTCTTATCGCAAATTAGGGATATGGTTAGTTGAGATTGAATTGGAAAACAATTGATTATGTTTACTTTGACGTTGTATTTGATGAGGAAAAATACAATTATTTTACAGACTTTGACAAAAGTAAGGCTGATTTCTCATCTAGTCGTCGGTTTTCTGACTGGCGCAATTTATTACGATATCGGTAACGACGCGGCCGAAGTATTCAGCAACGCGGGATGCATATTTTTCACCGTAATGTTTCTAATGTTCACCGCTATGATGCCCACAATTCTTACGTGTAAGTAACAAATATACATTTTTTCTATGGTAGAAAAAAAAATCTTCACTCGACATCTGATCGAATCATTCTTGTACATTCGAATTTCTTGCAGTCCCCATAGACATGGCAGTATTTGTAAGAGAACATCTTAACTATTGGTACTCAGTGAAGGCGTTCTACTTGGCCAGAACACTGGCGGATTTACCATTCCAAGTGAGCACAAGAATTTTCTGCAGAAAAAACGAAATGGAACGATCGTCAAATTAATTTTTTTTATACGACTATGTTAATTTTTTCCAGATATTGTATTCGACGTTTTACGTGATGATCGTCTACTTCATGACATCACAGCCATTGGAAGTAGAGAGATTTCTCATGTTGCTTAACATCTGTATATTGACGTCACTGGTGTCGCAGTCAATAGGATTGCTGATCGGAGCAGCGATGAGCGTCGAAGTATGCTTTAATTAAAAGAGTTTCTTCGGAATATTTTTTTACTCGAATAATATTAAAGTAAATTACGATTTTTATTTTTTGTTCTTCCTGTTACAGAGCGGAGTTTTCATCGGGCCAGTGTCCTCCGTGCCGATAATTCTATTCGGGGGTTTCTTCGTGAACTTTGACGTGATGCCGATATACCTAAAGTTCCTGACATACGTCAGTTACATACGTTACGGTTTCGAGGGTGCGATGATAACGGTTTACGGTTACAACCGGCCAAAGTTACAGTGTAAAAAAGACTACTGCCACTACAAGCCTGCGACAAAAATTCTCGAACAGATGTCGATGGAGAACGCCGTCTACTGGATCGACGTTGTAGCGCTTGTCGGATTTCTCATAGTCGTCAGGGTCGTAGCGTACTTTGTACTCAGACTAAAACTTCGATCGCTCCGTTAACAGGTCCAATGACTAAGATGCAGACAATAAGAGTTGCCGAAAGAAAATTATAACAAAAATGAAGAAAAGAATATAAAGAAAAAAGAAACATCAAGACATCGGAAACTAATGCTCGACGATGTCGAGGATCATCCATTTCGCGGGGATTACGGCCAGTCCGGAGAGTAGAGTTCCAAAGGCCTCTAATGATCGCAAGTACCGTACTGAAGCGATGATGGCAAGGTGCTTACAACGTCAAAGGTTCACTCGAAGACTGAGATTGAAAAACATGAAAAAACATAGCGTTCTGGCACGTCTTGCGGTCAGACTGGTTGTCACGTTTTTAGGTTGACATTTTTTTTTTTTCAAGCAAAAGTATGAAAGTCTCTTGGGAGTTTAAGAATCGGCAGAGTTACAGAACAGAAACGGTATGAGAGGCCGGGGGAAGGACAAGCGAAATAGAACATTCAACCGGAGTACCGTGAACATATAGGATAAAAGAAACTTATAGGAAATTTCATGTAACTATAGGATTATACGTTTTAAGGAGAATATGCCGATAGGATAATTTCAATCAGATTTTAACGTAAACGTGGCGAGCATCATCATACTTTTTAGATCGACGAGTCGATCATGATCCAAGGTATATATCGATGGCGAATATGCTGTGAAACGTCGATATATATACCGTTTGCATACTATTATATCGAATCCGCGTAACTCCGTAGCAAATCGAAGATGAAGAGGAAAAAACGAAGAAGAAAGAAAAAAAACAAACTCGCCAGGTGTTCTAGGCACCTTTAAGACTTATTTCCCTCCACAACGATCAGGCGTGATCGAAGTTGTTCGCAATAGGGGCCGATTTACCAGAGATAGAGTTTAGTAAGCGTATATTACGTAATATAATAACAAAAAGTCGACGAGGGAAACGAAAGATGATAAATAGGTATAAATAGGCACGCGAAAATATTGAACGTTTCCCGCGATAACTGATAAATCGTTCGCTCTGATACATTCGAAACTCGATTATCATTCGTAAAAAGAAGAGGAAGAGAAAAAAAAATAATAATGTTTCTTACCCCGTTTGCAATTGATCTTAAAACTCATATCGTAATTCCATTTATTATTATATATAAAGTTACCCTATAATATCCTACGATTTAAAGAAGAAGAAAAGAAATGAAGAAAAGCAACAAAAAATAAAAAAATAAAAATAAAAGATGAACTCGCATAACGGTTAAAGGTTTATTGTATAATGAGCTCACACTTGACCAATCACTGGCTGCCTGGGTGTTCGCTTCGTATAATTAAGTGGTGGAGTGCTGTTAAAAAAATCGTTTTAAACCGTTCAACGAAGAAACAAACAACAACAAATCTTTTGCAATTGTGAGATAAAACTATTAGTGAGTGATTGCGTTTGCGTGGATTGCGGAAACGCTGCTCCGTTATATATAGGATAATGAGTGCATGTATGGATGGATTGTAACGAGATACCAGTTCTGATTTTCACGTAGTTGTTCGTTACGAGGCCTACGAAGATCCGGTAAACTGCAACTACCGAATGAGGATCAAAACGATTAATATAATGTTGCTACGACGGTTCAACGAGTAACCCCTGATCTCGAGCAGAAAACTCATCTGTCGCTACACTAAAATTTATCCTGAAGTGGGAAAACGTTCTTTTCAACTCTGCAGTCTAAACGGCCCGATTTTCGTGCGAAACGTTCAAAATTGATATCTTCAGAGAGCAGAATTTAAAAAAATGAAAAACAAAAAAAAAGAACATTACTTAAATGTACTTGTCGATGATCAGGAGTTTCTCTGTCAAAACTAGATACTCCTGTTCCTAGAAAGTTTTCAATTGACTTGTTTTGAACTGTGCGAGTGCGACGAGCCTCCGTCAGGCTCATCGAATCTTGCCTAAAGGTCGTTTGATGCGAGAACCTCGCAACTACGGGGTTAAAAGATCGATGGAAATTTTTTTACTTTTTAGAATATTTGGATGATCGACCGACGATGGCGTTCACACTGATTTCGTACTATCAGACAAGTGTAGCGAGACCCGTGGTGGTATTGCAGTGATATATATTATACAATAGTATTGTAATCGTCAGTCCGTTATTTAATCGTTCTTACACTTTATTATAGATGGATAGTATTCGTTTTTTTTAAAGATATTATTAGCTATCGATGGTTTAGCAAGCTGAGTTTTCATCACCCGGTTAAAGCATATATAAGTGTAGATAATTCTATGTTTCGAAGTAGTCGGTGCAGTTTATTGATATATATATTTTTTTTATATCTTTTTTTCGCCAATATACGGGAATAACCTAGGATTTATTTGAATGACACTAGAAAATTGTAATATTTTGGATAGTGTTTCGGATTATACGGTCGTGGCAAGACAATGTAAACAAAAAAAAAATTATAATTCCTTGGCGTTATGAGGGAGAGACACAGGAGATATTCCTACAAATATTCAAGGCCAATAAATAAATATATATTTTTCAAACGACCGTTTGTAATGATGCGTTATTGTCGTAGGTGTTTTTGAAGGAAAGGAAAAAAAAAAAAAGAAAAGAAATTTTTTTTTCGCACGCGTAGAGCGTTGGCCGATCGTTGAAAAATTCGAGATTAATAATTGATATCAGTAGGGGATAACGTGGCTGTCGCTGCACGCGCGAGTTTAAAAATTATTTTGTTTATTACTGCTTACGCTGACGGAGTCGTTAAAAACTATTCGACGGAATGGAAAAACAACGTAAATATGTCGAGGCGTCGACATATTTCGAAATATTTTCCTGCGACGAAAAAAAAAAAAAAAAAAAACAAAACAAAACAAGCAAACAAATATTTGAAAACGTTACGAGAAAGACCATTGTAATACGTCAATTGTAATACTTCGCGAACGATACCGAAGGCAGCTTCGAATCTTGTGTAGGATATTGCAAAAATAATTAACTCTTACACGAGGTGTCTCACGGTTTCTCTCCACACACCAATCTCTCAACAGGCGTGACTGATTGTACGCGTACGCGGATATGTTTTTTACCAAAATAAATAATAAAAATTTAAAAAAATAAAAATAAAACGTCTCAAACTTCGATCATAAATAAAATGCGCTGGAGCTGGTATGGGAAAGATTGTATGGTTGTCACCTTTTATCATTTTCATTGCAAAGGTCGCGGACCCGAATCGGAAGACAAATACTGCTGAAGTGATCGCACGCGAAGAATAAAATTTGAAGAAAAGAGAGCGACGTCAGCCATGACAAGATGGACGATTCTCAATTCGCAGAACATTAAAATCATGCTACGTGCGTATTTCGTTTGGTAGGTTGTATCCTATCGATACATTAACGATTAAACGATATAGGACCGTAATCATCGCATTACCAAATAACACTTTTTCAAGTAACGTAATTTTATATGAAAGAGTATGAATGCGAAGCAGTGCGAGAGGGAGAGAGAGAGAGAGAGAGAAAGAGGGAGCGACAGCGCGCGTGAAAAATACATACTACGATATACGAATGTGAGAATTAATGGAGGTGACTAAGGCATCAGTATAATGTTAATAAAACTTACAAAAACAAAATAACAGCAAAAAAATGGAGATCATAAAAGTAAAAGAAGCGCATCGTGAATTATTGTGAAAAAAAAAACCAAAAAAACCAAAAACCGATACAAGCATTGTATTTCGTCTCGTGTCTTAGCGAATTAAAGTCACGTTTGTACTAAAGCACAAATGAATAAACGATTGTAAGAAAAAAACGGAAAAAACATTAAATAATCCGCGTGTTAGCACGTTGGCTTGAGAATGGTGTTTTTTTTTGTACCGACCCGCACGTTGTTTCGAGCTGGGGTATAACCGAAGACCACCGGGTGGAGCCGCTGCTTCACCGACCGGGCGTCATCAGCTGTTGCGCGTCTGCCGAGGCCGGCAGCCATGTTTGTTTTGTGTCACTGCGCGACGGGAACGGGTGGCACGAGCAACGTTGCTCACGCGAGATAAACGAGTGTCTCGCAGCATGTGAGAAGCGCGTGCGGGAATGTTTGTAACTTTTAAAAATTAGCGACTCTCGGCTCAATCTTCGATCGAGCGAACCGCAATTGTGCGTCGCGGAAAATCAAAAAGTTATCATTGCGGGTCAACGTTAAGAAATAATAGAAAAAAGGGTCAACGGATCGATGCGAGATCGTTTCTTACGAGTACGTTGAAACCCTTTTGGATTTCATTTGTTGTCGTGCGATAATCACGGCCGTGCCAAGGCCTCTTCGAAGTTCGTCGTTTCCGGCATGGTATTTTTTTTTTTTTTTTTTTTAAGCATCACGAGCTGTGAATGAGTAATCGACGAGCCAGTGGCACTGCCGTCGCCTCGACGGATCCCTGATCTCGGTACTACCAATACGTAAGTGTAGCCTATAGCCTATAGCGTTGTGTGAAAAGAGCTGCGGACGAACGTTCGAACCGTTAGCACGGTCAGGTTGAGGGTCTTTCTCTTTTCCCTCGAAAGTCAAGATCGTCAGGCAGCCTCTCTTTACGGTCAATGAACAGCGTTGAGACTCGTGAGACTGGTTCCACGAGACACAGCAGTTCCTTTCACCGCTCTTCAATGTTCTTTGTTCTTTTTTTTTTTTTTTTTTTTTTCAAGTTACCCCCTATTTGTTTTTTGACCTGTATCGCGGCTACGTTCGAGCCAGACAAACCGCCCAACTCTCGGCACTCACGCGAAATGCAATGAGATTTGTTTACCACAGCAAAACTGAGGTTATGTTTGAAAAAAGTTCGGGGATATATAGCTGTAATATTTTTTTCAAATGGCTGCTGTTACATGATTCCTTTATGATTGGAATTAAGAAAACAGATTTTGTAGGCTCGTACCGAAAATATAAATGTCTAATTTTAGACGCGCAATGTAAATTCCCGCGGTAAATGTTGTTTGGCTGGCGTTCTAAAAGCGGCGTTTTAACGTAGCTAGAATAAATTATTGTTGTGCGTCGGTAAACAGACTCCAAGTTTAGCGAAACGATGTGAATACATAGAGTCGGTCGTTCGTCAACTTGTGTTAATCTGACGAGTGTGCGATAACGGAAGTACCGTGATTGAACTCTAAACTGTCCTCGTTCTCGACGACGATTATTTACCAAGTCTTCGACACATTTTCTCGAGTGCGAACAAAGCGGCCCAACTGTCCACAGGTTAAACTCAAGTAGCTTAGTCTGTGGACAAGTGACTTCAACTGAATAAAATGATTTAATACGGCTTTTCTCATGGAATTGTTGAACCAATAGAAACGTCCCCTTGTCGAGTCGGACGACCGTTATTTCGACCAAAGAAATTCGCCCAACGATAATTCGCGCATTATCTCCTTACAAAAAATTTTTTTTTACAGTTAAGAAAAAAAATGAAACGTTTTAACGAAAACGCAAAATCACGTTTGAAAGGTCGAAAAAGTGCACTAACATAAAAAAAAAAATCTCTTACGACTTGCTAAAGAATTTTTTTTAATTTCCCTCTTCAAATTATAAAAATTGAAAATAGAATTGAAGAAACATTTTTCTCGAAGCGCCCGAGGGAATTTTGCTTGAATCATTAATATTTTTTTGGTCCACGACGGACATTGAAAATAAAAAGCTCTGACATTGGTATTTTGAAATTTATTCAGATTAATTCTTGAGAAGATATGGACTTTAAGAAGTGGCGCTTTAATGGATAATCGTTTCTTAAATTCAACGCATCCACCTATTATATCTACCGTGGACTTTGATCGAGGCATTACACCCGAGATCTACGCGTGTAAGTACGCGTCTTCGACGGAATCTATCTCGTTTCCTCGAGACTCGTTCGTCCAAAGGTCTCTGCCGCTATGTTAAAATATCCGCCTTCGATTATCACGGAACGTTGCAACAAAACGATATTTTCTTCCGTTTCTAGTATTTTATTATTTTGCTGGTTTCGTTAGCCAAAAGGTTATGGCCAAGATAATAATCTGTTGTCCCATCGACGGAACACATTTTACGAAAAAAAAAACAATTTAGCTCTCGCTCGAACATAAAATGTATTCCAGTGCTCGGACTTCGACCCATATCGTATCTATTTTTTTTTTTGGTGACGATCTTTGGATATCCAATAATTCTCACTCTGTTGTCGCGGAAGCGTACAAATTCAGGTTTCGATATTTGAACGCAACCGTTGGTGTGGAGTAACATGTTGGTTTTACAGAATGTTTTTGTCGGTGCGACTGACCGCCAAATATATATGTATATACACATGTATGTATACAATGATTATTTTGTAATATTGAACTTGCAAGAGAGGAAGTGATTTTATAAGCAACACTTACAAAATCTGCAGCTATATAAGTCAAACAAATTTTTCGTTGGATATGAATTCTTATAAATTCCTACGAAGTCTTACAAATTTTTTGTTAATATATATATCTACATATCGTCGTATAAATACATAATTCATTTCATATTTTTGTTACGGTAGTGTCGCGATGCGAGGATAAAAATTTCGTGAATAAAGTTGGTCTTCGTTTAGATTATTCCGTGTTCGAGCGCTCGATCGATGCGACGGGCGGCTTCGATGTGAATTATTATTCCAGACAATATGTCGGTCTCGATGCGTTTCGCGGAATGGCGCGTGCAACCTTGTCGTTTCTCAATTAACTGGAAAACTTAATATTCTCGTTGGTCCTGGGAGCGTCGAAGAATTCACAAACAATCTGCGATCCGAACAGGCTCCTAATTGTTATTATAATTTGTCGTCACGATGAATTTTTATGGCTTACGCAATCCCGCCGACGTATCACCGTTTGACGAATCGTCTTCATACGCGTCTCGACTGGCGAACGTGATGTGACACTACTTCCTTCCCGCCCTGATCGGTAACAAGCATTGTAATCGGTTTTATTACGGGTAATAATAAGTTTTAATCAAAAGCAAATTCTTACATTGAAAAAAAAAAATATCAATCACTCGGGTAAAATTTGCTTGGGAGCTGCCAAAGAAAAAAGTCTACATTCAATTCTACATCCGCTTACACATTCAATTCTACATCCGCTTCTACATTCAATTCTACATCCGCTTCTACATTCAATTCTACACCCGCTTACACATTCAATTTTACACCCGCGTATACATTCAATTCTACATCCACTTCTACATTCAATTCTACACCCGCTTCTACATTCAATTCTACGCTCAATTATACATTCAATTCTACGCTCAATTATACATTCAATCCCACACTCTCCATTCTACATTCAACCCTACACTCTCCATTCTACATTCAATCCCACATTCAATCCTACACCCAATCCCACATTCAATCCTACACCCAATCCCACATTCAATCCTACATCCAATCCCACATCCAATCCCACACCCAATCCCACATTCAATCCTACATTCAATCCTACATTCAAGCGTTCATTCAATCCTACATTCAATGCTATGTTCAATTCTACATTCAATTCCATGCGAGATTGAAACAATAATGTATCACCTCAGCCGTATTTACGTTGTTGTTTAACTATTACATAGAATTGTAAAAATCGTAAGTAGAATTGAAATACACACTGTCGTCTAACAATTTCGTTTAAACCATCGAAGCTCGTTGGAAAAATGTTTACAGCTTTTATGATCAATCGCGATATTTCCATTATGCTACTTGATGCTTCGACAACGATCATCGAAACAGGCGAATAACGCTTTTGGCGAACACAAAAAAAGTATAATTCGTGGCGATTTAAAGTAAACAAACTTGTGATAGAGGAAAAATGGAAAAAGCTGTACGTTATGCTTTTAAGATATGGAATTTTGACGATAAATTATGAAACGTAGATTCCGGGGTAGAATTGAGTCCATCGATGAATCGACAGCACGAGCGAGTTCGGGCAGTTTCATGACGGAAAGCATAGCGAAGATGCTTCCGCCTCGCTGTAACACGACGCGGATCATCGAAATTATTATCGATGAGAAGCATCGAACATTACCAGCCGCGCCGGTCGACTTCGCGCCGCGCACTTCGGGCTCCCACCAAGTTGTGCAAGCGTCCTTCGTTTTGTCTACGTGTGCGTGTTCGCGCTTCTCGTCAGACCAGATACGCGTGCGGTAAACGCTGGTGTAGGAACGCCACGCATTACCGCAGATAAGTCAGCCGAACAATCATGAAATATTTCAAAATTTAATGAAAAACAATCTATCGATGCGTCGTCCACAAATTTAAATCAGAAAAATCAACAAATATTAACGACATGATATATTACATCATTTTATTTTCTATCATATGAGACGATTTTTTTTCATGTCTGAAAGCAATTGACAAAACACTCAGACAAGCACGCATGAAAAAAAAAAAGATTATTCTTCGATGTCTCTGAATATTCTGTAAACGTTTTCATTAAGATGTCGAATTTTTTTCCGGGCATAAAAACACTCTACAAGGAGGCAAAGATGACGAATATTTTACGTTGATAGCCCGAAGGTGCAAGGACATTCGAATCGAAGAGTTTTTCCGCATCCCAAGTAACCGCTCGACATCCGGTTTTTCCCTTCTCGTTGATCTATGGGGGAGCTCGCCGTCGGCCGGGAATAACGGTCGATCGAAATTATTACAAACCGTTTCCGAGATAATTACACGGCATGGCAATTCCTAGGATCAGCCGCGCCCGAACGGATAATGAAGTACGTTCAGAGTAGGAAAAAAAAAAAAGGAAGAAAAACGCATGACAGATGCAACGACCACGATCGCGCATGGATCGCTTACCGAAGTACTCACTCGATACACCGAGAGAGCTGATCTCAGTATTCCGCGCGTGCGTGCAATGACGCCCATCGAAACGTGACTCCGTCAATTTTTGTCGCTGCTAACGTCAACGGCGAGGCAGTTCCACGTTCGTACTGTCACGCATATCCGCGCGACGAAGGCGCGACGCCCGAACCATTGTTCGAGATTTAAGAAGGAGCTTGATAAACACCGCCGTCCCTGCAAATGAATTTTAAACGACGCGCGTTTTGCATTCGCGGCCGGTCTTCGCTACCGATCTTCCGACGATCGTCTGCGTTTTTCATTTCGATCTCTCCCTCCTCTGAAGCTCGATCGATTCCGGTGGTTCGCTCGTCGACGAGCTCGAAACTTAAATTCGACGCCTCGAATTTGTCGATAAAAGAAAAACACTGTTTTTTGCTTGGTATAGAAAACGATTGCGACAATGGATCGGAGCGAAAGCTGCGGTTACTTCGTCGTCTGCAACGAATCTCGGTTTTTATTCCACGGCGCGAAAACAGTGGCGATTATGACTCACGGGTGCCAAACGCTATTATCTTTCGCCGGTGTAAATCCAGGCCTGTACTTTGTTCAGTTGAGACACAAGAAAAATGAAAAAAATCGACAAATCTTGAGTGATACATCGGAAAAAACATGCGTAATATGTGAAATATATTTTTTCTTCATCCACGCCCGAAAGTACGTACTTTGTGATTCGATGACGATGCCCAAAGTCTAACATTTATGCTTAGGTATGGGCGCGTATGCGCCCTGTTCTAGTGACCAGGAAAAAAACTAGTTATGCACTGAACTGATGTACGAGGCAGCGAAAAAACAAAATTCAATACAGCCGACAAGTGTAACTCGCTACGAACGAAAAAACTCAAAATTGTTTTTGTGAATTTTAAGTTTCGTGTTCACATTAATAGTTATAATTTCAAATATAGGTGCTTAATTAGGAAAAAAAATTTCGATGGATTCATATGGAATTAATTTATCGGGAAAATATATTCTGTTCTTATATTTTAGAGTGCGATTTTAATTCCGAGAGTGAACCAAGTCTTTATTCCAAATTTTCCAAAGTCCACGTAGTCGGCCAACATTCGACCGGGCCAGTCTGGCGCCCAAAGTTGCAGATCTACGCAAGATCCGGTTTCGGCTTTTGAGAGATCCCTTAAAAAAAGATTGCCAAAGACAAGTTTTCAGTCGTGAACCTCTCGACTGCCGATCAGAAATTATCTTTTTTCCCGACCATTTTAAAATAACCACATTCCTTTGCTCGCAACACGGGCGAAAAAAGAAAACCATTATGAATCGATGAAATTTCGGTATTAGAGAATAATAGGGCTCATTATTTTCTCTGAAGACCCTACTATTCCATAAACACATTTGTTGCGGCGCAAGAAATGTGTTTATTTTAACGAAGTCGAAAAAAATATGCATTTTCACCTTGTATGAATTTCTGTCCTCGTTTCGTATAAGCCTCAAATTTAACATTGGGTGAAAACAAGTCCTTTTCTCCCTTGGGGCATAATATACTATTTACTATTCTTATATCTTCATCCAATTCTTGAACGGCAATTTGATAGTTTTCTCTGTTAAAAAAAATAATTGCCAACGAGAATTGCTCGATACAGAGTTTTGTCCTGTTGGAAAAAACACCAAGGTGAATATCACCTTGTCCATATGGCTTGATTCACATGCTAATCTGAAATAGGTAGCCACATTCACGACGCAAATGAATAATATTGATGGAGTAATGATCGGAATTTCGAATATAAAAAATACTTTCTTTTTGCGAAAGTCATTTTTTTCGACCATTTACAGTATTTTTAACGAACAGAACAAAGAAATTATCAATTTAAAATAAAATAACCAAAAATAACAAAAAAAATCATCAGACAGTAAAAAAGAAAAATTGTGGACGTAACAAACATTATGCCAGCGAGAAACGTGTTATAAAGCGTTCATATCACCGCCGACACGTTAACTTTTGCGCATTTTATTCACCGCGTGATTCAACTTATTTTTGAATATTTTTCTGGTTTTTTCATCATCGTCAAACTGATGAATTTATTAGAAGCATTATTAAAGAATTAACGCATATTTGACGCATAAATTATTTGCTTGTAGACCGTATAGTAGTTAAAGATATATTGTCCTGAATATTGGGACATGAGTCACAGAATTGACCTCGGGTTGAATCTTCATCACGCCCAAGAAACAGACGTATGCGTGCGAGAAAAATGTTTCTCTCGTCTGTTTCCTGCCCGAATACGATTAATCTCATCAGCAGCGGAGACTGACTGGTACTATCATTATCTGGATCCAAGGACTACACAGCGTAATATACGCTGTTTCGCGTTCGCAAGAACCGTAGATGAGCCTGTGAGAGCCTGAATAAAATGGATTATATTATCCGTGTAATATATATTATTAAATTTTATCATATTTACTTATGAAAATATATTAAAAATAATAAATTATATATAAAATACACTCAGACTCCTGCACAGGCCTCAATTTTTTTTCCGTCTTTTTAAGACCCATTATGCGAGTATTTTGTCGATGCCGGTCCGATGATATTTTTTAAAACGCGTGTGTGAGAACTGCTTCGTGTCGAAATGTGCCATAAACGCACGGCGCATTCATTGCTCGCGTCGATTCTTACTTCTCACACGCACAGTTACGCCTCAAACTCTTCTGTCGTACTTCTCAGTCGCTTTATCGCGTCGGCACTCACGGCGGGCGCGAGAATGTCTTCAGTTGCCTGTAAAATATTGTCAATTATTTTTTCAAAGAACCTCGTGCAAACCCCGCTTGTGAATTCCGACGGGGGAACGAAGGTATTTAAAAAAATAATAAAGTAATTAAAAAAAAAATTAAAAAAAATTAGTTAAACACAACTTTATACGCTCTTTTTCTCAAACGAGACATGTAAATTAGTTGGACGACCGGTGACACGCCGGTATCGTTGCAAAATTGCAGGGGGCAAAAGGCAATTTGAAGTTATAATGAACGGTGTGTCGAGAGACTACAATTATTGTTACGCCGCGGTTTGACTTTTGCGAGCCGTATGGACGGTCAAAGTAGTCGTCCGCTTTGCTTCTTTGCGGCGATAGCGACTCTGCAAATGCACGCCGTGATTATGATAACCTGAAAAATACATATTGCAATTAAGACATTATCGAACGTGCGTAATAACAGCGTGTTGTACGCGTCGTATAACGTATCGACGCACGAGCGTTTACCCTTTTTTGCCGTACCTATTTTATAGCCGCATCGAACAGAAAAAGCGCGATATCTCGGTGACGATGCTAGAGCGACGCCGGAGCCTTGACCAAACGCGAACGCCGCGAAGGATGTTGGATTCCATTCCTTGACCCAGTGGATGTTCTTGACAAGTCGACATTGGCTGCTGAGACGATCCGAGAATTTCAATCGAATCTTCTTCTCGAACCAGCGATTAGACCGGTGTCCGTTAGCTCGGATTAAGGGAATGACATGGTCGCCGTTTCTCAATAGAAATGTCGGACGTGTCGCTAGTGCAAAGCTTAGAGATCTGCACAGAGATTCGCAGCTCATCAAACTCGCTGTATCGTCGAAAATCCGTGGGCACAGCGCGATTTTATTTTTCCACGGCGTTTCTTATTATATGTAACGTTTATTTTTCCAGAAATTTCAGTTAATTATTTTGGAAGTATGCATTAAAAAATAACGTGGCTTTTCGTGCGGCACTGTGTGCAGTTTGTGGCAAGTGACTTTGAAGTTTTATACCGATATTTTATTTTTTTTCTACTCTTCTTATACTGTGAAAATTTTCCTTAATTTAATGCACATGAAAACAACTCGCTTCTCCGACGCCTGCTGCTGAGCGGACTGTCTATGGACGCCTTCCCGAACCCTTTGTTTACACATGGACGTTGGAGAGCCTTTGTGAAGCCGCACACGGACGATCGACCAATCTCCAGTACTGGGAAAAACGCCGCCCGTTGCCCACTCAGCGAGGCATTCCACGAAGAGTCTCCAAAGCGTCCACATCTCGTCTCGATATTCGAATTTCCAGCTAATATCTTCTGTCACATAACATACGATTTTCATGCCCGATATTCTTAATTTGCAAGAATAAGTATATTACATTTACAACTTATTATTCCCGTCAACTTGCAGTCCCGTAAATTAAATTTCCTACGTATTAACAGTGTAGCTGTCCAATGTTGAAACGTCCCTGATTATGAATAAATTTTGAAGTATCGATGGAGCGCCCAACCGTTTATCTCGAAGCTCATTGGTGGTTCAAATGTGCGAACGGCGCGTGGAGAATTTTCGGACTCGATAAGCGAACAAGGGATACGAATTTGCGAGAAAATCAGATTCTCGACCGCGACCGACTTTGCCCGAGGAACGCAGCGATGAGCGCACGCTCGATCACCACAATTACGAGCTATATTTAAAAAAAAAAAAGCATACTTACATGGTACAGTGAGCGGGCGCATGCAATGTATTTCCATTTCTCGTCTAAGGATCAAAGACGAGACCGTCCAGTCCCGTTTTCCTCTATCTCAGTCCCTCTCATGACAACACGACTCCGCGGTTCTGTAACTGCGACGGTCAACGGTGATGGCCGTTTGGCGACCAGCTCGGGCGACCAGTCTGCGTCGAGACGCGGTTGCACGAGCATCGCAGGCTTGGAACGCGTCGACACCGCGCTTGCCCTGCACCAATCCGTCATTTCAATTCGAGAAACAACATGTTAAATAAATAAATAATAATCCACAGCCTTCAATCGCCTTTACCACTCAATTGATGCGCGCTAAATAGAGAGATAGAGCGAGAATATAAACCTTCGATCGTTCAAAGTGACGAAATAATATTAATAAAATTTTTTTAATAAATTATAATTGAAATATAATTTGAAATTGAGCGTTGATAATCAAAGTGTCGGACTGAAATCGTGTCGCATCGACTAGAGTGTTTTTATACGAGACGCCATGACCACAGCTCCTTCGGCCCGAAAGTTTCCAGAGAACTACGCTGAAATGTACGATTCAACTATCTTACGAAGTTACATTTACGAATTAACAAGCCGGTGATTCAATGACTTTGACTTTTGGAACTGAATCATATGTATAAAGTTTTTTCAGTAATTTCATGCAAAAAGAAAACGTTCGCTATTCTAGCAATGTGGAGATCAAGGCACCGAACAAAGAAATAATATAAAAACGCCTATGACATGCGCGTCTTATACGGCGGAGTTGGAAAAAAGGGAATAATTCTTGAAACGTTATGTAAAGAGGTCGGAGGTTGGATAAAAATTTTATTCGAGCTTCTATCGAATCGTTCGTGCATTTATTCACGGCATAGTACAACATGCGGCTTTTCATGACCGACGATAGGTCCAGAGCACGTGCTTGGCGATGATGGCGGACCAGCGACCAATCACAACGCTAGTCGAAGCGGACCGTTGAGCGACACCGACGCTTATATTAATTCGTATACACCCGAAATTATTTGCACGTTGACAATATATTTCGACGATTTTTGCGTTCGTTAAGGAGAAAATAAAAAAAAGGAGATCTCAATGGGCGAATAAACCGCAAAAATAACGAGCTTGGATTATATTTTCAAACATCAATGTTTTTTTTTGGTTCAATTTTTTTTGCCGAGTTACTCAATCGTATATAATTGCACAACAAGCCACGAGTATTTATCCGCGCTGTGAACGTGTCATCGTCACGAAAGCTCATTGACGGTGCAATTTTTCTATCAGCATAGATAAATACTCATTAATAAATCGCAGCGCGGTGAAAAATCCGACGTCAATAACGCACTTGGAATTATCCGTTCACGTCACGGAGATCTCAAACTTTACGATTGACGTTGGACGATTGAATGACTCTCGGTTTTGTTGACAAAAAATTTCGATCGTTTAATAAACTCATTTATCAAGCCGGCAGTTGTCGATAACAAATCTCAAAAAAAAGGAATCGCGATGGGGAAAAAAAATACAGCAGCAACGATTTTTCAAAAATTATCTTCTCATCGAGACTCGATACATTTTTGTTGGAGTCTCGATACGACCAAATGCAAGACTGATAAAAATTAGGGAAACACTCGATACCTGCTTATATAATTTTTTGAAATTTTAATCATTTTCATTTAACGACTCCTCGTGTCCGTGAACTAAAAACACGAAGTATCATCCTTGTTTTTTTTTTTAATACGTGACTTGAAGCCCTCAACATTCTTCAAACTTTTCTTCGACTCTCTTCATATTATCAGTGAGACACGTTTACAAATACGTCTAAAAATACCCTTATGAAAGAAAAACAAATTATGATTTATCTTTTACCTATTCTAACAAAAATCGCAGCTCTCGGCCTGACGTCTAATATTTTTAAATAAAATTTTTCGACAACTGATAAAAACTTCATGGTAAAGCAACATTGTAACGCAACCTTTTTTTGTGTTTATGTTTCAGGCTCTGAATCTTGGAAAATTAAGGAAACAAGTCGAGCTGCTTTCCAAAGTCGCTAGAAGAGAGACGTTGACAGTCCGAAAAGCTGAAAGTCGAAGCTTCGAGTTCGCTGCTCGACCTGACACGACGAATCAGAGGATTATAATTATTCAACGAATATCAACAGAGGAGAGAACGCATCGAAGATGAAGCTCGAAGGGAACAGCTCGAGGGACGACGATGCAAATGGAATTTTATTGCAACCCCGTAAAGGTTCGGTGGTGAGGTTGCAAATTGCACCTGTACAGCCGAAAACCATAACGCGACTGCCAAAGCGACCACCGGTCGACTTGGCCTTTGACGACCTGACGTACACTGTTCGAGAAGGCCGCAAGAACTGTGAGTATTCAGTAAATCAATATTCAATTACCATATCACAAAACCGAAAATAATTTGATGTCGAATAAAATACCGTTTTGGGTTCTGAAAACTACGATGTATTTTTAGGTGATCGCAATTTTCTACCGAACCAATTCGAGAGAAAAAAAAAGTTGTGGTCGCGTGCATAAAGTTATTTTCCATTGAGGACGTTCGCGAGTCTAGGAGAAGCCTCTGAAAAATCAGCCCACAGGAAATTGGGTTCATAAAATTCATGAAATGATAACTCGCCGCACGATAAAATCAGCATTAAACGGCATAAAACAGCTTAACGTGTCGTCTCGAAAGACAGCCTTGAAATAAAGTTGGAATAAAAACTCTCGTAAATACCAGCGGAAGACGAGCTATCGGTTAATCCTCAAATTAAAGGTAGACTGATAATAATGAGGAACCGATTTTTTCTCGTTTAAAAAAATTAGCATTGCCAACAAGATACATAAATTATTGGGGTATTAATTGCATAACAAGAAGTATTCTTTGCATTTCAACTATACACATTGTTACTTACAATTTTTGTAAGTAATAATTTATCTTCCACAAAACAAATATGTATTCAGGTTCCTCGTTGGGCTTTAACTTTTCTCATTGGACCTCAAATTCGCTTTTAAAATCCACTTAACATGTCATAAAAAAATGACGTTATTTTTGTTCCGCATTCCAGTGGTTTACGAGAAAAATTTTCCACGGGTCAATTTTCCTTGCAGCTCATTTTCGTGCAGATAATCTTCACATTACAAATTTGCATATATTGCGCTCGTCTTGAAACGGTCGGCAATGCATTTAAAAAAAGTTAAGTGCAATATTACGCATGCAAGACACGCTCACTCAGTCTTAATTGAAGAATACACTTTGTTCTGAAAACAAAGTGTAAGGAAAGGTGGTGAATATGGCTCGGTTTGTACACCGACGATTTACGTGACAATCGGCCCGGATCATATTCACTACTTTCACTTCAACTGGTTGGTGTCGGTGGAGAAATTTAAAACGAAGTCTCATATCATATCCAAGATTTTGGGAACATTTTGATAAAATATCAGAAATCACATAAATTATATATACATTTTTTTTGCATTATAAAAAAAAATAAGATCCTTGATGCTCAATGCAGTGTGCTGCAGACTACATTTTGTTCGCCATATTCTCTTTCTCTCCGAGCCGAGGTATTTAAACTCTTTCGAGGTCACGACCTCCTGTCGATCACGTGCGCCCCACGACCCAAAGAGTGACGATCTGCAGCGGTTGATAAGCTGACCCGCGGCGTGCGCATGCGCGACCAGCTGAGCCTCAACGATAACGTCTACGATAAATCCTTTGCATCGAATGGGCAATTTTAAAAATTTGGAATATTTTGTTTCTCACGATATTCTTCACTCATTGCATGGAAGTTAAGCAACGTCACTCGAGTGATATAATTGACCGCTGTGACTTTTCTAAAAAAAGTTTAAATTCCGGTGAATATATCAATATTATATCGATAATATTTATATTATATAATAATATAAATATTATCGATATTTATATTATTTCATTTAATTGTATAGTACTATCTTGTTAGGTAGGGAACTTTCTGAAAAAGGTGACAACTATCAATAATTCCGTTGGAGCAACGTTGCTAATTTTTATGCTTTCTTTTTTTTCACGGTTCAGCGTGGTTCCAGCATTCGCTTTCGTGCTTCTCGGCGGCGCGATTTTTCGCTGCGATATGGAATGAAAACTGGTTTCCAATGACATTGACCACCGAGTGAAAGTCCACGGTTTGCCGTCGCGGCCGAGAAGACCGGCTAATCTTGTGTCGCCCGGCGACTTGCAGCTTGCATTTCAAGGTGCATCTCGACAGTTTCTGCGTCGACGCTGGTCAACGTGCGTGCACTCCGCTTCGCTCGAGCTAATGAACGCACGGCACCGTCATTATTATATGCGACATCCGTACGTGTGCATTGCGATTGCCAATGACTCGTCAAACCGAGAGGTCTGCTTATTATCGAATCATTTTTTTTATTTCTCACATGAGCCAGATAGTGAGCGGCTCGTTATTCATTGCGCTGCTGCGAAACGAGCTCGCCGAAGAAATTGACCGCGATTTTGCAAGAAGACCGGTTGCGAGATAATGCGACACACGTGTTGCCGAGGCATTTTTAAACTACCTGAGCAATCTAGCCACTTTTATCCACCAGTCCATCCGGTAAAACAACACAACCGGCACTCCGAAATTATCATAAACATATGTAAAATAAAAAAATTTCGCTGGGTTGAGGCATCGTTGCAAAATTCCGAGATCCTCGATCAGAATCTTTTGCCGCATTTGCCGGAAGAGTACAATTTTTTTGGGCTATTTGTTATGGCACATTTACATCTCTAGGACTCACAATTTAATCGTTTTAGAATTCTATTATAATTTCTACGAAAAACGTAAAAGACAAACTCCACCGGAAACAACAGCCCAGTGTTCCGGTAGATTTTTTATTTTAATTCCAGTAGTGTCTTATTGTGATTCTGGTAGAGTTTTTGTTATTTTCTGGTAGAGTTTTGATACTGTAGAGATGTAAATGTGTTTTTATTGCAGCTGTGGCCGAGGTCGAAAAATTTCTTAATTCGATTTCGTTATTCGTTTAATAACGAGAAAAATGTATTAACTTGCACTAAAGTAAAAAATTCAAACTAAACTCAAATTTAAAAGTGAAACTCTTTGTGAGCCTCTGAGTCGGGTCGTCGTACATGAAGATAAAGCTCATCTTTTAATCCAATTCTTAAACCTGTAGGATTTTACAGAGTCATGGTGCATTTTTGATCGACCAACGTGTCGCATATAAAAAAAATAGGGAATAATTATGGCATATATAGGGTATCGAACATGCGTCTCCAGCTACATTTGTAAATAGCCTTTTTTTCATCCAATCGTGTCTTCGGACTGTTGTCTATAGTGAACTCAGAACTCCTTCTTTTTTTTTCTTTTTTTTTTTTTGCAACATTAGATGACTCCAACGTTTCTCGATGGTTCTTCGATTCTGAAATTGTTCTCAAGACGGCGATGTGATCGTTGCGAAAACTCTTTTACACCATCTCGTCGAGCCGTACGGCTATTCCGCTGAGCTGATAACTATTATCTCAGCAATGTCGGACGACGAGATCGTCGCTCAGAGTAGGTCAGCCCGAGATGAAAAAAAAACTTGCACCGCGACCCATGATAAACAAGAGTTGGATCTTTATATGTTATATATTATATATTATATATTATATATTATATATTATATATTATGTATTATATATTATACTATATTATATATTATATATTATATGTTATATATTATATATTATATATTAGTGCAATATTCGTCCATTGAATGTCTCGCAGATTTCCGAGTGAATATCGTCGATTCGAGAAGTCATAATAGTTTTGTCATCGGTTACACACACGTTGAACTTGACACGATCCGTTAACGATGCAGAGAGGCATTAACCGGCAAAACTCCGGCATATTTTATCGAAAGTGAATGGAACACGACGACACGGTGGAGAATCTCTATTTATCAACGAGAGTGGTCTCGCTGCCGTTCCGTAGATCCGTGTCAATGTCGCAAACAAATGAGATTTATATGCAAATATGTTGCTGCGAGAAAAAGCGAAAGAGAAGTTGGAAGAATCGCCCATTGCTCCGGGGCTTTCTAGCTGCACGTGAGATAGAAAAAAAAGTATATGCGAAAAGTACACTTGCAATATAATTCTTTTCACGCGCAAAAATACATATTAAAAAAATATATTTTTTCGGATATATCCGTCACGTATCTAGCATAACATATTTATTAATTAAAATCGATCAATCACATTATAACAGTAATCATTTTTTTTTTAATACGTAACATTTATTTTTAGATTTGCGTTATTTTATTCTTCGGGGGATCGAGAACAAAACAAAAAAATACAGTTGGAGCGAACCTGTATACGTTCAAATTGCAATCATTCAGAAGTATGTGTGGCTTAATTCCAGTCGTCTGTGGAATGCGTCAATTATATCGGTTACCGGTACGACTCGTACATATTCATTAGCTTCGAAGTTGGTTCCCGTAGTGGTTGGGTAAAGATCGACATTTGTAAATTAAAGCCAAAATCATAATTTTATTTTTCTAAACTCTGGGAGAGATTGAGACGAAACGGATCGCATTTATTGGTCATAAGGTTTTGTTTTTGCCTACGAGAAATTGGTAAAAATTGGGAATTTTTCTCCGCACTTCTCTACAGTCTCGTCACTATACGTCACTGTGTAATTCACGGTTTCGAAAATGAATGCCCTCGAGTCTGTCAATTTATATTCCACGATAGTCGAAAATAAATGTAACAATATCAATATATTTGGACATTTTTTAAATAATTAAAAAAAAAAATTTGTGGAACATTCTGAAAGCGTTTTCCTTAAAAATCTCTATTTTATTTTTTTCCATCATAAAAGCAAAGTAAAACGTCGCTCGCGCAGGTAGAGAAGATTCTCGCAAAGATTTTATGAAAATAATTATCTGCGGTGGATCCCGTATCGAGATGGAGGCGAAACGATAATCACCCACGGAAATTAAATGTCTTTTCTTTATCAATTTTTTTTTTGCTTCTTGTTTGCAAATCTGTGTTAACCAATCCCGTTCGCATCCGCTCAACCATTAATTATTCATCGTGATTGTAATTTTCTTCTTTTTTCTTTTAATTACTGTAACGAATATTTCACACCCGTCAAGGTACACAATTTATTGTCGCTTATGCTCGGTCGTTAAATACATTAAAGTTTCTCGTTCGTGTCGTCAACGATTTTTTTTTCTGACTGGAAAAAAAATTCTACGTCATAAGTGAAATTTTTTTAAAAAATCAACAATTTTATTATTCAGAATCGAATTTTTTTTTAATGAGGATTAATGAGGATCGGCGATGGCCGACGTTGTGCCAACGCCGGCCGACGCTGTGCCAATACCACGGTCTTATACACAGGTTTGGTCACTCCTATGACGTCCTCGTTTAGTCAGTCGTGCCCAAAATGAAGCCACTGTGCCGGTCCAAATCATTGCCAAATCGAGCCAAATTATTGTTGCTATTATTATTTCATTTACTGGATCTTAGGAGTTTGAATTGTCCATAGGACTGAAAACAGACAAACAGCAAAGAAATACAAAAAATTCAGAGAGTACACAGTAAAAATATGTCTACGACTTTCCCTTATTTCTCTCAAAAACTTATGTGAAGCGAACACTATCCAAAACGACAACCTCAACATTACCGAACCGTTTGACAAACGCCCAATTAGCTGGATTAATTTTATTAATTTTTTCGCCTCAATGAATAACAAATCGATTTTTCTCCACCTAACGATTCGATCGCAATCAATAAGTGCAGAAAGAAACAGTCTGTGGATAAAAGAGGCCTGAACTAGCCAGACCTTAACATAAAGAACTCTTACTAGGATAAATGTCCTGCTAGTCGAATGGCAATGAATTTTTATTCGTGAATTTGCTGCACACGATCACAATATCTCGAACCGTAGGATGGGCAGAATTTTTTTGTTTTTTTTTTAATTAATAATAATGCTACAATTTTTGCAGGCGTGAAGACAGAAAGCTCGGAGTTTCTGCTGTGGCACTGCGTGCGCGTACATGGAGGAAGTACTTTGGCTGATTGCGAAACGTGCCCGAATGCACGTCTCTGCTCCAAGTCCACAGCGCGCTCGATACGTGCGGCATACACGTATTTCCTCGACGACTCAAGTAGGGGAATAAAAATGATACACTGCGCCGTGAACGTCGGTGAACGGCCTCGAATTCACAGTGTTTTCCGCACATGCAACATACATAAATATGCGCTAGTGTAACGCACTCCAAGAAAGGCGAGCCGTCCACGTTGCCCATTCTAAGGTTCCACCTTTGAGAGGTTTTGCTCCGTCGATGCAAGCCACATTGGCAGTGCCAGGGGTTACTTTCAAATCTTGTGTCGGAGCTCGAATCCTGAGAGACCAATTAATCTTGGCTCTTCACCTGGATTAAGAACAAAAAAACAGAAAAATGAAATTAGGGGAAAAATGAAATGACTCAAGTAGGGGAATAAGAATCCTGAGAGACCAATTAATCTTAATTCTTCGCCTGAATTCTAAACAAAAAAACAGAAAAACGAAATTAGAACCAAAAAACGGGCGTAGGTTGTTTTGAGAAAAAATAAATAAATAAATAAATTAAAAGCCTCTAGGTTCATTTTTTTTAGCACCGGTGAGACTAGTTTTTTTTATTGGTGAATTCTTTTTGCTGCAACGGTGTGAGAGTCTTTATTTTAAATTAATATTTGTCGCCAGAAATCGTACATTGATCGGGCAATAAAGAAAATATAGTTGAAAGGAATTTGCGAATTTGGTCGGTGAGGTTTGGAGCGGCGATTATTACTCTTCATTTTCTTGCTCCACTGCTCCGGATTTACCGTTACGGTCCCCGATGTCTTTACAGAGACATCACGCATTAATTCCGGCATTGCTCGCTAATGCATAGAATCGATGGTAAATAATTGTAGCTGGGTCGGTAATGTACTGAACGGGGGAGTGGCAAAATGAGTCTCGGCTGCATGGAGGAACGTTTTCACCTCGCGTCAGAAGACAATTTCCCGATGAATAAATTCTGAGTCGCTTCTGGTATCGCTCTAACATTAGAAATAAAAAAAGAACACAAATTGCATCGACCAAGGAATTGCCTTTGCGACATCCTCGCCTCGGGTCAGGAGACAATTTCTCGATTAATTAATTCGACGTTTCTTCCGGTCTTGTTCTGTGAAAATAAAAAATAAAAAATTGCCTGAAACAAGGAAATGCCTTACTTTCACTAGGAAATAAGCACCGAGGCATAACCCAAGCCACTCGGGCATAATTCTCTTCGTATAGGTATAAAAAAAATTCACCTTATGTAAATTAATGTTGTGATGGGAATTACCATCAACTTCATAATGGAGTATAATTCGCGAGATAAATGCGAGAGAAACTGCAATTTTTTTTTAATCGTCGGAGATTCTTCGCTATAGGTCAGGTTGTTCCCGGTTATTTGCCAGGATGATGCTGGATGACATTAGGCTCGAAAATTTAACTTTCGGTCTTCCGCGTCGAGCGACTAAAAAAAAAAAACTTTCGTGCAACACTGAGGGTTTTTATGCACGATAGAGCGAACTCCTCCTACCAAACGGAATTCATTGTCGTTACAATTGTTATGCAACGCGACGATGCATAAGAATGTAATTCCTATCCGGACAGGGAAGACTTTTGATCCGAGAATGATGGACGTTTTTTAACTGCCACGTAGAATCGTAAATTCACATTTCATTGAGAAAAAGACGTGATCTTGACTTATGATTATGTGAGTATTGCTCCAGCTACTTGAATAAGCATTGAGTAAGAAAATAATTCGTTTCCCAGAACCCGATGAAGTATCCGAGTAACAATAGAACCAATCTATTTTTACTTGCATAATAAAATTACTGTACGAGAAACGACGATACAATTTTTTTTTTCCTATTTTATATTTCTATATTTTCACTCATTCGTAAAGTCACTTACGTTAAAAATATTGAAATATTTGCGTATCACGTGAAAACTGCAAAATTATTTCTATCATGACTGCTGCGATACTGTTATTGAATATTTAAAAAAAAGCAGACACCTCAAATAAGTTAAATGAATCAATAATTTATTATGAATAATAAGATCAGAGACGAGCTTCATGTGGCAAAACGAATGGAAATTGTGATCTAACGAGTCTTACTCTATGCAAAAAAATGTCTGGCACTGTTGAATTAATTTTTTTTTTTTCCAGTTAAAAATCTCTAAGTCCAATGACAAAGTTTTCTTATTACAATGCCACAATATTGTCTCCCGGAGGGTGACTCAACGACAACTGACGAGTTCATCGTGGCTATGTCGATTCGAAGAAAAAAAAATAATTCGTCATAAAACACAGTAACACGGTGCGTGAAGCCGCTGCATTAAATTTTCCGCTGCATTAAATTGACACACTTGGACAAACTCTTTCCCACTCTACACCTGTGAAAACCTTTTTCGTACGATAATTTATCGCTAATTTCACAATTTCCCTTGGTTGAAACTGCAGTTTGAAAAAAAAAAAATTGCAATTTTTTTTTTTGCCAATTTTTTGCCATACACCGGGCCAAAACGGACCTGCAGCGTTTATTCGATACGAGACAATTTCCGTTCCGCAAATACCACGGCATTTGAGAATCCATCACTGAAGATCTTTTGACTTGACTCTTGAGTAATAGCGGGGCAAAATGGACCGTTTCCGTTTGGCGAAGCATCGGCACATAGTCCGTTTTGCCCCTGCGGTTCCATTTTGCCCCGCTCTTTTCTTACTCACTCGACCGCATATGCAGGCATATCGGAAACTCAAACTGTGAATCACTGCGACGAATGATTCGTTGAAGCGCGCCCATTCTTTCCCCTTGGACTTTGTTCGAAATAGTCGAGCGGAGATTGCGCGAATTGCTCTTTGTTGGAAGCCTCTCCGGCAGCGTTACAACGAAGAGCTTCTTCGACGTTGGAAAACACGTCTCTTATCTTCCTCGAATTAGTTCGGAGCATCGTGAAGATATTTTCGATCGAAGTACACTCGATTGATTAAGTCAATGACATCGTGGATCCTCGATATCGACAAATTTATCTGTCCACGCTAATTGATAAATATGCTGTTTTTTTATTTATAATTTTTTGAAAATTCCTCACTTTCATTTCATTTTTTACCAGAAAGAAAACAATACTCGAATCAGTAACGGAGGCTGTGGTCGAGCGTTTTCATTTAATTTTTGTATTTTAGTATTCAGTGGAAGAAACGGTTTTTATGTTTTTGAACGGAAAGCCGTCGTTCGGTATTTTTTTTTTTATTATGTTTTACAGATGAAAGAGGATTTTTGAGCCGGTGTGAGGCTGAGAAACAGCTTTTTTTTTTAATTAACCAGTGGTAGTAGAACATATTTATTGCTGATGTCAATACTTATACAGTTATCTTCATTTATTAATTCTACATCTAATCATAATTTTCAGAACGCGGAGAAAATACCAAAAAATATTTAAAATATCTGATAAAGTCTATACGGTCCCCTTGATGGATATATGAATGGATTCCATCAAACTTATTCCGGAATTTCTGTAATATATCCGGGTAGAATACCTGAAATAGTGTTTTAAATCAAGAATTTAAAATAATACCCAATTCGGGTGATTTTATACTTTGGCGGAAGAGAATGAGGAGCCGAGTAATCGAGCTGTTATTTAAGTATTAATGCAATTTTTCTGTTTTGTTTTTCAGCCGAAAAAACGATTCTGAAGTCGGTGAGCGGAAGGCTGCGCTCCAGTGAGCTCACAGCTATAATGGGACCATCCGGAGCTGGAAAATCGACGCTGCTAAACATTCTCACTGGTTACAAGTGAGTCCTCATTTTTATTAGTGCCAAGCGGCGAGCAATTTTCTACCCTCGTTTTACCTTTAATTTTTTAAATATTTTATTGCGCAGGCCGCGAAAACGCTGTTTTGCCGTTAAACATTTTTGACCGGAGATCGAACACCGAGATTTTTTCCGGCTCGCGTGCTTCTCTCTTTAGAAAATCAAACGATAACGGAGATAACGTCTTTACATTGTCGTCGACGTTCTTTGCCCAGCAAGATCGTCGGTTTGATGTGGCAAACAAGCGATCCGCTCGATTAGACGAGTCTGACGTCGAGGGTAAATTTCAACATCAATATATCTCGTTTTATCTCCTCGGAGAACGAAACTCGTGTTCCGTAGATCCAAAAGTCCACGAGACCGGATTTTAAACATGCGACCTGGATGGATTTTTCAAACTTCTCATTTTTGACTCCTTAAAAATGTAATTTTTCAATATACTAATCAAATTATTTCAATTTTTCAGTTTTACACTGCATCGAAGCCACCGAAACCGTCCGTTTTTCCGAAGAAACTTCTCTGACAATATGAATCTTACGCACACCGACATCAAAGACGCAACGACTTTAATTGTTGCTCATCGCAGCTTTAAAAAAGAAATTAATGGCACTGGAGATAAAAAAAAATAATGAGAAAAACCCGGCATGAAATTTCGCTGTCAGTGACGCAGAAAAAAATATTTCAAACAATATGCATTGGATTTCAAAATTACCATAAGAAACTGTGTTGGTGTTGACTGGTACACTCGGATAATCATTAACCAATCACACTGACAATTGTTATGCCATAACGTCAGTCCTTTTTTTTGCTCGTAGAATTTTAATCAATGCAATATCGTTGGAAAAAAAAAATCTTGTCACAACGTCACTGTTTATAAATGAAGGAGAAAAACATTCCATTCAGATTCGTGCATCTTTAGTTCCACAGGATTATCGAATCGGGCGCCTCGACGCAAAAATAAATTTCGCATAACTTCAGCAAGGACTTTTAGATTCTTCGATGATTATTATTTTCACTCCGTTTTATTTTTTATGTCGCTATTTTCATTTTTTTTCATAAGCCGACACTGTGTGGCGACAAAAGCGTTTCGTTGTGCGATGGGTATCGTCGTTACTTCCTGTTCGTTGTCTGAACCGGAAGTTAGACGACGATTGGAACATGCAATCGGTTGCGTGCCTACTTTGACGGCACTTGGAAAAATAAACAGCGCTTCGAACAGTGTACAAGTTGTAATCAACTCGTTAAAATCAACGTAAAAAGTTGTATACAAATTTCTAACGAGTTAAACGAAACAGACAACAATGCCGGTAAACACCGTGAAATATTGCTCAGTAATTGAATTCGTTTCATTGCGTGAATAATCATTTTCATTGACGTCGCTTTTTTTTTTACCAATTTATATAGGATAAATGTCTGTTTATAATTAAAAAAAAAAATCACCGCCGTCGTGCTAAGAAAATTCGAATTGAGGAAAAAAAGGCAAAAAAAAACTGCAAAAAAATATTCAATATTGAGATTCGATTGTCAGGTCACGGTTAAAAAATAATATTTTGAAGCGTAGAACCGGTGTGAATTTTTTAGATTTTTAACGAAAACGTTGTATCCCGCAATTGAATGTCTTAAGGTTTTCCTTGAAGACCTCAAAGAACGTTCTGATTAATTTTCTACGCGTCCTCAAGAGCGGTTCGCATGTGGCGCAGAACGGAGCTGCACTTTGATTGCAAGCATCGGTTAGTTCGGTGATAGCGCCATTTTTGAAAGTTGCTCGACCGGAAGAAAGTGAGAGGCCGTCACGCTCGACCGTGCAAATTCAAACAAATGTACAAGCAAGGAGCTGAGGGAATAATTTCACCTTCGTCCGAGAATCCGAGAGACTCCGGCAATGGATTCTCACTTTCTTCATTCACGAATTCGCGAGACGCGCCACTCACGATTTTATGTTCGAGCCGACCGCCGACTTTCAAGTAATTCAAGACCGCCGAGGAAATTATTTATTTTCCTTAATTTTTTTTGCTCAACAATTAAATACAATTAAATTAACGCGGCAATTTTCTCATAACAATATTCCACGGATCGAGGATTGACCGCAAGTTATAATATTAAATTAGCGTCGGTTGCAATTAAAAAAAAAAATTACCAATTTTTTTTTGTCTTTTGGGACTGAGTGGAGAAATTTATTCATCGTCCTCTTTGACGAGCAAAAGAAAACAGTCATAACTCTCGAGACCCCCGCAACATGTGGCTATTATGTACCGTGAACGAGAACCCGTGGTTTCTAATTTTCCGCGCTACCTTACGTCAGAACTCGCTGTTCACGGTGTATTCGTTGGTTCGTTGGTTTCAGCTCGGTGAAGAGAAACGACCGTATAAGGGTGCGCGACCACGGATGTAGAGAACCATGTAAAAGTAAAATTATCCGACAAAAAATATTAAGTTAATACAATGAAAAAAAAAAAAAAACTTTTGATGTTTTCGTGCTGCCGAGCTTGAATCGGTAATAATCGTTGCCATTGTGGTGACTCGGGACATTGAATTGATTTGCATGCACATAGATTCACGGGTCAGCACAGTGTCAAGGTTTTGCCTCAAGCGTTCCTCATGTGAAACTCGAATTCAGTGGAATTAATTTTATCAAGAGGAAAAAAATCATGCGAGTCGACGCACTGAATGTGAAAAAGCGGTCGAGGCTTGATTCGCGCTTCCCTTCTTCCGGCGATCCGAATAATAAAAAAATAATATTTTATTGCTGCATTGCATAATGATGTATCATTACTATAGAGATATTATTGTCGTTCGTGTAATCATTTATTTTCGTTGTTATTGTGACAATCGTTTCGTCGGAATAAAAAATTCCCGCAGCCGACAATACTTATCGCGATTTTTTGTTGTATTTTTGTTCAAGTTCAATGCCGCATAGAATGATATTTGTGGTGCGAATAGGCACCGGTGCGCTTGAAAGAGAGTGTCGACACAACTGTACGTTGTACCTTCGAGATTTAAGTGTGTCGAGGACTAACTCGGAGCTTGCACCGGAGAACCGATAAGTGACAAAAATGCGACCTGTTCGTTCGACCATTCTCCCTTTCTATTGCGATAATTCCAAGACCGGTTCTTTCAAAGGTACGCGATTCTTGCAGTGAATTTTTTCGTCACCGGGGATTGAAGTTGCGCTATTTTATTGGGAAAAATTAACCGGTTGGCATTGAGTCCGGACCGCTTATATGAACAAATTGGTTCTGCTTGATCAAACCAGAGTGTTTGTCCACAGAAGCTGCGGTCAGAGAAAACCACGAATAACGGGAAAAGTCAGGGCATTTCAAAATTGCTCAGGAAGAAAGCAAATCGTTACTTACATTTTTATGAAGAAATAAGAAGAAAATATACAAAGGAGCCTTAAAAAAGTAGGAATGACTTAAAAAAAAAAAAAAAAATTAAACATTAATACAATAATTAGGCATTATCATTTGCATCATTAATTAAACAAAATAGAAGTCGTTAGAAGTTGGGTCAGAAAACATTTTTAATCGGTCAGTGAAAAGTCAGGGAAAAGTGAGGGATTGTTTCTTCCGGAAAAAAGCGACCGCGGTGTTGGTATTCTTGTATTTAATTATTGAACCCTAGCCTTAAATGCAAATATATTTTTTGATTGCAGAACAACCGGAATGGATGGAAGCATCACAATGAACGGACACGAGAGGAACATCAGTGCCTTCAGAAAACTTTCCTGCTACATTATGCAAGACAATCAGCTCCATGGAAATTTGACCGTCGAGGAGTCTATGAAAGTGGCCTCTAATCTTAAGCTCAGCAGTACCGTAGACAAAGCTGAAAAGGAAGAAGTGGTAAGAATTCATTTATCGACTTATCTTTTCGTTCACTGTATTATATCCATGACGCTTTCCAATAATATAAATAAAACAAAATGATTGATGTTATTTATTCTTGTTTTCCAAAGATCCAAGAAATTTTGGAGACCCTAGGCTTGGCGGAACATCGACGTACAATGACCGCGAACCTCAGCGGAGGGCAGAAGAAAAGATTATCCATAGCCCTTGAGTTGGTCAACAACCCTCCTATAATGTTTTTCGACGAGCCGACGAGGTAAGCCACCTTTGGGACACTCCTCGATTTATCCAGTTCCAGACACGAATGCCTGAAATACAAATTTTACTCGAAGAGAGTATTGCTGGAAAAAATGTTCGTACTACGACTTGTTTTTTTCCAGAGGAAGAATCGCGACACAATGATTCGAGTCAGAGAGAAAGCGACGATACGAGATTACGATCGAGTTGTTTTTTTGGTTTTAAACTACTTTCACGTGACGCCCGGTCGTACCGAGCGTTGAGTAATTCTTCTCCTCGCGACGTATTTTTCCAGTGTTAAAATGCGCAGCAGGTCGGTCACTCCGCTATTGCGAAGTGTTTGGTCTAACGAGAAATAACGAAATCTCACCTGGAGATTCGATAGCTCGGGCCGTGGTCGTGGAGGCGCGAACGAATTAAAACCGATCTGGCCCTGATTTCCTAGCGGCACTTGCGACTTATATCGACGAGACCTTGATCGCGATATTCAAGTGCGACTGCTTGCGAAACCTGACTCATTCTCCATGATTCTTATTTCCTTGTTACTCGATGCGGATAAATAAAAAAGCTAAATATCAGTGAGCGGTCGCATAGTCCCTCAAAAAAATGTAAGATCGATTGCAAAAATACCTCCTATTCTTTTTACTGGTGTTTGATACTCCTTTTGGTATATTCAAGTCAGGCGAGTACTAACATTTCAAAATGGTTTATACACTTCAAAAGGAAAATTAGCGCGACCCGAGATAAACATATACAACATATACAACAATGGAAAAACATATACAACAATGCATTTACAGAAAAATAACTTAGTTCGGGACAACAAATCCTCGAAGTCAAGTCAGTAATTTTCATTCGACCTTTACGAGTAAAGGATCATTCTGTTTCTCTATAAATACCCTCACAAATTCACCGAAAAACATCAATAATAAAATGCATCTTTTACAAATTAGTCTTTTTTTTATGGAAAAAAAAAACAGAGCTACGACTTTAGGTGAATTTTTTTAAATTGCGAATTTAATCCAATTAAATTAGTCAGTGAATTCGTGAAACTTTTTTTTTAATCAAAGTAAGCTTTCATTCCTCAATTTTGTAATTTTTTTTTTCAGTGGTCTAGACTCGTCCTCGTGCTTCCAGTGTATCTCGTTGCTGAAGACTCTGGCTCGCGGCGGACGTACGATAATCTGCACAATTCATCAACCAAGCGCCCGTCTCTTCGAGATGTTCGACGCTCTCTACACATTAGCGGAAGGCCAGTGCGTCTACCAGGGCTCGACTTCTCAGCTCGTACCGTTCCTTAGATTTCAAGGACTGAATTGTCCGAGCTACCACAATCCCGCCTCTTTCAGTAAGCCTGCGCTTTCGCATTTATGCCTGTTAACATCAAAACTGCAGCTGCGTGCACTCGAGAGCCCGCCTAATGGACTTTATAGTCAACTGTGCGGACTTGCATATCTTCTATCGCAAAGAGAATGAAGCAAAAAACATCTAGCAACGACGAAAAATTGCGTAACGCAGTGTTCAACAGCTGCATTGTACTTGTCGCAAAATATTGCTCATGCCAATAGTCACCACACGCGTAAGCGGAGTCTCACAGAAGCTGGTGAGACGCTCGTGCATAAATTACAAATTTTGCGACGCATAAAAGCTTCTGAGGATTTTATTCAAGAGACACGACGAAGAAACCATTTACGTTCGGTTTTTTCGCGGTGGTTGCCGCTACGAGATGGCTGTTTACCGCGCCAACGTTTTAACTCTCGAGTGTATCGTCACCACATTTACAGCAAACGCAATTGACGTATTTCCTTCGATCTTTGTATCGGCTCTGAATTAGCTTTTTTTTTACTTTTAACGCTCGGTAGAAGAATCAAGCACGGTCGAGACACATCTCAACCGTCTTCACAGAATCCGTGATTTGATATGCACTGTTTCTGTATTTTTACAGTTATCGAGGTGGCTTGCGGCGAGTATGGTGACAATATCAAGACTCTCGTGAACGGTATTAAAAATGGAAAGCACGATATCCGTGCCGGATATCCCTTTCCGGACATGAAGGGTGAAAATCTCAACAATTCAATAGCCGCTGCGGACAGTGATAACGGGTGGAAATATGGAATGACGAAAAAAGTGGAAGGTATGGAGATCAAGGAAAACGGTAACAAGGATAAGAATGACGCTAGTGCGATCGAAGACAAGTTCCCGGAGAGTAAAACCAACGAGGTGAACAATGGTGGAATTATTCCCAGCTCCGCCACCAACGACATCGTCAAACAAAGTACGTTTTAAGTAAATGTATCAGTCATGAACATCTTAAGCATAACTCTCAACCTCAATAAGTTGTAGCTCGCATATTGAAACGTTATTAACCGCCACTGCAAGTTATAATAAATCAGTACGCTTTTTTCAACAAATAGAACATTAACTTCGACCTACCTTATTCTGAATAGAGTTGAGATTACCCAATGCATTCGAATTTCTTATCATGGTTGCGGTGATTACACGAGCCGCAAAACTTTGTACCTATCTCGAAGAACGTGTCGTTAATTTTTATGAACACCGGAAAGCACTCACAGTCTTATTTGTCGCTTTTTTACCGCTGTTTGGTCGATTATTGGTACGTTCGACTTAATTGATGATTTTTTTTTTAATTTGATACCAATCAAACCTATTCTATGTTGCAGACGATATGACTATTCCAATTGAAGACAAGAAGGACAACGTCGATACGGCTCTTTTGGACGACTCGATTGTCGTGACACCTAAACGTTATCCAACTTCGGAGCTAAAACAATTCTGGGTTGTTCTCAAACGAACGTTGCTCTTCAGCAGAAGAGATTGGGTGAGGATTTTCTTCAAGGCTATAAGAACAACGAGTAAACGTTTGATGACATAACATAACGGCATAATGACCTTTCATTTCTATTTTTCGCCATTTTTGCAGACATTGATGTACCTCCGACTCTTCGCTCATATACTCGTCGGTTTTCTGATTGGTGCACTTTACTATGATATCGGCAACGACGGCGCAAAGGTACTCAGTAACTTGGGATTCCTCTTCTTCAACATGCTATTCCTCATGTACACTTCGATGACAATCACCATATTATCATGTAAGTGTCGGACGATCTTCGATCTTTGATTCGTGTGAACACCGATGATTTATTAATAAAATAAATCTTTTCATAAAGTTCCCTTGGAAATGCCAGTGCTGACGAAAGAAAACTTCAATCGATGGTACTCTCTGAAATCGTACTATTTAGCGATAACGGTGTCGGACTTACCGTTTCAGGTAAATATACAAATCGATCGACAGATCGATGGAGCTCACGATCGCATTCGTTAAAAAAATCTTTAATTTTCAGACGATATTCTGCGTAATCTACGTCGTGATAGTCTACTTCTTGACGAGTCAACCGGTGGACCCCATGAGATTTAGCATGTTCCTCGCAGCGTGTTTGCTCATATCATTCGTCGCTCAGTCCGTGGGTCTTGTCGTCGGGGCTGCTATGAGCGTCCAGAACGGGGTTTTCTTGGCGCCTGTGATGTCAGTGCCGTTTCTGCTGTTCTCGGGATTCTTCGTCAGCTTTGATGCCATTCCCGTGTATCTGCGATGGATCACTTATCTCAGCTACATCAGATATGGTTTCGAGGCGACGTCGCTCGCGACGTACTCCTTCGGTCGCGAGAAACTCAAGTGTCGTCAGGTAAATCAATTTGACTCAAAGACGCTAAAAAAAACAACATTAACAATTATGTCTTTAGTGCGTAAGTATATACCGCATTAATATTAAGAAACTGTTAATTCGTTTCAGGTGTACTGCCACTTCAAAAATCCCGAAACGACCCTCGAAGAGTTGGACATGCTGGACGCTGACTTCACACTCGACATTCTCGCTCTGATTCTGATTTTCGTAGTTCTCCGAATCGCTGCGTACATGTTCCTTCGATGGAAGTTGAAATCCGCACGATAGGGTCCGCATGTCGAGAAGCAAGGCATGAAAACAAAATAACGCGATACAGTCACATTATACGGAGCCTATGATTATGTGATGAAGAACTGTTGCGAAAAAAAAGAAACACGATCCATGCATCTCCGGATACGATTGGAGCTAGACCGTTTTAGTCGTACCGGTAAATCGAAATTTTTTTTAAGCAACTTTCTCATTGGGGCTGGGGGATTTTCGTCGGATATTAGTTGCCAAGCAATTTAGAGACAAATTTTTAAGCCACGACGAACAATCGTTACCCGATCTCGCTCGGTCTGGGAACAAGAATTAAATTCTCCGAGAGCTTTCTTAACGTGGGTTTAGTATAGAGTACATATATACTTTTAAGAAATTCGAACGCGAACAAGATTAAAGGAGAAATAATTTCTCATTCTCTGTTTGTAGTTCGATAAAGGTGAAAGATCGGAGAGTTAACGTAATTTATTCACTTTTGTTTTAACGAGACAAGACAAAACGACAATTATTATTATGAAGTATTCGTTGTTCAGGGTACTTTCTCTTATTTTTTTTGTTTTTCTTCACTAATATTCCAATGAGCCACGATTCGCAGCAAATCCCTTAAGCCAGAAGGCTGTCAACAGGGAGCCTTGCCAACTGTATTTCTCGAACCATTGAGGCCTTTATGCGAGGAACGCCTTTCATTTAATCTGCCAATGGCTGTGAGCACACGATACAATAACGAAGGAAGTACTCGCTCGCGTTACGTCCGCGCTAAGAAGAATAAAAAAAAATATCTGTATATCGTCGAACCAAAGTCATACGAAGTTCGAACTCTCTAAGTAGGCATTATACGAATTGCACGAGTTTATCTTGCCAAGTTTAACGTAGACAGGTTGAAAGCCAAAAATTACCGACTTTTTACAAAGAGGTAGACACTATATTAACGACACTTCATTGCAACGCTAGCATGTAGCGTCCGACGTCTCGATGATGTAACAAACGAACTGAGTTCGTTTCGACCAAAAAAAATAAACAACATAGACAATTATGGGAAATATTGTGCAATCGAAAATATTATGGTTATTTTGTAAATATATAGCATACCGGGCAAAAAAAAGCATTTCAAAGCATACGCCAAAAAAAATTCCGCAAAAGAAAAAGTTGCGCGATCGATCCGTACGAATATGAGATTGATAATCTTCTCGTATTACAAAATTCTTTTGAGAATAACATGCGTATATGGTCATTTGCTTGTGTTATGAAAAAACCGTCTACTATGATACGATTATTTATAAGGTAGAGAATGCGTCGAAAACACGAAATGATACGGCTTGTTGTCGTTGTCAATAGATAGGAAAACAAAACATCATTTCGTAGTCTACATAGCAGATGTAGTTATTAAAAAAAAAAAAAATTGTGCCCGATTGGCGTGCCCATTACTGTATTTTATAAAGTTATATTTGTTACGAATAAATGTACGATTTTCATAAATCTCTCTTGCAGTCGTCGCGTTCTTTTACGCAGCACATAAATAATAAGCCGGTCGAATAATTCAAGACGAAGAAGAGTAACCTCGGATTTTATGTCGGGTGTACACCAGAGAAGACGGATCTTTGTTTTTAACTTGAATAGGCAACACTCGATGTATCCTTCATTTTTTACTGAGGTTTTTGCAGATACTATCATGACGGCTATTCGCGAACAGCGGAAGAAAAAAAAAACTTGAACCGAAAGTCGAAGCACGCGACACAAGACGTCACGAGCGAGTGGTCAGGATGGGCGACAGCGGGGGGGTGTAACCGGAGCTACATGCACGTCGCGAAGAAAAATAAATAAATAAAATGTATTTGCAATGACGATAGACTTCTGCACCTTGACGAGATTCAGATGTGCTGTGACAGTGATGGGCGAAGACGATACTTCCTGAAAATAATCTTAACGGCCACTATATCGATTCTCTAACGCGGGCTATGCTAATTCCTATTAATGTATGTACGCTACCTATTATTGCAATGATTATTGAGAAATAATTGCTAAGGTGTATAAAAAAAATGTCGCAACGAGTGGAGGAATCTTTTACCACCAAGATTACCAAATTTACGAACTGCCAGCATGTGGCTTATACAAACGATCAAGTTCATCAATAAAACATTAACTGTTGTAATTTATTCATAACTAAGCCGTGGTACGGTACTAATAATCAATTATTCATGAGTTCGAGTCGAATTATTGTTACATTCTTGGAAATTTGTCGTCGATTACATACATATGTCGAAGTTGATCGTGAATTACCACCGAAATTAATTCAACTTTTCAATCGATGTGTACCGGTCCTTAAAGATAATGTTCCTATTTTGTAATGTTTTTTGAAAAGCAATTCAGATAAGTGTTAATTTCCGAATCGAATTTAGGCGGGTCAATGCTATTAATTATTGGATTTAAATAATCGTGATATTAATTTATCAATATTGTAACGATCGTAATTACATGGTGTATTCTTCTGTACACCATGAATTTAGTGATCGCCAATCATTGAAAAATAATCTCATTCCAGAAAGTACCGAATCGTGTTGACAAAATCAGCATTTTTCTGTTTTTGACGATTCGCCCCTTTTTTTCTTACAACGAACAAGGACTGGAAGTGTATTTTGCTCCGAGCAACAGGAACAATAAATTTCATGCGATATCTCAGTTTCTCAGTCATTCGGACGCAAACTTTGAATTGGTAGCTTTATATACATCAATTCGAAAGTGTCTCAAATATTCCTACAAAATGATCTCTAACGAAAACTCACAATTATTGTCATTAATAAAAAAAAAACTGTACAAGTTTTTATATTAAAAAAAAAAAAAAAACTAATACCGAATAAAATCCCTACTTATCAGTATTCATTGCAATAAGTGTTGATCGGTCGTTAAATGGAATTGTGTGATTTTGTAGTCGCGCAATTCCATTCGACGAACTAGAGGAATTTTATTCGCGTGCACGCGTTTTTTAAATACGTTTTCTGATTGTACATCACCCGAAGTGATCTTCAACATTGCTCTCTGGTGACACGTTCCGCGTATAAATGCATCCGTTCGTCGATCGATTCGGATGACGAATACTTTAAAGCGGGCATCAAAGTCCATTAACCACTGTCATTCTCACTGTGAGACTTATAATATTCATTGCATGACCTCGGAATAAATCTCTAGCCCGTGGGATATTAGCAGCGACACTATTGTTATCAAGATAAATAGTTTCTTCTCTTCGATTCGAACATCAAACTTATTATTAAGTACGAATTTGTTAATTAAAAGAAAATAAAAATAATTTTTCAAATTTACTACTTGCCATGTTAGCATAAAATATTTTAAAATATCGTTCAAAAATGTTTCAACGAAACGTGTCTGAGATCATTCAAAAACATATTCGACCTTTCAACATGTGCGAAATGTTTCTGGCATATTGATAAAGTGTTTTGAAATATGTCTACGAATGTTTTTTGTGTTAAACAGCTGTGTTTGTTTAAATTAAACTGGTGATGCAATTTTTCTCATTTCGAGGAAATATTTAAATAACATGCCAACGCAACATAAAAATATTCAAATATTTTCTCATAATGGTGAAATATTAGTTCTTGAATTTAACGAAAAAATAATTTCGGATTTATGCATACGGTAGAACTTTGAATATCTAAACGTCTTATATGGAAAATATACCTCTATGTATTTAATAAATACAGATATAATTTCCAGATAAAATTGAGCGCTCTGCTCCAATTTACTCGGACAACGAACAAATCCATTTCTGTATTCGAGCGTGTTGGATGCAATTGACTAACAATAACGCTATCATTAAATTGACGCATCGAAAATATTACAAGTTCTCAGTGAATGAGCTAACATCAATGTAGCTAATTTTAAAAAAGATGCAGAATCCCATAAAGACTTTGATGTCGCAATATTATGAAAAATATGTTTCCAAGTGTATGTAAACTGTTATTTCGTGTATTTATGACTTGCATAAGTGTTATGATGCCTTAAAAAAATTGGCTTTTCATTAATCGAATTTTTGATTATGCAAGCTAGTCCCAGTCTCGACGATTTCGGATAATCGACATTTACTCCAAAAACGAAGTTAGTCGTTTGTGAGCAAAAAATAAGGAATTGCTCGTTACTTGATGGTTCGTTTCTTCACTCATTGTTCAACCGATGTTATTCTTGAAGCCACCTATGCTAGATTGTGTAATCGACCGCGAAAAAAAAATCGCAAAAAAAAAAACAAAGAGAAAGACACTTTTCTTTGAATCTTTTTTTTCTGCTGTTTTTTTTTCCTTTTTTTTTTTAGGACGACTGGGTTGACCCACTGACTGGAGTGTTTACTCCTGGGCTCTTGTAATTGTCGAATCGTGTGTGGTATACGAAAATTCGTTGCCTCGGTATTCACATACCGGTGTGAAGTCGTCCGAATGATTGCTCGGTTTACGGATCCGTCAGTTGCACAAGTCTTAAAAAAATTGTACAGTGTAAAAAAAACATTTCGACGTTTTAATGGAAACGTGTTCAGAATATTCTGAAACGTTTAAAAAATCTTAAAAGTCCGTTTGTGTGTGTGTGTGTAACCTTTTTTTATTTGTCCACTTTGAAAATAGCAAAAAATGTTTCTTGAGATTTCCACAACGTTTTCTCATCAAAGTTCAAGGCTCAAAGTTCAAAGTTGACAATTTTTGTGACACTTTATCATTTTGCCCTTCATTCGCAGAGCTTCCTCCATGAACAAACGAAAATTGCAGTAAATGCTTTCTCATAAAGGATACAATGTCAAAGTATCATACAAAATCTCAACTTTGAGTTATCAATTTTTTTTTTTTTAATATGAAACAAACCCACGTAAATTCGCTTTGGGCGACGCAATAAACAAGCAAAACAGTCTCATTCGCCTCGGATGGACGTCGAGTAATTTCCACTGAAAGAAGAAATCTTCATGCGCTCTATCAGCCAATCGCCTCGCTTTGGAAAGTTTTAATAACCGAGACTCACCAAACATTTTTTTTTTTTTTTTTTTTTTCAACACACGACCAACTATGCGTATCTCGGTTGGTGTTGAAATGTAGCGTGTTGAGAAACGAGCCCATTCAGTGCGATGCAAAGACACACGTCCAGTACGTAGGTTCTTATCGCAAGAGGAGCTGCGTTTGTGTTCACTCGCTTCGACAGACCGGACTCCGATAAAGAATATCGTATTCTTTAAACGTTCGACCACGCGACGCTACGCTGGAAATACAGCGCTTCCTCCTTGGCAGAGTCGAGTTAATAAAAAAAAAAAAATTAATAAACATTTTTTTGGCCAAACGATTCCGGACACTCGAAGAGTTTAAAAATGTTTTTTTTTTGTTGTTTAAATCAGCGAATAAACTCCGAGTGATAAAAGTATCAATTACTTAAAAAAAAAATTAAAAAAAAAAAAAACTTTTAAAATCACATGTGTCGAGGATGTCAAAGTGGTGTCGACAGAACGGTCGTCAAACATCACTCGCTCTTCGTTCACCGCCCATTTCAGCGGGTAAAAAAAATCGACGCGTATAAGGAAAATGACGTGAGATTTATTGATATGTGAAAAAAAAAAAAAAAAAAAAAAAAATTGGCGTCTATCAATCGGGAAGCGTATTAAATCGTCGAAATAGCCGTGTCATCGTTTTCAAGTACGTTAACAACCGGGTGTGGCAAAAGGAGTCGACCTCGGAAATTCCCAACGTGTTGTTGAAGCAACAACCAAAACGGAAGATACTCTTCATCAAAATCAGGCAGGTACGCCCAGCGACGCTATCGAATACGCACCGAGCAATGATTTCCATATTTAATTATATTAATTATTGGAAATCAGCGGTTTTTAATGGTCAATTATTTTTCATCCTCGAAGAACTTATCTCATGTATTCGAGTATTTGGAGTATCCGGTAGGAGTATTTGTGTCCGACGGAGTAGTCGGTACTTGGGTAATCACTCAAGTACTTGGAGTATTTTTTCTGGCTCCAAAAAGGACTTTAAAGCCGCAGCGAAAAATTGCAATTCTCGATATAAAATTAATATTTCAATCAGATTTAAATTTAAATCAGATTTAAATAATTAATTTAAAATCAGATTTAAATCATTAATTTTAAATCAGATTTAAATACCGAGTACTCGGTACTTGGGTGCTCACTCAAGTACTTGGAGTATTTTTTCTGGCTCCAAAAAGGACTTTAAAGCCGCAGCGAAAAATCGCAATTCTTGATATAAAATTAATATTTCAATCAGATTTAAATAATTAATTTTGAATCAGATTTAAATACCGAGTACTCGGTACTTGGGTAATCACTCAAGTACTTGGAGTATTTTTTCTGGCTCCAAAAAGGACTTTAAAGCCGCAGCGAAAAATTGCAATTCTTGATATAAAATTAATATTTCAATCAGATTTAAATTGTTCGATTTAAATACGTTTTTGTTCGTGCTATAAAAACCGTCAATTTGATAATTTTTTTGCTAATGTCGATGTTTCGTAGAATTCAACGATATTTTTTTTTCTTTTTTTTTGTGATTGACTTAATTAATTTTTTTATTATCGCGAAGTTGACTTCCAAGTGTGCTATGCGTGTGGGAAACCGAACGGGAACTGGCTTATCTGGTGTGCCGCTAATTCATTAGGCTGTTCGAATGTCAACGGGCCGTCGAATATATGATGGTTCACTGCCCTCTCATAAGTCCTGTGCTGTCGCTCCAAAACAAGAGCCTCGTTCCCTGCGACGGAAAATAAATAGAATTTAAGGAGATAATTGCCAAAGTGACCTTAATTCAGAGAAAAAATACCGAATGTAATTAACGGAATAAAATACCAAATATAATTAACTGAATCAAATACTCAATATAATTTATTTAACCAAATACCAAATTGACCTTAATTCAGAAAAAAAAAAATACCGAATATAATTAACGGAATAAAATACCAAATAAAATTAACAGAATGAAATACTCAATATAATTTATCTAACCAAATACGAAATTGGCCCAAATTCAGAGAAAAAATACCGAATATAATTAACGGAATAAAATACCAAATAAAATTAACAGAATCCAATACTGAATATAATTTATCTAACCAATTACCAAATTGACCCAAATTCAGACAAAAAAATATCGAATATAATTGACTGAATAAAATACCAAATATAATTGACAGAACCAAATACCAAATATTATTTACTGAGTCAAATACTGAATATAACGAATAATTCCAAATAACTAATTACGAAATGAATAGCAAACGTGACCGAATCGACGGTACCAAATACCGAATATAATTAACGGATCTAAAAACCAAACATAATTTATGGAATCGAATCCCGATTAAAATTTAGGGAACCAAATACCGAATTGACCGTGACCGAATCACCTCCGGAACAAGCGCGTTTAACTTCGTCTCTGCATCAGCCTCGACATCTTCCACTGTGCCAGATATTGTGTCTGGCCAGGCTCGATGGCTGTCGATCCTCCGTCGCGAACAGATGAAAACCTCGGACCATGAGTTATGCAGTTGTCGTCTTGCACGCGGTTCGAATGGCATAAAATCGAAACGTTATACGAAACGAGACGAAGAACGCGGAGCAACAGTCAGTCATATCGCATCGTTCCCGCACGAAGGAACGGCTCCGAGAGTCAGTTCGTCGCAACTGCTCGGACAGTGCGCAGAGCTTCGACCGAAGAGCTTCGAATAATTTTAATTCACACCTCCGAATCGTCCGCTAACCACCTGCCCAAAAATTCCGTAACGAGCAACTCCGGTACACTTGCAATTAATTTTCCCATCATTATTATCAATAATTTCATCAATAATTTCATCAATAATTTCATCAATAATTTTATCAATCATTTCATCAATCATTTCATTAATAATTTCATCGATAATTTCATCAATAATTTCATCAATGATTTCATCAATAATTTCATCAATAATTTCATTAATAATTTCATCAATAATTTAATCAATAATTTCATCATTCATTTCATCAATAATTTCATCAATAATTTCTTCATTAATTTCATTAATAATTTCATCAATAATTTTATCGATAATTTCATCGATAGTTTTATCAATAATTTAATCAATAATTTCATCATTAATTTCATCAGTAATTTCATCAATAATTTCATCATTAATTTCATCATTAATTTCATCAATAATTTTTTCAATAATTTTTTCAATAATTTCATCGATAATTTCATCAACAATTTTATCAATAATCAAATACAAAAAATTCTACATTTATTTATGACCAAGTGTTGACTTTCCTAGCGGAGTTTCGAGAATATCCAACATCGAGAACCATGTGTGTGTGGTAACGAAGAATTTTTTTCGACCCAGTCCATAAATGTTTATCGGAACCTCTTCGACGATCTCAAAAATTTCCTCGTCAAAGTTTCACGTAAAATCGAGGCAGACCGAGGAACATTCACGGATCGAGAAGGTACGACAACGAAATCTCCATCATTGTCATTTTTGCAGTCGCGCCTTTTTTTTTTTTTTGGTTCTCTTTTTCGCACCCGGCGAACTCGCACTTCCGGTTTCCGGCGGATCGCCGAACGCTTGTCGCGCTCCGAAAAAAAAAACAAAATAAACTCTCGAACGCGATGCAAATTTTCGTACGCAAATTATTTCGTCGGGAATTTATTTCGTCGGGTTTTTCATCCGAGGTGGATTGTGGCTCGTCAGCGAGGCCGGAATTTTTTTTAATTAAATACACGCAAAGTTACGTTACAATGGCAGGGAAACTCAACAGTGAAAGCGTCGTTTCCGCGTCTCGTTACTTCCGGTGCAACGTCCACTCGCGCGTAGATTTATCGAAGCGATGCAAAGATCCAAATTTTTGTCGACGATCCTGACGCGGTTGTTAAGAAAAAAATAAAAAATAAAAAAAAATGCCGAGATAAACAAAAGCGTCGAGACCGCGGTGGTCCGTTTTTCCCCATTCTCTTCCCCACTGAATTATTTATTCTCATAGCTTCACCGATGAATTATTTATTTGTTAAAAAACACGTCGCGAAATAAATAAATACCGAATCGCTGGCTCACGATGAGAGTGAATTATTGTCAGGTGTGTTTTCGCAGGAACGCGAGCACTTCCGGTCGGCGAGGGTTGCCGGATGGACGGAAAGACGCAGCGAGGCATGAGTCGAAACCGAAGACACTGAGGATCGTGAGGACAACGCGACGACCGTCACGAAGATCATCGAGTCATGGATCCGCGTCAACCGATCGTGAAGAAATCCGCGAACGAGACGATCCTTCGGGACAAAGCTGGACTCGAGATGGACGAAGCAACGAAATTGGCGACGGAACGTTCGGCGTTCGGTCGCGAGCCGGGGATGCCGGTTGACATCGAATTCAATGATCTCACTTACACGGTCCCCGTCGGAAGAAAAAGTTCGTTTCCAAAATATCTTCTTTTTAATTAGAACATAGCCGCGTCAGGTGTTAAGAAATGTGGAAGAATCAGCCGGAGGAAAAAAGAAGTCGGTTTTAGACGCGAGGTACCGAGCGAAGAAACTCCATTTTGGGTTCACGGGATTTTATGCAACGGTATTTTCGATGATATCTTCCCGACGGAGAAGAAGTATACTTCTAATTGGGTCATTATGCCACGAGGGAGAAAAGTTTTTTTGCCGACTGTAATGTGTGAGAAATTTTACTGGTGGTTGAGAGACAATTCGTTCGGAGTGGCATAAGTTATTGTTTGGCTACCTGTGCTAAAAAGCGAAAGGAAAAGTGAAACTTTGACTCACGCTAAATCACTTTTCCTGTCGCTGAATCATTTTTGCTTTGGTAAATTATTTTTCCTGTCGCTGAATCATTTTTTCTTTGGTAAATTAATTTTCCTGTCGCTAAATTCATTTTCCTTTGCTAAGTTACTTTTCCTGTCGCTAAATCCATTTTCATTTCTTAAATTGCTTTTCCTGTCGCTGAATCATTTTTCCTTTGGTAAATTAATTTTCCTGTCGCTGAATCGTTTTTTTTTTTGGTAAATTACTTTTCCTTTCGCTGAATCCATTTTCCTTTGGTAAATTAATTTTCCTGTCGCTGAATCGTTTTTTTTTTGGTAAATTACTTTTCCTTTCGCTGAATCCATTTTCCTTTGGTAAATTAATTTTCCTTTCGCTGAATCCATTTTCCTTTGGTAAATTAATTTTCCTGTCGCTAAATCATTTTTCCTTTGCTAAATTACTTTTCCTTTCGCTAAATCATTTTTCCTTTGCTAAATTAGCTTTCCTCTCGCTAAATCATTTTTCCTCTGCTAAATTGCTTTTCCTCTCGCTAAATCATTTTTCCTTTGATAAATTACCTTTCCTCTCACTAAATCATTTTTCCTCTGCTAAATTGCTTTTCCTCTCGCTAAATCATTGTTCCTTTGCTAAAAAACTTTGTCCAACGCTGAATCACTATTCCTCCCACGAAATCACATTTCTTCTCACTTCTCTTCCCACCAAATCCCCACCAATTCCCACCAACTTTCCACCTTTATAGCGGCGGAAAAAAAATTATATATTACGCTAAAAAATAGCGCAATACGTGATTTTTCACCACTATCAGTTTTAATACCCAGACGAAGAGTGACGAAGATCATACGGGATGAAAATCCTCCTCGTCTTCTTCCCATCTACCATACGATATATTTTCTTCCGACTCGGCTCATTTCCATCTGCGCAAGATCGGTTTTTCGATCGGATTTCAAAAAAAGACTCCTTAGCTGATTCAAAACCCTTTTATCTAAAAGATATTCCCGGATCAGCCTCGAAACCTTTCTCCTTAATTTCCACTCGAAGCCTCTCGAGCGTCAAAAATCGCGAATCGTTGAAGAAATAAATCTTCGAATTTACATAAATAGCTCCGACACGGTTGAGTGCTTGTTGCGACCGACAATCAACTTCGTACCGTAATTGACGCTTCGCGAAAGGTGCAATCGACACGCAACACGCAAATTATTTGATTAGAGATGTCGAGGAGAGCAAAAAAAAATGCTACAAATGAAGCGATCGTGACAAAACGAGCTTCGATTTAGGACGATCGCTTCTCGCTCCGATCCGCGCAGAAACGAACATGGCGTGCAGACGTGTACGCGATGACTTCTGACGTCCATTCAATTAACATCGGACCGAGTAATTACACGACACGTGGTCGAAAAAGAGCCGTCGATAACGACTCGAATTACTCACACGCGAAAAGAAGACTATTTTATTGCGGACGAGCGTCAAAGTTGCGAGTCGCATAAATTCTCGCACGGTTTTTCTCGCCTCGCCTACGTCGCGCGTTCAATTTTATTTTGTCTTTTCCGTCGTCGTTCGAGTCACGCGAAAAATTCGCCGATAATTTATTCGTGGGATTCGCGATCGATTCGCCATTTGAATTTCAAATTGCGACGTCGCGAGAACGCCGAAGAAATCCGGCAGGGAAATTCGTAGAGTTAACGATCAGTCGATCGTCCACGAAATCTCGTTGCTCGACAGACGAGGAACAATTGATTTTAAAGAAATTTATTTCGCGCAATTTTTCCAACGCCTCTTCAAAATTTTTCCCTCGTCCGCGAAGCTTCTTGAATGAGAGAGAATATTCTTCATTTTTTTTATCGTCTTCGCGAAGAAGAAGCCTCGCGAACGACGGAACATTGTGAGTTTTTATTGAAGTTTTTATTATTCAACTTTTAGTGAGGAAGACATTTGTGTATTTTCGAGATTCGAACGTAAATTTTGATTTTTGACTTTTACACAAAACAGCTGACTCGTTTCGGTTCAGGGTGAACAAAAAAAAATGCACCGCGCTGCTTCGCTTCGTTGGATCTTCGAACAGTGTGTTAAAAAAAAATTAATTATGCACCTCACAATTTTTTGTTTTTTTTTTTTTTTTTTTTTTTTCGGTATCTACGATTTTTACTCGAGAAATCTGAATCAATTTTTCCGCATCGCCTTTTCAAATGATAAAACAGAAAAAAATTCGTTGCGCAAAAAACGTTGAATCATTAATGATCGCTATAAAAATATTCCGTGACCTTTCGCTCTGTCGTCGCTCCGAGACTAGATTTTTCCACGTCAATCGGGAATCCAACTCATTTCATCCGACTCATTTTATTTATTTGCAGAGAAAACACAAGGATGATAAAAACAGTAAAAAAAAAAAAAACGACAGTAAAATATGTAAAAATTTCCATGAATTTTTTAAAGCTTGGGAGAAAATTCTCATTTTTCCAGAAAAAAAAAAACAAAAAACAAAATCCATAAGAAAAAAAAAATGCATGTTAAAATTCTCACCGGACTTTGGAAAAGGCGAATGGTTTTTAACGTCCCGCTCGTTCGTCTCGTATCACGCGATGAATCATTTTGCTTCAGCTGTGAGCGTGACGATCGACGTCGAGATTGTGATTTTTTTTTTTTTTTTTTTTTTTTCAAACGCTTGCCGAATGAGCGACTTCGTGATTACGCGATCGTTTAAATTTCGTCACGAGGATATTTTCTGTGGGCTAAAAAAAAAATTTCTTTTTTTTTACAAAAATAAAATGTCCATTTTATATAATATATATTTTTATTTTTATTTTATTGTATTTTTCTTTTTTTTTTTTTTTTGTAAAAAGACGAATTCTTTTGATATTTCGCTTTGACAGAAGACAAAAATTTGAGGGTAAAAAATTGTGTCGTAATACGTTGTCGTTTCGGTGCGGCTGAACACCTCGATTTTTGAATCACGTTTTTATTGAATTACGGTTATAATTAACGTTATATAATAATGTTTTATTGTTAATTAAAATAGTACAATAATCTCCGAACTGTTCGAAAAAAAAAAATGACCTTTCGTGTCTGTCGCGACCGTCACTGTGACTGAGTAAAAAAAATTGAATAAAAAATAATTGAAGCGCCCGAGACGGTTTTTTTGGTACGTTCGAGTGACGCGTTTCTTCTTCTTGTATTTTAAAAAATTCTAGTCTCGTAGCTGTTTCGACGTGAAAGAAGTTGTCGCCTTTGAGCTCGCAGGTCTGAAAGAAGAATCACTGAAAATCGTAACGAATCTATGTAGACATCTTGATGCAGTAAATTGTCAATTACCGAGTCGACACGGTGTCGGACAATTTTGTAAAATCGGTAAAATGTATTTTATTTTTTAAAAAAATAAAAATTTTGCGAGTAACAAAATAGCTTCCTGGAATCGCACACGAGGATTTTTTTGACACTGTCGTAGCTCGACGCAAATTTAAAACCGGTGGCCGAGCATTCGTTACGCTTTGGATGAGAGCGGGGCAAAACGGAATAAGTGGGAAAAACACAAGTGGAAAAATGTTCCAATAAATTTTAGATGGTTGGGGAAAAAAAATGTTTCAATAATATTTGGACCGTTTTTTGGAAAACTTTCCAGTCATTTTTGAATGTTTGTAAAAAAAATTTCCAATAATTATTGAATGGTTGTAGAAAAATTTTCCAATAATTATTGAATGGTTATAGAAAAATTTGCCAATAACTATTGAATGGTTGTAGAAAAAATTTTCCAATAATTATTGAATAGTTGTAGAAAAATTTTCATATAATTATTGAATGGTTGTGGAAAAATTTGCCAATAATTATTGAATGGTTGTAGAAAAATTTTCCAATAATTATTGAATGGTTGTAGAAAAAATAATTGAGAAATTTTTAGATATTTATTGGTGGTGGACAACGGTGGTTAGTGTGGGAAGAGCGGAATTTAAAGTCCGGATTAATCGTTAATATTTTCCTCGTTTCGAAGAAAACGCAATATGCGCATTATTCCTTATTGACTTGTCGATCAATTCGTGATACGTCGTCGCAGAAGAATCAAATTTCGAATGCACCTCTCGTTGATTCAAGACGCGACACTTCCGCATCGGGTGCGGTCTCCGAACGCCCCGTCCATTCGGAGCACTTTTTTCTTTTTTTTTTTTTTTTTCATAGCGAATCATCCTGCTCATTGCTGGTTCAGTTTGTATTTTTATACCTGCAAGCCGAAATTAGTTTGCCTTCCCGTAGAATCGCATCCCATTAACTGTTTAAACGACGATGCGAAAAATAATTTTTAATTTTTTAATTTTTTAATTTTTTTTTTTAATTTTTTATAGCGAATCATCCTGCTCATTGCTGGTTCAGTTTGCATTTTTATACCTGCAAGCCGAAATTAATTTGCCTTCCCGTAGAATCGCATTCCATTACCTGTTTAAACGACGATGCAAAAAATAATTTTTAATTTTTTAATTTTTTTATTTTTTTTTTAAATTTTTTATAGCGAATCATCCGGCTCATTGCTGGTTCAGTTTGTATTTTTATACCTGCAAGCCGAAATTAGTTTGCCTTCCCGTAGAATCGCATCCCATTAACTGTTTAAACGACGATGCGAAAAATAATTTTTAATTTTTTAATTTTTTAATTTTTTTTTTTAAATTTTTTATAGCGAATCATCCTGCTCATTGCTGGTTCAGTTTGCATTTTTATACCTGCAAGCCGAAATTAATTTGCCTTCCCGTAGAATCGCATTCCATTACCTGTTTAAACGACGATGCAAAAAATAATTTTTAATTTTTTTATTTTTTTATTTTATTTTTTTATTTTTTATAGCGAATCATCCTGCTCATTGGTGGTTCAGTTTGCATTTTTATATCTGCAATCCGAAATTAGTTTGCCCTCCCGTAGAATCGCATTCCATTACCTGTTCGAGCCACGATGCGAAAAATAATCTCAGCGTCCTCCAAATGTTCCATTGAACTCTTTGCTTTTTATATTGAACAAAAAAAAATATATTTATATACATTTTTTTTGCGACCGAAGGTAAGCACCGTGTCGATAGATCGGCAATAAAATCAACCGACCAGTTCTCCAAAGTTTATCGCTTTCCTCTATCGCTTCAAAAAATAAAAAAAAGTCGGTGTATCTGAGAGCCTGAAATTTCGCGAAAATTTCTTTAAAAAAAAAAAAAAAAAAAAAATCTCTGAAACTGGTTAACCTCAGCGACATTGAACCGAAGATTAATGGCGTTTGATCGTTGAAACCATTCGTTCAGTGCCATCGAGAAAGCTTGTTCTATTATGACTTTTTGCTATCCAGTTTCGTTTTCACCGTTTCGCCCGAATTCACCAAATTTTGTTGGGCAAAACGCGTTTTTTTATACTATTGCATACCCGCGAGCCGGAGAATACGCAAGAAGAAGATTCACGGGAGAGACGAGATGCTTTTTTTTTTTTTCTTTAAATTAAATTAAAAAAATAAAATAAAGTGGGTTTTTTGCGTGCATCGTACACGACACAATAGACTCGAGGAGCATTGAAATTACAAGCTTACGTCTCGGCTACGTGACGCGACCACTAATATTCATGGGACGATTCTTTTTACGAAGCACCGACTTTCTTTCCGCGTCGCGAACACGTCGAGTCATCGCGGCGGAACGTCGAAATGAGCTTTTAACGATTTCCTCGATCAATCGTAGGCTTTCGGACTCTCTCGAGATAAGTCGTCGCAATCACATTGAGAATGACTCACGCGCATTGCTTCGAACATTAATTCTGCCTGATACGAATCGCTACAGAAATTTAAAAAATTCTTCGACGAACGGTTAATCAGGAAATTTGTTTTTTTTTTTTTTTTTTTCGTAAGAAATTAATTCCTCGATATTTCTGTGGACCGAGAGGAGTCGATTCTGCAAATTGCATTGACTACTCAAAACTCTCTTCTTGAAAAAAAAAAAAAAAAAAAACTCTGATTGCATTATTTTTCCTTCATCGAAACGAAAGCTTTGATTCGATTAAAAAAAAATTTCTACAATTTTTGGTAAATTTCTGTGAGACAAGTTCAGAATTTTTTTTTTTTTTTTTTTTTTTTAGAAGCGACATGAAAATTCCATTTTTCAATTATTTTCAGACAACTGGCTCGTTACGCAACAGGACGACAAATGCGTCTGGGATTCATCTGCTTGGAACAAGTTGACAAATGCTTGCGTTATTTTCTGTCGCATTATTTATTAACCGTGCGTAGCTCGACACGCAACCCTCGTTAAAGTCTCAACACTTTTTTTTTTTCGTGCATTGCTCAATCATTTATTAAGTATAAATAATAATAATAATAATAATAAATTAACGTTGGATTAAATTCCTTCATGGCACTCTTCGAAAACGACGAAAATATTAATTACAGAAATATATTAATATTTACAAAAAAATATTAATGTAGCACATTTAACTATATTTTTTTGTCCAAAATTTTTGTCCATGAAAAATGGACACGATTTTTTTTTCTTAAACAGCGCGATTAATAATATTGCTGCTGTTGCTTTGAATCGAGAACCATAGGAATTGAGGGAAAAAAAAATCTCTAATTTTCTCCTGTAATTTTCAGGTTCAAAACTCTTATTAAAGGGCTTGAGCGGACAGTTCAGATCTGGCGAACTTACGGCGATTATCGGACCATCCGGGGCCGGTAAATCGACACTTCTCAACGTTCTCGCCGGTTACAAGTGAGTTCAACTTGCGTTTACATGACAAATTTTTTTTTTTTGTTCCATTTCTTCTGAACAAAGTACCGTTGCAAAAAAAAAAAAAAAAGAAATCGCCATGAACGAATATTTGGATAGTGCAATAATAACCAGTGCAATAATAAAATCCACACTATCCTTTAAACTTAAGTAAATTAATTAAATTAATCAACTTGATCAAGATTAATCGATTGAATTAATTTAATAAATTCGATCAAGATCAATTTAACCAATCTAATTAATTTGATTAATTTAATTGGTTTAATCGGGCAATCAATTTTATTAATTTAATTGATTAAATTGATTTAATTGATTCGATCAATCTCGCTTAAATTAATTAAATCGATCTTGATTAAATCAATTAAATTGAAGATGATTCAATTAATTAAATTGATCTTGATTACATTGATTTTATTAATCTTGATCAAATTAATCAAATTAATCTTAATTTAATTCTTCTTAATTAAATTCTTTAAATTTTCCTGCTTCAAAATAATAACCAATGGACAACATGAAAAAAAATATATCCGACATAAAAAAAAATTGAATGATAATTCGTATAGTCGGCCAATTTATTATAGATATTTCAATCGTTGTCCCAATTTTTTTTTTTTTTCTCAATAGCGACCAATGGCTCACTATCATGAAGGTTTTATTTCTTCCCTGACGAGCCGACGATATGCTTCGTGTTGTTTCAATTGCGACGAACACCTTCATAATAACACATAATTAAACACAGTGGACAGTTACGAACGAGTGAATAATTAAATATCGCGAGGACTCCATAATCATTGGAAACGATTAAATTTTCTCACCTGCAATCGGAATGGTGTAATTAAATGTTGAACGTTTTCACTTCAGATGCGGGGGTGCAAGCGGCCTCATAACGATAAACGGCGAGACGCGGGATCTCCTCGAATTCAAGAAAATGTCCTGTTACATAATGCAGGAGGACCTCATACAGTCGAAACTCACGGTACTCGAATCGATGCGCTTCGCCGCCGATCTCAAACTCGGAAACGCCGTCGCGGAACTTTCGAAGCAATCTATCGTGAGTAAACAATAATTCACATTATTGATAATGCGTCTCGAGACCAATTATTGATAATCGATTCGATTGAAATGCTCGATCGACAATTAACAATTGAACGCGGAATTAAAAGCGTAACTTACACGTTTCCAATTCGAGAAATCATTTGTCCGGGTTGCGAATTCTGAAAAAAAAAAAATACCCAATTATTTCCACTCCGATATGACCTAAATAAAAAAAAATACATTTCATATTAACGAGCATGCGCTCATGGTACTTGCCACCTCGGCTGGTTTCAAATGCAGTGTGTGTGTTTTTTTTTTTTCATTTTTTTTTTTTTTTGTATTTTTTAAATGAAATTTCAGATTGACGAGATTCTCGAGACTCTGAGACTGGCCGGTGCGAGAAACACGTTGACGGAAAGGCTATCCGGTGGCGAGAGGAAGAGACTCGCCATTGCCCTCGAACTGGTCGACAATCCACCGGTCCTATTTCTCGACGAGCCGACGACGTATGAGCTTTTTTTTTTTTTTTTTTTTTTTTTTTTTTTTTTTTTTCATCGAGCATGTCAGAATTCGTCGTCGCTGATGAAAATAATTTTCCAGCGGCCTCGACGAGATGTCGTCGATCCAGTGCGTCGATCTTCTGCAAAGAGTCGCCCAAAGCGGCAGAACAATCGTATGTTCGATTCACACACCGAGCGCAAGTATATTTGCGAAATTTCATCAAGTCTACGTCGTTGCTGCCGGACAATGCGTTTACAGAGGTCCCACCACAAACGTTGTTTCCTACCTCGAACAAATCGGTATCGCCTGCCCGAAGCACTACAATCCCGCAGATTTCGGTGAGTCTTTTTTTTTTTTTTTTTTTTTTTTTTTTTTTTTTTTTTTTTGGTGACTGACTCGTCCAACGATTTTTCCAGTGATCGAGGTGTCGGCCGGAGAATACGGAAGCGAGTACGTGGAGAGAATGGTTATTCACGTGGTGGTCAAGTGTCCGATACTGTCGATAACGAGATCGGAGAAATACCAAAATAAAACGCAAAGAGGAATTCCAAATATATCTTGGCTCCTGCAATTCTCGACGCTGTACAAGAGACGGATGATCCAGTCTTATCGAGGCAGAGTGAGCGTTTATTTTGTGTTTTTTTTTTTTTTTTCGTGAAGGAAGTTTTTTTTTTTTTGCTTTTTTTTTGCAGGTAAAAAATTTCCAGATTTTTGTGAATGTTTATTTGGAATTTTCCAAAAAAAATCGGAATATCACGTTTGGAAAGTGAAGTTTGTATTTTATGAGATTTTGAATTTTGCGAAATAGCAAGTTTGTTCTGATACGAGTTTGTGTGGCAAATATTGAGATAAGAGATTGATTGGAAGATTGGCGATATGTAGGAAAAAAAATGGTCATACGTGGCTACGAAATGACGAATCTTTCGAGATTCAGCGATTTTTTTGTGTGTTTTTCAAAAGGCGATTGTTTTCATAGTGAGAACCCCAATTTTTCTGGTTCAGTTGTTTTACATAGAATAAATGGAAAAATGAACCGTGAAAAAAGATGATTTGAGTCGAAATTATTTGTTTCAACATTTGCCATAAGACATTCGGTAAAATTTAATTAAATTTCTTGAAAAAATTTATGTCTCGTTGATTTTGGTAATATTTATTTCACCATCTTGAAGCATTGAACAGAGAAAATATAGAGGAGCCCCCTTACATACTTTTCTGTAAATAAGAAAAAAAAGTTCATCTGTAATTAATTGGCTGGATTTTGTTGCAGAATTACCTGTATCTCAAGATTTCATTGCACATATTTCTTGGATTCATAGTCGGGGGATTGTTTCTTGGAATTGGCAACGATGGCTCGAAGACCCTCTTCAACTTTGGCTTCTGTTTCATCTGCATCATCGTTTTGCTCTACGTGCCGATGCTTCCAGTGCTACTGCATTGTAAGTTGAATATAATGAAAATCAAATCGAATGAATCATTCCATTAAACCAACATTATCGATTACACAATTTTTACAATTTTTTCTTTCATCAGTTCCCACTGAAGTGCAGCTGTTGAAGCGTGAACACTTCAATCGGTGGTACAAACTCAGTCCCTACTTCTGCGCATTGAGCTTAGCCAACATTCCTGAACAGGTTGGTCGACGGTAAACGTTCGCTTAGTCATGTATAATTATAATAAAATGAATTACAATAAACGCGTCGAATTTTTAAATCTATCATTGGACGACAAAAAATGTATATCTAAATGAGACACGCTGGATCTTTCGTCGTTACAATGTCTTCACGAAACTTGAGTAATTATTATTTTATATTTTCTTACATTATTTTTATTTTCAGTTGTTCCTAAGTTTCATCTATCTGACGATGGTTTATCTTCTCAGCGCGCAATCCCTTGAAGTCTACAGGTGTGCAATGTTCTTCAGCACTTGCATAGCCTGTGTCTTCATCGCTGAGGGCATGGCTCTTGCGATCGCCAGTACTCTAAGCATCGTGGTATGTTGAACATTTTTTTTTTTATCCAACAGACTCTGAACGTGAAATTAATGAAATGATTGTCCGGTTATTTTTGCAGAACGGTATGTTTGTCGGACCAACATTGACGGTTCCTCTAATGTTACTTGCGGTACAAGGAATGGGCAACCCGGATCCTTTACCGCTCTATCGACAAATCGTTATGTACGTGAGTTATGTAAGATTCGGACTGGAGGGACTGATAACTGCGACTTACGGCTACAACAGAGAAAAAATGGCCTGTCCGGAAGACGAAATATACTGTCACTACAGAAATCCGAGGGAACTTATCAGAGTTATGGGTAATACAGAGATATTTTCAGAGTACAATTTTATCATTAAGAATTTATGCTCGTTACTTGTTCAGCGACACATTTTTTTTTTTTCAAGTAAATTCCAAGAGAATTTGCATTAGGATAATCCGTGAGAGCTGCACTGAGATGAATGATAGTATTTCTTACAATAAGGAACAGTTTCCAGGTGAAGCATTCACACATGCAGTTTCTGATAGAATATATTCAATTGGTTCAACTATAATTACGACTGCAACCAAGATTTTTTATAATAATAATAAGTATAAAATGAGAGTGTTTAACTCTCCACCTTGGGAGCTGTTCTTTACGGTTAAAAGTCAGTGTTGCTTTAACGATGTAATTTTTGCTGTGTTCGAATAGTCGGTAAGGTACAAGATCGTTCTAACTTCAGCCGTTTCGTCGATGATAAGAATTCTTATTTTGGCTCGCGCCCTTTTCAGTATATCAATCAAGGCTTGGAACCAGAGCTGGGCAAAATCCTCAAAATAAAAAATATTATATGTTTTTAAAATACAAAATACCTTTTGTACTTCAAATATTAAAAAAGATATTTCAGTACTTATGATACCTAAAAATAAATAGAGTATTTTTTATGTGGCCCAGCTTTGCTCAGGACTTGATTGTCGATTGTGTTGCCAATCAAATTACAAATGGTGCGAATTATTGTTTTTCAGGTATGGAACACGTGGTATTTTGGGTAGACATCGTAGCTCTGATCGTGATCCTCGTGCTCATCAGGGCATTGCTGTATTACCTGCTGCGACAACGATTGCAGCCAAACAAGACGTTCCAGGCGTTGCATCTGGTCGGGAGGCTGGTCAAGGACCACTTCACGTTCGAGTGATTGAGTTCGTTCATGAGCGCATTAATTCAGTCTTAATTCAGTGTATTAATTCAGTCTTCGAACGGTGAAGTTGCCTCGACGACTGACATTAATGAAACACTAGTGCAAAATACGTGAAAAATATATTGTATGGCTGTCGTAACAGTGCGTTGGTGGAAAATCGTTAAAAAAAAATAATAATAAAAATAATCTCTACATCAGAAAACCAACGAAAAATGTGTCTGGAGGACCAACGAAATTTAACGACTCGGGATAAAAATAACATTAAAGATATCGTCCGAATCGGCAGTGATACGTTCGGTGTCGTTCGTTCGTCACACGAACAGCGGTAATAAATAATTAATACATATTATTCCATAAAATAAAAATAATAATAAAAAAATATAATCACAGGTTTGTACGACGTTTCACAGAATTGTCACCGGACGTTGCCAGCCGTGTGGTTTATTTTTTTCCAGACATATTTTTCGATGAAATTATTGCAAGTTTGTCCTTGCTGTTGATAACCAGAGCGTGGAATCGATCCGCTGACGCTAATTATTATGCAACCAGTGTGCTCGTTATCAATCGCAGAGTCATGCGGACAAAAAGTGACGCAAGTTAGTCGGACAAGATTGCTTTTCTACGGCGGATGGACCGTTCCATTGATTCATAGTTCAACTTTACTCGGACGTCGCTTATCGTGTTTTCTCGTCGACGAAACTCGCAGCGCAACAATTAAACGTACATACATTAATCTTCGATAAAATACAGCGAAGATAAGAGTTCGAACTTAGCGATAGAACGAGCGTTGATGTTCTCCCATCGATGGAAAAGTAAATACACGATGTCCGTACAATTGGTCGAATAAATCAAATGTGGGCAAATATTCCAAGTACTTGAAATACTTATTGATAGAAAACAATCGTAGTAATGAGCGTGGTTCTTGAGTTGACTCAAAAAATAAATTTTACATCATTATACTAGAATTAAAAAATTTCTGTACATTACTTAAATACATTGAATTTCGATGCACCTTTTTCGTAGAGAGAATTTTTTGTCAGAAAATTAACAAAATTTTTCATTCGAAATACAAATTTTACTGTAACATTGCGATGCAAATGTGTTCAATATTTTAGACACATTCCATATAAAGTAGCTCTCAATGCTACACATTGATTTTCAAACATTTTTTTTACAATTTTTTTTTTTGCTTTTCTGACTACTGACCACTCACCCAGCAGTTTATACCTCAAGTACTTGGAGTATTTACCCCGCTCTTACATGTATTATAATATTCTATATATGATATATACAATTATTTAATCAATATATAATCCTGATTATTTTGTGGGAAAGAAATATCTTGCGTTAGAATTGTTTTGAGCTCAGTAATGAAGGACATGCGCGCGCACACTGGTTTTCTCGGAGCGTTGGAAAGTGCATACACGATGCCCGAATAGTCGACGATACATATAATGACAATCTATATATTACATACTTAAACATCAACTTACAATTATTATAATTCTAAAGAAACATGGCTTTCGTTGAAATATCTTCGAGTCACTGTCTATAAAAGCCTCGTTCGATAAGCCGTGCAGTATTATTGTTAGAAACATCAGCTGTGTCAGCGTGCTTCTCAGCTGAGAATCAGAGATAAAAGGTAGCGAGTAGTGGAGGGGGAGACAAGCAGAAGAGAGGGGCGATTGTAAGGAGGATTGTACAGTAACGGTAAACCCCGACGGGGAAAAACACGACGTTGTTCTAAAATCTTGATCACTCGTGTCGTACAGTGCGATTCGAACGGATCGTTCTTTGCTTTATCCGTGCGTAAGTCGTTAATTGTGACAATGGTGCGAGCAGATATTTCGAAGGCCTTCGTCGTCTTGCTGACGCTGTTCGCGATCGTCGCGCTCGCTCACGCGAAGAAACGCGCTGGGTACGATATATTATTTATTTTATTTGTACACTGGTTGAATATCTATCGATCGACGCACGCTTTGTCCAAATTGACCCGCATGGAACATGCTCCAGTCTCCTCAGCGTTAGTGCACTCGAAAACAAAAATGAAAGGCGGAGCAGGTACAATAATGACGCATGCGCACCGGTACTTGCCCCTATAGTCCCGCCAAACATGAATTTCAGAAAAATGTTTAGACGCTCCACCGTGGAATTAAAATCTGAAAAAAATCAAGTGTATGGAAGACGCTGCAAAGATTGTTTTTATGAAACAATAATTCCTATTTGTCATTGATGAATTGAAGTTCAAAATCGTTTAGAAAATGTTCCGGTCACTTAAAGATTTTTTTTTTTTTTTACAAATATAATTCGTTTATTTTTCTCCATGCGTATGAATTTGTTCAGAATTTTTTTGTAATCTTTCTGAATTGCGTTTTCTTCACGGATGAACATAAAAAATAGGCGATTTTCAAAAACTACAAAAAATTCTGAAAAAATTCATACGTATTCAGAAAGATAAGCGAATTATTTTTATGAAAAGAAAGTATCGAGTTTCCGGGTAATTCCTTGAATAATGATCTTAACCTTTATTTTGTTAACGACGAATTAAAATGATTATTTCACAACAATTTTCCTTACTTCTCCTACACAATAGATTTTTTTCATAATTTTTTCCTATCGTGATGTGTTCGAAATTTTCATTAAAACCCACGTTTGCGAGGCTGTACCGGAAGTACGATCCAAAACGCAGCGCCTTTTTGGTCGCTGTCGTGAAAATATTCGAAGCTATCCGAACAGGCGAAACTTTAATTTTTTGTATTATCTTTCATTCTTAAAATCCATTCTGAATGGGACCGAAGTAATGCTCTTGTGATAGTATTTTTTTTTTTTACGCTGTTCTTGCAGTTGGAGAAGGGGCGCGAAGCGAGGAAAGCACGAAATGTCTGGCTCGAACGATTTCGATGTTCTGATCTTCACTCAACACTGGCCGCAGACTGTTTGCTATACGTGGAAAGAAAAATCGGCTACACACGAATGCCTCTTGCCCGGTAATGAGGAATGGTCGATACATGGAATTTGGCCGACGAAGTATCATGTAATAGGACCGCTTTACTGCAACAGCAGTCTGCCGTTCAACATAACGGCGTTGCTGACGTTGGAGAGCGAATTAGAAGTAAAATGGATCGACGTGATGAAGGGCACTAAGCATCATACCTTCTGGAGACACGAATGGGAAAAACATGGAACGTGCGCGGCGGTTCTGGAACCTTTGAACAGCGAGTACAAATATTTCAACGAAGGTCTAACCCTCTTCGACGAGTATGACATGGCACATATTCTCGCCCAAGCCAGTATCACGCCTGGACAGAAATACAAAGCTCAGACTATCCTCGATGGAGTTGCTAAAGTTCTGGGCAAGAGGTGCCAGATCGAGTGCGTCGTTAATCCGGTAAGACATTCGACGTTACTTTGCTCAATGAGTTATACGAGTCTCAATTTTTTAAATTCAATAATTATTTTAAAAAATGCTTTCTATAACGACTATATGAGATTAATATACTTGTCGACTCGAACATCTTCAACGACTGAGAAAATATTGCTTTCTCCTATTTACATAATTGTTCCTAGCAAAGGCACGGAATTCAGTCTTCCGTTTTTCAAAAGTGTGTGCGGAAAGGCACTTTCTCGCAGTGGTGTGAGAAAAAAATACCATACTGCATTTGCAAGCATGCGCATTATTTTTCTCACACACGATGCGTAAAAGTGCATCTCTGTGCTTATTTGGCAGGAAAGCAGGATTTTTCCTCAACGTGTTAATACATTTTTTTTCGAAAGATGATAGGGACTTGTTTTTGATACAGTGCTGGTGTTATTAACACTTTTTTTAACATAGAATTCTTTACTGTCCTCTGCAGAAAACGAAGGACTCATATTTGTTCGAGATAAGGATATGCTTTGACAAGAAATTGAATCTCGTCGACTGTGACGGAATTCCCGGATATCCAACGAACTGCGCTCTCAAGAAAGAAATTATTTATCCCGGCAGCGTTCCAACGATGTACAACGCGATTCAGATATGATGACGAAATTTCTTAGCGCACTTTTTTTTCTTGGCGCCTGGATATTTGAACCAGCCAATATCTTCGACACTAGACAAATAATGCTGCAAATGCCAGGACCCGGGCAGTTTGACGATCATTGTGTCAAACATCTCGAAAGCTATCGAGCACGACTTCGAGATCTAAGTGCAAAATATTTATAGTTACAAGTCGTGGGACGGGAATTTGTTTCATATAGACGTGTAACACGAATTTTATCGATACTGAATCATTTAATTTTAAGTGTAATCATTGGGAAGCTTTAGAAAAATTTTACAAAGAGCCGATATAAAAAATAATTGCATGCCAATGGAGAACGGCAGTGCGAGTGATTTCTTTCACTCTGGCGACATAAATCAATTTTTCTATTAATCGATACAAATCGTACTTAAATGTGTTTTCTTGTTATTGTTATTTATGCAGTTCTTTAGGTTTTTCTTTATTAATTAAAGCGTGGCCTTAAAGCCGATGAACCAAGGCGTACGAGTATGACAATTCGATAATGATGAAGATGATCCGACTTTTCAGTTTCTTTTTTTTTCCATTAGCTTTACTGTCTCTTAATATGTAGAGTTTGCGGAACAGTTTTGTCCACGAAACACACGATCCGCAGCGAGGTATAACAGTTATGTGTGTTCTTTCGTTATTCCATTTTTTTCTGGACGATCACAACGGCCGAAGGCACCAAGCCTGAAATTCCCAACGTGAATGTACATCGGTGAACTTTGTATCGCCACGTTCATTTCCTGCTCTCTCTGCTATTTTCAAATCGCACGTGCACGCAATAAATCACACACTGATGGAGATTGTATAAGTCTAACTTTTTATCGTTGGGAATATACGAGCTCCACCAGCAATGGTGAATAAGACAGAGTCGGTACGAGGAAGAAACAATACATTTTCCTTACCCAACACATCCAGCGGCGCTTCGTAGTCCTCGTCGGTGAAGACTTTTCTCGGGAAACTCGTCATCAGATTGAACGGACCGGGTGGATCGCTTCTGTTCATTTCAATATATAATCTCACTGCTGAAAGTTGCTCCTTGCATCCGAAACTTTGAATCATCGTTTGACCATTTGTGAGTCTTATCTGAAAGTAACCATCATTGTAGACAGAATAAAATTCGTGCGTTACTAGGTGGACCTAGTAGCTAATGGAGTATTAGGTTATATTATGAAATTCGGGTTTTTACCAACCTGAAGCTTAGTTTCTTTGTAGTCCTGCTTCGGCGGAGACACCAATGGCGCGGAGGACACTGGAGAGGATACGGACGGCAGTTCTACAGGGACTTTGCCGCTCTCTGCAGCAGCTTTGGCTTTCCTTGCAGCCTTGTCAGCTTCTATTTGTGCTTTGACCCTCTGACGGGCTTTCTTCTCTTCCTCCTTCTCCCGTTTTCTTTGCTCGACTAATCTCTGCATTTCCAGCTCTACGTATCTAAAAAATATATATATTTTTAAAAATTTCAAGGTGTACAGAACACAGCTATGATGTCTGCGCCATATAATGTAGAATTGAATTGTTTACTTATTATACTGCAAGAAAGATGACAAAATAGAAAAACAGGCAGTTGCCCAAAGAAAATTTGATGCTAAAAATAGGCTAATTTGAGAATCTACTTACTTTCTCTTCGCTTCGGCCATCTCTTTACCCGATCGTATTCTATCCCTCTCCTTCTCTACGGCTTCCCTTTTCTCTTGTTCTTCTCTCTCTCTTCTCTTGACTTTAAGTTTCTCCTCTAGCAATCTGAGCTTTTCCTTCTTCTCTTCTTCCGTCAGGGGTTTCTTTTCCTCCAAGCTTTCCGAGAAACTGTCGTGACCCGACTTGGTTGCGTGATACTCGACTTCCAGTGTAGACTTAAATAATTTGCCACAGCTAAGGAAGAATCAATTCATGAGGTGAAATTCATACGGGGTTTAATTTTCCTATTCTTCGAATATAAACTTACACATCACATTTCAGTGATTTTGCATTATCAGCTGTGGAGGCATCGTTGCTGGCACTCGCGACGCTCTCTTCGGACGGTGGGTCGGTCGCGGCTTCTGGTGCGCTTTCGGCCGCCGGTGGTTCGTCCGGCACCTCCGGGTCGGTGGAATGGGCAAGTAACCTTTAAACAAACCGAACATCTTCGTTTAATTCATTGCCGACTAGGAAAGCGTGAATTATAAATGTGGCTGACCATTCCATTGCCGGCTCGACGCCATTGTTTCCTGTAACTTCAAGGGCCTTCTCGCTGGAAGAAACAAATAACAAATAAATCGAGAATCGAGGTTAGGGAACAGAGGCATCGCGACGGAGCCAACTTACGCCTTTGACGAACTGAAGCCCATGTCGACGAGCATCGCGATATCTCCCGACGGCATTATTTCTATTGTTATTTTCAACTGTAATTGTTTATGTCGTCCAAACAGCGTTTATCGCTGACGATCAAGAGCCCACGTCAAAAAGTAACTGTCATTCCAAACATGCGCGCTCTCTACGTAGAAAACCAGTCGAGCCGGATAACATATAGGTGGCCGAAAACGAAATTCCTATTGTAACCAACCTCGCCCAACTCCAAATTGCTAGCACATTATGACTGCAAAATCATTCCCCACAAAAAACACGATATATGGGCCGAAATGTAATTTCCATCTGACATCCTCAAAGTTAAATGGACATTAGTGTCAAAACGTAAAATCGTATAATATTCATTGACGATAAAGCAATGAAGCTTATCGGATAAACGTTCTACAATCGCTACTTGGTTACTCATCATTTTTAGTCAGTGGAGTTACAATCTTTAAATCTCCCGCCAAGAAGCCGGCTCAACCAAAAAGATTTCAAACGATAATGACCCATGTGACGGAGTTATTTACCAACGTTCAAGAGTGCGAACGTTCGGAAGAAAAAATATCTACTTGTCGTAAAGGTACAAATTGCCAAAAACGATGCTAACGAGAGGAAACCCTGCGACAATAATCTCGCGATCGAATCATGCGGTCCTCAACAGGCGACATTGAAGTGAGCGATAGCCCATCGCGCATTCTCTGTAAGATGTTCATGTACTCAAGCTCATGTACTGAAAAAAGTACATTTCCGACCAACTGTAACTCTTCCAACGCTCTTCTCGTTGCTCTTGCGAAAATAAACAGGGTAGTGTTTTAAATACATGATGTATTTCGTTAAGATCAATCGTAAGTATTTCCCACGTAACTGTTACAATCGGATAATCAATGGGTGCAAGGAAAATTTACTGTTGCTTCCTTGCGCCCTAGCAATTTCACGTAAAAGCCCTCCCATGTAATTTTAATGTCCAACGGGAAGAGACATACGTTCTGTTAAAAATCGCGACTGGCGACATCTTACCGCTGGGGTGACAAGTTATCAGAGTACCCCAACTTTTCGAGCTTCGAGCAGGCTATACTACGCTTCTATAGATGTTGTATAAGAGTTGCATTTTGATCCGTATTCATTTGTTTTCACGGTGCGATCACGTATACACTCTCATACGCGGTTCACTTAATTCTTCCGATAAACCGTAGTTTTGTCGTTCGGAAAAGTTGTTCGATCATGACTGACGTGAAGGACGATCCACGCGAGGTACTCGCACTCCTCAATTCCCTGGGTTTCGTCGGCATCACAGCACCGCAATTGAAAGCATTCATGAAGGGTAAGCGGCATTTCCCAACGGTTTTTTTGTATTCATTTCAGATTGCGCGCAAATGTATGTTTTAGACTTGTCCGAAACACCAATATTGTTGCACAAAACAATGTTGCTCGATCCTAAAAGCTTCGAAATAAAAACCATCGACATATTTTTATCATTCAAATTTGAATAAAAGTACGTCACTTTTCTATAGATTCAGCAGTTTTGCTCTTGTTCCATACAAAACGTTCAATTACATATTTCGTTGACGCAAATAATAGATCGCTCCAGAAAAATGATTCATTTCTTAATATATGCACGATTTATCCCTCGGACGTTAATTTGCGTCCAAGGTTGATGCGCTAAGCTAACTTGTCGATACTTCCAGATCTAAAGATGCACAGAAAGATAAAGGAACACCAGAGACAAGAGAGAAAAGAAGAAATGAGAAATAAAATTCTTTCCAAACAGGAGAGCATGCTGAAAGAAATGCTTCGCGACACGTTAGCAGAAAAAAAAATACAGCAGTCGGAGAACATTCTGTCCTCTGAGTCGTCAGAGCGTCACGATGAATCCCTGGTCACAATTAGAGTCCATTGCATATCCGACGACGGAGAGAATGAGGACATAGAAAATGAAACTAGATACAATATTGAAGCTAGAGCCCCAAAGCGTGAAGTCCATACAAACAAACAAGATAGATTTTACCAACATGGCGAAGTCAAAGAATCAGGCGATTTCGTAGAAAGTCGTGCCGCAAGGCGGAAAATAGAACAATCGAAGAATCAAAATAGATTCAAGATTGCACAGGCATCTACGGATAGTTCTCAACATACTACTGCAAGAAAGAAACAAGAATCTTGGCGGAAAGAAACCCAAAAACCTGTCGATCATAATCGAGATACAGCGGTTCAAACCGTGAGACCCGCAAGCGCTCCGGACTACACGAATGAAACACACATTCCTAAGGAAAGATCGAAAAGTGTCGCGTCCGATCCTGCAGGCTTAAACGAGGCAAGGAACAATCCTTCTAGATGTTCTACGCATTCCAACACAAAATCATGTAAGCATTTATTCTAACAAAATCCTCTCCTATAAAAAATTACAAGAATGACCAAGATAAATACATCGAAATAATCCGATTAATTGTAATCGTAAAACCAGTACTATTGAAAAAATGAAAATTGAAAGGCGATACAGATTCATTCCAAAGAAGGACAGTTAATTCGACTATGCATTAAACCTATTTCATTATAAGTCATAAGGCCATGGAGACTGCAGCCAGATGCCCAGCGAGCTGCGAGCGCAAGAAAATCGGATCCCGTCGCGTTGTATCAAAAATATCGCCGGGAGTGGAAGCAGATTTCCTTTCCCGGAGAGGAACAGCACGCCCGCGTCCGATGGGCGATTCGTGAGAAGATGCTCGGAACGGATCCCCACCCTAAGGTAACAGTATGATTTGTTTCAATGCAGTTAATCTCTCTCTGTGTCACAATGACGATATATAAAAATTTATTACCTATTTCAGCCAATTCTCAAGAGTTCTCAGAGTTTATTGAGCATTAAAAAGAGATGACGACCGAACCATTCACCAATCAACGAAACAGTTTATTTCTTCAACCATAGATTTTTCTAAACATGAATTATTACGGGACTAAGATTGCTCAACGATCGGATAAGTGTTACATAGATGCAAGTTATAAAAATTGCGTTAAATGTTCTCAATAATGTACTTTATTTCGAGTGCAATACGTAAACGAATAACTGGCGTTTGTACATCGTTTTGGGGTAAAAATTTTTCAAGGTCTCAGTAGGTTATTCTCAGTGCGTAAAAATTATACGGATTTTTACGGATTGGTTCTGAATTTTCCCAACAACTTTTTGGAATCCGATCTGTTAAGTTGGTATAAGAGTTTGTCCTCTATCATACGAGCAGCACGTTCCGTGAGTACGAGCGTGTCGTGTTTCAGCATACTGTATACGTTCAATCCTGAAAAAAAACCAGCGTAATTACCATAACGTAAAACCGTAAGCAGAGCAAAATTCAACAAAATTAAGCCCGGAAATTTCCCGAGCACAAACGTACCGTAAAAGGGCATAAGATTGACGTGCTTAATACTATCCGTGGCCATAGAGATATTCATCGGCATGATATCCTCACTATCAACGATAAGCACAGACGGTCCCCAATTCCGCTCCTCAATCAAATCGTTGATATATGAGGGTTCTGTGGTTGGAATTTCAAGATCGTTCACCAAGTGCAAATCATCCTGAGCCAATTTTATGGACAATGCTGAAGTTAGTCCGGCGAGCCGAGTGTAGAAGGGTATCATGTAGAAATAAGTAGTCGGTGACCGAGGGCCGTGAGCTGCTCCTCCATTTTTAAACAGGGGCGAACGTATACTACCATGACGAGCCCTACCAAGCCCCTTTTGTGGCCAAGGCTTCCGGCCACCTCCTCGCATTTCGGCACGTGACTTTAGATGTACGTAACTCTACAAATAGAAAAACATTTAAGTTTGTGGCAATGACGAATAACACCATGCTACATTTCTAAACTTGAAATCCGCTTTAATATTGACTTGCGATCTCTAAAGTAAATGAAGTATATTGGCAGTAATGAGCCTCAACAAAAATGAATTGTTTCAAAAGCTTTTTCAGAAATTTTAATGTTTCAAAAAACCGAGTATTCATTGGATCGTGGATTGTGAAGCTTGTTAAGATTTTTAATTAACACGACTGAGTTTATCTCTACATCTACAATGTCCAAGCGACAGGCGACAATGGAACGAATCAGTCAGACGACAATATGAATGATTAAGAGAGCTGTTGCAAGAAAATCCGAAAACTTACCACATGCTGATACATTCTTTGCCATTGTATGTTGTGCCACAATATATCGATGCGGGGTCTCGTAGCAAATATATCGGGATGCAGAGACACTAGTCCGAGCTTTTTTTCGGGCACGGTATCCAAATTTTCGAGCCAAACCTCCCGGCATTTTTGATACAGACGATCATCGTTGATATACGGTCTCTTCGAGATAATAGGTTTTACGTCGGGTGTCGGGTCTTTCATCTGATTGTCAACGCCCGTGCTGAAACTCGATATTCTACATGGACATCTCTGCAGTTTCGACACGAAATTCCGAAGAATCACAGACATTTCGATGGAATTACGCGTGCTTTTTCCAGCGGTTAACCTAACTTCTCGCTCGTCACGTAGTTTTTCTACGCGCACGATTCCCGAATAGAATGAAACCCGTCAGCTGGTTTCTGATCAGTTTCGTGATTCCCGACAGATGGCTGCTGTTACTTGACAACACTTCGGTAAGAGTCGTGTAAACAATTTTCTTTATTATTCATTCACATGAAAATATATCCTTGCCAATAATTTTTTATAAGTGGTCAACCAGATGTATGGGAAAGAAGCATTCAAGCTCATTTCGGAGCTCGATTTGTCCGATGATATTCGGCCTTTCAACGTAAGTTTTTCTTTTTTTACGAAACTTAACCTCAGTGCCAATGGATCACGATTGTGTTTACCATTGCTATAATCGTTTTATTTTATATTAGGATCCTGTAGTTCGTCAAGTTTTGGAGGAAATGCAGACTCTTTATGCAGCTAACACTAATGACGCGTAGGTTTTTTTTTTGTAATCAACTATAACATCACTCGAGACTATGTAAAATCCCAATTGTTTTAAAAAATTTTTCATTCATAGTCAATAGATAGAAGCATGAAAACCTAATTAAAAAAAATAAATTTGTTAATGTCAGTCTCTTAAAATCTTTATATTTTATTCCACAGCAGAATCTCAATTATCCAACGTTGGTCAAGTGAAAATCATCTATAATACAAATTGACCATAGTACGTTATTATTTTCTAAACTAGCAAGGAAAACTTAGATTAGACTGCAAAAACTAAGTTCATCCCTCATCTAAAGATCATTACTAAATCATTCAGTAAATCATTTGTGTGTAAATAAAAAAAATAATCAGATGAATGCAATGTATGTAATATAGCTCTACAAAGGTTCGAGTGATGGAGACTGCTTTCATTTTATTAATGTTAGATTTCTTCCATGTCAGAACAATAATTTCCTATGCGGACTGTCTCGCAGGCAAAGTATGATGGCAGGCGATTCTTCGTTTGGTTTGTCGGTTCAATTTCGCCATATAGTACTGAATCGCAACAAACGTTGCCTCCTAGCCTATCTGCACAATCGTATACGAAGGCTCAGACAGATGAGATGGGATTTTGGCAGCATTCTACCACCTGAGGTCAACGCGAATCTCGTGTCACCAGAGATCCAATGGTTTCACTCGTACAGCAAAGCTCTAGCGACCTACATGAGATCAATTGGTGACAATCACGGTCTCAATCTCACCATGGATATCCTCCCGCCCAAATCGCTTTACATCGAGGTGAGTAACGAATTTATAAACCACACAATCGGAAATTACCGTTGATTCACCGTTACAATGTGAGATCGATACGGTAATAGTCGCTTGAAACGTTTTCAGGTCAGATGTCTCGTTGATCACGGGAAACTGGAGCTTGATAGCGGGCAGGTTGTAAATCTGAAGGAGAATACTCATCATCTGTTACCGCGCGCCCAGTGCGAACCCCTCATAAGGCAGGGAATCCTCGAACACGTTAATTCCTAAGACGAAACGATTCGTGCATGCAGCATCTATTTGTGTGTGAAAATGAATGTGAAATTGTCGAACCGTCGACTGGTCCAATAACGATACCGAAAATACACGGAGCAACGGGTGAGTTTCCGCTACCAGTTTATCATATACCAATGTACATAAATTCTTCTACAATCAACAAATAATCATGTATTCTTTTGGAATTTAAATAATTAAGGAATTTCGAATTGTAATTTTTTCTTTCTTCTTTTTATGTAACGTTGCATCAACTGCTATGGGGATTAACCACAGGACTTACTATTTTTTCGTATAGTGGTCATCATACTTTGGTAATTGCTCAGTATGAGTGAGCGTTAAGGATTTTTTGGCCAAAATCGCTGGAAGGGTACGGGAGAGGGCTTCGCTAACCGTAAGAGTTCAGTGTGAGAGTGAGAAACGAAGACAATTCAAAACGGCTAAACGAAAATAGAGTCTGTTGTTAATTGAACTTACCCCGGAAATAAGCGATCGAATCTTTTTTAAGTTCGGAAACAATCTGTGTAACATGCGGATCGTTGCGGTAGTTTTTTTTTCGACTCTAACAGAAATCGGTGGAGAAAGTTGCTACTTTCAACATAAACTACTTGTTCGAAAAGTTCCTAGAAACTACTTGGTCAAAAAGTCGGAAAAAAATTGAAAACAATTCAGTATGTATTTGCCTGCAAAGTAGGGATATCTAATAGCGATTAAACCAAAATGCGTTTTGGCACCAAACATCCTTAACTGTATTTATGAAAGTCGGTAACAGTTGGTCTTCCAGGTTTGCTTCAGGCCGTCCGAGATACGTCACGTCGATAACTTGGAGTAATCATTGGTTGTCACCGAGATATGCGTCGACTATCGTACAATAGATGGAAGAGCTTCGTTGCGTCACAATATTTTAACGCCGGACTGCGTCTCGAGGATTCGAACCCGCGTCCTCCTGATACTTCTTCTCGGAACTAGTGATCTAGTCACGACCAAAGTTCTTGGTCCCAATGGAAATAATTTGCCGCTTATAAGTTCAGAGGGTCCCATTAGGATAACAAACGATTCCTAATCTTGACAAATTAGTTTTTTCATAAATTGTTTTTCAACCTACTTTGACAAAAATTATTAGTTATTCTAAATCCATAAATTTCTTGATATTCTCTGCACGATATGTGACGATCAGCAGAGTGAAGGTATTAGTCAGCCGGGTGTTGGAAAGTCTGTTAATTTTTCAGCCCACAGATAAAGATTAAAGACTCGTTGACTTGTCCTCCATTCGTAAGCTATCGTTATTTTTCAACTTTATCTCTGAAACTCTCGTGCAGTCGTCGAAGTCTTATCGGGGCATAACTCCGATAAGACGATGAAACCCCGAAGGGAATTCTCGTGTTTTTCACACACGCCTTTTTATACTCCACCTCTTCCATCATCTCGTTCTCTTTGACCTCCGAGGCTCACGGTCGTTCACCAAAGGTGTAACGAGACGAGCGAAGCCTCGAGAATCGAGTGCGCGGGATTCGTCGAGCGCTCGTAAGCTCATGGGAAATTTGTAATCCCGCATGTGTACACCCCGGCTTTTATTAGGTATTTCCCGGATAGTCCGAGCTTGTCTTACGAGCTCGGGGTTTTCAACCCGCGTTCAGAATGTTTGCATCGAAAAGAGGGGCGGCAGGCGGCGCCTGCCCGTACAGGAATTTCCTGGCAGAATTATTTCTGCGACGATGAACGAGGGGAATAGTCTTGTTTCGAAGTGTCCGTCGTCCAGAGTTCATCACTGTCTTCAGTCGATAACAGACAAGTACCGAGTAGCTGAATTGAGTGAAACTTTTATAATACCTACGTGTCGAATAATAACGTGTCATCAGTTTTAGTGTCTTTCTCATTTAAGAGTGAGAGTGTTGGGTATGTGGAGGAAGATAAATGCAAGCGGACCATCGACTTGTGACTTAAATCTCGATCCTGTCCTCGAAGACTGGCTCCACGTGGCTTCGGCGAATTGGTAATCAATCATAGGTGAGTTGACTCGACTTTAAACGTGCTTCGTCGTCTACTGATAATCTCAAAGGGAACTGGTGAATTCAGAGCAAATGTGATGAAGGAAGTTGGAGCGAAAGGGGGAAATCAGGGCGGACACCTACTAGATAAATCAGTGCTGAGAAAAATGTGAATAGAAATGTGGAGATTAATATTTCGCTTAAATCTTGCTGACCATAAGGTTTGAAAATATCATGCAAACTTCCTTGCCTTTCATGGACCACCTTCAGATCAATACTATAAGACGGGTGAAATTAATTTAATTGCCAGATTTTCAAATTTCCTTCGAGATTGTTAATATTTTGAACGATAACGAACAAGATTTGCCTACAGCTAATAAATAATACGTATTTCACATGTCTTCAAATCGACAATAGTCTTCTGTTTTTTAATCGACACTTTGGTGTAATTTTTCTGAACCCAAGTCAGAAACTCTCTCGCTCACTGAACCAGTTCTCAGTTGGTAATAAATCGTCCACCCCACTTTCCTTGGAACAATAACCGGCGAGGTATTTCGTCGTTGGTTTTGTCTGAAAAAATTGACATTAAAAATTAATTCTGAAAAAATCCGAAGGACCATTTATTGCCAACTACGGTAGTTCATATACCTTGAACGCCAATCGTCAGCGACCGTTCTAAATTATCATACACAAGTGCAATTGTCAGGAGGACTCTGCAAAAACCTTCCCCAAGCGTGACATAACAATTCGGCTCCACGGTGCATTTTTGTCTAACTTATCATATAATCAAAAGCTAATGGAACATGATCTTTCACCAGCGACTATCCTTGTGCACTTCCACTACTGATTCACCAAACTTTCCTGGACTCTAAGGTGGCCGGACATTTTTGGAGGGCTCGATCGTACAAGATATCGCAACGACCGGCTTCGCTGCTTACTCGTTAGGAATCGCCTAGCAACACTGATCTAAAAAATCGTTCGATAGCCAAAGCGTTAAGAAGTTGGAATAAAAATGTTATTCGATAAGTCGCATTATCGATCGACAATCGTTACTCATAGGCTCTCAAAGCCAATCCTCGAATTTATCGAAGCACGAAATGGCAAAAATCCCGGTGCGCAAAATAAATCCATCAGGGAATGCCCTGAACCGTTGGAAGAACCCGACGTAAAAAAGATATTGCGGTGAAACCCAATCGATCAATCAGTGTTAAAAATATCGATTGCAACTTTTATCGTGAAACATTCGTGACGTTTAATTCTCTTGTGTATTTCGGGGACTTGCTCGCTTGAATCGTTAGGCAAATTTAAAACGTTGGAATGAGAAAGCGCAACGGTGAGCCATGAATCCTCCGGGTTATCCCGATGTGTCCCGGAAATACCGAGGTACAATCTGACAAACTGAAACCACATTCTTATTATTTTGGTCACATGGTATTATAACGGAATATTTACCTCGTCATAGAAAAGTTGTTCCACGTGGAAATAATGTATACTGAAAAATATATTAATTTAATATTTCAATGAAATTAATTTTCAATTTTAATTTAATTAATATGGAATTAACACGGCTAAAAATTTGTGGTCGATGGCCCATTTGCAATGCTATGTGAACACTGCCAATGGAACATTGCCTATAAAAATTGCCGATAAATGCATTTTTACTCGCACTATCATTCAATTAAAATTAAATTTCCCCTTCACATGTGATATCCATGTTCAAGGAGGACCCAGAATTTTCACAGATACAGCATTCGAACAATTCGAATAACAAGTTGATGTGCTAAAAAGAAATTGATAATGTACATGAAAATTTATTAGGAACGTCCGTATCGTTTTGAAGCTTAAAAAAATTCATGGTTGATTGCTTTCAGCAAAAAGTCCCTCGTAAAAAAGAGTTAACATTAAATTCATATTCAATCAATATTAAATATGTAATAGAGTGATTCTGTTCGAATTCTATACAATATATACGGTAGATAAATTGAAAAAATATATAATCGAAGAACTCACGTGCTTCTATATTGAGATACGTGAGTCTTAGCAAAAAATATATTTCACTTTTCTTTCTGTCCTTACACTTCAACGTTCGTGCTCCAAATGGGTCAAGCCTACTTTATTTCCATTTCGTTTGAAGAGTGAAGAGCGACACAGATATTGTTGCGTCTATTACGAAATAGCGAAATTATTTTTGCCATTTTCAGAAACGAAGCGTATCGTTATTTGATGAAGAAAAATGGAATTGAGATAATGGCCCGATATGAAAGGGCACGGCCGGCAAACGACCGTGCTCTTTATTTCACGTGAGATTCAGCTTACTCATATTTATCTTTCGGTTTCATGAAGCACACATACATGCGTATCTCTCGTCGCTCTTAACCAGTGTAACGATTCAGCGATAATGTATTTACAAAGAGTTATCTCGGCCAGGTTTTCCCCACAAGCAGACATACCTCGGTTCCGTCTATTGTGCGATTTGTATCGACAGTCGAAAAAAAGGAGACGAAAAAAAATACTTCACTAAAAACAACCGTGTCATTTATGTTCACGACTCTGCGCACGTAGGTCTTTGAGCCAGTGAAAAAAAAAAACCCCCAATTTCCGTAAACGTTTGATTAATTGATTATTAATTACGCAAATCAAATCATCACAGCGAGCATCAGTTAATTAATCGTTTGTGATCAACCCACTGAACGGAAATCGCGGTTGACCGCAGCAAAAGATAGATCGCTTCTCCACTTCCATGATAAACGCCGCGACTTCCGGTTAAATCGAGCGTGGTCGGCATTTTGTGAGATGAAAATTCGACGCGAAAACATTTTAGCCAACACGATATTTCCAAACTTGTCTGCGCACCGGATAAGCGCTAATGGAAGGTTTTTCCAAAATCCATTACAATATTTGACTCGCTGAGGGTTTAATACCAACATTCCCGAAGGTAAATATCATTAGCGTTGACCCACGGGCATTCCCATCGGTTTTCATGCGAATGAAATTATCCGATCTAATAATCCCAAATCCCCAAAAATTACGGATACGACGTTACGACACTCGACATATGCTAGACACGTGTACGCTAGAATACATGAGTGAGTGACGTCACTTCCGGTTTTTGGTAAATTTCAGTGTTTTACCGGAAATGACGTTATAACGGTTAGTACATCACTTCCGGTCTCAAACAAACAAACAAAAACTACCGTGCTAGAAACGTGTACGCTAGAATAATGGGTGAGTGACGTCACTTCCGGTTTTTGGTAAATTTCAGTGTTTTACCGGAAATGACGTTATAACGGTTAGTACATCACTTCCGGTCTCAAACAAACAAACAAAAACTACCGTGCTAGAAACGTGTACGCTAGAATAATGGGTGAGTGACGTCACTTCCGGTTTTCGGTAAATTTCAGTTTTTACCGGAAATGATGTTATAACGGTTAGTACATCACTTCCGGTCTCAAACAAACAAACAAAAACTACCGTGCTAGAAACGTCCACGCTAGAATAATGAATGAGTGACGTCACTTCCGGTTTTCGTGAATTTCAGTTTTTACCGGAAATTACATCACGACTGTTGGTACATCACTTCCGGTCTCAAAAAAAAACTGCCGTAATTGACGTAATACGTCGTAAATACGTCATTTTCCAAACCGGAAGTGAAGATGAAATTTTCAAACGGGAAGTTGAGTATTTACGGTATGACGCTACTTGTGGCCGAAAAAAAAATAATTTTCCAATCGACGTTGACGTATTTTTGGTAAATCTCTGGAAATCTTTATTTCCGGTTTAAAAATTTCATGATTCATGGCGAGGGTGCCGAGCGAAGGTGAGCCAGCACTATCGAATGTATTTCACCCTCGAACGCTTCAAACAATTGATTTCTGAGTTTTTTTTTTTTTATTAATTTTTTACCTAGTGATTGATCGCAGATAAAGGCGGGAATTTTATAAAAGCATCGCACTAAATGTCTGCCTAACAAGGAACGTAGTTTTCCGCATTCGAAGCTTGCTCGCAGGTGGACAATAAAGGGAATTACGTGCTGAACAACAACATTGATCGTAAACACGTGTGACGAAAAATATTGCGGTAAGCTTTACGAGCATTATCCCCGAAATTTTCCCCTTCGAAGCAAGGTTTATAAAACTTTCATTCATTTTCGTTTCAACAAAGAAAATCGTGTCTTTGTTTATTTCGCCGAAATCGAAATAAAAATATGGCCGGTCGTTTAAGGGCGGGATATCGAGGACGTTTCGTTGGATCCCTCGTTGCGAACAGGTAGACTGGCCGGTGCAAGCACCGGACTCTACCGAATCGGGTTCTCAAACAGCGCTACAAAGTCATCAATTATATTTGAACCGGGGATTGGCAGTCTAACGCCGAAAGCGAGCGCCGGTATGGCATAAAATCTCGAATAGTCTTATATATAGCAGTGCGCCTAGTTTTAATATACTCCTGCCGCACGCTGGCCGTACGTAGGCGCACACATCAGAGTGGTGTGCGCGCGCATGCACGTCTGTACGTCTACAGCTTGTCCGCAGCGGTTCCCAGGCAGCTGGTCGCGTCCGAGGACGATGGGTTTTCCCAAGGCTTTCCCCGCGTGACCCCCTCCCTCGAGCAGTTCGTCGATCAGTTATGTAGGGACTTAGGTAGGAACTCTCTACGAACAGTTCATCGCCGCTGAGGCTCGGCTGCAGGCACGAAATTCTCGAGCTTCGTATCTCGACCGCCGGTAGCGCCATCTGCACAACGCACGGAGTGGGAGTTCGACGAGTCAATCTCTACAGCATTAATTTGCTCGAGCCCGAAACCGCAAAGTTCAGTCAGCTCCGAAGTACGCAAGCAGTCTAGTCTGACGAGTAGTCTGTGTCGTGTAAAAAATAAAAAAGTAACAACTTTTCGCGTCAGCGAATAGTGAGCTTGGCTGAATCTCTCGACCGCGATCTCGTGAAGGGAAAACGGAAATGTATTATATCATCGAATAAGGTCAGCGCGATTGGAGCGGAAAGTCAACGACGCGCGCACAGTTTTCATTCACAGCGACTTTCGTGGGCTCGATTGATAGTACGAACGATTCGAAAACGACGATTCGAAAATTTTCCACTTCCCGAACGTGCGACACGTTACGCGCTCCGGTACAAAGTACAATCCTCACAGAGACGAATTTCCGTAGTGCCCGAAGAGTTTGCCTGAACTGGACGAGCGAAGTCGACAGTGTGGAAGGAAGTGTCTCTCTGTGTGTGCGTGTGAAACTGCTTGCGGGTGTGTGTTCGAGCAACGTGCGGTAGCCGAAGAAAAATAATAGAAATACACTCTGACAAGTGCCTAACCGAACGAGAGACCAAAAAAAAAAAACCCTCATTGGTCAACGACGTGCCCACATTGGAGGGTACGAAACAAACCGAAAGACATTATAACGAACCCCAGTATTATTAAAGGGAAGAGCTCGTGACGGACGATTCTCTCAACTCGATGCGCGACGCCAATGTCGACGTCCAAAAATCGTAACTCAAAGGAAACCTATCCCTCGAACAAACGATCAGGATCGGAGAATTTACGCGCACAACGACTGCGTATCGTACACGAGCGAGACGCGTTTGTGCGCTCGTGGGAGAGCGTGATTGTGTATCGGCTCTAGTCTCTCGAGGAAGGGGAGGGGGAAGAGTAGCGTGCGAGGCGCGGAGAAAAAGACAGAGACGTCGTAGTAGCGGTTAGAGCGGGGGGGTGGGGGAAAAAAGTGTTGAGCGCCGTTCTGCCTACCGCGCATCTGTAACGGTCAGCAGCCGTTGCAGGAGAGACTTACCGGCGACCCAACGTTTTGGTCATCGCACGAACAAGCGATACGACGCGACGAACTATATACGGATAACCTATAAATCCTATGAATTGTTGATTTGAAATAAATAAAGAATATTTATTTAAAAAATCACACACACACACACACACACACACAATATCACTGTTAATATATTGCGAAAGGATCGAAAATGTGGCAGCAATCGAGCGACGATTTTACGTCCAAGGGCAATGTTGCAGATAGCGACAAATATTTGGAGGGATCGTCGTCGGGTCAGCAGGACTCGGGAATCGTTGATTCAGGATTTTTGTCGTCCGGTGGAAATTTGCTGATATCCTCGGAGCTCAGCGGCGAGGTGGAATCTTTCGGCGGCGGTGCGGAAACTACGAAATACGGCGGCGTTGACGACTGTGGCGCGGCGACAACACTCGGAAGCAACAGTAGCGGCCAAACCGGGGCCGTTGCACCAGAACCGATGCGAGCCGACAGCGGTGTGGATCTCGGACTGAGCGAGAGCCTAAGCCAGCTCAGTCTGAAACAGGTCAATCTCAATCAACTCGGACGAGGAAAAGTTCAGTCGGAACCAACCGTCGAACTCAGACCCGTAACGGTCAAAACCGAAGATCCGAGAATCCGCAACGCGAACGAACACCAACAATTGTCCGCACAGTTTCAACCGTTCAATCAGGAACCCTGGGAACTTTACTACACCCAGGACGAGGATGGAGACACGTGAGTTAATAAAAGATTTTTGTTTTTCGTCCTATAATAAATTAATTTAACATTGTTTATTTCCTCTCTTTTTTTTTTTTTTTGCTGATTTATAGGGAAAACTTTGTGTTTGGGAGATTTTTTTCTTCGTAATTGTCATGAAAAGGCGTTTGGAATGTTTCTAAATGTAGGAAAATCACAACTGGAAAAAATGTGTGGGCGGATGAGTTTGTCAGGCCTGTGAAATAAAATTGTTTAAAGTCACGACTTTGCCAGTCGGGTCAAAATTCGATACTCGAGTAGACGGCTCAGTTTATATTTTATGGGAAAACTAGGGCGTTCGTTTAGATTCCATGAGATTTTGAATTTTTCGATAATAAGGGTGTGATTTTTTAGTATTTTTAAATCAAGATATTTCTATAATATAAATTTTTTTAGCGTGATAATAAAATAACATATCTCAGATTAAGAATTTTACATTTCACAATTTCCCATTCGTCTACATAAATATTGTGCAACATGTTCAAGTGTGGATACTTTACATTTCGACAATGGTTTTATTCCACAAGGCCGCAGAGCCTATTATCTATCTAGTTGATTTTCCTATCGTTAATCTCGCAAACTTGGACATATTTCGCACTCAGCCTTTGTGTATTCATCTCACGAAAATTGCAGAACATGTTTAATTTAATTTTTAATTTCTCAACAATAAAGGAGAGTTTTTGTAAAGGAGCTTTTTTAGAATATTTTAATCAAGATAATGAATACTTTATTTCTGTTGAAAACAAGTTTTCACTTATAATTTATAAATTTACAAAAGTAACTCAAACACATTTCACATTATTTCCATTCGCCGACATAAATATTGTGCAACATTTCCAAGTGTAGATACTTTACTTTTCGACAATGGTTTTATTCCACAAGGCCGCAGAGCCTATTATCTTTCTACTTGATTGTCCTATCGTTAATCTCGCAAACTTGAAAATATTTCGCACTCAGCATTCGTATATTCGTCTTACAAAAATTGTCCAAAAACGTTTATGATAATTCTACTTTTCCTCAATGATTCTATTTCTCAAGGCTGATAATTCTGAGGAATCGGGCAAACAGCTCTTGATTGTTTATGAGTTGCTGACGCTGAGCAATAGTATTTAGCGAATAGCACTTTGATGAGACGTCACGAGTTGGTAATTCTCATCGGCGTGTCATCGTCGTCGTCAACACCAGCTTAAAAAAAAACCGCGAGCCTCGCTTACGTACTTTGTCCGCGTCATATCTCGTGTCGCGATCCCTCGATAACGTTTTCTCTGCTTGTTTACTTTACCAAAAAAAAAAAGAAATTATTTTCAAAAAATTTTATGCATCACGTTAATAATCGCACATTAATTTTTCAGGCAACTGCACATCGCGATAGTCCAGGGCTTCTTGGAGGCTGCTTTCAGTCTGATAAGAATGGCGCCACATCCCTGCCTGCTGAACATCCTCAACGACGACTGCCAGGCGCCTCTGCATCTCGCTATCCTGACGAGACAACCGAGAGTCGCTCGACGACTCATTCTCGCCGGTGCGAATCCAGCCCTGAGAGACTTCCGGGGAAACACCGCACTCCATTTGGCTTGCGCTTCCGGCGACATTGCGTGCGCCAAATCGCTCACCGATCCGCTCTCGTCTATCGAGAGAAATTATTTGGCTAACAGCAAAAGAATTCCGGCGCTTCCCCAGAATCTCGAGCAGAGAAATTACGATGGTGAGTCCCGAATTACTTTAAGGCTCTTCGTCGACCGACGTTCGATTGGTTCGATGAAAACTGGGAGAAGCGAAGATAGAGATTTAATAATTCAATGCGCTATGCTTTCTTATCTCCGCTCGATCGAGAGCCGTCAAGTAATTTAATTACTAACTGATTATACGAGCGACCAGTTTTCTCTTCGATTGATTCTCGACTGGTTTGATAGAAGTTTTGTTAAATCGAATTCTATATCAAATTTTATTTTGGCTTGGGGGAGAAAGCATGGAGCATTAAATTACCTCGAGAGACGCGGCAGCGACTCGTCGCCAGGTATTTAAAAAATTAAAATGGTCAGATTATGCAAGAAGCGCGAAGTCGCAAAGTCTCGCATTGACCTTTGGAGTTAGAAGGTCGACTACGAAGGGTCGATGGTCACACTCGAATTTCCGGTTACGAGTCTCGAGACTCGATCGGCGAAACTGGTTGCGAGGTGCTCGGGCAGGGCCGTGTGATGAGTGAAAGGTAGTTTTTAAAAAATCTATATATTGATTTAACGGAGACGGGCCCGTTGCTTCATATTATATGGATATTTAATATTTGTATAGGTGTGCTTATCCTAATGGTAACCTGTTATTTACTATTATATTTTTTATTGTATATAATAGAAAATATAATAGTAAATAATACGTAAATATCAAAAGGTGAAAATTGAGTAAATAATGGGTGCTGATTTATTCCTCTAACAATCTAGTGGATAACTCATAGCGAGGCATTTTACACTCACAACAGGATCGATGGAAATGGAATTCGAAAACGACGGTCGGATGCAATCGACCGATTATTTGTCTTGTCCATGGCGCAATTGAAACGACCATTCGGTAAAGAACTCGACGATCAAGAATGAATTTCTTCCTTAACGAGTTTATGGATTTCAAAACTAGAGAAAAAGAAAAACACAATTTAATCGCTAACGAGTCGCTGTTGAATGATCGAAAGGAAAACATCAATCAACCGCGGAAACTTCGCATCTGTGGACGATACGTATTGGATAACAAGATAACGAGAAAGATTTTCTACGTCGAGTGAATATACTTCATAGAATTCTTTCGATCCCGGCAATTGTTAGTGACACATCGGGAAACCTTGGGTCGGCTTTGCCGCAGTAGTCATCAAAGACGGTCTTTCCTTCGAATACTTTTATCTCCCCCGGCAGAATGTTTCAATGATTCGAGAATCGCGATGAAAGTATTTCCATGCTAAAATTGCGCAGCGACTTGTTTGTCGCAGCCAGTGGAAATCAATCCATCAGCGTAACGGCCTTTGCCGAATCGTCTTCTAACTTCCGCATTGGAAACTTTTGCCTGTATCAGGTGTGCCGTAATTAATCCTTGAATTTTATATCCGCAGATGAAATCTGGCTGACGAAATCGGATTTGGTGAAAAAAAACCTATGCTATTCCAAATTAAAAACAACATCGTTTCACACACCGGCAGCTGCGATCCCCGAGGCGTTTCTCACACGATCGCCCGACTATTTCCGTGGCTGATAGAACGAGCCGCCAGCTCGGCGAGAGTCAGCCTCGTTGCTTCTGCGCGTTCCGAGGCCGGGAATCCCCGCAATTTCGCGGCCGTCTGCGAGGCGGATCGGCACTCTTTCTCACAGCGAGAGATCGCCCTCTCCCCGTCGTCGCGGCTGATCGTCCAATTTTCTTTTTTAAATTTCTTCGCCTCTCGCGACCCACACGGTCGTTCCAAGCTACGTCGTGCAGAAAACAAAATGTATCAAAGTCCTCCTGCACGACACGTCGACCGACGGGTTTTACCGGCGTCGAACGAGACGAAAAACGGAAAGGAAATTCCGCAAAAATCACAGACTCAAACTGAACCGCAAATTATTCTTCTGGTTGTTGTTCTTGCATCAGCCGTATTTTTTACAACGTAGCAAAGAAATTAAGTCTCGAGGATTCACCGATTTACCATCGGTTCCTCACATCTATTCCTTGTTTGCCTACATAAGAGTTGAATTTTGAGACATTAGTTCAAAGGTGAGATCGAACTTACGTGCTTGACAGTGATCCTAAGATAGAAATTAGGATCGAAGTTTAACTACAAAGGAATGTAAGTTCTTACGTTTGAACTAACGATTTAAAATTCGACTCTAATTACGCCGACATAAAAAAATTATAATACGTCGAGAGACTCGGGAACCTTCGAAGCTTTTGATGAATCGCGCAACCACGAGTTCGCGGCTGCCCGCAGTAAATCTGGGGATTCCCAGAGTGTCGGCGTGACGGAATCCTCGGCACTCGACTCTTTGCTCCGTGTGTGTGTGTGCGTCTGTAGCACGATGTATAAACTCGAACTATGTGTTCCTCTTCGAGTCACGCGCGAACTCGAATTCATGGCCATCGTGGCTGCTGCGTCTTTCCCTCGAGATCAATGAAAAAGCTGTTCAAAGTCTCATGGAAATTAAAGCAATTAAATGTCCATTTAACCGAGAGACAAGCAATCCCGATTTCTTTTTGCCACGACGATCGCGCAGCCATCAGGAATGTTCTCCAATTAGCATGTGGAACGATTTCTCTCGTGGAACGATTCCGGTTTCTAAAATTTATACTGGGCGTTCGGCGCCCGATCGGAAATGGGAGCTAGTTAGCTCACGTTGCTCTCCGTTCGCCCGTATTAATTCCAACATCGCGGAATCTCGCGGGGCCCCTCGTGTCATCGAACACGGATAAAACATCCTGCCAGGGTCAATATTCGTGCAATCGCATGGCGCGCCCGGGCAAACACACGATAAGGGAATCACCGATGCTCGACGACACACACTCGGCTACGAGATTACTTGTGTGACGCTCCATGCGGTTTATGACACGCGCAGTATTTCGTTCTTTCCTCCATCTCGTGACGTATTTTTTTTTTTTTATAGTCATCCTATTTTAGAAAAAAAAAAACGTTCGTCACAGAATTTCATACATAATTGTCAACGGCTCGAGATTCCATTAAGCGAGAAATTGTAATTGCAGATTACAGTAATTGCCTTTGATTCCTCGTGAAGGAAATTCATTTTTTATTTAAAAAAAAAATGAATTATCGCTTCTACGATTTTGAGTCCACCGGTGAAACGGTCGCACTTAAAATTGGGCTTGCACTTTTGTAACGAGTCTTTTGTATGAATCACGCATATTTCTGTGATGATGTAAAAATTGGTTGACTTTTTCACAGAATGCCTCGAGGGTGATTCCTAGGATCTGATTAATTCCTTACCTGGCGATGACGACCAACAAACTTCATTGTCCGCCTTTTTCACGTCACGCCGTCATGATTTCCCGATGTGAGACTGATGCATAAAAAAAAAGGCCCGCATTAGCGAGAACGCCTGCCGATTGTTTCTGATCGTGGAGCGGCGGTGAGTCCCGCAATTTGGAGCAAGGAAAACACCCAGAGGGAAAAAGCTAGAAGCGCTTCTGTCGTCGTCTTGTTGCAGACTCGATTATTTTTCCCGGATCCGCGGATCACGCTTATTGCGGTTCTGCTCCAAAACGACGGAATAACTTCGAGCGTTGGCAAGAGTGGACGCAGAAGAGACTCGGTATTTCCAGCTCCTGTTGTCGTCGCGTCAGAATGCTTTGAAAGCCGCATTTTTTTATTTCTTTATGTGCACGCTCACACGTAAGATCGTCGTCTCAATGTAAGCGTGTGCAGAAGCGAATGTGGGACACGTAATCGTATTCTCTCGTGTATTACAATCGTAGCTGGAAACAATTGGAAACACTTATCTCCCTCCTCGCGGCTTCGTTAACTTTAATCCTCGGCTATTCTATTGTCAATTGTTATGCACTTCGATGCTCGATCGACGGGCAATTTTTTTAAATTTGTCCCTCGACATTCTTCATACCAATATTTTTTTTTTAAATCTTTCATTGACGAGACACAATGTCTGCATCGATGCTGAAAAAACCGAGCTGTTTTTTCAATGACTCAAGCTCTGGCATGAGAATTTAGATTTTGGATTTCGTCCAAAATCAAGTCGATTTCTTTTTTTTAACGCGGCTATCCGAAGGACAAGCTCGGGTTTTTACACACGGTACAATGTTTTGGGAAGTTTCAGATTCTTTCATTAAAAAAATACAAATCAACAAATCGCAAGGGAGATCCTATCTTAAAATCGTTTGATTGCTTTGAAATTTGAGCAGAGCCTTGATTGTAACATTTTCTACCTAACTAACAGAAGTCAAGATTTCCGGTCAATAGAAAAAAAAAGTTTATTTGTTGATCAAAAAATATTAAGGCTGTTTTTTATTACGCTTTATATCAACTGGATATTTTCAGTCTTTCCAATATCTGTGTTAACATTTTTTTTTTAATCGACCTTAGTAAAGAAAATTAATTTTTTTCCAAAACCCAGAACCTTGATACACAGATGAAAATTTCTGTTACGCTTCTTAATGGGATGAAAAAAAAAAAAATTCGGGTGGAAATGGTTAGCAGGTGTGAAAAAAAATCAATTACTCGGCTCGGAACGGAAGCGAGAGATTCGATCAACGTGCGTGGTAAAAAAAAAATCGTCGATAAGTCGGAGTCATCGAAATAACCAATGACACGCAGTGTGTAGGCGGTTCGAGTGAGCGTCGACTTTTACGGAACTTTTTTAAGCGTCGACGCGACAATTTCTTCGCCCCGGTAAATCCCACAGCACGCTTTCACGGTTCGTTTGTGTTAAATGGCAAGGCGCAGCGCTTCGACACAAGTAAATCGTTTCACCTTTACGCGTGAATACGCATTAGCCATTCGGAGGCTCGTGAAAGTTAACGGAAAGGATGTTCAGAAAAGTCGACCTCGATTGGAAACAAAGTCGAGACGCAGATAATGAAAAAAAAAAAGAAAAAGAAACGAAGCAATTAAAAAATGTTTACAAAAATTATAAATTGAATATGTTCATCGTGAGGAGCTTGCAAGGCACCGTGTCCGAAAAATGAAGACCAAAAAATCTTTTAGCTACAATTTTCAAAAAATTAAATTTTTCTTTTTTTTTGTTTTTTTTTTTAAATCAATTAATATTGCGTCGGTATTGCAATGAAGATCTCCAACTGTTTTCCGAAATGTGTCTCGGTTTTCTCTAAGCTCAATATTTTTTAATTCCCAGAGCGAGAAAGTTTTCAACGGCAATTTACATTCCATAAAAAATTAACAAATATCGAACCGTCAAATTATTTTACGATTTCGAATATTCGTTAAAATAACTTCACTCTACTCCTAAAAAAAAAAAATTCTAAATATTTAATGTGTTCTAATTTTTTTCGTCACACTGTTTAATTCGGTTGCAGAAATTAAACGGCCTGCAATTGACTCTATTCTTAGAAACGCAACAATGTTTCCTTTCTGACCACGCTGTACAAATAATCGCGTTTAAAGTGCCCTTGTTTTTTCCGTCGAGTTAATTTATCGTACAGATAATGCTCGCAAGAACTTAAGATACGGCCCGGGGTTTCCCCGAGCTGTGTGCACGGTTAGAGGTCACGTGTTCGCCCGTACGAATTCGTTACGCGTCACACGGCAGAGTCCTGAATTACCGGCACTTCCACCGACATTAAATGGAACGTTTTCGGTTTCGTGAATGAGGAAAAATGAACGAAGTAATAATCGGCAACACGATTGCAGGTGCGACCGAGCGAGCTTCAATGAAACAGCTGCTTATCGAGAAGCAGTATTAAAAAAAAAAATATCGAGCGAAGCCGCGAACTCGGGTCGGTGTCTCGTTGGACTTGCCTCGACACGAGGCACGAGCTTCGAACACCGAATGTACACAATTACATAGTAACACGGCACGCCTCGTCAGTCGTCGAGTTCCAAGAGTTTCATCGACTTTCACTGGAAGCGAGACGGTCTTCTCGAACAGCGTTTCGTCGCTCGGGAGCGACACCAACGCTCTCTAACGGCGCGGCCGCGCATCGCCGCGCGTCGTCCGTAAATATCGACGCGACTCCTCTAACGAGCGCGCGATACCTTCGAAGCTTTTATTCTCTGCCCGCGGCCACCGATACGACGCTATTTTCCTCCAAAGGCCATGATCCAGTTTGTTATCGTTCCGTCCGACGCGGGGAATTCCCCGGTCGACGCCGCTACTTCCAGTCGGACAATGTAAAGTCGTATCGAAGAAAAAAAAAAACAGGAAAAATAACCGAGTCGACGAGGAGAATTTCTGGTACCGAAAAGTAAATTTTCATTTTGAGAACCCCTGCTGTGGCCGTCTGCTTGCGAGCGAGAGTGGACACAACCAACGTACTATCATTCCGTCTCCGTGGCCACATTCATTGCTAACTAAGGTCGGGAATTTCCAGCGATATATCGCAAGCTTTACGAGCCAACGATCGACGTTAAATCGGGCCTGAAATATCGCAATCGAGAGAGCAAAAAAATACCGTTCGTGTGTCGGAAATACAGTTTCGCAATAAACTTTATTGTCACAGAGGATTATGCACATGTGTGTATATATATATGTATATATATATTAGGGTGGGTAAAAAAAATCGATTTTTTTTGCCAGACACCTTAAAAAAATTCTCACCAAGCATGAGCTCTTAATTTTAATAGGAAAATCCTCCGCGTTGCAGTTTTGTATTTTTTTCTCAGAAATTTTTTGAATATGTAATAAAAAACTTTTGAAATCCGTACACACGAAAGTTTGATGATGAATGTCTTTCGAACGGTGAATTTCATCGGCAAACCATGAGAAACCATTTTTATACAGCAGTTGATTTCCAACGAAAATTTTTATTGCGCATTTTTGCAAAAGTCATTTATCGTCGAGTTCTAAAATTCACAAATAAAAATGAAATTTGTCTTGAAACAATCAAAATTGAATTCTTAATACCTTTCGAACGGTGAGGTTTACGGAAAAAAATATAAGACACCTTTTTTTTTGGTAGAGCCTTAAATTTCCGAAAAAAATTCTTTCGAAACATTTTTCTGTTCAATCGATGAATTATGAGATATGGATTTTTTTTGTTGGACTGAGAAAAAAATACAAACCTGCGATGCGGAGGATCTTTCTATTAAAATTAAGAGCTCATGCTTGGTGAGAATTTTTTTAAGGTGTCCACCAACCCATTTTTCCGTGTCACTTGTAATAAAAAAAATAAATCATTTTTTTGACCCACCCTAATATATATATAGTGCATTTTGTGGTTGGATGAAGAGTTTCCAAAAAACGATAATGAAAGCTTGGGTGGGCGTTTAAGACACATTGAACTTCAGAACAATGAGAATTTAAACTTGATCCAACATTTTCTAAAGTCACATCGAATGGACTTAAGACACTTGGAATAATAAACGGTGAAGGTGAAGAGTCATTGTCACACGCTCTCAAGACAGTTGACTTTCACTTCGAGTCCATGAATGGTGGTTCGTTGTTCAGAGTCCATTGAAAGGACTTGGAAAAATTGTCCATTGAAAAATTAGAAGACGACTCCTTCAAGGTTTTACTATTTTTTTCATCAATTTTTGAATTTTGACGACAAAATTGATTCCACTGGTGGACAGAATTTCTGTTTATATATATACACAATTTTATATATATATATACAATTTTATATATATATACACAATTTTATATATATATACACAATTTTATATATATATACACAATTTTATATATATATACACAATTATATATATATATACAATTTCATATATATATGAACTGGTGGACGCCATTTTGATGACGCTCAAAGCAATTGGCATAAGATTTTTTTGTACACGTTGAGTTACAGCGTGAAATTGGTTCGCACAAAATGGCGACCGCTCGCATCATATGACAAATGTATAGGCTATACTGGCGCGCGTGTGTGACTGAGTAAAATCGTATGACGGGATTTCCCGGTACGTACATACGACGAGCTGTGTCACCTGAAAGCCACGAGGAATGTCGCTCGTCGGGTTTCACGATATAATTGTCATCGATGTAATTGCATTGTCCCGGACACGTATCGTCCCGAGTGTTCGAACGGGGGGGGGATTTGGAATCCACTAGAATTCCTAAATCTTGTGTCCAATCAAAATTGCCTCGGGTCGAAGTCGACCGAGAGAGTGAAGTGAACTCGAATCACATGTTTTTTTCCACTCTCTTCGTCGACCAACGATTAACGACTTTGAGTCTCCTCATCTAAATTTATAAATCAAAAAATAATAATAAACGAGAACACATTTAATTTTTATTATATTTTTAGTCTCAGCTGAAAGATTTTAATTATTTTGTTTTTGAATATTTTTTTTCTCTTAATTACAGTCTCTATTTATATTTAAATTAATTTCAGTGACAGTTGCATTGAAGGTAGAAGAACGCGAGATAGAAATTTCGTGTCCTCGCTCGAAGCTGCTAATTTATCGTCGTGATACGAATTTTTTTTATTTTTATTCGCCCTCGCCATGGCGAATGCAAAACGCGCTCGTCCTACTCCACTGCTGTTACTATAGCGAGCGATAATTTCGTCGTCTCTGCTTCCCGTCCGGCTTGCAGCGGAATGTCGCGTCGGGCGCAACGAGCCGTGCCAACCTACGCGAGATCCCAACGTCGACGACGAGCACGAGTTACATCACGAGTCGATGAGGCGCCCGGAACACCTCTGTGTACATTCGCGTACCTCGCTCTCTCGCTCGTCGCTCGCCGCGACGAGGCGGTTAAAAGGGGGGAGGGGGGCAGATGTTTTTGACGTTTAAAAATACCCGCTGTAGGGCTATTTGTGCGCTTCGGCATCCGCGTCTCGGGAAACCCCACAAGAGCGTAGACACCGGTGGCGCCCGAGGCCCGCTCACCGCCCAATTATTTTCACGTCCTCACGTTGGCCGCCTGCAAAATTCTCTGACTCTTCCGATTTCACACCGCTCGCCCCGCGATTCGTGACGTTCCGCTGGACGCCTCGACAACCCGTTCCGACTAATTCGTGGAAATTTTTGTAAACACTCGCTTCACTGTGGGCGACGGATTGCGAGTTTCTGTACGTCGCACCGTGCCGTGCGGTGGACGTAGAAAATTGAATCTAACGTTTGAACTTCTTTGTGCGATCGTCTTGATTTATTCATCTAGTCACGAAGTTCGAACTCAAGTCCGAGTTGAGATCGTAATATAGTTTGAGGTTAAAAACGCGTTAGAATTCGAACTTAATATCAACCTCGAACCACGATCAAATTGAGTTTAGATTGAAGTTCTACTTTCAGTTTAAAGTCTCATGGATTTTAAGTACGGGCTGAGCTTGGAGCTTTCGGTCAAACTGCCGTCTCGAAATTCATTTGCTAGCGTCGAGAAAAGTTAGGAACATGGACACGATTCGTCGACGGTATTGGTGCGGAACACACGAGCGATTGGGCTTCGATAATCCTCCGCCAGGAGTATCCCGGTCGTACGTCGAAGAATCGAAGATCTCCCGAGTCAGAGATGGTGGAAAATTGGTTAATCGAAGAAATTCCGACGCCAGTGTTCCGAGACCGGTGGGCAACGGAGAGTTACTAATTTTAGCATTAACTTTGATCGTCGCGGACCTAGTTTGGACCGCGGGACGTTAGCCAACCCTCCGACAATGATTCACCGTGTCTTCCTAGTTCTATCTATAACCGACATTGCTGAAGGCATGCGTCTCGTGGATGAGGTAAATATTCGGGGATCTGCCCGAAAATAAAGTGCACGCATGGGTGTCGATACAAACGCGCAGGTCAGCGACATCTATCGAGAGTCTGATAAATTCGGTAGTGAGTTCCATCGGCTCCAGCTTCTCCTCACTCAGCGCTATCCGTCCAGCCGTAGAACTAATAACTCTAGCGAGACGGATTTTTTCTTTACTATAGCGTGACGGCGCATGCGCACACTTGTATGTGATATACAAGTGTGCGCATGTATATGTCAAGCAATACCCAAATGATTCAATCGATAGACAAATAGTATTTACTATTTTTACTCGGGCAGCTTCGATCGAACCGGTTGGAATTCTTTGCCCTGTCAGGTTTTACTATAAATAATCGGAAGGGAATAAAAATAAATTGGAACGCAGCCACGCGAACGAGTCACTGCATCGCGAACGACACGAACTCGGTTCGTACGAAAATCTATTCGAGCAGCGTGCCCGAGTGCCCGTCGACTCAGCGCACCCTCGAGTCTCCAGAAAGACTGAGCCAGAGACCTCGGAGTATGAATGAGCTTAGAAATAACCCGAGTCGCAGATAGCGTGTCGCCAGCGCCGGGATACACCGCTGCGACTCGTTTGCCCTTCAATTCGTTCGCTCTCGCCTTTCGTGCGACCGTTCATTACAATTCGAGATTTTTCGATGTTCCCGATTCGGTCATAACGGTTCTAACGGCAACGTTCCGGATTTTCGATTTATCCTGCGCTGGATTAAATTTTTTCAAGAATGCGTTGTCAAGTATCGAAAACAAAAAAAATTCCATTACTTGTCATTTCAATCGGAGGTTAGGTTTCTGTTTGGAGAAACCAAGATTCGTTCGCTTATATAATTTCGTACTGGTGGGGCTTTCCCGAACCAGTGATGAGAGTTGATAAATGAGTCGGCAAATAATTGGTCAATTGAACGCTCCCAACGATACTTTAACGATGACAAATCATCCATACAGTCAATAATAGCTTCGTAAATATAAATATATTCCAGTGAAATATTAAACAATATTGCACAAACTTTTTTTTTTTTATAAAAAATACGATCGTTTAAATGAATTTTATTTTTTTTAAATAAAATTTCCTTCGAGCCATAACATTTGTGCGAAAAATAAACGAATCGCAACAACCGTCAGTCTCCGCACCAGTCTGAAATTTATTAAAATGACCGGTAACATGACCGATGGAAATAGTACAAATAAATCCTATAATTTACGGACATAACCAATGATTGTATTATTATTTATGTTTCAGGCGAAATGTGTTTGCACGTGGCAGCTGCGGGTGGACAGGTCGATCTGGTCCAGCATCTTCTGCGGTTAGGAGCGGATTTGGAGGCCAGAGAAGGACTCTCCGGAAGAACGGCGCTTCATTTGGCACTGGAGCGTGGCTGCAGATCGGTCGTGACTTTCCTGTTGCAAGAATGCAGACCGTGCTTGGACGCTCCAACGTACGCGGGAATCACGGCCTATCAGATCGCGATATGCCTGGACAGCCAATTGGCCCGAGAGCTCGTAAGGATGGGAGCCAAACCGGAACCCCTTCCCGAGTCTGATTCGGACATTAGCGACGATTCCGGTGATGAGGACTCGCCTTACATGCCAGCGATTGCGCGGCTCAGACAAGGCGTCGGAGTGCGCGCTTAAGGCGTAGCGAAACGGCCAAGCGCTCGAACGAGAAAACTTCGATCTTTCAGCCAACTCTCATCAACGGTCCCGACGCTCTCGGGACGCAGGCGGAGTCGCAACGAATGAAGAATCACCTTGAACATCCGTCAGTAATCGATTTTTGTCCCGACTCAGGCGATAACGACCATCAAAGTTAATTACAGTTTTCGATACCGACGGCGGTATTTTTTTCGGCCTCGATAAAGATATTGACGATCGCGTCGTTTCTGAGTACACGGATGAGAGATGGAGTGAAAGAGAGAATTTCGACGCGGGCGAATGGCCGTTCGTTTCTTAAATTTTCTCCGCGACCGCGAAGAGGGAATTATTATCGTCGTCGTTGTCTCGAAGTTGTCGAATCGTTGCAAGAATGAACTTGTTCTGCGATATGGTGACGTCCACGTTAAATAAAAAAACAGCGTTGTTTGCGCCCGAAGAGACGCAAAGAAAAAAACAACAAATAAGTCGAAACGATTCCGGGGGTTATCAGGAGACGCGAAGAAGTAAATTTAGTCGATGAACGACGAACCAACGATAATTCGTTCTGTCGGGGACTCCCCAAGCTCTTTGCTTCTCGATAGACGTTGTGGCGTGACGAAAAATAGAAAACGAACGAAACTTAGTAATTGGGCGAATGTGTGCTTGTGTATGAGTGTGCGCGCATGCGCGAGTGTTAGTACGCCGCCGAAAAGCGTATATTTAATTCGATGAAAGTGTCGAGGGTAATGTTAGTATAACAAGCCCGACCATACGAGAGATATCAGAATGACTATTTACTTACGAATTTAATTATTTATCACCGACGAACGAGATAATCGAAAACCTGTTGAATTGTTATCCGGAGATTTAAGCCAGGGTGTTTCTAGTACGACCAGTCCGCCCTCGGTAAAAATCATCCACTTTCTTTATCACTTAGTACGACCCTTTGTACATAACCATTCCCCGTGATAGTCCAGTAAGTCTATCATTAATATTATTAATATTATTATTATCGACATATTACCTATTATATTTTCAAAATAAATTGACGTTCAAAGACATTTATTACGTGTCCAGTTTAATCACTTTTCGTCCAATCATTTGCACGCTTCGCTTCGGAGTTTCATTACGAATATTTATTTATCACAAGTACAATCATGAATTCTCATTAATCTAAGTCTTCTCAATAATTTTTGGAATTTCGTTAGTACAATTACTCGAAAATTTGCAGTCAAAGCAACCAGGATTACTTTTACGACTTCAAAAATAGAAAGCTTCCAGGCTGCATGTGTTCTAGGAATATTACGGAAGTAGCTGTGAAAATCAGTCGGCCTAGAGCGTCACAGAAAGCATTCTAGTGAGATGCACGAATATCGGTCGCTGGTGTTTCCGAGATATGCCTACTAACAAATGTACGTGCATAAAAATGTGGAGCAAGGACCCGTGGACCGGGGATATATTTGTAGATGTGAGACGCGTAATGGTCTCGGTATTCCAAGAAGCTCGCCGCTCTCTTGCACTTGTTCCTTTTTCGGTGAGAGTTTGGTCTACTGGATAGCATGTGGGTTCCGGCGAAGCGTATATATTTGGACCAGGTAGGACGAGGGGGCAAGTCCGCCCGGGGTGAGTACTGTCTGGCCGAATCATCCATGCTTCTGCCTTCTGGCATTGCGAGACGAGTGTATGTACTTCTAATTATAAATAGGACACGGTGCTTGCTCTTCCAGTAGTTCGTGATGCGTTCAGGTTCCGTCGTTGCCGAGCCAACTATCAGAAGCTGCGGTCTTCCACGTAGAGCTAAATTGATACCGAAATGCTTTATTCATTTTGACCGTCGTTTTATGTTGCAATGCTAATCAAAGTTTGCCATTTGATACAAAGCAAAAAAAGTTTGTAGATTCAACATCCCTTGGCCAGAAAAAAATTATTCTTTTATTGACGGATCTAACACTTTTAGTAAACAATATATGTTTAACGCCCAAGCTTTACAATGGCACTCGGTTTAATTTTAAGTCGGCAGTTTGAATTTAAATTGAACTTGAGATCCAAGCTTCTCCCAGACGTTATTGCGTGATTAAGATAGATTTCGATTAAATTCGAATTTTAAATTAATCGGAATTATTTCTATAATTAATCTTACAGTAGAAGATGAAAAACAAATAACGAGAAAAAAGGAAAGATTGCTATCCTGATAGAATTAGATATTATAAATTGATAATGAAAACAAGAGATAACAATCATGAACAAGAACAATAAGAAATCGATTTAGTTTTTTTTCTTTAACATTAATGACAATTTTTTTGTCAGTATGTATTTTGATCTCTCCAACTTTATGAGGGATTTAAGCGGAATTCGAATTGCTTTTTTATTCCACAGCGTCGGAAACTTGTGGATTCCTCAATGCAATGATTATTTGATCATCAGAAATTTCCACTTTAATGTATTCATTATTCTACTTTCTCTGGTCCGAAAAGAGAAGACTGGAGGCCGCAATTTCATTGTTGTCTGGTTCGGAACGCAGCCGCGAGAAAAGCTCGGTCGTTTATTTACACACTAAACGTTACTGCTTTCGCTACGTTTGCAGATGCACGCAACCACACACGTATTTATGGGGCAAACTTTCATCGCGGCTGCTTCGGCGAATTCAAGTGATGCGCAACCAGGGGCTTTTTCGAGGCTCTCGGGAATTCCCATTCGGACAGACGGAAATACCGCGTCGAACGGTATGGCTAAGGCATGGTCTCGATCCAAACGAATATCTTTCCGACGAGTGTGCTTAAACAGACGAATTTTTAAAGACCGTTGACTCACACGAAATATCTCAATGGAATAGAATGAAACAGAAATGAAAAGTAAATTGTTATACGAAATCGCGCTGTCTCTAATGTTACGTATGAAATATTGAATTCTATGGCGTAATCTCTTGTCAAAGATAATTTTATGTAGATTTGTTTTTCGATTTTGGTTGACTAATGTTCGTAAAATGTCCGCTATTGAAAATGCGCTCCTTTAGGTTATTCTAGAGTTCAACCACCCGACGATAGTTCTCCGTAAAGGTTGTTCCGGAACTTTCGTTCTTTCGTCTATTTTCCTTCTTTCTTTCATCGTTTTACATACGATATACTGGTAGGTGTTGGGGCTCAGGCAATCACTACTGCCTCGTCAACTATTTAACGTAAAAACTAGGAGTTTCGGTTCCCGCAAATTCAACGGAAATACGTTGCGTATGATATGCGTTATAAAAAATAATTTCGATTCCGATCGACGAATAACAGGAGCAGATACATTTAATAATACAGGGTACGTGGCATACGATTGCGAGATTAATAAAAAAAAAAACGAAGATATGAAAATGGCACGAAGGAAGCTACGAACTCGTGATGTTTCAATTATCGGTCAAAGGCTCTGTGTAGTGCGCTTAACCACAAATCGCTCAGATAAAAAAAAACAGTGTTTGCGGTTTATGTTCATTCGCACGCTTGCTTAAACTATCCGATAAAAGCTAAACCCGGTCCAAAGCAGCCTCGTGGCGCCATCTACGGCATGTACCATTCTAATGGACGGTGTTTCTCTGACGTACCTACTTTTTTGCGGGAAGGAATTTGATGGCAAACGATATCGTACCTGTTAGAAACATGCGATAGCGGCATCTTCAAGTCTCATCGAATAACGTTTCTTGAGGAGATTTATAAATGTTGTGCGGGGGTCAAGTCGCGCCCTTGGAAACGGGTCCGAATGTAGTATCCTTGGAAAATTCGAGAGGCGCTGATCATTCGCTTCGAGAACTTTCCGGATTCGCACACACACACGCACCGGTCTGTCCGAGAATCGCTGTGAATCGTCAATGACCAGTGAGCATCAGTGGGTCGCGAGATCGCGAGAATCAAGTTTTTTGCATACAAAGAGAGAATAGAGGATAGCGAAGAGCACAGGATAAATTTCATTTAGAAAATCTACGCAATGGATAAGGTAAATAATATCGTTGAATTCACAAATTCTCCGATCGTCCGCTTCTCATTGATTTGGCCGGTATCGTCGAGGGTAGATTGCGAAAAAAAGCAGCTTCGAGAACACACGCTACGGTGTATCACGAAGCCTCATTTCGATCCTCAGTAATATAAGTTTTTTTACCCAACATTTTACAAGCAATTCTGGCGTCACGCTCGTATCGTCCACGCGTTACTGTGATTTTTTATTATTTCTGAAACTTTGGTTTGGCCAAGATTTTTTGTTGAGTTTATTTTACCATTTACCACGTGCACGGAGACATTTTGATTCAATGTTATAGCGTTTGAAATTGCGTTTCATATTAAATTGTAGAACATTGATAAAATTCAACGTTTTTGAACATTAATTCTGGCGATTAAAAAAAATGTCAGGTAAAGCTTTCAGCATTTTGACTGAGGTTGAAAATGGTGGATCTTGTCTAAAAAAAATTGCACATCCCCTCGTTTCATTCCAGCATTAATGAAGCTTTCTTTTTGAAAAAGAGTGGTAACTATTTTATGGCTTTTCCATAAAGCACACATACTGGTACGCCTATTAAGAATAACTCATGAAAGGAATGAAGTAGGATGAGAACGGGAATGTGTAAATCTTTTTTTATGCGCTCTTGCAAATATCAATCTCATGATACCGAATGACTAGCAGGTTATTCAGTATTGCGAAAAAAATATAGAAAAACGTATATTACACAAATACTATGCCAGGAATTGCATTTTGTTTCAATAGATTGCACTGGAAAAAAATTGTAAATTCAATATACCTGTATGTAAATATAATATGTACATCCAATTTAATGTACAATTACGATGAAATATGATATACTTTTTCATTTTAATTAAAGTTTGTTATAGTAAAGTTAAAATAAATTCTTTTAAAAACCAAAGAATTATCAGGGTTTTTCATATATTGAATATTATCACAATCATATGATGAATTTAATATACTCTATTGCAAAGAAAAATTTGCTCTTTCAATATATTAAGTTCTGTTTTCAGTCTTTGACAGTGTATAAATAAGTTGTATTAAAAGAAATGGATCACAAGTATTTTTGCAAAAAATTGAAATTATCAATACTTGGATGAAGTTTCAGGTGAAAGTTTGCTCGATTTGAAATCTCGACTTTAAAAAACAGAACATATCTTTTCATACTTAGCCATCTTTTTCTACACAAATTATGGGTCTTAAACTTTACAGCAGAAAATTGCGGATTTCAACCCCATTATTATTATTTTTTTTAATATCTAAAATGAGTTTTAAACAATTTTCCACCGACTCTATTTGCTACTCATTATTCCAAGTAGGCAAATACGCAAAGAATAAAATTTTAGTAATAAAATGTTTACATGAAAACTTACAAACATCAATCGGAGTTTATTTAGAAGAAGAGTAATTAAATAATTACATATGCTATACGAAATTCTCACGCCACGTCTATTTGTTGCAGGTTTCATCCTTAAAGGAACAAGGAAACGTAGCCTTGCAGGAAGGCAAGTTCCAAGATGCAGTAAAGTTTTACTCCGAAGCTATAAGCCTGGACGAGAAGAATCATGTCTTGTACAGCAACAGATCAGCGGCTTACGCGAAAGCTGGCGAGTACGAGAAGGCGTTGAAAGACGCGGAGGAAACGGTGAAGTTGAAGCCGGATTGGGCGAAGGGCTATGCGCGAATGGGTGGCGCCCTCGCCTTTCTCGGCCGCGTAAAGGAATCAATAAAAGCGTACGAGGGTGCGATTGAGCGAGATCCAAACAACGATCAATATCGTCAGAGTTTGGAAGAGATAGAGGGACAAAATTTCGGCAATCCTTTCAACTCGCCGGACCTGCTGATAAAGCTGAGAAACGACCCGAGAACGAGAGCGTATCTCGACGATCCCGATTACTTGAAGCTGCTTCAAGAACTGCGAACCAATTCCCGAAGTCTCGGAACTAAACTCCAAGATCCCAGAGTGTTGACGACGCTGAGCGTGCTCTTGGGGGCGAATTTGATGAACAGCAGCGACGAAGCGATGGATGTGGATCCGCCTACACGGGAACAAATGCCGAAGCCGCAGCCGAAGGCTCAGCAAAAACCAGAGGATAATCTTCCAGCGGAGAAACGAGAAGGTCTCGAGGAGAAGAGGAAGGGAAACGAAGCGTACAAGAAAAGAGACTTCGGGACGGCTCTGCTGCACTACGCGAAAGCGACGGAGCTCGATCCTACCGAAATAACGTTTCTTCTCAACATCGCCGCCGTCTATTACGAGCAAGGAGAATATGAAAAATGCATAGAACAGTGTGAAAAGGCGATCGAGATCGGACGCGAGAATCGCGCCGATTTCAAATTGATCGCAAAGGCGTTCACGAGAATCGGTCATTCTTACAAAAAACTTGAAAATTGGAGAGAGGCGAAGGTTTACTACGAGAAATCGTTGTCGGAACACAGAACTCCCGAGATAAAGACGCTGCTCTCAGATATCGAGCAGAAGATCAAGGAGGAGGAGAGGAAAGCTTACATAGATCCGGTGAAAGCTGAGGCGGAGAAAGAATTAGGCAACCAAAAGTTTAAGGACGGCGATTACGGCACCGCCGTTAAGCATTATTCCGAAGCTATACGGAGAAATCCCGACGATGCGAGATACTACAGCAACCGTGCGGCCTGTTACACCAAACTCGCGGCTTTCGATCTAGGACTGAAGGATTGCGAAAAGTGTACCGAGCTCGATCCTAAATTTACGAAAGGCTGGATTCGGAAAGGAAAGATTCTACAGGGTATGCAGCAGCACAGAAAGGCGTTCAAGGCGTACCAGACAGCCCTCGAATTAGACCCAAACAACAGCGAAGCTCTCGAAGGATTCCGCAGCTGCTCCGTTTCTTACGATGCCAATCCCGAGGAATTGAGAAAGCGAGCTTTCTCCGATCCCGAAGTCAACAACATTCTACGCGATCCGGCAATGCGAATGATACTCGAACAAATGCAGAGTGATCCCAAAGCATTGCAAGAGTAAGCACTCGCATTTTTGCACTCATTCAACCGGACGGTTACAAAAACAATCTAATATCGATTATTTGAAGTACGAATAGCGAATAATATAAGAGGCGGAAAATTGACAATTTTTTTAAACGTGACGAATCTGAAATTTCCATTCAAACATTTTCCATTAGTTATAAAAAGTTTGCAAGTCCCCGATGCACCTCGAACGAACGCGACATTAATGGTTTTTTATCGTTTTCTGTTTCAGGCACATGAAGAATCCTGATATCGCTGCAAAAATTCAAAAACTATTGGAATCCGGTCTCGTAGCCATACACTGAGTTCCGACAAAATTGTACACATACGGGATATTTAACACGCCTACATTTATAACGCTGGTGCATTAAAGATCCTTATCGCTGTTAATTCCCTCGAGTTTTCGGGTCGGAACGCAAATCGCCTCAACGTTTCTCCTATTGTTTTCCAAGGCTATATCGAGTTCAATCTCAATATTTCGCTGATCTTACACGATAGTAGAAGCGGCGCGAAAATAAAACATTACTGTTCTAAAACGCAAATAACGAGTGTTTTTATACAAAAGTACCAGAACACTCGTTACTAGAATGTGCTTTCTTGATGCCGGTTTATCACCGACGGCCGCGCTACTAGATATCAATAGAAAATTAAATTAAAAAAAAACAATAAATCGTTCCAAATTTGTGCGACGCGCATTGTCGATTCGAAAAGCTTCTCGCGAATAAAACGAGTATCTGCCGCGAGTGCCTCAAGCGATATCAGAAACGAACGTTTCCACCCGCTGAAGGAAATAAAAAGCACAGGAAGGAAGGGACACGAAAATGCGTAATCACTCTTGTGTATAAATAGCATGCGTAATAAGCTTGTTTAATGTACGTTAATTAAGAAAAAAAAATAAGTCTCTTTTGCAAGCAAACCGTCACGCCGTTTTGTTCGGTCCTCATTTTAGATTTAATGTTTTTTATCATAAAGAAAAATCATTCGTGGCATTATTATTGTGATACAATAGAGGAAACGTTCTGAAAAAAGGTTCTGCATAACTGCATTTATCATACGCAAAAAAAAAGAATAAAACCGGTGATGTATTTATTCTCAGTTCACCGATTAAATACGATAACTTCGAACCTAGTTTATCAGAGTAAGAAATAAACAAAAAATTTATTATACCGTAACTGTTCTGTTCCGTGTCGATTTTATATTCAAATTCCCGTACACGGAAATTGAAATTATCGCGAAGTTCACCCACGGGTGGTGTTAGTTCGTAATTTATTATCAGCCGACGGAGCGCAGTTCGTAACGTGGGTTCTTTGCACAGTTACGCGAATGAGTCACAATGAGTGTGAAATAGTGGATTCTCCCCTCTCCTGCATAATACGCCTGTTCGAGGTACGTCCAAGTTGGCCATATAAGGAATTTATTCTAACGAATGTCACTGCTAGTATGACAATTTATTAATTGTCGAATTTATATTGCTTTGCGTTTTACACCGAAAATTCAAATTGTATGTCGAAACGAGGGATATTTGATATCCCCGTCGATAAGAGTCAACAGCTGATCTTTTATTATTACCATCATGCGATTGCTTCCCCCTAACTTTTGACAGTCCGAGCGTCTTGTCAATGTTTCTTTATTTCTAATTAAAACGTGCGATTAGTGCATGATAATCTATGAATTTAGGCGTATTCAACAGAGTCAATCTCAAGGTAATTGATTAGCCCTGACGATTTAACGGTCACGTAGCGTTCCTCGCGCAAGCGGATAATGTGTATTGCATGAAACGGTACTTCTAACCTCTGTTCCGTACCGAAACGCTGTTATACCATTTGGCATCGAGTATACCTCATTTGCGTTAGAAAATGCTACTCTCCCGGTCATAATCGTACTCGGAATTTCAAGACGTCGTGAATAGAAAATTATGGCCTGTTGTGTACGTACTTTAAACGCACAAAATTATAGCATTTTTTATAAACGCAATTGTAGAGTTCCGGGCATTTCTTGTAACATATTCTCGCGAGGGAACTCTGCTTTTATAACTTTGTAATTAATAAATTCGACTCTCTTCTCGAAACTCAAGATTGCCCGACGTGTCTACCGAGTTGAAACGGATACTTATATTGCAGTCTTAAGTTCGTTCAGAATTTAGATAAAGAGACTTTATTAGACTTGAAGGAGATAGCACATACACGTAACTGTAATAGGCATTCATATTCCAATCTAACGTGCATTCGGACTTTAGCTTCTGGAAAAATGAACCAGTTAAATTAAAGCAGATGAGTGATCTGAGTGATTATTTCACAGGATTCAGGGGGAGGAATGTATTCCGAATGGGCATCTCTGAGTGCCCTCATACAGCGCGGCTCCGAGGAGAGTCAAAGTGTACTCGAAAAGTTCTCTCCCGGCGCAGGGAGAGAAGTCGCCCTCTCGATAGTTCGTCAATTGGCGTCGAACCTTGGCATTACCCAGGCGGCGGAGCCAAGCCCTTTGAATACTGACAAGGAAGTTCAATGGTGCATGGAAGTGATCTGTTATGGATTATCCTTGCCCCTAGCCGAGCATGATACTGTCAGAGACTGCGTCAACGTCTATTGCGAATGGCTGTCCGCTCTCTACTCCACCCCAAAAATCTCTGTGCCAAGACCCATAGTTGAGGACACTAATTTTTATGCCAGGAAGATCATCAGCCACTTTCATAATCTTTTTGTTCCAAGAAAGGGTGAAGGTGGGCAGTTTTTTCTATTCAAGAAAATATTCTAAAACTGATTAAAACCCTTTCGTCATGGGACTTATTTCTGCCAAAATATTAAATGTTTGTTGCTTTCTAAAAACAACAAAAAATATATGTTTTGAAAGATATTTTTACAACAAATATTTTTTCTTACAGAGAAAAGATTCAATGATGTTGAGTTGTTCGGTAATTCCTTAAAGTTCTGGAAAAATCTAATAATTAGTTCTTGAAAAGTCCTCCCAGAGTCTTTTTTTGCGAATTCTGCAATTTTTCCTTCCCGCTATTTTCCGTTCTAATAGCAAGAGTACGTTTATTCATTCGTCATTTATTTACGTAATAGCAAACACGCGGGATATTGTACAACCTTCAGCTTATCGTGCGGCAATTATTTATAATAACAACGATAATCGTTAAGTACTTGAATATTACGTAAACCTCTCATACGAAAGGGTTAAAAGTGACATCGCACATTTATGTTATTAAATTCTATGAATGTCATTGAGTAATACTTCTTTCCATTCCCTAGTCTGGCCATTTCTGTATCAGGACTTAGGTATTCGATTTATCAAAATACTGGAAATTGAAACAATGTCACGTAACGTAATGGTCGTTTTTATTCATTATTTATTTAATTTTTTCGTTTATATGCATTTTTAGGAACGGACACGATTAATCGACAAGCAGTGCTGTGTCACAGAGTCCTCAGAACGTTGCAGCAAGTAGCGAGAGGTCCGGCTACCCTCGATCGGGAAACGTGGGAAAGTTTGCTTCTTTTTCTCATTGGCATCAACGACGCTTTGTTGGCTCCGCCGGCAGTACGGGAAGACGCGGGGGAACAACTATGCGAGAGAGTGCTTGGCGTATTGTTGGAGGTAATTGGGGCGTGTTGTCAAAAAACTAAAAGAATTTTTAGTTCATTATAATCAGTTTCATCGTGATTAGCGTTCGACGTATTAACTTTTTGGCTTATTAATTGATTCATTAATTTATCAACTCATTCGGATATTCGTTTATACGTTTACTCATTTATTGATGGGATAAGTACTTTTACAAATCACATACAGATCAACATTTGTCGGTTTTATTGCTACAGTGTATTGCAAGAAGACAAAAAAAACCAAGAATTGGATAAGAATAATTCTCTACAGTTGATCGTTATCTGCATTAACAACCATCACTATTAATTTTTCTCAGGTATGGCTAGTCGCTTGTGAACGAAACTTTCCATCGCCACCACTGTGGAGAACCCTGCGAGAATCTTGTCTCCGTTGGCGTCATCGACTGGCTTTAATCGAGCAGTGGAACCGCGTCTGTTTGGCGTTAACGGCGAAATTATTGCACATCATGTACGGGCCAATGTTTCCCGAGTTGAAGATAAGTACGTATTCTCACCATGTTCGTACCATTTGCCATTCCTTTCCGCACACAAAATACGATTTACTTATCCCCGGTTACCAATGCTGCATCCATTCACCGTTCAATGTGTTTAGGTGACGAAGATGCTCAGCTCGTACCGCCGACGATGTCCGACGAGGCGGTCGCTCAGGCATGGTATAGACTTCTTCGAACAGTCGGTGATCCGGTGGATCTGTGCAGACCGGCGGTTGTGTCCCAGACTCAGGCATTTTTGCAGTACGCAATTGCCAGTCCCAACGTCGTTGATCCTTGCCAGCATCCGTGCTTGCAAGGATTACCACAGATATTTTTAAAGGCAGTAAAAGGAATAGCTGGCCAAGTCGACGCGTTCCTCGGTGAGCGGTCTCAATAGCTTTTCTCTACAAGATCCTTTTTTCAAAACAATGATTTTCCGCTTAAAAAAAAGTATGCACAAGTGCGCAACGTGTCTGGCTATATTGTATATAAAACGAAAGTGGTTGGTGGTGGTGGTTGCATGGACTTCCGGTAATTTTTCAGGGGTCTCACAGGCATGCTGTTGGGAGGAGTGTTGCGCAGCCAGTGTCACACAGGGCACCGGCCTCGGCGGAGTTGGGGGTGCTGGGGCAGACAAGGTCAGCGGCAAGGATCAGCCTCAGCCCTCCCCCACGCCCCCGACACAGCGTAGACTGGCAAAAAGTTTCAGCGTCACACCTTCCGCAGTCACCAAGGGTATCCAACAGTGCACACTTTCTTCTTGTAAATTTAATCCCACAAAAATATCGGCCTTGAACACTTCTATATTTAATTGGAATCTCGCCGAACTGCAGATGAAAACATCGGTGAATGATCACTTGAGATTTTTTTTGTGAAAGTTGAATGACACTATTGGCTCTTAAACGTTGAGGAGACATTTTATGTGACTTGGTGCAAAAATTACCATTTCACGAAGATGGTCATTCACGGAGGTTCTCACCCGCGCGAGGATCGATTCTGTCCACTGGTAAAAACCCAAGTAGACAGGGTCAACGACACGAAAGCATGTACTATTTACAAAATCGTCGATGCTATGTACATGTACTACTTCGAGTTTCACGGTCACACATCGTATCCAAAAGTACTATTTAGTTCAGTGGAAGTTATATCTACATTGTACAGACACATTGACGGTTGATTCGAGAATGGTAAAGACAATTTATTTCTAATTTTACGAAACTAGGAATGCCGAAATCTTCGTTGATCGGGCTGACGACCAGTCGTATCTCAAACGCTCAACCGATCGTGGTAGCCAATTCTGGGCCACCTTCTACGTCAAGCACTACTTGTAAGATTGATGTTATTTGTAATGCTGATAGTTGCTTCTTTATCACAGGCAGTTAAGAACATCAATGTAAATTCCAATCTTCCTTTCAGCCGTTACTTCGCTTGGGCAAGATATCCGACCGCCTTTGGCACCGGGACGCCCGAAATGCAACAGCATTCTACACTTGTTTGGAGAATGGTTGTTCGAAGCTGCGTTCATCGGTACGGATGGGTGGTCCCAGAATCTACCACGTACGTTCCGTTTTTTTCTCTATGTGTTGAACATCTTTCGAATAATTCATCCTGGATGTACTTGCAGTTTTGTTAAAAAAAAAATGTTAATGAAAACTTTTTAAAGTTTATTTACTTCACCATAAAGAAAATATTTCCAAAGATGAAATTCATTTTTATGACCAGAAAGGTAGATTTCATTAGGAAAACATTAATAGCAATTCTCTGTTCGGTCAGAACCATTAGGAGCGTCAAAACGTCCGTCTTCTGTTCTCGTCGACGGTCCCAGCTCCCTGCAAGAAACGATAAGTGAAATTCCGCCATCGCTGAGCATAGATCGTTACGAATCAGGACGAGCAGAAGCTATGGGTGCACTTTGCCGTATTTTCTGCGCTAAAAAAACAGGAGAAGAAATTCTTCCAGTTTACTTGGCTCGGTTTTACCAAGCGATGTACCACGGCCTCAAAGTCGACGAAGTAAGACCGATCGATGGCGAAACGTCGTCTGTACCGATCATACAGTGAATTAAACAATTCGATTTTTTTTCTTACAGGGAAGAGAATGCGGAGAAACGCTTGCAAGTATTTTGTTGAATTCCGCAGACTTATTTCGGTTGGATCTCGATGGAATTGAAGTATTAGCGCCAGCCGTACTGACCGCCCTTGAAATCGTGCTACCAGAAAAAGATTTGAAATTGAAGTCGAGCTCTGTATCCAAGATAGAATTGCGCAGAGCTTCTATTCATTTATTGATATCCATGCTGGCTCTACCACTACATTATCAGGTATTTATTTGAGAGCAATTTATTAATTAGTAATGGAATCTTATCACTTCGGATATATGACGCTGTTCATGCAATATTGACAACCGGAAACAGTGTTTTGGTTGGACACGAGTAACAAATTAACGAATAATATCTTCATATGTATAGATTGTTTGGGTACTGTTTTTATTTCGATCCGTCGATTTCGAACTTCAAACTTTTTTCAGAATCTCTTAATACGCGAATTGCCGACCTTCTCGAGTATAGTAAATCCGGAGAAACCTCAGTTGACATTCGCATCGCTAAAGCCGAGGCTCATGAATCTCTTGATCAATGCTCTTCAAGTCGAGACGGATCCACAAAACACTCACATGCTTCTCGGCAAGTTCTACTCTGTCAATCTTGTTCATGAGTTTTTTTTCGTAATCAACATTTTACTGTTTTTGCCTTAGGGGGGCTTTTACTGAGCGTGCAAGATTCAGCGGCAGCCGAAGAGGTAGAACAAGTAACACAGTCGGACATTGGTGGACACATAGCTAATAGCACACCGACAAACTTATTATCCTCGGGTACGTTTACCTGCGGACTTCTAAATCAATACGTAAAATTGAAATTTGAGTGCATTGTCCTTTCATTATTATATTCTTTTTAATCTACTTATATAATATATTGAAGTTTCAACGATTGCTATACACCTTGATGTTCGCATTTCACACTTTTATAGTTTTACGATTGTCTTGAAGTTTGGAACTAATATTTATAGCAAGCCCATATTTACGCTAAGAAGGTTGTGCTTGAATTATAAGGACATAAGAATTTTATCTGGCAACTGAAAGAATCGGCTGTGATATTTGGAAATAACGTAATTTGAATATAACGTTGGTTCCCGTAGCGAGATCATGAATTCCGATGTAAAGCATCTTTTCACTCTTATCTATTTATATATATGGGCCTCTCTATGTCAAATCGTACGATCTAAATTCCTGACCCTCATAGATCAAGCTGAATATATATATTGGTTTATTCAATTGTTAGAGGCGTGTGGAAATTGATCGCAATCCCAAGCCATTTCAGAAATTTACGCATATTATTTTGAACACATAGAAGAACATTCTGTGTAATTTGAAGAAAGATACAGAAACTCATACTTGCAGAAACATTGTTGGAAAATAAATGTATCTAGTTTTACAAAAGTTTCTTATGCTTAGAAAATTCAGCAAAACATTACAAATTGAGTTAATCAAACCAGTGTCTTCTTTTTAGACGACTTATTTACACGACCAAAAGTTTCAGAAATATAATAATTTTCAACATTAATACATTTATCTGGTAGGCTGAAAACGAGATGGAAAAAATCTAAAAAATAAAAACGAGGTCACAATGTGTAAAATTAAAACATCTAGAGCTTTTAGCTCGATCTAAGGGAGTCGGGTTTTTCGTCCGCAAGATTTGTCGTGAAACGTCCCGCATTACCGCTGTAACCGCTTATCACGCGCTTATGTGACGTGTTTTCTTCTTATTTGTTTTGTTTCTTTCCTAATTTTATGGATTGTGTTCCGTTGTGCATTCACCATTGTGCCGTCATCGCAAAAAAAAATACACACAAACACCGCTTGATAGTCAGCAGCGATTCGGCCAGTCAAATAAGCATTTCCAGTGATCAACGCTCGCTCGGCGATACATCCGATATTTCTACACTTCAAGAGGAAAGCATTGCTTTCGGTAAATAAGAAAATCACCTCGTAATCTTTTCACTACCAAAATTTCAAGTTCGTACTGTAGAATCAATTGAAAAAGAAAAAAAAAATTTCGAAAGGCTTCTGAGGTATGTACCTCTGCTTTTCTGTTTGGTATACCATAACATCGTATGCGATACGATACGCTTTTACGTCCGTCACAGCTTTTACTCGACGATGAACGGTTTAAATAATATTATAAACTTTGCAGACTCGGCACATGCTCTGTTCGTCAGAGCCACTTACTTGGTCTGCCACAGATTGATATCTTCCTGGAAAACGGATCTCAACATTTCTCTTGCCGCTCTTGAAATGCTCTCGGGATTGGCGAGAACGCGAATTCGCGAGACAGGTATGTTTCAACTCGATAATCATTGTGTTGTACACTTATGCTGTTTGCATTGAATTTATTGATTGTATATCGATTTGTTTAAGCAGCAAGGCGTCTAACAGGTTTGACCGTCACAATAGTCACGTTTAATAGCTTAATTTATTCCGTTACACTGAGATTTATATTCCTTGCGATAATTATAATAAGTAAATTATAACAATTAATCAAGTTATGACAGTTAAAAATGGTGTCAACAAAATTGACAATTAATTGTTTTCAGATGCCTTAGAGTGTAAGCGAGCAGTGAAATGGCTTTGCGACTATATCACGTATCAATGTTGGCGTCCACCACCTGCACACTCAAAAGATCTTCATTCGTCAATAGTCGCAGCGTTTGGCTGCTTGACTACTTGGTTGACCGCTCATCCTCAATTGTTACAGGTTTGCGATAGTGTATAAAATTACTTATCACAAAGTTCCATCTTTTGATTTCTGATATATTGTTCTATTTCAATTAGGATAAAGATTGCTTGACGACAGTATTAGAAGTGGTGGAGCTTGGCGTCTCCGGTACGAAAAGTATAGGAAAGCCGGGTGAGCCGATCAAGATGAAAGACGAAAAGGAATTGAAACCGGCATCGATGAGAGTGCGAGATGCTGCCGACGCACTTCTCACCACGATTCTCGAGCAGGTATCTATCAGTTTTTCTTACTTAATTAGACATTCGAAGAATTGCTTTATCATTTTTTCAAAAGCCGGCTGAGTTTGGTACTAGGAGGAGAATGTTTCATCTAGTCTTACTGAAAAATGTCCTGGTGATAACGAATTTTGTAATTTACTGACTTTGGCTTTTAACGTATGTTCAGGTCGGCTATTTTCCAAGCGCATGCGGTGCGCAATCCCTCTCCTCGTTGCTCGACGAAGTTTCATTGCTCCGTCACTGCAACAGCTGGCCTGGCGGCCGTTTGGGACGACCAGCGGCGGTGGAACGCTTTCGCTATTTCGTTGCCGAAAATGCGACGATGCTGGCGCTTCTGGAAGAACCGCTCGGCAACGATCAGGATCCACAACCGACCGTTACAGTCTTGATTCGTGGTCCGTTCGGCAGACACGCTTGGACGATGCAGCTGCGTCATCTGCCCAGACATAGATCGAGCACGAGAAGCATCAACACGAATCCCGGGCGACCTTTGCCACTCGCAGAGGCTGCTCCGCGTATGGAGTACAAGCCGAGATTTTTTCCCGACAACGTCGATAGGATTCCTCACTGCAAAGTGTGAGTGATAGATTAAAAGCTTTCAGTCGGATTATTTTGGTAACACCCTTCGCTCGTCCGTTGCTCATACGATAATTTGTTATTTTTCTCAGGGACGAATCGATTCCCAGTCTTGAGGCCGTCATGAACGACAACGACGCGGTGAAAGGCGAGCACGAGTTGTTATCGCAATTCCTCGATCGCCAGATAAATCTTGAAACGAAAACAACCGAGTGTCGCAACGAAGAGCAATCCTCACAGTATGATAAAATGGAGGAATGTTCACCGCCCCAAATCTGCCATGAGTTTCAGACAGCGAGACTCTTCCTCAGCCACTTTGGTTTCTTGAATCTCGAGGCTAAGGCTATCGACGAATCCGGGGCTTGCGGTTTGACGGCCCTCGATCCCACGGTTACGGGATTCTGCACAGATCTCGAGAGTCTCGATCACATAAGTCCAAGAACTTGCGACACTGTACACATATTCTACGTGAAGGCGGGACAGAGAAATCCTGCAGAGATAGTTTCTAACGTGGTATGTCGGTGTTGCAGAAATTTAACAACCTCCCAGGGATTATTGCCTAAATTTCCAATGTATTTGGCACATTGTAAACTTTTCAATATGAGCACATTTCTTATATTCAATCAAATTTTTTCATTTTTTAAAACATTGCTCATTTTCGATAAATGCCTACTTTGCTAATTCTAAAAAAAAATCTCAAATAATTATTTGTTAAAACGTATGTAAAAGAAGGATCAAATTTTCGCTCCTATTGGAAGCACTCGGACTCGAGGATGACCGGCATTGAGATAAAATGCCCCATATGCTTAATATAGAAATTAACGGCATTGATAACATTTTATAACTACACTCAAAATTTTATAAATTATCCAACACGTTTGACAAAATAATTAATTACTATTGCAGCTCGACGAGAGTAACGTATCGCCGAACTTCCTAGAGTTTCTTGGTTCTCTCGGATGGCCTGTTTCCGTTTCGAGCCATGCTGGCTGGACAGGTCACGTGTCAACGTCCTGGCGCGTAACTCCTCAAACCAATATGCCGCAACCGGCTCGAAGCGAGCACGGAGGAGCTCTTTATAACGGGGAAACTCATGTGCTGTATTGGGCGGACGTAAGTTCGGAGATTGCTTTCGTCGTGCCGACACAGTACGTTGTGCCGAGTCTGTGCGTCGACGCCGTGGAGGAAGCCAGTTACAGCAGCGACGTGAGCAACGGTCAAAGTAAGCATCAGGGCAGTGCAAACGAACGCACATGCTGAAACATCTACGAATGTCGTAGAATGATTTCATTATAAATATGTATGTATTGCTAGCCAGGTAGCAAAACGAACTCTATTATAAAAAAGTTGTTTAAATGTTACATATGTGAAACAACTTTCTAATCTCAATGCACCTAACTGGAATTTTTTTTGCGAAAACAATTGTGACGAAAAATTAATATACTTTTCAATTGAAATTATGGTACGCTAATAGAAATAAGATATTTGCAACATCCAAAATTTCAGTTTTTGGATGAATATCAGCTCTCGAATTCTGTCCAAACGGACATGTGGGAACTCTTTAGGATTGTTTTTTGATAACTTTTTGATTTGCTACCGGGCTGATCGATCAAAACTTGGAACTGTCCTGTAATAGCGTTATATGTAAATTTGTTTCTTTAATTGACAGACTGGTTCGAAAGAAGCGTCAGTGAGTCGGCTGGATCCCGGACATCGTACACGTTGTCTCAGAGCAGTGCTCACGGTCCCCGCGCCATGTCTCTCGACCTGGAGAAGCAACCGCCGAGCATACCGGGTTCCGGACCACCGAGTGTCTCCAGTACGGAGCCCGTGAGACCGAGAAGAACCACGAGACACGCTCTTCCGGGTCAGACAGACACGCGAATAATGGTCGTTTGGTTGGAGAGTTTGGAAGATTACACTCTGTTCCCGATCGGTGAGACCGCATTGACCGGTATTTAGCCCGTGTGAAATCACGTAGTCAGAATTATGTGCCAATCCATGAATGTTTCGCAGCCGATCTTCTTCCCTGCACGTACACTGGTGTCGAAAGTTCGAGAGCGTTGTTGCCGTCAGACGTTCAAGTGATCTTTCTTCAAGCACTCGGAAATGGTTTGTTACGAGTCAGATTGCAAGGTCCGGTGTCCAGAATAAACTTGGCGACGCCCCTCATCGACGGTATGGTCGTTTCGAGAAGAGCTCTGGGGGCTTTGGTACGACAAACTGCATTAAATATGGGACGACGAAGAAGATTGGATAACGACAGGTATTAGCGAGATACTTAGGACATGATTTTTTACTTTTTTTCATTAACTACAGAGTGACTTCTCGATCGATTAGACAACGTTTATTGACGATATAATAAAATATCTAGCAATGCGTTAGGAATAAAAAATATGTTCATAGGTAAAATTATATGCGCCAAGGAATGCGTGATTACCTCTCCTTTTTCAATAGTTCCAATTTGATAGGGTTTTGAGAAGTTTGACTTGTATAGGTTTAATCCTACACTATCACTTACTACTTTCAGCACCCAATTATCAGCGCTCTTGAAGTCATATTAGCATATAAATAATTTGAACTATACTGCTCACGCTTCTATCTTATCTTATTATTATTAAGCTTCTTGCATCTTATTATTATTAAGCTTCTTGCAAGGACGTGTTATTGTGCAATATCGTAGGTCTCAGGACTAAAACCATAAATTTCACAAGCGCTGTTTATCCAATGTTGCAGTTACCACCCACCGCACGTGAGGAGACGTTTGAAGATTCAGGACATGGTACAAAAATATAAGAGGGATCTCCTGCAACCCGAATTATTGACACTCTTATTCAGCAGTACGCAGCCTTAGGGATATTTAAAGCTGTATTCAAACACAAACGAGTCTCATTTAGCGTGATCGTAATGTTGCGAAGAAACACGTTAAAAAAACCTTATTATAACACTTCGAATAATACTATCAAGTATTTTAATTAGGTTACATCTTAAGAATGATTACAAGACAGAAAGGTACGTTGATAATTTAAGTAACGTATCTTCTTGCAGTCAAATCACGACCTGCTACGGTAAGATTGTAAATACTATATCGAACTGAAACTAACGACTGTACATAATATACATATATATTATATATTTGTTCTAAACGCCCACGGTTGGGAAAAAAGTTCGGGACCGATTGACCAGCGTACTATCCGATCTATCAACTTTATATTATTTCTCAAGGAAACTTTCATTATGCACTGCAATACATTCCCACTTGACTATTGGAGAGAATCTGAAAAAGTATGAATCGTTTCGTTCGAAGTATTTTGAGAAATAAAAAATTCAGCGTTTTTAGAAGTATTTCAGCACTTTCAGTATATAAATGTTATGAAATTGGGATCCAACGAATACTTGCAATAAATCGGCGACGCACTTTGTTTATTACATATAGAAAAAAAAGTAATTAATGCCTATCGCTTTCTCGGGAGGAAGCGCGAAGATACCATTGTCCGTAGAAAGTAACGTTAAATCTAGTTGACACAACGCAATGACGCAATAATTCTTGTTAACAACATAGTTATGATAATTTATATTTTAATAAATTATTGTAATTGCGAAACGGTGCGTTTCCCTGATGCTTCCCCAGAATTGAAGAAGCTGCCAGTGCGGACGCTGTGCAAGCCGCTGTGAGAGGATCGAAAGTGATTGACGGTCGTCGTAACTATCTCGTGCGGATCAGTCGTGAGCAGCAATTGTGCCGCGAGCATTCGCTCAGTCTTTCACGACCCGTGAGATACGGTAGCCGTGTCTTTCCGTGGATCGTCCCTGCGCGATAGATCGCGCAATCCAACCGATATACTACGTGCGTGAGTGTTGTGCGCGTGTGAGAATCTTCTGCGTGGTATGCGATACGTTCTAGATTCGTTGAATAGCTCGAAGCATTAGGAACAAAGGCAGTCTTGTGTAAATTTAATATACTGCGTTAAGTAAGTAATATTTTGTTGGGCTTCTCCGTTCGATCTTGCGAGAAAAACGATAGGATTAATATATCAAGTACATTTTTTTTTTATAACTTGGGGCATCGTGTACAAAGCGAGTGAATTTCTCTCGAGTAAATTTAATATGCGTCGATGCATGAGTGTATTTTCTTGCGCAACTCCGTTCGATGTCCCGCGAGAAAAAATAGGATGAGTATTAAGTACGTCTGTATGTGCGAGATAATTACTCGTGCAGTTCTCGGCGAATCGAGCGTATCGGTAGAGGTGGATATTTACTTTTATCTCGTCGATGAACGAATATTTTGAGACTATGTGAAGTAACAAAAATCTGTACGTGTACAGTAGACAAAAATATGCCAGCGGAAAATTATTATTTTCCATGCGTTTAACTCTTCACACCTGTTGAAACGATTTTCCGTATAGTCGAGAGATACAACTCAGATATCGCGTTATCTTCTTTCATGAAAATTTAAGAAATCTTAATATTGCGTCATAATATAGTAATATGCGATAGTGGTGCGATAAAACTTTTCCTGGCGAAGTTAAGTGTTGCAATGATTTCTCCTCTCGAGTCTTCTACCCAATTTTATTTAATGAGTTGAGAAAAGTGGGACTCTTGAACACACAAAGCGTGCCTAAGCAGCAATTTTTGTATCTAGTAAAGAACATTTTTTTTTAATGGGAATTTCACGAAACGGTTCGACAAACGTTGCCTGTTAAAAAAAAAAGAATAATTCTAATTTTTAACCACACACGAATTGTTATGAAACCGATATTTCACCCGTCAGGTGAGCGCATAAAATATCCATTTGGCATTTTACGGACAGCTAGAAAGTTCCGATGTCTTCGGCCTTCGCTTTTCGTTTTTACCAAGCCTTTTACCCACAGTTTTACGGCGCGCTCTAAAAATATACACGTTTCTCGATACATTATAATCGGTATAATCAGGTTCGTGAATCTTTTAAACAACGAGTGATAAGACAAGTGCATTTATAGTCTCGCGACTACGACGAAAAGTTCCGGCTGCCACAATTAAAATCTAAAAGGCTGCCACAATTAAATCTAAAAGAAAAAATTCTTTTTACAACTTTTCAAAGATAATGCATCGTCGACCGAGTCTTCATTGAAGCTGTTTACTGGATGACTAAACGAAAATCATCGATTGCACAATTTTCAGCAATATCATTGTGCTTTCGATTTTCAAGTAGTTGTTTCTTTTATCTTATCAATAGAATCTCTCTTCCACTTCTAAGCAACGGATTTCATGCCTTCAACAAAACAAAAAATTCAAAATATCTTATCAATACGCTTCAGAAATATTGAAGAGACAATTGATCATTAAAATCCAGAAATTATTAACATATATTTTGGAAATATTTCCCAATAGTAATTGAAAAAAACTTCTAAAATTATTTCAAAATATCTAATGTCAGTATTAATGCATAGCAAATGCATAGTGTAAATTCGCTCCTCCTGTAGGAAGAAATTCGGGGAAGAATGACTTGTGAAAATGTTGAGTGGCTTAAATGGGTTTCGAAGAGTCACGCATTCTCAAGATTCTGTGCCACTATATCGTCATTATCGTTTCCACGAGACGAATGGGCCAATAAATAAAAAATGAAACGGCGTCGAGATATGCGAAAGATATACGGCGGATTGTTTTATCACAATGTAACTGCGGTTGATGGTACGCTGTCAGAGCAATTCTATTTATTTTTCTATCCAACACCTAAATTACTCCGTTAGGTAACAATTGTTGTATAGCTTCATAGTAACACACCAAGCCTTCATTACATTTGCCTCTATGTCTGTTCGCGCCATTAGTGACCACTCGGTGTATCTCCGAGTTTTATTTTTCCTGGAGAGTCAAAGAGACGGAAACGGACTGAGGATAGAGCAACGTAACAGGTGGAAACGGTGTCGATAGAAATAACTATTCTCGGCTCCAAAGTAAATACAATCCGCACAAAAAAGGAAAAGTATATTAAAAATATTAAACATTGAAAATATTAAATTTCTCGTCTCGAATATATTTTTTCAAATACTTTGTGTTTAAGTGAAGATATAGAGAGGAGGGCGGGGCAAATTGGAACGGTGGGGTAAAACGGGTCAGCTGGACAAAACTCAGTTTGCCACTAATGTTTGAATGCCTCATTTTGCCCCGTTGTCCCATTTTGCTTTGTACGAAATTTTTCGTAAAAAGTATACATTTAATATATATGAAAAATATATTTGCTCGTATATTTTTATTCGATGAAGTTAAGCTTCAAGAAAGGATTATTTTTTTTTAAGTTAAAATGTCGCGCAGTAAAATTGTCGCGAGTCTAAGAAATATTTTTTGTTAATATGGCTATTTACATAAAAATAGCATTTAAAAAACACTTTTTTTAATAATATCGCTTCGCTTGATATTGTAACGAAGAGAATGTTTGCGCGAAGCATGTTTGATGCCAACATAAATTCCGATACGATAGCGGGCAAAATATTCAGTGAGCGATGAGGAATTATCGGGAGTCAAGTGGCAAGACAGCAAAACAGTCGGATCTCGTACGGCTCTCCGGCTTTGACTCTTCTGTCCCGATGTAACTGCGTCAATTATAGGGCTCGATCAGTGGGAGTTGTTGGAGGAAGAAGCAACATGGATCATTGCTGTATGACATTATATTGTGCAACATAATAATATTTCTGACGCGACGATCTCGTTCCATTGTTGCGCGACGGAAGATACAATTGGAACCGATTGTTTATTAAAAAAAAAATCTTCACCACGAAGATTCGGCAATCAATTAAAATTTACAATCATTCATGTGGTCGTTTAATAATTTACGTTACCCAGATAAAAAATAAATCAAATCAATAATGAGAATCGCGACGATGGAAATTATACACTGATTTGTTCCATAGCAGCGAATAACCAATAATTGCCTATTTTTAATTTTCTACTTCAATTATTTCTTCACCACAAAACTCGTTATTTTCTACGAGGAAAACAAAAAAATTGTAAAATTGAAATGAAGAGAAAATTGTGGATATTTCTGAATGAGAAATGTTTGTTCTACGTACGGATGTGTGACGCATTACATGGTCAGATAGTTTACTTCAGTGATATAACAATGGACATCAGCGATTATGTAAGATTCCGGGGCCGAATCCGCTCGTAATTCTCGCCACTTAACTCATCCATTGGTGACAATGTAACAGAATTTTTTTTAACACAACCCTTTCGCTCGACAAAAGAAGTCAATTGGTGATTTGTCAATGGCGAACGGTCCCTCGTTTTACATTCGATCAATACGCATTACGTAGGATCAGGGACGTGACCAAAGGTCCTTCCTAAGGACTCAGAGGTTCGACGATACGTGAAATCGTCGGGGCGTCCGCTGACCGCACTTTTTAGGATCGCTTCATCCGACGAGAATTTGAATCCACCGCCAGTTTAGACGGATCATAATAAATCAAAAGATTATTCTTCAATATTCGGATTAGTTACCTGATGTCCCTGTGAGATTATTAGAACTATGCCAAGCAGGATGACGAGGAAGAAATTCCATCTCTGAATCGACTCGATGAGTTGGTTGTATCTGAAAAAAGTGGATTAATTTTTTTTTTATTAATTTTGAATCATTGATTTATTTTTAGTAGAGACATTCTGTAAACTTTCTCACTCGACAAGCTTCATTGTGTCTTCTGATGCACAACGTGAGGTGCATTGTGTGCCTTAGTTTCAGCTCATTTAATGTTTCTGCCTCCGATACTGATGAAAAATAGAAAGATGTTGAAGAAAAATAGAAAGTTAGGGGGGGGGGGGGGAAGAAACGAACAAGAGTTCTGGTAAAAAAAAGGGCAAAAGATTATAATGAAAATTGGATTTTCTTTATCCACGGCCGAATGTACGTACTTGGTGCTTCGATCGCGAGGCCCTGTTCTAGTGAGAAGGAAAAAACTAGTTATGCACTGAAGTGATGCACGAGGCAGCGAAGAAACAAAATTCACTACAGCCGACGAACGTAGCTCGCTACTGACGAATAACCTCAAAATTGTTTTTGTGAATTTTAAGTTTCGTATTCACATTAATAGTTATAACTTAAAAAACTGTCATAAAGATGAACATAGTCTCATCATCCAGTGATTCATCGGACGATGAAGAGATTCTTCGAAACTTTGATGCAGAAGCTAACCTTATTATACTGACACATACATTACCCAAAATATCTGCTGGAAAATATTTGTCAAAGTATGAAGCCTACAAAAAATGGTTGGTAGATCACAAAAAATTCATTATCTAGTTCAGATGAGAGTAACTTAATTGTTTTGTTTTGTCCATTTAGATGTATTCGATGCCCGCCCACCCGACCAGCCGCACTCGCTTCGCTCGTGCCGCAAATGTTGGGGCGGCCATCAAAACATACTAGAGTATTGATTTGTAACGATTGGCGATTTGTCAGATAACGTACTTTCGGCCGAAAATAAAGAAAAAAACGTATACTCTGCACGGGCAGAAAGTTTGAGAGTCCTGCACTGGGCGCCATCACAGGATCTCAAACTTTCTGCCCTTGCAGAGTAATATACTATACTTTCTTGCAGAAAATTGATTGTAAGGAAACCGAGTTCACTCCAAATACATATTTTACCTACTTTTCTGTATTCTCTGATACCCTTGTCTTTGACACTGACGGCATTCGAAATATATTCCAGACAATAATATTTAAACTGTTCTCTGTAAAATAACTTTCGGCTTGAAAATCACGTTTTTGAATCAGAAATGAAAATTATTGGTGTATTTTTATTTATTGTAGATTTTCGTGGTGCTTTGTTTTATGATTAACACTCATTGCCTCGTATCTGTATAAGCGCACGGATAACGTCTACAATTCCTGAATCGAACGCACAAGTGTGAAGTATGACATAGTTGTCTTGAATGTCTGAAACATGAAAACGAGCTGTTTATTGAATATCGACGAAAATTTGTCGGATGTGATGAAATTTCTAACTACTGTATAAAAAGGAACGAATATTCTTACCATTCCAAAGCTTCTCAAAGACACGGTGAACATTTTTCCAGCTGTTAGGTGGCAAGGTACGGTACAGCGCATCGTCATTAATTGAAGAAGACTTTGCACCTTAGGCGACAGTTTGTACCATTGGCTGTTTTGTCTGAGCGGAAGAAAATTAGTTTATGAAAGGTCATTTGATTCATTGATGACTTTTTACTCACATATAAAATGCAATACTGACACTGTGATTCAGCAAGGTCTGGCAAATGTAGCACTCTACGTAAAAGATAAATTCAAGACAAACGGCAAGAACGACGAATCTTGAGGTCGTTTCAGGACTGCTGGTTCTACTGAGAATCTAAATTCACAGATAATTTTCGTAGCAAGTTGTCAGACCGTAAACAAAATGAAAAAGTCTCGTGGAGAACGAAACGTACCGTAATCAACGACAAAACAGACCGTACATTTTTTTTGTTGATCTTTAGAATTTTCGATTGGAGAATCTGGTAACAAACCGAAAAAGACAAAGATTGTATTTTTATTCTGTCCTTTTGTGAGAAGCTGAATTAAAAGCAAAACACTTGGTCCTTTCTTCTTTGTGGTCCGTTTCGTTCCCTAACGGACGTGTCCGTTTTTCGGTCCAGTTTTTTTTTTTTTTTTTCAATTTTCTTCCTAAAAGCAACTATCCGTCGACTTGCAGCAGAATTGAAGATTAATCCAAAATTTCACGGGAATTAGTTTGATGTTTGGAATATTTACCTGAAGTCCTAAGAAAATAACCAGAACTACTCCAACCCCAGTGATGAACAAGAAAATCCATGTGTATGTTGCCTCGATTAGATGGGCGTAACTGAAAACGGTGGATTCACTGATAACACTGATTAGTTTTACAAAATACACTTTTTCAATTTACTTGAGAGCATCATTGTGTCTATCGATGCATGAAACTAGGTGTTTCTTGTCCCTTTTGTCCGGCTCGTATGCAGCTTCACCCTTCATTAATGATGTATCATTAGTTCCGGTTCGTTGTAATTTCTGCCTGAAATTTTTTGATAAAATTTTCTTATTTTTATTATTACAATAAATTGTTTATCGTCTCACCCTAACGCAGCAAAAATGCCACAGACGTGTTGGATGTGAGTGATCAACATAACGTCAGTCGCTACTGATACCATTACACACATAAATTCGCACACGTACGAATACGTTATAATGCAAAAGTAATATTTCTGCACGTCAAGATGATAATAGTCCATGGGATGTGGAAATTTTCCGGGTTCAGTGCCGTTCCTCAGCAAAACGTCGACGATTTTTGGTATTATCGGTTCAGTTAAAAAAACCAAAGTGGCGCTATATACCATGGCTAATTGTGCAATATCGACGAATTAACAACATATTCCTTAACTACTTAACGACACCTTGTACTTAATCAACCTGTATAGCAGTATCAGTCAGATCATATCATACCGTGACCAGTGTTTACAGATTTACCTGTATAAACAATTGTTATCTTCTCTCCCTGTTCTGCGTACTCGTGAAGAATGTTAATTTCTCGATCCCCTCGCCAGACTGCCCAGTTAATGCGAATACGATTCAGCATATTCAATGTCTGTTGAATTCAATATATTATATCAATTGAGTGACTCAATTTTTTGCACAATTATTATTGTCTAACATATATTGTTATTGAAGTAATGAAACTTAACTGCGCGCAATTACTGACCTTCTGCGAGTTTCTAATGAAATTAATAAGCTTAATGACACAAAGTGCGCTGCCAACCAATGGCATGATGCAGTCGAGGACAATTTCCGGATTCTCATGATATTTCACCAGAGCCAGAATCTGAGGTACGACGTGACTGATTATTAGAAAAATGTAAACAGCAAGAACGCGACATCTGGTACGGATACTCTGATACGGCCATTGTCCGATGAGTGTCATCAAAGTCTTATTTAATCTGTAGTAACGGTGTTGAAAGAAATCCATAGCGACGAAGACCAACGCCAACCGCAGCGTTTAGGACACGACTGATGTTCCTCGCTCTTGCTATTCTTCCCTTGGGAATATGGTTTTTCATGGTATTATGTCAGAGTATCACAGCTCGACGAACGTGTAAATTGCTCGCCGCAAGAATTGATCGACAGCAATGCGTTCGTCTATGGCACACATCATCCGTCTCATTACGTATTCATAAACCCTTCACGCGCCTCACAAGAACGGTGAGAACTCCCTTGCATATTTGCTGAAAAAAATTGTTCTATAGGTTTTGATAAAAATGTAATTTTATTCCAACCCTATTCTGAAATGAACGAGCGAAGAGACTTGGTCGGAGAATGTTTCATGTCTGTAAACGACGCAGCAATTCTTGAGTGAAGAAAAGACGAGTCAATGATAAAGCGTAAAAGTAGAAGCACAATTCTTTGATGTGTATGGAGTTGGTATTTTTGCATGATTTTTTTTCTTGCCTTGTGCCTGCGGCTTCAATAAACTTTTTAATGGATCAAAATTATTTTGTAACTTGTTCGTTTGTCAACCTGTGGTCAACGCAGGTGAACGACATTGACATTGTTTTTTGGCGTTATTGGTTGAATCTTAAAAATCAACCTGACTGTGAATCAATTGTTGACTACGATGGATCGATGCCCGAACTAAAAAAAACCGGTTAGGTCTTGGTTCAATGACAGCCTATAATTCTATCTGGGATTTTTGTAAACTTGCATAACGATGATCAGGCTGACGTCGTTAAGTTACAACACATATAATTGCCCACAATTTTTAATTCCGTACATGAGACTCTATTATTGATATAATTACATGGACGATTAGCATAATCGTATATGTCATTTTTTTTACCAAATAATATCACCGCTAGGATAATGATCGATGTATTTTTGGTAATTACTGAAGTCTACCTATTTTGGTGTAACTACAACATGTAATGTTTTGCATCTCTATATAACTTTACATATAATGTCTACGAGTCGTGAATTGAACGCACAAGCGCAAAGTACGACATGGTTGCTCTAAATATCTGGAATGTAAAAATGATCTGATTTTTTGCATCTCCATGAAAATTCGACTGTAACGAATTTTAATCTGCTATTAGTAAAAAAACGATTTGTTCATACCTGTCCAAAACTTCTTAGAGACATCATGAACATTTTTCCGATAGTAAGATGGCAGGGTTTGGTACAGCGCATCGTCATCAATTGCAGGAGTTTCTGTGACTTGGGCGACAGCCTATACCATTGGCTGTTCTGTCTGTACGGAAGAAGAATAATTTTTACTAGGTCGTTCGATCAGTCCATGATTGCTTACTCACATATAAAAACCAATGTCGACACTGTGATCCAACAAAATTTGAGAAATGTAACACTCCAAGTAGAATATCAATTCAATACACACCGCAAGAACAACGAACCTTGCGGTCGTTTGACGATTACTTAATCTGATGAGAATCTGAATCCACCGACAGTTTGCACGAATTAGAATAATTCAAATGATTGTCCGTCAATGTTCGGAATTTTCACCTGAAGTCCCAGTGAGATTATCAGAACTATCCCAAGTCCGGTAATGAAGAAGAAATTCCATCTGTAAGTCGCCTCGATGAGTTTAGCGTATCTGAAAATAGTTGATTAATAAAAATTGTTCATTTGTTTTACTAGATACATTTTGTAAACTTTCTCACTCGAGAGCGTCGTTGTGTCTTTCGATGCACGCAGTTAGGCCCATTATGTTCCTTTGGTCCAGCTCACTTGATGTTTCTGCCTTCAATATTGATTCGTCGTCAGTTCCGCAACGCTGCAATTTTTGCCTGAAGTTTTCAGTTGAAAGTTTCTCATTCTGATTGGAACCAATTGATCGTTGACTCACCCGACCGCGGCAAAAATACTGCAGACGTGTTGGATGTGTGTGATCAACATAATGTCACTGGCGACTGAGGCCATTGTGTTCATACATTCGCACACGTAAGAATACATTACAATGTAAAAGTAATATTTCTGCGCGTCAAGATGATAAAAGTCGACGGGATTTGGAAATTGTCCTGGTTTAGTGCCGTTTCCCAGCAAAACATCAATGATTTTTGGTATTATCGGCTCAGTCATGAAGATAAAATCGGCCGAATATGTGACGGCTGTTTATGCAATACCGATGAATTTATAAAATATCTCTCAACTTCTGAACCAAACCTTATCGAAATTGATTGACCTGTATAAATAATTATTATTTTTTCTCCTTGCTCAGCGTATTCGTGAAGAATGTTGACTTCTCGGTCCCGAGCCCAGACTTGCCAGTTCATGCGAATACGATTTAACATATTTAATGTCTGTATGTTTCCGAAAAATCTTCGTTATTGATACATATCGCTTACTTTGCTCGCTTTCTTTATCGCTATTAATATAATCGTCATTGTAATGCGCTAAATTACAACGAACCTTGTGCGAGTTTTGAATAAAACCAATCAGCTTCATGATGCAAACTGCGTCCCCAATCAATGGTATTATACAGTCAAGAACGATTTCCGAATCATCACAATATTTTATGAGAGCAAGTATCCGGGGTATGGTTTGACTGATGATAAGAAAAATGGAAACAGTAAGTAAACGACGTCTGGTGCAGACGCTCTGATATGGCCATTGTCCAATGAACATCATCAAAGTCTTATTCAATCTGTAGTAACGGTGTTGAAAAAAGTCCATAGTGACTGAAACTAGCACTGTCGATGACGTTGAAACTACTACTTTGATAGGGAGCTCAACAAACCAGAGAGTGGATTTTTCACGTGCTTCATTATTCTCTTCTTAGAATTCTTTTCTAATGGAATTATGTTGAAGTATCATACCTTGATGGACGTTCAAATTGCTCGACATTGAAGTTGAGCGACGGCGATGCCGAGTGTGTAGAAACCACCGTGCGAGTCATTGAATATTAATCGACCCTTCACCTCCCTTACAAAGAACTCTCGAACTTTCCTTGTATATTCGCTGAAAAATATACTTCCACCGCTCTGAAATGAAACGTCAGTTGATTTCACCCAACGTTTCAATGGACACTTCTCTGAAAAGAGCAAGCGGAGAGACTTGGATGGACGATGGTTCCTCTATGTACATGATGCAGTCGTGCTTGAGCTGAGGAAAAGATGGCAAATTATCAATATAGAAGCAGAGTCCTCGACGTCGGCCCAGCAGTACAGCCATGAGAGGGTCGTTGATCGATACACTCTTACAAGGGAAATTAACGGCAATAGGATTTTTAACATTTTTCCTATTCATGGTACGTAATTCTGAAAACTCTCTCATTAATTTTCCAAAGCAGTTCGAAGACATATTCAGAAATTTTCGAGAAAATAGACTTCAATATGTTCTGTGTGATTTATCTACGACAAAGGTGAAACTAGGTTTGAGATGGTCTCGCAGTGCATTCGGTATTCCGCTGCTATCACGCTTGTTGATCACAAAATCTTAATTATCGTGTTTATTGATCAGAAATCCTAATTATCGTGTTTGCTCGCTTTGACACAATTGCTAATAAAAATTGTGACCTGTCCAAGATTCGATGAAGGATTTCAAACAATATCGACACACAGATAATTATCGATGTAATTCGATTTATTATGCTTTGTATCTCTACATTCTTCTGCATGTAATTTCTATGCGTCGTAAATCGAACGCACAAGTGCAAAGTATGACATGGTTGCCCTAAATGTCTGAAATAAAAATAAAGTTGCAAAGTATTTTGCATATGGCTTCCCCGTCTCTTATAATATTGCCGAAAGCTTTCGCTTTTATAAAGTTCACATAAGGATTTTTAATTTCAGCATAGAGAAAGTTATTTAAAATTGTAAGTAATCGGAAAACCATGTGCGAATCACAGCTTTGCAGCTTTCCCCGTGATATAAAAAAGTATATACATCACATAAAATTTAATCGTTTAAAAGTTGGGTCTAAATTTGTTGTAGACAGACGCTAACTAAAAACTACATAATTTGTCCTTTTGAAGCCATGTCTTATATTTTTTTCGTCACTGACTACGAATCCGCGAATCACTTTAGTCTTAGAATAACATTTGATACAGAAACTCTTGTCGGACATAAAATATCAATGTTCCAAAAATGTCGAAATGTTCAAAAAATTTGAACGATTAGGTTCTTCTGCGTCAAACGTAATACCAAATATTTTGCGGTGTTAGTCCATTCAATTACGAAATTTAGGCTCGATAATAACTCGAATTAGACCGTTCTTTTTATTAAAAAAAAAAAAAAAACATAATTTTATGGTTTTGACAGATTTTGGCGAACTTTTATACTAAAGGTCTTTGATTGTAGTTATATACTTGCATACAATTTTAGTAACATAACTCAAAATTAACGAAAGTTACAGCTGCCATACATATTTTTAACCCTTAACATACCGGAATTTGTATCCGCTATTAATAAAAGAACAACCATTCTTACCAATCCAAAACTTCTCAAAGACACGATAAACATTTTTCCGGCTGTTAAGTAGCAGGGTACGGTACAGCGAATCGTCATCAATTGGAGGAATTTCTGAACTTTAGGTGATAGTCTGTACCATTGACTGTTCTGTCTGCGCGAAAACGGTATGGTTTTTTACAATACCATTTGACCAGACCTGGACTCCTTACTCACATATAAAAGCCGACTTCGGTACTGTGATCCACCAAAGTTTGGGAAATGTAACACTCACAATAGAATGACGCTTCAATACATACTGCAAGAACTACAAATCTTGTGGTGGTTTGGGGATTACTTGTTCTTACAAGAACCTGCATTTTCAAAAATATATAGGTCAATCAGAAATATTACCGAATGTTGACAATTATTACTTGAAGTCCCGCTGAGAGAATCACAAGTATGCCAAGTGCGGTGATAAAAAAGATACTCCATGTGTAAGTCGCCTCTATGAGTTGGGCGTATCTAAAAACAGCGGATTTACTTAGAATATTCGTTAGCTTTTCTACAAATATTTTCTTATCTTTCTCACTCGAGAGCATCGTTGTGTCTTTCAACGCACGAAGCTAGGTGTGTTATGTCCCTTTGGTCCAATTCATTCGATGCTTCCCGCTTCGATGATGATTTATCGTTACTCCCAGTTCGTTGTAGTTTTTGCCTACAGATTGGAGATAAAACTTTATTATACTTATTATTATGATCAATTGATCATCGTCTCACCCCACTGCGGCAAATATGCTACAGATGTGTTGAACGTAAGTGAACAACATAACGTCACTGGTTACTGAGATCAATGTACTCATAGTTTCGCAAACGCAAGAATACGTTATGATGTAAAAGTAATATTTCTGCACGTCAAGATGATAAAAGTCAACAGAATTTGGTAATGTACGGGGTGTGGTACCGTTCCTGAGCAAAACGTCGATGATTTTTGGTATTACCGGTTCAGTCATAAAGATGAAAACGCCCAAAAATATCATTGCTGTTTAACCAATATTGATAAAATTATACAACATTTCGTTACTTCTTAACTTCACCTTCTGATACTTCATTTACCTGTATAATACATTGTTATCTTCTTTCCCTGCTCAGCGTATTCGTGAAGAATGTTAACTTCTCGATCCCTTGCCCAGACTTGCCAGTTCATGCGTATACGAGTTACCATCTTCAGTATCTACACATTTTGAAAAGATATTCGTTATCGATGCATGTCAATTGTTTCACTGGTTTTTTTTTTTCGTGGTTAATACGACAAACTTATGACTAACCTTCTGCGAATTTTGAATGAAATTAATCAAGTTTATAATACAAAGTCCGTTGCCAACCAGTGGTATAATGGAGTCGAGGACGATTTGCCAGTCTTCATGATGATTAACCAGAGCCACTATTTGCGGTAAAAATTGACAGATTATGAGAGTAATGTAAACACCAAGGAAACAACGTCTGGTGCGGATACTCTGATACGGCCATTGTCCGATGAGCGTCATCAGAGTTTTATTCAATCTGTAGTAACGGTGTTGAAAGAAGTCCATAGTGACTGCAACCAGCACTGCCGACGACGTAGAGACTACTAATGTTATTTGATAGGGATCTCAGCCCCGACAGTCGATTTTCCATGTTTTTCATGATTCTCACCTTAGAATTCTTTTCCACGGAATTATGTTGAAGTATCGCACCGTGATGGACGTGCAAATTGCTCGACATTAAAGTTAAGCGACGGCGATGCCGAGTGTGTAGCAACGACAACGCGCGTCATTGAATATTCATTGACCCTTCACGTCCCTTGCAGATAATAATAAAACTCTCCTTGTATATTTGCTGAAAAATATACTTGTACCGTTCCCAATTGAAACGTAAGTCAATTTCACTCCTCCTCTGCAATGCACGGGTAGGGGGACTTTGGACGAATGGTTCTTCTCTTCCGTACATGATTCATTCCTGCTTGGGTGAAGGAAACTGAAGTCAATGAAAAATCTGAAACATAAAAGTCCTCGATATCAACACATCGGTAAAATCATGAGAGGGTCGATTGTGAATATCGTCATTTCGTAGACATGGTATGTAGAACTCAGAACTCTATTATAAACTTCACATTGCAGTTCAACGCTGAAGCGAACACTCTTCGCGATGATTACCTTGACAAAATCGAAGTCGCGCGTATTCGCCCCTACCATCGATATTAGTTGTGTGGTTGGAAATCTTGAGTAAACCAGAACACAAAAATCGAGGTTGTAGAGATCGTCAATTTGCGTTAGCCTTTTCTGGCAATCTTCGAGCCATTAGAATAAAACGCTTTAAAGCGGTTTCCCCCCTTTAAAATTTTATACGGCAAGTCAGCATTAGTACGGATGTTTTTAAAGACATGCGGCGATGTGAACGGCTATTTTATTGAGAGGAATAAATTTGGTTACGATCAGGAACGCCGCAAGGTGATCCTAAAGGTCGAAAGTGTTAACAAATGTCATGACTGACCTGTAACTATCTACATTTTCTAAGAATAATTCTTAGAACTGTTGTATAAAGAATTAAATACCAAAGAGTTGTATTTTTTATTATTTTATAATTCAGTGTGTTTGGGGTGTTTTGAAACAATGAATCCTTCTCTGAAAAAACTACATTACAATCATCTTGCAAGCGGTCCTCAAATAATTACAATCGAACTTCACTTGTTGAGTCATTATTTTTATTTCTCATATCTCGGAAGGACGCGCTTGGCTCGATTGCGTCGGCTCGGAAAATTTCGGCATGCAGCTTGAAATTCTAAATATCACGAGCGAAGCGCCATAGTGGTAAATCGTAGAGTTACCACAGATTCTCGGTTTTCAAAGATGGCGAATAACGAGACTTAAAAAAAAAAAGGCACGCCTTATCAGCAGTGCGTCATTGAGCGATTCTAGGGAACGATAAGAAGACCTCGACTGCACGGATAAATCGTCACTGCTTGGATGACTGCTTATTCCGTAAAATTGCTAAATAATTTCGTCAGTTTGGAGGTCATTATTACCGAATGTTGCCCTCGGTGAGGCAATCATTTTTTTTCACTCGTGAAGAAATTACGAAAAGCCCGCGCCTAATCGTTCCCTAGCAGGTCGAGAAGGCTGTGAGAACAACGAATTAACAGTCGGTTACTTCCTCACAATAAGTCATTGTTTGGCGTCACTGAAAAACCATCGACGTCCTCAAGACGACTAGAAACGCAACCAGACGTAACAATCGATGTCGTGTCCAAGTAAAATCTACCGGTAAAGCGACACTTCATGTAAATAACTTATTATTATTGCTTCTAATCTGTACGTACAAAGGAAAATTTTCATTTCACAGCTTTCCTCTTTCAAAAACAACCGGCGAAGCAAGTCTCATCCATACTTCTGCTCGGTTGCGTACAAGCAAGCGACATACACGAAGTTCTTAAGACAAGATCCGGAAAAGATGATAAATCATCGAAGGAAGAATAATACATAAGCATCGAGAGAAAAAACACGAGTCACGTATCCATGTAGTGAATTGATAATTATCGTTCGTTTTGTAGAGGTTATCAGAGTTCTTAATTATTTATCACTGTCAAACATGCGATTTCGCTCACACGTAAATTATTTCGTATTTTATGTGTCGCAACTAACCATCGAATAAATATTGTGTATAGTTGGATTTGGGACGAATATTATTGCAATCAAGGCTGAATATCTCGAGCACGAACTGTCGTACGTCTGTTTCTCATTGAAATTCCGATCAAGGCTCTATATTCGTGTCGTCAATCGATAATCTGTGCGTTTTTACTTGTCATACCGAGCTATTCCAGTCATCTATGCAACATCCTGTCTCTTCCCCGATACACATCTCTATTCGCATCAGTACGTATTTGTGCCGGATACCCCTTCCAACAACGTATTTATTTTGATGAAGAGGACATGTTTTTCGAGACGTCGATATGTTATCGTCTGAGTTATCCTCAGCTCAAATATTATTTACGCGGTTTCGACGAGCAGGTCCTTCCTAACGGCCAGAGAATGAGTTTCTCGTAAGCGTGACTCGCCGATTCTCTTGAAAAAGGTATCCGCATTAGTTCATTATCCCCTTACGACATTCGCGGCATTGTTTTTGCCACTGTATCTCATAACACACTCAGATTTCACAGCCATACCGTTCCGAACGCTCCACCGAGAACTCGCGATCGGCAGCGAGGCGATTGAGCGCAGAGAAATTTATTTGTCCCGCGCGATTGTAATACGATCGGACATCGAACGAGAGATTCGCACGTATACGAACGGTAGCTTACTGCTGACCGCTACTAGGCACTGTAGCAGCATTTTCATCAGTATAGAAGGGTACACATAGCCTGTACAGGCGCGCTTAGTTGCACGACAGTAGTGGTGCATCGGCCCTGGCTCTGCCGTGGTGCACCGACGAGTCCCCCAACGTTTGAAAAAAACACAGTCAAAATCACTCTTTCCTTTGAAGAATCTGTTGTTCGGTCGGAATCAGGCCAGTGAAAGCGTGCAGGAAGCACGGAGGGCACCTCCCCTGATCGTAGTTCGGAGGTAGAAAATTGTTTTAACATCGGGTCGTAAGATAAATGTAGCAAGATGGAGAAGCAGGAAAATCACACCATGGACCAATTTTGCGGTTCGCCGTTTTGGGTGAGTGTTGACTCTATAATAATTTTTCGTACCGTTTTATCGTCCACAAGGTTATTGTGATCGTTGCTTTACCTTTCGATGTGTAAACAGGACAATAAACGCAACCTCGCGATGAACATTGTCGACACAAATAATTCTTAGTCTCAATTTAATTCGACCACTGGCATTAGTTGAGAAATCTTATTTCTTTACGCGTCTCGCACTGTTTACAACGTTGACAGCGGCCGAGATGGACTTTTCAGGGCTGAGACTCGATCTTTCTTCTGGAATCGCGCATTTTACCTTTGTTTTATTGTTCTTTTAGGTTACAAACTTAACTTGGTACACCGACGATCCGGACCTTACGGCATGCTTTCAAAACACAGTTTTGGTCTGGACGCCTTGCACATTTCTCTGGGTGTTTGCCGCTCTGGAAATTTACTATCTCTCGTGCAGCAAACGAAGTAACATACCTTACACATGGAAATTTGTTTCCAAAGCCGTACTTACTGTGGCACTCGTAATAATTAGCATATGGGACATCGGAAAGGCGATTAGTGCCAGTACTTATGAAACCATCTACGACGTGGACTACTACACGCCCGTCATTAAAATCGCCACCTTTGTAAGTACACAATTCATTTGGACTGTTATCGTCATCGTGATTAAGAGGAACTAAGAAAAATTCATTGCGCTGATAGAGTTTTTATCTAATAATAATTGATCAGTGCATATAAATATGTCAATCTCTAATTAATCAATGGTTGCACTTGATCACAAATCACCAATTTACCATTGTTCCGATCATTGTTCCGACCTTTACATAGAGGTGATTGTGGCTTTTATTTCAGACGTTGGCCGGTATTTTGTTACACTACAACAGAAAGTGTGGCATGTGCAGCTCAGGATTGCTGTTCCTGTTTTGGTTCTTCCTTGCCCTGTGCGGCGTAGTTCAGTACAGAAGTTTGCTGAGAGACTCAGATAATCACGTAAGAAACTAATTTGTACCCAATCAATCGAGGATTTTTTTTTTATCGATCAAGGGAAAATACGATCTTATGCATCACAATACAGTAACAATAGAACATTTGTTCAGAACAATTTGTACGGAAAATCTTTACAGGATCGATAATCAGATACATACAATTTTGTCATTGCTTGCCATTCCACTTAATTCTCCCATTTTTTTTAAGTCTACTTATTCTTCTGTGAAACTTTTATAAAGCTTGATGATATTGCAATTTTGGTTTAAGGTCGAACTAAGTATTGTTTGAATCTTTCAGTCTTACTCGTCGGGGTCCTACATGATATATTATCCAATAGTCGTGATAATATTCCTGCTGAACTTCTTTCCGGACGCAGAACCCAAAGTTTCCGAGTACCCACCAGTACGTCATTAATCGTTTCATACTTGTCGTAAATTCCTTGTGCACCGATTCGACACTGGTTCAATTAATGAAAATCGAATGTGCAGGTGGAGAGACCATGCCCCGAACAAAGTGCAGCGTTTCCTTCGAGGATACTTTTCGCCTGGTTCGATCCCTTGGCATGGAAAGGTTTCAAGAAGCCTTTGGAAGCGACGGACCTCTGGTCCATGAATTCCGAGGATATGGCAAAGGAGATAGTACCACTATTTGACAAATACTGGAACAACAGCTTGCGTAAATCGGAAAAGTAAGTTTACGCTTGAACAAAGTGTTTTGCGGTAGTGTCTTCTCGATCGCCTATAGACTTTTTAAATTTTTTATTTATTTCGTTTAAAAACTTTAACGAGTCCTGAGACCAGTGCTCAGATTCTCGCAAGTAAGTATTTCATTTAGTAATGAAGCTTTCGTTAATTTTCGCTATCGAGGCTGTATTGGACTTACTGTAGGTAAGATTGTGACGATATTCACAAGGCTTTAGCGTTGTTCATTCCGATTGGCTTTTATTACTGTCAAGGAATTCCGTACGAATTCCACTCAAACCGTATTGTTTTTTTTTCCATCCACAGTTCCCAAACGGCAAAGGCGTCCTTTCGCAAGGCATCAGGCCAGGTGGATTTCAACAACGGTCGCAAGAAAAAAGTCGCTTCGGTCCTGACGCCGCTGTGCAAGGCGTTCGGTCCCACATTTATTTTCGGTGCTCTGCTCAAATTGTCGATGGATATTATGACGTTCATAAGTCCCCAGTTATTGAAGTAAGTTTTCGTTCGTGAGGCAAAAACATAATTTACGGAAAATCATTAAACGAACTTGATGCAATATACAAAAAAAACAACAACAAAAATTTTGCGACATGGAAATGATGATGAAGCAGATTCATTAATGCAATCCGATTTCATTGTTGAATTCACCGCAAAATGGCATAATCTTGAAGTAGATGTGGAATCACAATACACACATTTCATCCGGAATATCTTAATTCGTATAAAAGAATTGTTAGTTTAATTTTTCGTTTCCAATCAATCTTTCTGAATCTTTTTCATATTTATTCTTTTTTCTCACTATCAAGGTTATTGATTGAATTTATCGATGGTCCAGACGAGACGTGGAAGGGATATTTCTACGCTTCAATGCTTCTCTTGACGGCCACTGTACAAACACTTGTTTTGTCGCAGTACTTCAATCGAATGTTTCTCGTCGGTTTGCGAATACGGACGGCCCTTATAGCGGCGATATATCGCAAAGCTCTAAGAATGTCTAACGCAGCAAGAAAGGAGTCGACTGTGGGTGAAATCGTCAACCTGATGTCTGTGGACGCTCAACGCTTTATGGATCTCACCGCTTACATAAATATGCTGTGGTCTGCGCCTCTGCAAATAACTTTGGCTCTCTACTTCCTTTATCAAATATTAAGGTCATCCGTTTTCGCCGGTCTGGCTGTCATGATTATTCTCATCCCGGTTAACGGAATGATTGCGAACAAAGTAAAGACACTGCAAATTAGACAAATGAAGAGTAAGGATGAGAGGGTAAAACTGATGAATGAAGTTTTGAACGGCATTAAAGTGCTAAAACTGTACGCATGGGAACCATCCTTCGAGCAGCAAATACTCGCGATAAGAAACAAAGAGATTCAGGTGCTAAAGGAGGCGGCTTATCTCAACGCCGGAACTAGCTTCATTTGGTCCTGCGCACCGTTTCTGGTAATCTCCTTTGAAACTTTGTCTCTTTTGGACTCAAATATTGTGGCTGGTAGTTTAAGAATAATAATTTTGAGTAGGTAGGGAATTTATGATAAAGCGTTAAATAATGATAATAATTGAAAATCTTCTTTGTTTTCAGGTGTCGCTCGTGTCTTTCGCCACCTTCGTTTTGATCGACGAGAACAACATACTGGACAGTAAAACTGCTTTCGTATCACTCAGCTTGTTCAATATCCTTAGATTTCCGCTCTCCATGTTACCCATGATGATCAGCAGCATGGTACAAGCATCGGTTTCGGTAAAGCGGATCAACATTTTCATGAACACGGAAGAACTCGATCCGAACAACGTGCAACACGATCAATCGGAGGGTAAGTACTATGCGATTAAACGAGCAATATGTTTCTGTAGTTATAAGATTATAGGATGTTGAATTATCGTTTAAGTTCATCCACTGATTATTGAGAACGGCAACTTCGTGTGGGATACGGAAACCGGAGAAAAGCCGACTCTTCGAAATATCAATCTGCAGATACAGCAGCAACAGTTGGTCGCTGTCGTTGGCACTGTGGGATCTGGAAAGAGCTCACTAATATCGGCTTTCCTCGGTGAAATGGATCGGACAAGCGGTAGAGTGAACACTAAGGTAAGACAAAAGTGAAGTATACGACCAGTCAATACTGAAGGAGGTTTATTGCCATGATAATTTAATTTGTTTCAATAACAAGAATACATTTCTAGTTAATTACTGAAGCATTCATTAGAAGACCGTTTACAACAAATAAAAATATGTTACATGTATTATTTTGACCCGAGAAATTACAAAAAAAATTTCACAACATTGAGGTAGAGAAAAATGTCTCGAGCAGTCTGATAAGTCTGGATGGTTGTGTGTTTGCAAAAAAATCATGGAAAAACGCACGACTTTATTCGAATATTTGTGTTCTTGAACTTTTCTTCTCTTTTGTGATAATCATGTATAATTTTTCAACCTTCGTAATTTAATTATAATTGCAATTAGAATTATTTTTGTTTGCAATAAACAAAAAACAGGGCTCGATTGCGTACGTTTCCCAACAAGCCTGGATCCAGAACGCTACGCTGCAGGACAATATATTGTTCGGCAAGCCGATGGACAAAGCTCTATACAACCGAGTTGTTGAGGCTTGTGCCCTGGAAATGGACCTGAAGATGTTGCCGGCCGGCGATCAGACCGAGATTGGTGAAAAAGGGATAAACTTATCGGGCGGACAGAAACAAAGAGTAGCTTTGGCACGAGCCGTGTATAACGACGCCGAAATCTACTTCCTTGACGATCCCTTGAGTGCTGTTGACTCTCACGTGGGAAAACATATTTTTGAGAACGTGATCGGTCCTACTGGAATGCTCAAGAAAAAGACCCGAGTACTCGTCACTCATGGAATTACGTACTTACCTGAGGTAGACAATATTGTCGTACTTAAAGAAGGTGAAATCACGGAAACTGGTACTTACAAACAACTGCTCGAGAAACGGGGAGCATTCGCAGATTTCTTGATTCAACATCTACAAGAAGGTATTATATTTTTATCGAGCTAGCTCGAAACATTTTTAGGATATTCCTTTTTTAAACAACACATGTGGTCTAAATGTTTTTCCAAAGTAATTTTAGGTACCGAACGTCTATAAATGAAGAGAAATTTATTTACATTACGTAATTTTCCTCGTTGACAATATGGGCAACCACTTTTGCAGAAGTTCCAACCCAATTGTATGAATATCGTTACGTCATAGGTAACAAAGAAACTTGTTTTATTTGGACTTCTAAAGTGCCCTATAGTCATATTTATTTTACAGTTGCCGATAAACGGTTCAAAGCATTTTAGGGCGCAGGGATTTTTATTTCCTTAGCAGTCGTCACATTTAAATTTAATGTTTATATAATATAAATAAAAACGGAAATTTTTCAAAAAAATTCGTGAGATTTTAAACAGACACTTTGGGAAAATTTGTGACCATTTTTTAAAGCAAACTCTTTTACGATACCGGTTAAATGTACTCGGTTTCATTGTCGATATTCATTAATACGTCATTATGTTTTCCATGGGACGAAGTTGGAAATCGTAAGTCAATGAAAAAGTAATTACACTTTTTCCGAATCTTTATGATATGCGTAACGTAGTGTCCTCGCAGTTTCGTGCTTGAGGTTTTTTAATACGAGCGATTGTTTTTGTTCGTGAATGCAATTAACGATTGATCGTATTGTAGCAGACATTAGGTGATTTTAATTTGATTTCATTATTTTCAGTGTAGCGATAATTTGCGTAACAAAAACTACCAACATAACGAGCATGATTTTCAAGCAGTTTTGTCCCGTTTTATAGCTGCCGATGACAATTTTTCCCTATCGTTATTAAAATAGTCGTTCGTTTCTTAAGAGGATATTCGGAAACTTTGTAACAGTGAGACCGGACGAAGATTCGGAGGCTGACCTGACGAAGATAAAGCAACAGTTGGAATCGACATTGGGAGCGGACGAGTTGCAGACCAAGTTGTCGAGGGCGAAATCAAGGAATTCCTTAACTCGTAGCGAGTCCGGGTCGTTGATCGAACAAAAATCTCTGAACGGTTCATTGCGAAGGTAAGCGATAAAAAATATTTATAATAATTTAAACTCCGTACCAAATTTCAAAACCCAGTGAAAAATCAAAGTAACAATTGCCTTCTACACTAGTCTATAACGTTCCAAAAAGATTCGCGAAGTAAATGTTCTTTATTTCCATACATTCAGTGCAAAGTGAAAGTTCAATACCGTTTACAGGCAACAATCGACTGAAAGTCATCACTCAAAATCGGAAAGTCTTCATCGCAATGCAAGCATCAAGGGAAGGGATTCGTTACAACCGAAGGTCGGTGAGAAGATCATAGAAGTGGAAAAGGCCGAGACGGGAAGCGTAAGCTAGCTATAGTTATTTCACCCAATTGGAAAAAATTAGAGAATGGTCTGCAATATTAAAAGCGTATGTTGGTAATGTCTCCAGGTGAAACTTAGAGTCTACGCGCATTATTTGAAGTCGATAGGATGGTTCTTGTCGATATCGACGATAATTATGAATGCGGTCTTCCAATCGTTCAGTATCGGTTCGAACGTCTGGCTGACCAGGTGGTCTGACGACAATGAGACGGTCGTCAATGGAACTGTAAACGCTGTACGTAGAGATACATATCTTGGAGTCTACGGAGCTCTCGGCGGCGGTCAAGGTATGTTCCGAAAAAAAATGAATTTCTTTACACTAATTTATACACAAATGTTGTCTAGACAATCTTCTTAGTTGTACACCATCGAACACGGAGCAATCGAGTCTGGCCTCCATATCGAAGCGATATTTCGATCGCTTGATTTTGTCGAACATCGCGCGTATCGAACTGTTTCTATCGCCCTATTTAGTTATAGAATCTTCGTATTTCGATCGTCGCCGAATTACGCGACAATTTTTAAAGCAGTAGCGTCTAATTAAACTGATTGCAACGTGTCCATTTCTATATGGCCATAAAATGGACCGGAAGATAAGAAACACGTAATTGCACAAAGCGATTGACGAGGCGGAATTCTAAATTCGCTTACTAGTTATTAACAATCCATGCTAGAGCGAGTGTGGTTTGCTGTGTCTAAACCAGAGGAACTGTTCGGCACATGTACTCAAGTTTGGCGCTAGACGAGCAACAAACACTTCTTGAGTAAGCGCATCGAGCACAATTTTTGTCGGTGCTGCGATAACTAGCGATATCATTCTCATCACCACTCATTTATTAGCTGCGATGCTATTCGCATGAATCCATATACTTCTTGATTTACATTATTTAGTCTATTTTAGTATACGTTTTCTCTATTGCCCTCACTATTTTATCTCCGTCTCTGATCCCTTGCAGTTCAGAATTTAGTATGATTTACAATACTCTCACTATAGTTATAGCTTGTGTGAAGAAACGAGGCAAGATTTGAGTCTCGGTGTCAATGCTCCATTTAAGCATGGTATTTCTTAAATAATGCAATGTTTATATTTTTCGCCTGTATTTTACATTGCATTCCTTGTGACTAGTGGTTTTGTACATAAATTCAAGGCCGTGTATGGCAAAAAAACATGTTTTTTGTCGCAACAAAATTAGTAATTGAGAGACGCGGTACTTTCATACATTAACAATCTTGGCTTCGGAAGGGCAATAATTTTTCCCTGAAAGATCACCCTATAATTCTGTGATTTACGTCCATCGCGTAGGAAACAAAAATCACAGAAATTCATACATTTCCGAATTTTTATGTCGACATCTCGATGCCGCAAAGCTGCAGCGGCTTTTCTGTGCCAAATCAAGAATATTTTTGAAAAGAATAATTGTAAAAATGACAACAATACGAAAAGGATTTTCGCAAATTTTAAATCAGCAGCATATGGACCATTGGTCCCATGTACGAAACTTTGACACTTTGAAACAACCGTGCAACTATCATGCGAATATTTTTGTTAATTACGTAAATTGAGTTGGTTACAAAGGAATATGAAATGAATTTTCAGCACTGTTTGTGCTGGCTGCGCAGCTGACGATGGCCGTGGGTTGTATGCGAAGCAGCAGACTGCTTCATACAGAATTATTGTTTGGCACACTACGAGCGCCCATGGAATTCTTTGATACGACACCGTCGGGCAGAATATTGAATCGTTTTGGGAAGGATGTTGACGTTGTAGACAACGTTTTACCACCGAACATTAGAGCTTGGTTATTTTGCCTGGCAGGGGTACGTGAGACGAATAGTTTTTCGTAGACCTCACAAACTTACAAACCACGAAGCAACAATATTCCATCACTTTTGTCTTTTCGCGTTTTCACCAATGTTATTTTTTTTTACGTAGTTTTGTCGTCTAAAGTCACAGGCCCACCAATATCGACGACTGTTTCCCGAATAAAACTAAAAACAAAAAAGGTATCGTAACGAAAAAGATTCGAAGATTAATTCTATCTAAATTCGATACGATACATTTGGATTACTAAAAATGTTTGGTACCGGAGGCAACAAAGTTTTTTTTTTTGCCAAGGAGAAATTATACCTGCGGCTTCGGTAGAGTTAGGATCCACATACACGTTGCATGGAACGCACAGACTCGAGTTTTGTGTGTATTGCAACTTAATGTAATAGAATAGACTTCCCGCTTCTAGCACCGTTTAACGCGACAGACACAACTGCCAAGTGTTTTTTTTTTATCACATACCACTAAAAAAAAGTCACTAAGTACTAACACTCTTTGCTCTATTAAAATTGTGGCTTTTCTGTAACGAAATAGTCTGAGACTTACTGTCGATCGTGCATCGATCGGTGGCATGTGAAGTAAAATATATTTCTTACCCATCACTGGTAAGTGGCAAGATTTCGTAGACCGGCTACCGAGGTAAATCGACGTAGGTTAAAAATGTAGGCTAATTCGCTCAATGTCTTCATTTTTTTTAACGCTAGGTAGAGATGAGCGACACTTCCCTCGGAGAGCCCGTTCGAAATCCTTCGTTACCTTCGATTCACTGATACAGAAATTGTCTTCGCAGTTCTCTCGCATAATGGAAATTTATTTATCTAATTTAATTCAACATCGTTTTAACTTTATGGCATTTTCAAGACTTGTTTTTTTTTACAGTATTTTGTACCTGTGATTTGCAGGAATACTCATCTTTGTGATATCCATATATATGGCGATAGGATCTATACGCGCTTCGAAACGATTATTCGAGTCTATCTTGTTTCGCGTACTCCGCAACCCGATGGAATTTTTCGATCGGACGCCGACCGGACGGATACTCAATCGATTCTCCAAAGACATCGATGTCGTTGATAACGTCCTGTCGCCGATACTGCGTTCTTGGCTGCAGTCATTGGTCTCGGTACGAAAATACCGTACTACACTTATTTATATCAAAACCATAGAATTCGTGCTGCAAGGACTCGTGTGTCCATTTGTTATTGCATTTAATTCTCATGTCCATTCGTGCTAAACAAAAGTTTCTTTGAATCTCATTTGTTCTAAGGTTTCTTCTGGGATGAAGAAAGGTTTCAGCGTTCTTTCATTCTCCATAAATTGTTAATGCGAACGAGAAGTGAATCTCGCTAAAGTTAAATGTTTATCGTTTGTTTGGAAAAGGTTGGGTATTCGTAAGGAATAATCAGAGGTAGGAAAAGTACATAAAAAAAGAAAAATTCATCATAACGACCCAGTTATTAGGAGTGTCAGGAAATTTCGTTCTATCGAAATTCTTACGAAAATGTACGATAGGTGTACCGATTTTAGCCAAATTAGCTATTACTTCATTCACATTCGCTTTTTTATTATATTTTTTACATTTCTTTTTACATTTTTCGGTTCATGTGCGATTTTTTTTACTGCAAAATTTCACAGAGACGCTTCGGATGAACAGATTCGATATTCATCCAATATTCATAGACCATAATAATATTCGCCCTCGATTAATCACTAACGTCGATCTTCGTTAACTTAATCAGGATATCGTACAAAAATATCCATTATCGCCTTCTAGGAATCGCTTCAAACCAATTGCTTTGTGCCTGAAACAATATTTAGATATCAGTCGTTGAATGTTATCGTCGAGTTTTACAGGTAGAACTAGATCATTGTGCTGATGAGTAGAGAGGAGTGGACAGCATCTTCACGCTCGTCGCGTTCATCATAAATGACAATTTTGCCAATTACATATGTCGATGTGTCATTCGTATCGCTCACCGAAAAATCATCTTTGTACGGGCTTTTTACACAATCTATGTCGAGGCGTTTGAGATATGGCCAAATCATTTTAAAAACATCGTCTCATTCTCCGAATCTTTCGAGGCTTCGACTGTACGGTCACGTTCAATGAATACTAAAACTAATGAAAATTAGTGTACGTTATTTTTTGTTAATTCAACGTTAATGTACATTTTTATGTAAAATAAAAATACCGAATATTAAAATTACAGATCCTGGAATTCAAAAGATTAAAATTTTTTCTATGACGTTGCAATGCACATGTGTGAAAAAGTTCAAAGAAAGTTTATGTGAAAAAGCTTCCAATTCCGTTGATTAATTTTTCAAAGAAGCGCTTTGGAGTGTAAAAATTATCGGGCTTATGGATAGAAAATACCATATTTTATTAGGCACATACACTAAAGATGAATATTTTTCGATGTCAACAACACGTTTTAGAATCGGGCTCGTTGATTTTTTAAATGTCAATTGAATACCTAAAATCTTTTTCATTTTAGTACACATTGGACTGGACTGTATTGACGAGCCTTCCTCAACGTTTAATTCGGCTGAGATCCTGAAATTCTGCACCCCACCAAATCCTCCAACTTTTTGCACGACCCGCCTCTCTCTAAATTCTTTTAGATAAATCCGAAGAACTCTTAAATCCCAAACCAAAAAAAAATTCTGAATGCACTTGAGAATGGCAGAGATTAATGGAAACCACATTTAACACTCCCAGACAGGATTTAGGGACCGGTGCAGAATCTCCGAAATTCAGCCGAATCCACTCTCATCCAGACTTGCAATGCAAAAGAGTTAAAAGAAAAAAAGAGAGCAAAAAAGAATTTCAAAGAATTCTCGTGTTCGGTTCTTCTGTCTCGTTTTGAATTTTTGTGGAATTTGAATAGCATTATTGTTGCAGTAATAAGCGTGTTTATTGCCTCACTGTTCATAAACATTGGCACGCTGAGATCATCGGAAACGTTGATGCGTGAAGCGTTGTGCAACGTGTTGCGCGGACCTATGTCCTTCTTCGACACAGTGCCAATTGGTCGTGTACTTAGCCGTTTCAGTGCCGATGTCGATACAATGGACTCAAAGCTACCGATGTCACTTATACAATGGCTACCCGGTCTGTTTAGGGTAAGCTTCATGATCGGTCGCTTCACGTTAAATTTCTTACTATGCGATCGTTTCGTGCATCACAATTTTATATACTATAATGGGAATATGTAATGCAAAAAAAAAAAAAAAAAAAAAAAGGAAAAATAATGCAGAAGGAAAAAATCGGCAATGCATATATCGAATGACATGTGATAGAGCTTGTGAGTGTGAATCTGTCGTAATCGCTGTATTATATTTATTGCACGGTCCGATTTTTCTTTTTCACGTCGTGAGTTTGTTAAGCCTTAATCGCTCGCAAACACGTACTTCCGTTGTACGATAATTTCTATTTTTTTTTTTTAATTCACATCAACGATGCCTCCGGATTGAAAAAACTGCCGGCTACAATGAAGACGTAAAATCAGAAAAATTAAGACTAAAAACAGAAAAAAAAATAATGTGAAAAATTGCAAAAAAAAAAATTATTCCAACGTTCATATTTCGGTGCGACCATCGCTTATCATACGCTCACGATCAGTGGACACAATTATACAAACGATTGCATAAACATCGATGAAATTTTATCGCATGTGCTTGGGAATGTTGACTCGCAGTAAGAACATGCTTGCGACAATTTTTTTTTAATTTTTTTTTATATTTTTTTTTTTAGTCTGTTTATCTGCGGCTCGTGGATCGTTGATCACCCGTAATTGTAGACACTGTTGTGAATTGTTGTCTCTTCACAAACGCATTCACTTCGTCATCGTCATCTCTCACTAATCGAATATGCATGCCACAGCAAACTTCACCCCCTCGCATAGCGTGAATTCTTGAAGCATCATCCCGACAAAACATCAACAGTAAAAATCGAATAAAATATCGCGATGAAATAATACAATTTTTAATTGCCTCGAGCCGCGGTTTTCTCTTGTCCGTCGTATCGACGATCCAATCTACATCCTCCTCGTCCTTCGATTGCGAAAATCTCAGGGTTTTTTTTTATTTTTTTTTAAATTAACTGGGCAACAGAATTTTCGGCAAATGCGTGTCGTCAACAGTTAAAAAAAAAAAAAAATTATGTTTGTATTATATATATATATACATATATCATTTTTATTCAAAATTATAAAACTTTTACTCAACTGTTTTTCAGATCTATCGAGAAAACAAAAATGAGTATCCGATTTTCCTTGTCATTTATAGCATCGCTGTTAATGATACGAGAAAAAAAAAAAAAAAAGAAAAAAAAGAAAAACTAAAAATTTATCCGCGTAAATTATCGCTCAAACGTCTCTGATGTTGTAGCGGTGGCGAGTTTTTTCTGCGATTTGGCTCCACAGCTGGGTTGTTGGCTGGCTGCACGCCAGATGCACCTTGTGATGCTCGAAGGGGTGATGCGTGCTCCCTTGACCTTCTTTGACACGACTCCCACTGGACGCATTATCTCCAGGTTTGCTAAAGACGTCGACGTGCTGGACACATCACTTCCCCAGCAAATTTCCGATAGCATCTATTGCCTGTACGAGGTAATTTCTTTTCACGAAAAAAATTGCTCGTATTACGAAGGGGGACGATGAAAAAAAAAACCAAAAAAAAATCGACTGTCTTCGGCACTGAGAAAAATTATTCCCTTATTCACGCTCCCTCCTAGCTTGGCGCTTTGCTTTTCAGCGTGCGTGGTTTTTTTTTTTTTTTTTTTGCCCACAGTAGAGCCTCTGTCTATATCCACCTTCCCAAATTGCACTCTGTGATAGGTTGTAAACTGTAAGGTAACAGTTGAGTGACCGATGGAATGAAATTCATGAAATCCTATTCTCATCGTTGCGACGAAAAAATTCGTTCCTCGCGTTAGAGTTGTCAGGCGGATTTCATATTTTTTTTCCCAGTGATTTCCGTCGTCGAGTTGCAAGGATTTTTTTTTCTACACCTAGATTTAGAATTTTGTTTTATTGCATAATTCATTGCGACGTAGAAAATATTTCATAGGATTCATCCTCTCTGTGCAAGCATAAATCTTATTATCGACCTTTTTCATCAGAGACTGATTAAAATACATACGTTTTTCCGTTTTTTTTTTTTTTTGTTATATTTCGATAAATAAAAATTGTCAACGTATCATTGGAGATGCTCAGGAAGTAGCACATGGAATTTTCATCGAGACTAATGATTATCACTTTTTTGTTTTTTTTTTTTCATAAATACCTCATAGAGCAACGTGACATGATTTTTTCTGTACATTAGTCCTACCGAATCCCGTCTGCGTAGATAAATCCCAGCGAATTTCACGAAATTCTATTAAGTTTACGGATTTTCAAAGGTACTTAAATGATCGCTCGTTTACCGATCGACTGATCGAGGAAAATCCGCTGATGCGTCGACCGACCTTAAGCAAGTTGCTCTATACACACATCTACTGTACACTTAGGGGGAAAAAATATCAGTACTTGTATAATTGTGTCCGTGAAGAACTTAGTGCCGGGTAACATAGCCAGATCTGCCTCTCAGCATGTAACAATGGTATTTAAAAATCCGAGCATATACGCATTACTGGCGCTTAGCTTAGCTGTTACATGTCCACGTTAATTGTTTGTATGCGAGTGTTTGTCCGTTGTTTTGTCCAGGATAAATATATTTATTGTATGAGAATTACGGTGTAATTGAACGAGCGCACAATTAAATGTTGGTGGGCCTATCGCTGACTAATTATTAAATTCACATTTTTTTTGTGTGTTCAGAGAGAATACATTATGCTTTGCATGATTTATCGCTTATTATTTGGTGAAAGTGTATATCGTTATCGTGATGTTGTTCATGCCCAATTGAGCGGCAATAAAATTCAGCTCAGTGGACTGTTTGTTTTTACAATTGGACTAACTTTTTAATCACAATTAGAAGTGATGAGCCTCAGCGTACGGAAATAATTATTTTTAGTTTAAAAATTTATTTTTTTATAGGTAGTCGCCACTCTAGTAGTGATCAGCTTCAGCACACCAGTTTTCGTTTCGGTCATATTACCGATCGGAGTAATTTATTACTTTATACAACGTTTTTACGTTGCCACTTCGCGACAGCTGAAGCGTCTCGAGTCGGTCTCAAGATCACCGATATACTCGCACTTTGGTGAATCCGTGACCGGTATGTCGTCCGACTTTTCTTTCGCACACGATTCGTTTGTATTCTCGTGGGGAACTTTGTTTCAAATTTCTGACCGAACAATTAATATTTTTTTTAGGAGCCCAAACGATCAGAGCTTACGGAGTGCAAAACAGATTTATCCTAGAATCGGAGAACAGAGTCGACTTCAACCAAGTTTGTTACTATCCGAGCATTATTGCCAATAGGTATTATATTTATTTATTTATCTTTTTTTTTCAACCTAATTTTGTCATTAATACTCATTCTTTCCATACGTAACGCGAATTAGGTGGCTGGCGGTGAGACTCGAAATGATTGGAAATTTGATTATCTTCTTTGCTGCACTGTTCGCGGTTCTGGGACGAGACTCTATGAGCGCCGGTCTCGTCGGTCTGTCGGTCAGCTACGCCCTTCAAGTGAGTATTGAATTTGCCTTCTCCACACTTTTATGCTTACATAAAAAATCGGCGATAAAAAAAATGTTTTTTTTTTCAGATAACTCAAACGTTGAATTGGCTGGTCCGCATGACGTCCGACGTAGAGACGAACATAGTAGCTGTGGAGAGAATAAAGGAATACGGCGAGACTCCACAAGAAGCAGCCTGGGATATTCCTGACCAAACTCCGCCAAAAGATTGGCCGTCGGAGGGTCGTGTAGAGTTCCGAGACTTCAAAGTTCGTTATAGGGAAGGATTAGAGCTTGTTCTGAACGGATTAACTTTCACGGTGAACGGCGGTGAAAAAATCGGCATCGTCGGCAGAACCGGAGCCGGAAAGTCCTCCATGACGCTTTCGCTCTTCAGAATAATCGAGGCCTCAAACGGAAAAATCCTTATCGATGGAATCGATATTTCAAAACTTGGTCTTCACGCCCTCAGATCCCGACTCACGATCATACCCCAGGATCCTGTCCTGTTTTCCGGTAATTTACGACTCAATCTAGATCCGTTCAATCATCACACCGACGACGAAATCTGGAGAGCTTTGGAACACGCACATCTCAAAGCATTCGTGAAGAGTGAGTGCATATAATTCAATAATGGACTCTTTTCATTTCTGGTGGAGGAAGCTGTTCACAAAAAAAAATAAGATTACAATGTCAGAGTACTTAAAACAATATAAAAGATCGAGAAATCGCAGTTTTATATAACAAATTATGCGAGAAATTTTGACCGTTTTAATTGTATGAGATGCAGACATTTTTTGTCTTGTGAAGAAAGGTTTAATTAGCACGTGGCTTTTTCATTCATTATAATTTCGCGCACGGCTTCCTCTATGAGATGCCCAGAATCGATCATCGAATTTTCTAAATTTTTCTATTTTCAATTTCAAATAGCAGCGAATCTTAAGAGAGATGGTGTGTAACTAATATAAATTTAGAAGTAGAATAAACACCTTAAAAGATAGATTTCAACGACCCAGAACACGGAGGAAAGAAACATAGTAATCATCTTCGTTTACAGGTCTGCCGACTGGTCTTGAGCACGCGATTTCCGAAGGCGGTGACAACTTGAGTGTCGGCCAACGCCAGCTAATCTGTCTAGCCAGAGCTTTACTGAGAAAAACAAAAATACTCATACTCGACGAGGCAACAGCCGCGGTAGATTTGGAAACGGACGATCTCATTCAAAGAACTATCAGACAAGAGTTCAAAGATTGTACAGTTCTCACGATTGCACATAGGCTTAACACGATACTTGACTCAGACCGGTAAGTATCATCAATTCTTTAATATATCTTTGTAGGAAAAAGGCGGTGTTGCGCACGCTTTGCGCATATGAAAAACTATTCTCACACCTTGTGCAATAAAATAATGTGTGATACTTGTGCGAAAACCATTTTCTTTATTTGTTTGACTGCAACACTCGGCTTTAACACGAGCGGCTTACTCACACGGACCAAAAAAAAATGTTTTCGCATTAGTATCACACTGCATTGGTTTAAACTTTTCTCCATGGTTGTAATTTTTTTTATTATTTTTTAATCTACTCTTATCTTCGTTCCAGGGTTATTGTTCTCGATAGAGGATACATAACGGAATTCGAATCCCCACACGTACTTCTCTCAAAGCCAAACAGTGCTTTCTACAGTATGGCGAAGGATGCCGGATTGGCAGCGTAATAGTCAGCGTACATTCGCGATGAACGATACAGAACGCTCGCGAAAACAGGAGAGACGGATTGGATGGGGGGAGAACTTAAATGTTTTGTCCCAACACAGTACTTATCCCCTGTACATATAGTGAAAGTATTTTCAGGCCAAAACTTGTCACTGACTTTTGCGAATTACATTAATCAAGCAATATGTACTTGAAATCTTAATCCGAGCTAAGTTTAAAGATGACAAGCTCGCACACATCATATACACTAAAAAAAAAAAAATTGCAAAAGTTTAATAGTAAACACCATGTAGTTAGAAAAATCGTCACAAACTACTGCCATTTTAGCAGCTTATTCTGCATCATAAAAGTAGGATACATCCGTTTAATATAAGATACTGTACGATGATTATTCCTTTTACGTAAGACAATCATTCTCGTTGATATTGGTATTATTTATTACTCTCGTTATTGTCGTCCAATTTCGACTTTTTAAATGTCCCATGATTTAACGTTTGTTTTTACTTCCCTGTCAATGAACTCTCGTTAAAGTATCCAACTTGCCAGTTGCACAATATTCGCCTACAGATTCTATAGTCTGAATCACAAAAGTTTAGTCGACAGTAGCACCACCCATCGACATTCGAATTTCTAATTAGTTACGTCCCATTGTGCGATAGTACAAACCGTAGTCGTATTTCTATTTGTGTTCTCCTTTATATACGCCTTTATTGTACTTATTATTTTTCAAATACGATTTACTATTAATGTCAAAAGTGTAGGTACTAAAGATTCGGGACGAAAGGATGTACCAATCTTCGGCGCACCTCTCATCGCTAGATAGTTTAATTTACACATGTTCCGAGTAATCAATACCGCGGCACTTTAATGAAAAAAATGAACGAACATGAACGAACAATTTATGAATTAGGTCGACGCGTCCCCGGGAGCATTCGACAGTGCACCATCATGCACTCAGGCTTCCTGCATGTATATTATATAAATATAAAAAAAAAAAAGAACACATCCACGTTAATACGATTATCTATATGAATATGTGTAGATAAAATTGAGAAATATGCCGGGATACGAAATGTTTGTACCTAACGTTTAATTGCTCAGTTGTTATTGTGACAAAGTACCCGTAAATTACGTTATACTGATATACGAGGAAAATAATACTATTTTCAGTAAAGGAAACAAAAAGAAGAAAAAGAGAAAAAAAAAGTAAAGAAAAAATAAGATGAAGAACGGTATTGAGGCAGACAAACGGCACACGCAAATGGTAAATCGAATGGAAAAAAAAAATCTCTAAAAATCCGGCAATAGGAACTTCGTACGCGCCGAAGTTGTGTTATTTTAGCATAAATCTAGGTGCCAGAAGGGGAAGTGCCTTCTTATAGTACGATCTGTGTAATGTACATATGTAAACTGGGCGCCTGTACAAGAGTGCAGCAAAAAGTGTTGTACTAGTTTGTAAGTATTTCGTAAAACAGAATGAAACGAAAGCAACAAAACAAAAAATGAACAAATTGAACAATCTTTTATGTATTTCCGATAGTTTTCAGATTTGTCAGCGGTAGATTTATCTCTCGATCCCTTGTACTTTATTCGTCATTCTTTATTATATATCTGGTCGAAAAGAACATTATATGTAAATTATTGATTATTAAACTTAAACGTTCGCGTCTCAATGTTTCATATACGAATTATGTTGCCCGTCTTTCCTTGATTCAAGCATTACAATAATAAAATTTCTGCCTTGGACTATCATGGTAATAATTGCGATATGATTTATTGATACCGGTGCAACCAGGTGTTGTTTGGTTCGTGCAATAAAGCAGTGTGCAATACCGCAGTCGGTAATTAAATCTATAATCATTTTTTTCTGCAGATTTTTGAATGTACGGTCAAAAGAAAAGTCTTGTTGAAAGGCGAAATGATATCTGCTTTGGATAAGACTTTCCTTTGACTGCACACGCGGAAATCCGTGAGAAAAATCGATCACAGTTTTCGATACCGACCGAGCTCCAAAACAACGGGCAGAGAGGTGTGCCTTATGGTCTTCAATGCACGTGCAATTATATCGACCGAGGTCGGATAATTAAAACTCTAATTTTCTTCAAGCGTTTTCATTTTAAAAGTTCAATTTTAAAAAATGTTGCGATGATGCGTCTCTCGATCGACTGCAAAAACTTAATCTGCATAATATAAAGTTCATGTCAAATAAATACAGTGATGCTTTTTTTCCATAGTTCAAAAGAGATTTGTTCTTATGTAAATGTACTCAGGCGAATCATGGGGTTAAACAATTGTAAGAATTTTTGTGGTCGGTAGTCGATAATAAAGATTGAGAGAATAATACATCAATGTAGATTGAATGTTTCACGATTGTCCGAAGATTAATGTTATTCTTAACGACGCTCGCATAGACAGATGTACATTTGCTCCCGGTCATCGCACATATCGTGCCTAATAAAAAGTAACAAAGCAAGAAAATCAATCTTAATTGGCTGTTGATTTAACCAACGTGAAACGCTCTGATGCAACACACTGTACGCGGAGGAAGACAGACACGAAAGAACAGAACGATAAAGATTCGGTTAAAAGAATTAAGGTCTCGTTCCGGAATAAATTCTTTTATTGCAATCGTATACTTTGCAAAGTTTTACGAAGCTGCTTTATAATTCAATTACACTCACCGATGTCGATGCCAACATTTCTGTTTACTGCCAATAAATTCAAACAGAATACATTGAACTACCGTTGTAAAGGAGCGAGCACACAAATCAGGCTCTTCCTTCCATTGCGTGTAAACCAAATGCTTATTTTCACTAAAAACTTTGTTTCCATAACGCTTCATGCGTTTTTGGTAAAATTCAATGTCTCTCGGAAAAAAAAGAAAGCAGTATAGCGTGTATGCACATAAGGTACATCTGACCTTTGTGCTTTCACATTCACATTTAATACTTTGGTACTGTGTTGTCGTTTTTATTTTTATTTAATTTTTTTTCTTTCTTTTTTTTTGTAATTTAATTAAATATCAATTGAATTTAATTCACGCTGCCACGCGCGAGCTTCAAACTACGAAGTTAATTAGTTTTCTTCGATTCTTCGTTATTCGCGGCGTTATCAGCGATGGCTTTTTGTTCCTTGCCGGATGTCAATTCGGACTCCATTTCGCCACTAAAACCGAACTCGTTGACTCGCGAAAGATCGGTCTTGTAGATCCAACGTTGATACAAAAATATAAAGAATACTATGTCGTCGCGGAAGCAGCCTATTCTGTACAGCGTTGGCATTTTGATTACAAAGGCGAATATGTCGTCTATAAATGTGTTCAAAAATTTATAAGACATCATCCGCCACGGTAGATGCGCCACGCTCTTCAGTTTGTAGTTGATGAAAAGTTGTGGGGTCATCATGATGAAGCCGAACGTCAATAAGAAGCCGTACAGCATGTTTAGAACCCACGAGTACCATCCTTTGTGCTCCAAATACATCAACGAATAAATAGCGTATAGAGCGAGCAGCGGATAAAGTGCCCACGACAGATACCTAAATGCGAGCCTATCGTATTCCTTCGTCGATGACTCCACGTACGAGCCCTTGTCACGGAATGATAGTTTTGGGAATACACCGAGAATCTTCGATTCCCGATTCAGACTTATATCGACGACCTTGTTGATCTTCCATATCTCGATACATAAACCTATGCCGCAACTTATACGGACTACTGTGTTCGTCTCGTTGTCCAACACGTACAGCAGGACGATGAGTGACTGAAACACGTTGAAGAAGACCGACCTCACTGAGAGTCCCTCGAGCGATTTCCGATTGTTCCAAAATTGAATATCTGCAATAAATGGGCAAAAAAATGTTTAATGTCGAAAAGTTTATTTTTCTTTCTTAATACATGCAAGTAAGATCCTGATTTATGTTTTTGTAAAATGAGGGCGAGAAGGCACTTCTCGTGCGAAATGTGAAAAAAAATTATCTTTCGATTGAAGATTAAATTGAGCGTGAAGCGCATCGATGATTTTTTGGGGCGTAACTTACCATTTTTAAATGCCAAGAACTCAAATATACTGTGCAATATTGAAATGGCTATAGTCATTCCAAGTAAATACGGATTCGTCTCGAGAATCGTTTGCTTCAGAGTGTCTTGATCGCTGTCATCCTCGTCCGCCGTGTCTCCTGCGGAATAGAGATTTCTTAGTAATAAACTCGGGCCCAATGTATCGAAACCTTATTTCCACGCAACGACATACGAGAGATGGAACGAGAAAAAAAATGTCTACCCATAAATGAAGAAGTCCACTTGTTTCTCATAGACTGTGCAGCGTACAGCTGCCACTTGAACAGCGACAGCGGTTGATACGTCAAGCGTAGCTCCAACGTCGTTATCGTGTCGTTTAACGGATAATAATCACGCTGCATATTCCAGAAGTCATTTATGAAGATCGGAGGCTTGTACATCTGCCCGGCTTGCACAAAATCGATATCTGAATCGAGACGATTACTTCATTAATTAGGAAAACAAGCGTCTATAATGTGGAAATGCCAGATATTGCCAGAGTCAGGAAAGTACTTGAACCACTCACAATAACTATAAAATACATCCTATACATGTATTTTATAATTAAAATCTAATTTTTTGACACAAAGTGTCGTCATAACGTAAATACGTCACGGCCGGTTTTAATGTCTAATATTTCAACCAGAAGTTCATTTCCGATGTAACTTTAGTTCTGGAAGAAAAAAAGAGATTTTCAAACCCGAACAAACTTATTTCCTGTCAATCGTCGGAAATTTGAATGAGTGGTTTCCTAATTTTCATAATCAACAGCGTCCAAGTCACAGCAACCTGACAGTGGTTAATAACTGGAAGAATCGAGTTAAATCTCATTATCTCCCCGACCTCTTCAAGATTGCATTACTAACATTCATCAAGAGGAGGTGGGACTTGACCTTGGACCCAATTAGTCTGGTCGGTCACGAAATTTATAGTTAGATTAGGATGCCAATGCGAGACTATTTCCTGCTTCATCACGTTAGCTTTCTGTAAAGAACACGAACATCAGATTACTTAAATTTAAACGAGCCTCTAAGAATGAAGAGCAGACTGAGGTGCTGAAGGAAGTTTGAGAATTTCAAAAGATTTACCCTTATTTCCTCCTCAGTGGCCGATGTTTCACCCGTCAACAAATTGTGTCTCTTCTCATATCTGATTTTCTTGAATTTGTTTATCATCTTTCTTCCATAGGACACTTGATTACCGGCGTAAGTACCCTTTCCGGCGTTTGGGTCGAATGATTTTCCGCTCCTCGTTACGTAGACATGCAGAAATATCGACCCGTTTTTCTTGAGTTGTTCGGTCGGAGTAAATTTGTGCGTAATTACTCGGGTGCCGTCGTTGTATGGTCCGCTGCTCCAATCACCATATATAAGATTCTTTTCGGACCATGCCAACATGCTCAGATCCGCAAACCTATCGAACGTCTCTGCCTCGGAGACATATATATTAAGGTCGAAGAGAGTACCATTTTCAAAAATATTTACAGCGGGTACTCGCGCAATGGGAGCGCTAGCACCAGCCCTCGCACTCAGATCCCCCGTGTGAGCTTGAGGTTTCCGGAAGAACGAACTGATAAAGTAAATAACTAATGCCCTAATGATCAAGGATTTTGTAACAGCAAAAAAGGATTCCCATCGCGATGGCTGGTACTGGTTTCGTTGCTCTCCTGTTTCTGCGCTGACCTGAAACATTAATTTGTCAATATAAGTTTATGCTACAGCTACATTGCTGTAGAGCTGTACTGCTAAAGCATTGTGTTTGTTTTACTGCGAATAAACTGTTAATCTTGTACAGTATTTCGGATGCAGCCAGAAATTCAGATTGGAATTAATATTTATTTATTTGTTATTGAATAGGAAAAACTATTTTACATTTTACAAATAAACAAAAAATTTAGTTCGAAGATTTTATAAGGGTATTCCATTGCATTTTTAAACAACCAACAAACAATTATTGACATTGAAACCATCTTTCACTGGAAACACTTGCTCTGCAAATTGTTTTTAGTAAGGAAACAAGACATTTTTCCCACATTGTAGAATGCTGTAACTGGTGAAATTTACTAAAAAAATTGTTCCTAACATTTTTATTCGTTGTTGGAACTGAGAAAAAGGATGCAATAACCTTGTAGCATAATAAAGTGTTTCTTTAGCTATGCGAAACTTGCCTAGTGTTTGTTGAAAAAAAAAGGCATTTTGGTCTAACGAGTCTATTTCATAAAACTTTTAAAAAAACTTTTGAATAATAATTCATGGACGCTTTCCTTAAGATGACTTGCTCAAAGATTTGTAACAAGATTGTTTATGAGAGTTTGAAATATAAATATAAATATGTAATATATTTATATTATATGAAATATAATATAAATATGTATGTGAAAAAATGTACGATATAATCGCGGCGCTCTTCAAATTTCCCTCTGAAAATCCATTTTCGTAATTGTCAGGTTTATTTTGGTATTTTTAGGTGCCGTCGTTGCCTGTCGCAGGAACAACGAGTAACCTCGTGACGGCTCGACGGGACGCAAAGTGGTGACTAATCCGTGTGATACAATTTATTTAAACATCGCGCGATCAAGATGAATTCGTAGAGAAATTGTGTTACGAGGATTAAATGCTTGATGGAAACTAACGATAATTTATGATTGACAACTCCTAAATTGGCCGCACGTCCCGACGGGATTTTGGGCGAACTTGGGCGAACGTGAAACTGTTAATGAAGCAGTGATAGAGGTTAAAAATACTTGACACACATCTCTCTCCTCGTTATTCGATTCGGTGACGGCGACTTCGCCGTTTCCTTGCTGTTCTTCCATGTTCTGTGTTACTTCTTTCTGGACACGGTCTTTGCCGTCATCCTCGGTGCCCGCCATTTTTCACGTACGTGTTATGTGTTCTCCTTTTTTAATTCACCGAATAAAGACGAGAAACAGAAAAACGAGAGACCCGAGGTGCAGCTGAGCGTGCCGGATATGACGAGTGACGAACGACGATACGCTGCAAGACTCGTGATTACGCAGTGCATATGCACGAGCGACGAGGCTGAATCTGCCTCCCGACGAGGCGGGGCAGCGGTATTCCGATATTCCGGCCTTCTGATTGGCCATCGCGTCGAGAGTTCCACACAGAGTCCGCGCTGTGGAAACTTGCCCTGACAAAAGTACTTGTCGAATTAACTTCTTCGTAACATAACTATTATCTTTGCATGCTCAGGTTGGTTTTGTATTTAGATTGACCTAACTAGTGTTCCGAAATAACGTTTTCAATTGACACAATTAAAGTCCATATTACGTTATAGAGGAAAATATGGACGAAATAAGTAACCTCATAATTCGTTGAATTTTTATATTTTTCAGTAAAAATAAATAAAATCAATCGTCGTTGGGATCATCGGTAACTAAAGTCTGCAAGGTCACACGTTATGTGAATGCGTCTGAAATTAAAGTTCATCTACAAACTCTATAGGGAAGACTTCCATGTCCACACTCATCATTAACCTCCTCTTCGCAGTCGCTCTAGTAAAAAAATGCTTCATCAACTAAGTTGATATTGTCCATAAAGGTATTATCAATAACAACCGAGCTATGGTTAAAGAAGTACGGTCATAATTTTCTAGTTTCTAAGAAAATATGAATGTAAAAGTAGTTATACGACGCGTTTGTATTTCTGTAATTGGTTAAAGCACAATCAGTCGATAAACAAACATTAAAGATAGAAAAAAAAGTATCGTCAGCTCGCGGCGACGACTCGAGAAAGTTCAGTCGAAAATCTCAATAAAAAAAAACGGTAGGAATTCTCACAGTCTGCGAATCGTCGATCGTTTTCTCGAGCGGTAGCATTCAAAAGCGTCAACCAATCGTGAGAGACTTGTGTACGCTCGATGTGCTCGTAAACACGCCGCCATCATACTGTAACGCCATAATGATGCTATAAGGCGACGGGCGGTTTGGTCTGCTCCTTCGGTGTTCCGGGGTAAACATTTGTTCGCGAATGTAAATCGTTGTGAGATGTGATAATATCAAAGTTTTCACAATAGTGGCACGTTTGATTTCCGTCGAGGATTGCCGAAACTTTCGTTCCGGTGAGTATTATATCTGTCGTCGATTGGCGATTAATGATTCGCGGATAGATTGTAAGTGGTAAGGTGCTCGTTCCGAGCAGTCGCTGCTGTTGGCTGGTGCAGAGAATGTCGACGAAGAGCGCGAGAAAGAACGAGAGCGATTAATAGTGAGCGCGAGGCGCCGGAGAAAGATAAAGCGAGTACTAGTCGTAGCGATCCGAAAAGAAAAAAAACCATCAGTTCAAGCCAAGTGAGAGAGTAGTGTATGCCACAGCTACGCAGAGGCCACACTCGATTGGCGGATCTTTGGTCGCGAAGCCTCTTTTCCTAAAACTTCTGTATGGCACTCAGACTGGCGCCTCGCGCGTTACCATTACTACGTTCGTACTTCTGTGCGTTAAAAAAAAAAAAGATACCGCAATCCTCGTTTTGCATCTGTACAGTAGTGTCGGATCGTGGCCACTTATCGAGCGTTACTTGGATAAAGGCGCCTTGCAGCACGGAAGCTCAGCGATGACGGTTTATGGCGGTTTTAGGTAGCCAAGTCGAGTTACCATCGATGCACTTTCGTACCGTAAAGGACAATTGCCCATTATAGTAAAAACGAAGATTGGACTTGTAACGGAAATGCGCTTGTAACACACACGCACACACACGCGTATACAATAAAGAGCTGCAGTTCGTATCGCACAGTAAACGACGGGACCGCTCCGACTACTGCGACGCAAAAATACCGCGAAAACCATCTTGTAAATCAGGTAGACTTTGATAGCGGCCCTGTCGAGTGTCTCGTTCTCCGCATACGGTCCTCAAAATTCTATCTTCGTGTTAAAGCTCTCAAAGAACGATGCGATCGGGTCAATTTAAAAAATTCTTAAACAAGGGACCTTATTGTCTGGCAAAACACTCGAGCGAGTTTGACTACTCACAGTAGCTTCATGCGTACTACCTTTTTTTTTGCACTTGTTTTTTTGTATCTACCCGAGCCATATTTTTCATATTTAACGCCCAGACTTTTTATTAGCTACATGTAAGTCTGACTGTCTTTCGACAACGAAAAATAATAATTCTGTACGTGATCTCAAAATCGCTCACGTGACGCCATTCCGAAAGTATGTCGATGGATTGAAAAGAAATTCTTTTTGGCCATTTTTTTTTTGCAATCTCCCGCGCATTTTTTAGTCACGAGTGCGGAGTCAAATCTGACAGCTAGCCCAACCCTCCGGACTCGTCTCCGAGCAGACCAATCAGCTTCACGCAGAGGCGCACTGACAATCCAAAAATATTGCTCTCGCAGATATCAATCGCGTGTCGAGGTATTTTTTTTTTTTTTTTTCCCTTAAATATAGAGCAAAAGCGTAAGTACCGCGATGGCGTCGATCGGGGACTCCGCGCAGTTTCACCGAGCCGTTCGATCTTAACCATACGATTAGATAAATTTGTTTGTTGTGCTCGATGACGGCCGGGAAATCTTGTGGACGCGCAGCGGCGGGGCGTCGCGCGAACCCGTGACGCGATTCCACGGACGCGGGTGTATGCGCGTTGAGTAAAAAAAAAACACACAATATTGCATCGTGGTAGGAAGCCATTTGTAACGACTACAGTGTTTATCGGCAGGTACTTGCGTGTGCTGCGTATTCGCGGACGCTGGCTCGATTCAACCTCCCCCACAGTACGGCAATGAATCATCCGCACTCGAAAATATCCCTCCTCAGCGACACACTTCATATAACCTCAAAGTACCGAAAGTATTTTTTTTCGCCCAAGTATTACCACGGCCAGTTGTTTGTATTTTCTCATCGGAAATAAATGATTCCCGAAGAGACGAGAGACGTTGAGAATGGATTCGTGACTTTGGTATAAAAATTTTTATCTACGAGCGGCGATTGAGTTTTTTTTATCATTGAAGATAACTGCACTAAATCGAACTTCATTGTTAGCAAGTCTCTGTCAGTCAGCTTGGGGAGGAGATAATTATTCGCTCTCACAATTTCGTTGTCCAAGCAAACCTCCCTGAGTGAAGTTTCATGTATCCGGAGGGACTTTTACAACACCGTATTGCATCCTTGCAGAGACTATGATGATCCTTTAGGGAGACAGAGACATTGTTTGCTTGTAGATTTCATTGTTTGAGTGAATTTCTTTAAGCAAAACTTGCACGATACAATAACAGCTGTTAAAATTCACACGATACAATAACACAGCTGATGAAATTTAGTCCCGTGCAGATATTTTCAGTGACTCGAAGTTGTTCAATTTTTTTAAAACTATTTCTTTAGTAATGGATTTTTTACTTAACCATGATTCAAATATAGAATGTGTCTTGTTACCGCTCAGATCTATTAATTGCAATAGGAAAAACTGTGCAAAAATTAATATTTAATTTCAATCAACATTTAACATTGAACAATTAATTAAGTCAGAGACTGTTTCAACGAGTTATTTATATTGTTTGAACTTCACCAAAGTTTTCTTGTATATTCATGAAGTACTTTATTTTCAACGCATCTAAGCTGAGCTCTTCAAAGTTTGTGCAATCAAATGACGCAGCCTTTACAACATGATGAAATTCAGTCTCACGCAGATGTCTTAAGGTCCATATTGTTATTATCGATAACCATGAGATATTTTCACAGGAGAGACGCGAGGTATAACGACTCTCGGAGCGCGAGCTACCGACAAAAGCAGAATCCGTAGAAGAGATCCCACGGACCCGTCAAGATGGACGACGAAGAAGGATCGTCGAGTTCGGGGCCGATGTCTTCACTGAACAGTCTTTTTTCCTTTACGAGTCCGGCAGTAAAGAAGCTTCTGGGCTGGAAGCAGGGCGACGAGGAGGAGAAATGGGCGGAGAAAGCCGTAGACTCACTGGTGAAGAAACTGAAGAAGCGCAAGGGTGCCATAGAAGAATTGGAGAGGGCGCTTAGTTGTCCCGGTACACCGAGCAAGTGCGTAACGATACCGAGAAGCTTGGACGGCAGATTGCAAGTCTCGCATCGCAAGGGCTTGCCCCACGTTATTTACTGCAGAGTATGGAGATGGCCGGATCTCCAGTCGCACCACGAACTGAAACCTCTCGAGCTGTGCCAATATCCGTTTTCCGCAAAGCAGAAAGAGGTCTGCATAAACCCTTATCACTACAAGAGAGTGGAAAGTCCGGTATTGCCACCGGTATTGGTGCCGAGACACTCGGAGTTCGCGCCGGGTCACTCGCTCCTGCCGTTTCAACAGCTTCCGGAAACGACGATGCCGCACAATGTATCGTACTCGTCGAGCGGCTTCAACGCCGGTACAGGCGGCAGCGTTAATCCCACGTCACCGATGTCCTCGGTGGGCTCGGTGCCGAGTCCGGGAAGCACGACGTCGCCGAATCCCCAGAGTCCGTACGGGACGAACGGTCTACCGGAAACCCCACCGCCGGCCTACTCGCCGCCTGAGGACGGCTCTCAGACGGGACAGTCACCACCTCCGGATCCGTCGGCCATGGACACGGGCAATTCGTCCGAGGTAGCGCCGGTATGCTATCAGGAGCCACCGTACTGGGCGTCGATCGCCTATTACGAATTGAATTGCCGCGTCGGCGAGGTCTTTCACTGTCAGTCCCACTCGGTCATCGTCGACGGCTTCACAAATCCCAGCAACAACTCGGACAGATTCTGTCTCGGACAATTGTCGAACGTCAATCGCAATTCGACGATCGAGAACACGAGGAGGCACATAGGCAAGGGAGTGCATTTGTATTATGTCGGCGGCGAGGTTTACGCCGAGTGTCTCTCCGACTCTGCGATTTTCGTGCAATCGAGAAACTGCAATCATCATCATGGCTTTCATCCGAGCACCGTGTGCAAGATACCGCCCGGTTGTTCACTCAAGATATTCAACAATCAAGAATTCGCACAGTTGCTCTCCCAGAGCGTGAATCATGGATTCGAGGCGGTTTACGAACTCACGAAGATGTGCACTATTAGGTAATAAATTTGTTGATGTGCTTTGTTTTATTAGAGATTTGACAGTATAGGTGTTATAAATTTTCTTTTTACCCTACGCAACGACTCGTACAGAAAATGTCCTGGACTAAACATTATTTATTTTTATTTTTTTTAATACACAATTACACGCAACTTAACGAAACAAATAACAATGACTATGCAACGAAAATTGAAAAAAAAAGAAAGAAGACCAAACGCGTAATAAAATAAAATAAATTGGAGAGCGAAAAATAATTTATGAAAAATCCAGCAGTTTTATCCTTTTGACACACAGCGTCGACAATCTTTTTACGATGATTGATAGACGACGTTCGGAATTTGTAACTACATCGAATCTATAGAGTAATCGGCGCTCATATACGATTATTAAGCAGAATGTACATCAAATCGTGCATTTAACGACCCTTTAATTTTTCCATGGCAGGATGTCATTCGTGAAGGGCTGGGGTGCCGAGTACCATCGACAGGACGTTACTTCAACGCCGTGCTGGATAGAAGCTCACCTGCATGGACCTCTCCAGTGGTTGGACAAGGTTCTGACCCAGATGGGTTCGCCACTAAATCGCATCAGCTCTGTATCGTAAAAAAAACGTCCGACATCATAAGAATATTCTCAGCGAGGAAAGGAAGAGAAAAAAAACTGTTCGAGGACGTAGTTCTGGTATTTCGCAAAGAGGATGGACATGGCGCAACGAGACGGCTGGACCGTGTATTGCCAGGCAATGGATGCACGCCAAAAAATTTTTTTTATTATTTTTTCTTACTCGAGTTATATAAATAACTACATTGTGCGAAGTTTTTGCAAATTATGATAGCGGTGAGTTAACACCATAAGGGAGTAATCAGTTGTATATACGCATAGATAATACGCCCTTTTGGCGTTAATCGCAACGATAAATAGTTCCCTAGACTATCCTCTTTAAATCGGCTTAAATCGGAGCTTCACGGAAACGGGACATCTGCCATAATGAAATATTCTAATATTGTTTACAAGCCGAAAGCCAACAGTTGTCGAACCAACGACCAACATTGAATCGCTCAACTATTGAACGGTCGTTATCTCGGCGGCGCTATTGTTAATCCTTTTCAAATCATACGCAACGATACGAGAACTACGAAAGACAGATGTTCCTTCGCAAAAAAAAACATGTACTATACAGTAGGAAATCTACTTTGTGTTTACTTGGTAGAAAAAGACTGGCATCACACAACCAGAGAAACCTGAGAAAATCTCCTTGAAGATTCTTACAGGAGGATAGCCAGATTCGCAGCGGGGTGACTGATGAGTTCGCCCGTACGACGAAAAAACCATTTCGCGTACCTTACGCTTCGATTACACTTCGTCGAGAGAGACTTTATTATTTCCGTAAACGACGAACGAAACTCGACCGCCGGCAAACTGCGGTGGCGTTCGGCTGCGTGTGAGATTTATTATATTTACTTTCGTAACTAATGACGAAGATAAATACAACAAAAGAAAAGCTTAACGCGAGTGCAAATATAGAATTATATTTAGTGTAAGAGAGCCGTTGATAATAAAACCAATTGAATGTAAAGCACCGATGCGCGTGACAAAAAATTGTGCGCGAACGCGTGTCAAGAGGACAACGAAAAGAAAAGAAAGGTCGAAAAAACAAAAAAGCCGTACAACTTTACAGGCTGTTATTTAAGAAGAAAAAATACTATTATAGTAATATAAGTAAGTTTATTCGACACTAAGGAACGATATTTTTTAACCTATTGTATGTCATGATATTTTATTTTGTATATGGCGTACGATGGAGGATTTATGTGCAATCCTTAGAAATCTTAGCGTCGAATTTTTTTAGTGCCGTCTCATAGGTTTTCTTTCATTGAACGTGGTGACGAGACGAACGACGGAGAGTGCGGATGTTTTTTGAAATTTTTTTTATTGGACGATTGATCAATAAACGGGAAGCAGTTCGACATTGTAAACTGTTCCACCGACTGTGCGCGCGTAATGTTCGTTTTCGTTGAGTCCAGTGATGCGTGATTTTATTCCAAAACTGTTCATTTTGTTTTGTAATTATGTGATTCGATTACGATCTCCAGTAACACTTTAAGACCGGGCACAAGAGTACTTCTTCGTTAGATATCACCGGTGTGATGTAACGAAAGGAAAATTAAAGGAATTTCGAGACATTCGCCCGACGCTTTGATATTGTCTGGACGCAGTCTCGACTCGTGAGGAACAGGATACTTTCTGCTTCCCGTTCTGCACGTGTGACTCTTACAAAACGATAATAATTTAACGCCACGGTCGAAATGGTACTAACTCGATTAAGAATACCCTCAGATGCCTCTACATATGGGACAATATAAATACGATGAGCCTTAAAAAAAGTGCCACTCTGACCTGAAACGGCCTTTCGACTAACAAGGGCCTTAACTTTACTTGGGTACATAAATCTTATTATACGAAATAGATCTTATACTAATTAATTGTTCGCAAGATTACAATGCAAGACGTTGGACGCCGATCTCATTTCGAAGATTTTATGACAAGGCGAGGTACAATGCTATTCATTATCACCTGGTTTACTATCAGTATCGAGGATATCAAGGAAGACATTCTGTTTTAATTCGATAATTATCCTACTTGATATCTTCGATCCTCCACAACATCTCTGTACTATTTCTGTCTTAAATTAAGTAGAATTCTACACCTTACTGCAATACTTCAGATGGTATTTAGGGATTTGTCCCAGTACCAATAAAAATGCGATCTGTCCGACTTAGACATGGAGCAAAATATTCAACAAAATTAAAAAAAAACACCCAGGCATTAATGAACAGCAATGTACGTAGATATACATCGTATTCAATGTTTTTTCGCTTGTTACAAACGAAAGTGATGTACGTTTTATTTTCTTCTCATTTTCTTTCGTGTAAGTCGCGGATCGTATGTAGTGCTGGTTCTACGTTGACGATTAAATAATGGAAACGTAAAACAGACAAGCAAATTTTGCTTGATAGAGTGCGACAAGATTGAGCGATGGACTTTGTGAATGTCGAACGAGAAATGGATTTGTCGAATTATTGTATCGTCCAGATCGCAATACTTTTTTTTTTCTTTTTTTTTTGTAATCTTCACGCAACAATGCGTCGAACGAAGCTGCGAAATTAATTTCTCGAAAAACGCGTGTGCGCATGCGACATTTAAGGCACGACACGGAAGAATGAAAATGAATACACGTTTACTTTTACGCTCGATAATAAAAAAAAAAAATAAACCCGAGTATAACATTATACAAAGGTCACTGCCGCTTACTAAACGATTCGGTTGCCCGAAGTGCCTAGCTGTGATTTTTAACTCTCAATCTTGTTGAAATCGTCCGTTCATGTTCAGCAACAAAATTTGAGGACGTTTGCAGGAAGTTTGCCAAAATGAAGAAACAAAAGCTGATAGATGATAGGATCTTTCTTGCGAGAAAGCAATTTGCTATTCGTGGTCATTCTTGCGAAGTAACTGAAACAACAAAATAAATCTGTAATGCCAAATTGCGCATGCATTTTATTTTCTTCGCATTGGTCTCTCGCGGAACGGTGAAACGATTTGAATGATTCGTGGTGATGTACATTTATTATGTGCATATATATTATAGCTTTAAATTAAAAAAAACAAAAAAAACATTGTTGCAAATAGGATTGATTGTGAGAGTGTAAATTGAATGGCAACGCCCAACCTGGCGTTGTAAATTAAATCATAGACGCAGGATATATATTAATACATTATATTGTTGATATAATCGAGACTTTCTGTACTTGACATCGGTGCGTTGCCGCGTTTTTTTTGTTTTTTTTTTTTTATATAATACGACACGCAACTCGAAAAGTGTATTTTGTGAAGCATTGCCGTCATGTTTAAAGAGGCGCAGCGAACCGTCTAATGTCCCGCTTGTGCAAGCGCACATTCTTCGATTATTCTCTTCGAAGAGAATCTAAATCGTTTTTAATCAGATCCACGCTGAAGGATCGTCGTCGCTACAATTTTAACCAATTATTATCTTCATATTCCAATAAGCTGAATATTGCGAGCCGGCTCTTTCGAGCTGTTGAAGGATTCGTTGGAGAGAAGTGGAATTGTCAAACGAAGCGAGGAACAGAACTGTTAAGTTACACAAAACTAGATGTATAGATCATTAAGGAGGATCGGATAAAAAAATCTGGTTAAACTGAGCATTACTATTTAAGGGTGCATCTCACACGCAATCCCAACGAGAAGTTCAATGCGTTCAAAATTTCAGTACTTTGCCGTACGCCAAGAATCTGATAAAAATCAGCCCTATTGATGAAGTCAAGTTCTTTGATTTTTCATGATAGTGCAGACACAAAACATGTAGAATGATTAACAAACGATCTTAAACAATAATTATTTGAACGGAAGTTCGTAAAACTTCAATTTTCTTAATGTAGGTGTTTTTCTTGATTTTTTTTTATTCGTATGAATTATTTCAGAATTTTTTAACATTTCAAATTTTTTTTGTCGACAGTTTTGAAAAAAAAGCTATTCACATGTACCAATTTCAAACGTGTTTGTATGTCGATTCGATAGTACACATGAAAAGTTTCAAGGCGATTTAGGCTTGGAGATCCGTAGTTTTGGCCTTAAAAAAACTTGAAAAACTAAGAAATTTAAAAAAAAATGGTGGCTTCAAGGAAATCAATTAATAAGTTCGAATGGAGAAGGAAAAGGTGTATTGACTATTTGTTGAGCGCTTCTTCAAGTGACACGTTGATTCCTTTTCGACACTATTATTATAAAAAAAAGTAATGTCCCTTGGACCTCGAATATAGACAATTTTTTTGCAGATTTTGAATTCACTGAATTTCACCTTTAACTGGGAATATATGAAGCGTCCTTAACGAAATTCTTTACAAAAAGTCTCGTGCATAAAACGATATCGACGTTGTCGCAGGATAACGACAGAAAAAGAATTGAATATTCCGAGCTTCGAGACAGTGGAGAAATTCGAACGATTGAAAGTCGCCTGAAAAATTTCAACAAAAAATTATATAAACCATGATGATAAATTTTGAAGTAACGTGCCTTTCGACAAACTCATTGCCGCTAATCCTGTCTCGAAAATTTAATTTTTTTTCGTCTGAAAAATTCTGCTAGACATTTTTTTTCAAATTTAATTCACCAGACTACATTGACCTATCCTCTTTAACGTTTGAGCTTCTGCGACGTTCAGAGCTGAACAAAAAACGTGCCGTCTCTAGATTGTAACTTGTGTATTAAGATATTGACCTACCAATGACACACCTTGGAATCCATTCCAGACTGACTTTGGAGCGATTATTTTATTCCCTTATACATTGTACTCCCTCGAAAATATCCGATCGGCCATACTCGCTTGTACAAACGGAATTATTTCCGTAGACGAGATTTCCGGACTCACATTGCCAAGCGAACTTAAGACGTCACTTGAATTTGAGGCTCCTCTCGTTGGACGCTGTCCAAGTACTGCGTTGTTGCTGAAAAGCACATTATTATTATTATTATTATTATTGCGTCGATAACTGTTTTAAACGTAACGTGTACGCATAAATAATAAGTACCTTACCTGTGTGTGCACGCGACGATGAATCAATGGGGGTCGTTCGTCGTCGAATCTTCGTTGTCGTACGAGTCCTTTATAAACAATTTTTATTCGAAGATCTCTTTTTTCTAGTTTGTCGAGATACTGTGTCGATAGGATGATTCTTTGCGAAGAGTCACATTGAAGGTAATTAAGAAAATTGTGAAATACAAAGATGAACAAAAAACGAAGCAACAACAAAAATAAAAATAAAAATATATATATATATATATTACGTTGTAGTTATAATATGGGGAAAAAAAAAATTATGAAGTCTGATGATTAAAGTGATCGTGTACATCTTGATGAGTAGTATTTCTCATTTAATCCAACTGAACAATATTTTTTATGTCCCACATGCGCGACGCAGAATAATTTCTTATTATGCCGATAATTCACATACCTATACAATGAGATAATCGAGCACTCAATTATGCGGTACTACGGTACAGGTTCCTTTTTTTTTTTTCTTCTTTTCGATAAATGGTGGCAAATGCCATTTGTGCACTATAAGACGCAATGTAACTCGAGTCTTCGTTTGTTTAATTTTTTTTTTTATTTCATTTTCAGTTTTCAAAATTCATCTCATTAATTTTTATTAATTCTTTTTAATTTTTTTCTTTATTTCTCGGCCGATACCCGTATTACGTACAGTGATTTGTAGATTTCTCTAAATGTTTCTTTGTTTTTGTTTTTTTTTTTTTTTTTTTTTTTCCCACTAATTTAGCATGTAAACGTATATTTACTATTTAAGAGACCGACAGAATGGTACATCTCTTCATCGTCATGCTTCTTCCCCATTCTTCATCTGCTCTTTTTTTTTTTTTTTTTCCTCTCGTTCAATGGAATTAGATTAATGTAGCTGTATCGTTAATGTCTACACGCAATTAAATACAACGTGCACATCACGTTCGACGTGAGAATATTCCGAACGCAATGGATCGACTTCGTTTTAAATTAATTTTTTTTTTGTTTGTTCGCTTTCATCTCAATTTTGGAAGCGTTTTCGTTAGCTTCCCGTGTCGATGGATCGATGTTGTTGTTGTTTTTTTTTTTTTTTTTTTTCATAATAATGCGCGATACAGTCGGTTGCATTTTTCAATATTCACTCTAATCTACGTTACATTACCGATAACGCGTATCATTCTTAAAAGTAAGAAGACATTTTTGCCATCCCGCATCACACCATATTCATGGCTCACCTGTGTGTGTGTTCGTTCGCTCTGCTCTGCCGTGCGGTAGTTTAAAAAAAAAAATTAAAAAAAAAAAAAAAAATCTGGATTTTTTTTTCTTCTTCGAATAATTTGAGAACAGTTGTTGCACGAACGAGATCGTATTAACCGAAACGAATGTCGACTGAACGTTGTTGTTGTTGTTGTTGTTTTTTTATACGTCTTAAATAAAAGAGGCGAATATCTGTGGTCAAAGTATTCGGGGGGAAAAAAAAAAAAAAAGATTTTTTTTGTTCTTCGAATAATTTGAGAACAGTTGTTGCACGAACGAGATCGTATTATCTGAAACGAATGTCGACTGAACGTTGTTGTTTTTTTTTTATTCGTCTTAAATAAAAGAGGCGAATATCTGTGGTCAAAGTATTCGAAAAAAAAAAAAAAAAAAAAAAAAAAAAAAAATAAACACTCTTTAGATTTTTATTTGTTCTTCGAATAATTTGAGAACAGTTGTTGCACGAACGAGATCGTATTACCCGAAACGAATGTTGACTGAACGTTGTTGTTGTTGGTATTTTTTTTTTTTTTTTCCGTCTTAAATAAAAGAGGCGAATATCTGTGATCAAATTATTCGAAAAAAAAAAAAATAAAAAATAAAAAATAAAGAAGCGTCTAATGACATCGTCGTTGTGTTTTCTCGACAGCACTGTGTCAGGGCTTGCATGCATGTTTTTCCTTTTCTTTTTTTCTTTTTAAATTAACTCGTCTACATCTGTGTGAGTGTGTGTACGTGTGTGTGTGTTCCCTTAGAAATGATTGCAGTCACAGTCAAATTAAACGCCCCCTCTCTGCTCGTTTCCTTCGCCTCATCTATAGATAATATATACATTATAGTTGTTGTATATATCGTTTAACGTGACAATTAATATTTCATCGCTCTTTCCACCCTATTCATAATTCGGACACGAAATATGGCCAAGTTTCTTGTTGCCCTTATTTTTTTTGTTTTTTTAATTTGATATTTCATTTTGCTTCGTTCTTTATTTTCATGATTATTTTTTGTTTTTGTTTTTTTTTTATTTTTTATTGTTTCCAAGGCTGCTCGTCCGATAAACCTCAGAGGACCAAACATAACGTAAAACTTACATCCCCCCCCCCCCCCCGCAAGGTACAAAAGTTACAGAAGTTCGTTACTGAACGAGACAAATAAATACTTAATATTTTAATAAATAGCTTCCTCAATGATTTTCACCCTTTTTCCTATGACAGCTAAATATGATTGAAAAAAATAAAAATAAAAATTTATCATACGATTCATTGCGTTTTCGACTCTTTCAATAGTCCATCGATTGCGATTTTGTGATCGTTCAGTCGCTCCCATTGATCAATTTATTTTTCTCGGTGATTATTACGAAATAAGAAAAATTAAAATTAATTAAAAAAAAAATGACAAAAATTATGATCTTCGTTATGTCCCGAGTGTCCATCGATTGAATAAAATATCGCGAATAAAAGTATAATTTTCGTTTACATTTGAATAATCCCGTGAATCTCACGCTTCGAGTCAGACGCGAAAATTTCTAACGTTTCCGAATTAATGTTCAATGTTCTCTTGGCAGGGCGTCCAGTAGTTTGATGATTTTTTTTTCTTTTTTAATCGTCGCTTCGTAATTCATTACATTAATTTCAATTTCATTTTTTTTTTTTTCGTGGTATTTATCTGAAGTGTGTGTTTTTTTTTTTTTTTCATTTTTCAATTCGGCCAGAAGTCAACGATGACTACATGCAACGCTACCCAATACGTCTAATTGAAATAATGATCGTTCCTCGCGAAGAGGCATTCACACCTTGGTCCACGGTCACTCGGCATACAACGCCTCCACTCACGCGATTGCACTATTAATCTATGAATATAACAAGTATAAGTTATGACATGTCTAAAAATCTTGTCAGTTGTCACGCAAATCGAATTTGTACTTTTCTCGGATAGATTGGGTGAGATTGCTCGATGCTGAATAACGCAACGAGAACATTACACCTGACATCCTACAGAGCCCTACCAAACACCATTGACAATGGCCCGATACCGAGCCATTGTCGTTTTGTTATTAATGCACGTTATGTTGTTTTTTTTTCTTTCGTTTTCTCCGTTTTTTTTTCCTTTTTTTTTAAGTTAAGTATAAACAATGCCCCGAAAGCGTCTTTTCAAGACCGTACAAGAGCTACTGTTCAGCCCCCCTTCCCCTCCCGACCAATCGGACAACAGCCACGTTAGTTGTTGTTGTTGTATTATCGTAACGACTTAATATTCTTTCCATCAGACCCTAATTAGCGAGCTAGGTTCTTTCCCGACATTCAATACCCGATAAATTAATTAATTAATTAATTTAATATTTGTATTTTTTTTTAATCGTTCATTTATCGTTCAATTCGCGTGGAAATTGAATGTCACAAGATCGTTCGATATCACAGTCGTTTTTCAATTATTTTAATGTATTTACGTATATCACTTAATATGTTTATTTATAATAGGTATAGAGCGTATCGTTACTGATAAATACAGTTATAAAATATTGTATGGGTGCGTCTCAATGCCACGCGTACAGCCAAAAGCTCGCAAGTTTTATCCTTTTTTTTTTCTCTCTTCCTTTATCCTTTTGCAATAGTGTTACTTTTTTAGCGACGCTTTCATTCGTAATTCCACTCCTGTAACTGCAACCGTATTTTCATTTCTTATTTTATCTGTATCTTTTTTTTTTTTTTTTAATTTATTTATTTAGCACAACTTTGGGAGCCATTCCTGGTTCTTCTTCCAGGGTGTCTTTATTTTTTTTATCCTACCATAGAGCAAGTCACACATTTCCTTTCTATTGGGACAAAACGTCTTCTCGTTTTTCTTTTATTATTATTACTTTTTTTTTTTAATACGTTTTAGAGATGTTGGAATGAAAGTTATTTAATTCGTGAAGGGCGGCGTGCAGTAATGGATACAAATTGCGGCGGGGCTTTTACAATATTAATCGATAAGTGATTTTTTTTTTTTTTTTTTCTTACACGCTCACCTATCAGTACTGATTCTCTGTGGGAGAAAAATTAAAATACGTGAGAGTATCTTCTCGTACGATTATTTTCCGCTAAGTCGAATTGGGTGCGACGATAATATTGTTTCAAAGAAAAAAAAAAAAAAAATTCGATCCACGCGCAATCAGTCTGTTACGGTTTTTTTTTATCTCACACACGCATTGCCCACCAAATTCATTCGCAAAACTTCACAGTGAACGCGGGACGACGTACATGGTCGTGAGTCACTCGTGTTTCTCGTCGATTGTTAAACGCTCGTGAGGAACTTTTGGTCGCGGAAATCCGTCAGTGAATGCGCTCTTCGGGAAGCAAGTGTAAAAGGTACGGAAAATCGTTTGAAAAGTTGTTGATTTTTTTCATCCTTTTCTATTCCAAAAGAATATCAAGACGTATAATCCTGCATCCATTTCTCAGAGGTCAAGCGTCGAAGCCCTAACAACGTCGTGTATTGTTTGAATCGGGATATTCACGAGTGACTCGTGAAAGTCACGTCGCACAATGTCGTTCGATTTTTTGTTTTACTTTCTATATCTTCCTTCTTTTAATCTCTCCCTCCCCATCTCCTTTGCTCTCTCTCTCGCTTTCCCTTCGGGGACGGCAAAACAACAGAGTACCATTCGTCGACAAAGCATAAATTCAAAAAAGAGTGTTTATAGAACTTACGTTTTATGCGAATTTTTATTGGCTCGCGTGCGTTAGAACCCGTGGCGAATCTCGATATGCGCGAAACGCGATCTCCCCGGCAAAAACCCTAAAATCGCAGTCGATATCCCGCGACGCGAGGGATTTATTCAGTTTCACTAAAACGAAAAGTTACCACGGAGATTCTCACCATTCAATCTCGACGAAGACAATGGAGTAAAAAACAAAAAAAAAAGAGAAAAAAAAAATTAACGAAACTCGCACTCGGCAGAATTTCGCAGACCGAGACGCCAATGCTCGCCGAATGCACGCTCGCCGTTTACTCGCTACAAATTTAAATAATCGAAGCCACAACGAGTTTCCCATAGTCCCGACAGGAGTTCTAACAAATTGAACTAAATTTTCCTTTATCTTTTGTCATTATTATTTTCTTCTTCTTCTTTACCTACTGTATTGTTCGTTATTATATTTTTTTTTCAGATTAATAACGGTCAATCGATTTGATTCATTAATGACTATTCTACATGTATTTGAGATTGATGCAATTTAGCTAATATTCAACATATCCCAAAGTCCATACTCCCTAGCGTTACATTTTTTTGTTTCTATTTACTTATTTTTTCTTTTCGCTATTGACGAAGACAACATGAGGGCTGCGCTCTTTTGTCGTCAAGGGAATTGGACTCGATTCGCTGTGCGCGACTCTCGGGATCTGTTAATACTTCGTCGCGTATGAATAAATGTCTTTGGGGGTGTAGTGACGGGGTAATAATTGTGTAGTGGTGTTATTCAACGTGATATTTTTTGTGTCTAAGGACTCTAGTTCACAGGCAGCCAGTAAATGTGAGTCAGTGTATTATTTAAATATCTGCTGTGCAGTCCGTCTGTAATCTCGTAATTTGTTTTTGTAAACGTATTCGTTTGGCTGGGTTGTCCGTGCCGTGCAGTGTGTGTGTGTGTGTGTGTGTGTGTGTATGTAGCATAGGTTTTTGTGTAACATAGGTTGCTCTTACATATAATTGAATTTGCATGTAGATTAATAATAATGGTCGCAATAGTGGTGAACAGATTTAGTAATAATGATCTACTTTCCCCACCAGTCAGGACCGTTACCGCTACTGCCATTATTAGCGGAGTTGTACGACGAATTATTATAGTTACCACCGTAGCCTCCTCCGTAACCACCTGTAACGAGATAATACAAAAGAATTCCATTGAGCATTCCACGATTCCAAAGTAGCCTCATCAATAAATTGAACGAATTTTCGAGGCAGAGTAATCTATCGTGTGAAACGAAGCCCATCATTTTCATTCATTACAGTATATTTACTGGATAAAAAAAAATATCCCCATTATTCGGAATGTTAAAAAAATTAATGAATAAAAAGTCAAAGAAATAAAATTAGAAGTTCAAAGGGGATAAAAGACTAGAAGTTCGTTGGCCGAAAATTCTTCGAAATTTCGTTTTCTATTGACAAGCCGAAGATTGAGTTATTTGTTTCGCACGGCTTATAGGATGAGAGTTTTAGGTAAACGAACCTCCGTATCCACCGGGTCTACCACCGGGCCCGTTGCTACGACTCCCCATTCCGGAACCCGGCGTTTGACGGTAATCCCTGGCACCGAAGCCACTGCTGAAGCGACCTTTGGTACTGCCACTGCCGCCGCCCGGTCGTCGAGCGCTGCTACCGCCGGAGTGTCGCGCTTCCGAGAACATTCCCTCTAACCAGGAAGGCAACTCCTGATTAGCCTCGAGCAACAGCGACACCAAATCGCGGGTCAAATTGTGGTTCTTGTGGTTGAAGAATGAAGTCGCGAGACCTGCGGATTATGAAATAGAAAAACGTCCATTGTATGTTAATGTTTCATGAATTTAACGAAGTGCAATGTTTCTATTTATTGTTCCTCAGCAGCATCGACGTACCCAAGTTTCCCATACGTCCGGTACGACCGATTCGGTGCACGTATTCCTCGACGTCACCGGGCAGGTCAAAGTTGATCACGTGTTTAACGTGCGGAATATCGAGACCACGAGCTGCGACCGCCGTAGCAACGAGGATCGGCGCTTTACCAGCACGGAATCGTTTCAGTGCGTCTTCACGCTCGCGCTGAGATCGGTCACCGTGGATACTCGTCACTGGATATCCCATGTGGTGCAAAAACTCCTCGAGCATGTCGGCGCCCTTCTTTGTTTCAACGAATACGAGAGTGAGCGACTCCGCACCTGGAATCATGATCAACATTTTTATTATTATCATAAGTAAATCGTCCTTAAAAGTATAATATTATTAAAATGAATTCTGTTTAGAAGCTAATCATTTCTGAAAGTTTACGGATAGAGTATGAAAACGAAGATACGGTTGCACATTCGTTGGTAACGATCTCGCGTTGCACAACAATCTTTAACTTACTCGGCTCGGTGACGTTGCTGGCCTGCAGCAGATCGAGCAGGTACGACCGCTTATCGTGCTCCTCGACCCACACAATCTTCTGGGTAATGTTCTCGGATGTCGAGCCGACGCGGCCGACAGCCAAGAAAATATAGTTGCTGAGAAAGTCTCTGGCCAACATCTGAATTTCTTTAGGGAAAGTTGCGGAGAACATGAGGGTTTGTCTTTCGCCAGTCGGTGGCATAGTGTCTTCCTCAACGATGCGTCGGATCTGGGGCTCGAAACCCATGTCCAACATACGATCAGCCTCGTCCAGTACCAAGTATCTGCAAGTATACGTGACACGCGATTTGTGTTAATTCATTCGACCGATCGAGGCGTTGTGTGCATTTAACCCTTTGTGAACGAGAATCTAGCGAGGAACGTCACTGAGCAGGCATCGTGACCTGAGATGTGAATACAAAATTCGAACCACAATAGCACACTATATATTGAACGATTTATAGTACATTACGATACTCATGCACAATTTTTTCTGACGAAAAAGTTTGCAGCACGCCCCGAAGTCAAGTGTTGCAATCACACGAATTAAGAAATGCTTTTTGGAACACGTATCGTACGATATTTTATTTCAAAACATGAGAAAATTAATGTTTTATGCACCGCCATTTTCCTACTGAGTGATATAGAACAGTACATTACGATATTAGTGCACGAAGAAAAAATTACTGAAACATAATATCGTTGACATTACTCTTCGAAGAGTATTTTTTTTCCAAATTTCAATGTAAATTTTTTTAGATACAGCGGTTTTGACACTGCTCATTGAAAAGTCTCGTTCCTCGAGAATCCTGTACCCAAAACCTCAATGCGAAATAATTATCAGTGGTAGCTGCGGTTCGTCGAATCTCTCGCTTATTACGGTTGCTTACCGGCAATTGTGTAAACCGATCTTGCCACGTCCAAGCATATCGGCTAGACGACCGGGTGTAGCGACGAGTAGATGGCATCCGCGATCGAGCTCGCGCATTTGATCGACGATGTTCGATCCACCGTAAACGACCGCAGGTCGCATACGCGACCGATAGGCAAATTTACGTGCCTCATCATATATCTGGGTCGCAAGTTCCCTGGTCGGTGCCAACACGAGACCCAGTGGATACTGCTTGCGTCGGCCGGAACCGGACTGAGGCGGTGGGGGACGAGGTCCAGACTCGTAGATCTGATTTAATATTGGCACTAGGAAGGCCGCCGTTTTACCAGAGCCTGTTTGAGCACAGGCCATCACGTCTCTGCGACCGATTATGATCGGGATCGCGTACTTTTGGACAGGTGTCGGCATGTCGTATCCGGCGAGTGTAATGCTGTTCTTTATAATTTCGGTCAGCTTAACCTCATCAAACTGAAACAGTAACGATTCGTACGCAGCATCAGTTACCGATTATCGAACGAACTAATATCGAAGTACGGTAGAACCCAGTTTATCCGAGGTAATATAAGGAGAGCGCACGTTGGAAGAATTCAATCTGGAATAACAGAACTACTATCTTATCTTTTTATCCGAGTTTTTCGTATCATCCGAACCTACGGTTCGTTAAAGCAAAGGGTTTCGACGAGATGAATGCCACGGATAAGCCAGGTTCTACGGCACGAAAGACTTACGATGAGGTTTTCGAGTTTCGTTACTCTACATTATCAAAGATTCAATGATATTCGAGCGAAGCTCGAAGGTAAGAAAAAAAAAGCCTTTTTGTCATTGAAGTCTTAGAGCGCAATATCTAGTCTCTGATATAAGTTTATTCGTTATTTCCTTCCCCGCGCCGAGCGAGTTATTTAAAGTCCCCGATCTTGATTTCAATGAAACAACCGTGATGTTAGCAAATCCGATAAAACTCACGGCTGAGATGTGTGCTGGTATGTTGTCACCGGTAGCCTCAACGGGGATATCCTCGTATTTGCTAAAGTTGATACCGGTGTTTCCTGTACCGAAGAGTTCGAGCTCAAGTCGTTCATCCCTCGTTGTGGGAATAGTCCAATCAACTTCGTTACGTCCGCCTCCACCTCCTCGACCACCGCCGTCTCTCTCGTCCTTCCATCGGTTTCCGCCTCCGCCCATTCTCTGATCGTTTCGATTCTCCTGCCAGCGATCGTTTCTCGGGTCTGGCCATGCGCCTCCGACGCCTCCACCGCCGCCCATGGGACGATCGCGCTCGGCATTTCCATAACGATAGTCGCGTCCATTTTCCTGGGGACGCCTGTTGCGTCCACCGAAATTTCCGAAATCAGCGTCGCGATTGTTACGGATGTCTCTGTACTGGGAACCACCGGAACCCTGATATCCACCGATGTCACCACCTCGGTCACCACCCTGCTCGCGACCACCACCTCGGTCTGTGAAAGGTCTCGAATTGGGAGCGTGTTGATCCTCCCCTCCGGACGGTCCGTTACCTGAAAGTTTAGCAATTAATCTACTGTCTTTCCCTATTTTCTTAAATTTATGTTTACTTGACGGAATCATTGATGGAAGAGTCCGTGCCTGCTCCATATCATGCATACGTTAATCCATATGGAACCATTTAGTAGAAATACTGATTTTCAAATAAAAAATATATAAATAAAATTTGTCATTACAGATTTTAGCATCAGCGCAATTTCGTCGACTTATGTCGCATCGTTCTTAAATTTTTATGCCAGATTGCACATCTCAATTCAACAAATGATAATTGTGTCGCTTATTATATTTATATATATATATACATTATGTCTTGAGTATGATCAAATAAATTTCATGCGTATCAATGAGATTTTAACAAGTACATCGATTGAAGGTTCAAACAAGTTTTATTTTTACCACAGTCACTTCCGGATTTATTGCGTAGATGCGGTGGTACGTATCGGCCCCCACTCGGTTGGCGGGAACCCTGCAAGTCCAGACCAGCTAACTGCAAGACGAAAATACAAGTTTTTTCAAGTTGCCTGCCGGTGAACCAAGGAAAATGATTAATTGTCCATGTAATCGTCAAACAGGATGATGAGGCCTAGGAATTGAAAATTCTATACAAGGCAAATATCTTTCGAACCTACAACTGTATCAGGCTATGCAACTATCGGTGCTAACCATTCACCTTCAGCTCCAAGGTGAATAAAGTTTGTGGAACATTATCAAAGAAGAATAAAATTCGTAAAAAAAAAAAAACAAACAAACAAAAAAGTTATCACCTAAAATCGCGAATTAATGGTTCAACGATCGATTTTTTTTCTCCGAAAAATCGAGATGGAATGAAACACGCTTTCGTCTCTAACGCGAGGAGCCAGCGTGCCCCTGTCCATTTTGACTAACCCCGTTAGAACGAGCATTGAACATTGTGAATTGGACGAATCTTCTCACGGCCAAAAATCAAATTTTCCGATGGTCGGGTCAAACTCCGACGAGAACATGATAGCTGAAATTTTGTCGGTAAGATCATCGCGTCGAGGGGTGGAGGGAGTCGAATCATTGAAAGGTTCGCCTAGAAAAATTCACGTGTCGCGTTAAAAATCGCGAGGAGACGATCACGCTCGGGAGCGTGCTCTTCCCGGAATTCCCGCCGCCATTACGCGAATGGACGTCACGGAATTTTTCGTTTGTCCCTGCCCGACGCTAGTTTCTTAACGTACGAGTAGCGAAACGAACGTCCAGCAGAATTTACGGCAGTCACGAATTACATTCTTGAGGAAAAGAGAATTTTTATTTATGAAAAGGGAACGAAATCGACGGTTACTCGAAGTGGGGGAATGGCGGATAGCAAGCGCTTGTCAGAGACGTTAGTCATGATATTTGAGTGTTTCAACGTTACCTGCTGCTCTAGACCTGATCCATTCTGGTTGGCTGCATTACTCATATTACTCCGCCTCGGTGCGTAGTTTTTCGTAGCTCTGCTGCAGATTACTCTCGCTTTGTAACTTTTGTTCGACGAGAAAAAAAATAAATATGTTCTTGACGAATTGTTTGTAACGTTGATATCGAGGGATATTGGTAAAGCACGCTCTCTCGGCACCCTTGGCTTGCTCTGCGCGCTATTATGACACAAAGGAAACTCGAAGACTGACTACGACCGTGAGCGAGTGAGAGAGGCCCCTGGCCGCACTTGACGTCGACGCAACGAAAATGGCCGAGAACCGAAATATCGTGGGTTCACAAGATGGCGACGACACTATTTCCGCTCGAACCGAAACACTTGGGTGAATTGTATTTCCACAGAACGCGCGCACTTACAGGGGGCACTCTAAAGTACCGATGATCATTCGCGCACTCTACAGGACACTTCTTCTACCTCCCGCCCGCTTTTCTCTTATCTCGCCCCTCGCTCGCTTCCAGATATTTCACTGAGAGTTCACTGACGATTTAGCTGATAGTGAGGGAGAGGGGGAATCGCGAGTTCCGTTCTCTTTTAACATTTGGGGTTTCTTTCGTTTGGTAAAGCAGAATTTAATCCCTTCGTCCGCGACGTACTGACTCGGACGTTCGAGAATCGTCGCTTGAACTTTTTTTTTTCAATATCGCACACAGACGAGCTTCGGTGAAGGGTGGGGATGAACAGCGGAGAGCCAATGAGCGCAAGCGAAAAGGAAATCTTCTCCGGTGCACGCGCACTGCCCTGACGTACTTCCGGTTCGTCGCTTTAACGATTTAGCCGAAACGCGGTTGCCTTTGAACTTGAATAATATTGGTTTGACTTTCGTCCTCTGACGTGAATATTTGCTACGACATCTTTATACCCTTTGTTCTTTATAAATAATCATGGACGAAGAATGACCGAGATCCGTAATCTTGTTAAAAAGCGATTTTTTCGAGACATTAAACGCATCGGCGAAGTGGATAAAGGTTGACGAGAAATTTTTGCAGATTTTTTTCTTTTTATTGTATAATAAACACCAGACAATAATTAGCGTATTGTCTAATCGTCCTTCTTGGTGTCGGTCTTTCCTCCTCTGATTCTTCCGGTACGACGGGCAGCGATGAGACCGATCTTGCGACCAGCGCTGGTTCCACGCTTGACGGTGGAAGCCTTGCCGATATGCTGGTGGTTACCACCACCATGGGGATGCTCGACGGGGTTCATAGCGACACCACGAACCTGCAAATCACGAGGAAACAAAATGTTTAGTTTGCTATTATAAGGAAAACATCCCGGTACGAAGACGTAAAACTATTCCTCAGTGAAGAAATTGACCACACGGTAGATTCAGGTTTCAAATGTCAAGACATCATCGATAAAATCCGTTGATAACGGCAAGTAGGCGAAGTTTTTTTTTATGCTTTGAAAAAAAAACAGAACGTCCGTGTACCTTTGGCCAGCAGTTCCTCTTGGCCTTGTATTTGTGGTAGGCGCGACCAGCCTTCAGAATCGGTTTGTCGATACGTCCACCACCGGCAACGATGCCGACCATGGCCCTGTTGTTCGATGGAATAACTTTCTTCGCTCCGGACGGCAACTTTACCCTGGTCTTCTTGCTGTCGGGGTTGTGGGCGATAACGGTGGCGTAGTTGCCAGACGCGCGAGCCAAACGGCCACGATCGCCGGTCTTCTCTTCGAGGTTACAGACGATCGTACCTTCGGGCATCGTACCGACCGGCATAACATTCCCGATCTGGAGGTTTGCTGAAAAAATCAAGAATCTTTGTAATACTATAATAGAACAATTCATAAAATGTAAGCGAGTCTTGAGTTTCGAAAAATGCATCAGAAAGAGCCTCTAGAGATAAATCGTCATAGAAGATCGGTCAGGTAGAAATCATCATGACATTTCTTTGACAACGAATGAAGTAAGAAAAGTTAAATTGAAGCTAGAAATCGATGAGGGAGGTGTTTGTTATATAATTTTTGAAATTTGATAAAAACTGTGCAATATCAATACTGATGCATGGATGACTAGAATTTTGTAAATACGTAAAAGATACACAAAAAATGGCATGGTAAAATCCCCACTGGGAAAGCAGAATTGTCATATTTTTCTGAAGTTAAGTGACAATATTCATCAATATACACATAGTAGTTTAAATATCCTCCAATTAGCAAATCTATAAGGAATGTACACAATTATGGAAAACTCAATGAGTACCATAGCAATTCACCAATTCCTTAGTCCAATTTTGACTTTCTAACATGACATCATTAGAAAATAGTTGAATGTACCTTTTTTTCCACAGTATAGGAACTGGCCAGTGTACATGCCCTCAGGGGCAATGAAGAGTTCCTTCCGGGTCTTGAATTTGTACGGATCTCGGAAGTGCACGACGGCCAGAGGTGCGCCACGGCCAGGGTCGTGAATGATGTCCTTTAAAAAAAGATGAATGTAGTCATGAGCAAAGCAGAGTTCTTTGATTCTTAAAGTACAGACAATTAATTTTGTTCGTCAGAAAGAGCCTCTAGTTTAAAATCTTCACTGCCACTCGGAAGTAGGTTTACTAGAAATCATCATGAAACGTTAAATACGGCAAGGGACATGAGAGTGCGTGATGCGATCAGAAAGTCTGTGCATGTTTCGTACACATCTCGCAAAGGGTTTTTCGTCGATCGTGCGAACAATTTAACGAGCACACATACCTTTACGACTCCCTTGATGTATCCATGCCTTTCAGAAAAGTCGAGGGAGCGGAGCTTTGGCGCTCCCTTCCTCCTCTTGGTGTGAGATCGGAAAACCGATCCAGCTCCCTTACGCTGAGCGCGAATTACTCGACCCATGGCTCAGAGCTGTAACAAAAAAAAAGAAGAGTTCCTTAATACCTGTGGTGAGGCTGTTTCTCCGATAACACGAGTCAAAACGTCAACGCGCCCTATCAACACTCGCGCATAACCTCGTCAACGCAAGATACGTGACGACGAACTTTCTTAATTAAAGTTTCGATATCGTCAAAAATATTTATCGATTCGTTTGCTTTGGTGCTTCGGCAACGTTGGTGAAACATTTTTTCAATCGGATGGATTGTTATAAATGGAATACAAACGGATTAGACGGAAAAATTATTCATGGTGAACGTACCAAAAAGAGCCGCTATGAAATAGAGAAGGTTTACGCGAAGACTAGAGTGGGGGTAGCCTGAAAATTTCGTCGTTGTCGCGTGGCGCCCCTACGCGGTAAACTATCAAACTATTCATGATATGCGGCAAAATCGAATAGGGAATCGTACGAAAATGAAAACTTGACAATGGATTTCCGTAAAGCTCCTTATTACTTTTTTCAGGTAGTATTTATAAAAGAAATTAATGTGTGCTCGATGATGTAGAATGAAAAATTTTACGGCCACGGTTAGAAAAACTGTCGACTGAGCTACAGTTACGATGTGACGGTATTTTATCTTTCATCATATTTCGACCAATATCGTCGATCAGGTTTCGGAATAATGAACAAGTCATTTCGGCGGATAGGAACCGTCGCCCATAATCGCAGCGTCAGATATCGGAGACAATAGTCAAATTACAGTCGTAAGCTATCCGCTTGGGCATTACGCGCAACCGTATCGTTTTGCGTTGTTGCACATTCAGCCACGAATTGTCGACCAATCAGAGTAGTGACGGGGAGGGGGTGGCGGAGAACGTGCGTTTGTGGCGGTCGAAAGACGGATGTGCCGGCCGTCAGTGAGTTTAAAAGTGTACGCTTAGATAGGGATTTGTCAAAGCATCAGGATACGTCGCGGCGTGCGTTTCGGATAAACGGTAGCTTAACGTGCGTGAGATTTGGCTTGTGTGCTGACAGAACGGAGGAAAAGGACACCGATTTAAAAATGGGTTTGGAAGACTACAAGGACATCGTTGCGACCTGTGCCGCAGTGTCGACAATGGGCCAAATGTTGGCTGGAACGTGAGTGTGCTTTATCGAATGTATTTTATGCTCGCGCGCTATCACCTTTCAATTTTTCCTCCTCGGCCTCTTACGAATCAAGGACACTGCGGCTCTACTATTATTTAATCAGTGTTCGAATTTGTGCAACGTATTATGTTTACCAATTACACAATAAGACGGAACGCGATCCGAGTATCGTTACAGTTATCTCTGCTGAAGAATTGTTGTGCATTATATATATATATATATATATATATATTTTTTTTTTTTCCAGGTTGATATGTAAAGATATTTATCAGAAAGGATCAACGAAGGGCTTCGACCCCATGCCATTCGTGGGTGGAATTGGAATGTTTGTATTTTTCGACTCACTTCTATTTAATAATTGCCCAAAAAACAAATCAGTTTCATTACTTTTGGACATAATGAGAACTACGGCACGATTGGGTATCCTTTGTCTACTTCATATGACTTGAACTTGATATCACTCAAGATGGATGATCCATGTTACTACTGTTAAAGCAATATATTAGGTTGAATCGACCTATCTTAGACTACTTATTTATAAAGAATGCATAAAAATTATAGCTCAGACATCACTGTGCATATTTACGAACAAACTATTGCATTCACTGTTGCAGTAATATATCTTAATACTTTTTAGCGGTACTTGAAAATTCCTGTAACTTAAGTACAGCAACGGTGTGTAATAAAAAATGCAAACATGTAAAATAGAAGTATGTGTATGTGAGGTATTTCGGGCCAAATTGGCAAAGAATTGATATGCAAAAATACTTATAAAAAAAAAACAACCAGGTGCTTAGAGTCTGTGCCGTGTGTAGGTGGAATTGGAACTTTTTTTTTTTTCACTGATGTAACTCATAGACGAGTCAGTGCTATTGCTGTTCGGGTACAATGAGAATCACTGTACGACTATATATTGTTTTATCTAACACACATGACTTACTCGATATCCGCCAAGATACCCCAATTTCTCACAATTAAATAGATGTACCTCAGACTTTTTATCTATGAAGTGCATAACTCTCTCCACCGATAATAGTTGCTTAATCTATTTATCACGTTCGCAGTGTGGTACAAATGGATCTTAATATTTTTTAGCAGTGCTTTATATAACTCGCGTTTTGAGTGAAAGAACAATGAAGTGTTTTTAAAGGTACAATTTTCTCAAAGCCAAAAGCTCATATATTATCACGAATTGATAAAACAAATTTCTAGTCGATATTTTTCAGAATGAATTTCTGAATATTCAAATACTAATCCCGATTTTCATAGTTTCGAAAATCTCGGAATGCTTGAGAATCTTGTGTCACATTGAAGTTATTAAGCTCTGAGTTGGAGTGTATGGGTTCGTAGCATGTTTTGTGTTTTCATTTATGAATTTTCTGTGCAGGTCCCTCCTGATGTTTCAGTATGCATGGATTTTGGGCGATGCAGCCATGATTAATGTGAACATTTTTGGTCTGCTGACAAACGTTGCGTACATATCAGTATTTTGCATGTTCTCGTCGGACAAGGTAATATTGATTTTAAAGTTAATTTTATTGCAAACATATCAATCATTAATTAACTTCCGACAGATGTACACACTTGGATTGATCGGCAAAGCGGTAGGTTTCGCTTCGATATTCCTTGGCTATGCGCAGTGGGAACATCCGGATCTGATAGAATTCCGATTCGGAATTATCGTCACTGTTATGCTGTTGCTGCTTATTGCATCGCCTCTCGTTCATTTGGTTAGTCTTTACTTTGATTTTTCATTAAAAATTTATTTGTATCTCCACTAATTTCATCGTCAAGTAAAAAATTCTAAACTAGAATCAAATTTCTCTAAAATGAAACTCCTAAAGATAACATAAACGAAAACTATTTTAACAATTTTTTATATTTTTATTTCATCAATTCTTTTTTTCAGTCCGAAATTCTGAAGACGAAGAATACCGAGATTTTGCCATTCCCACTAATCCTGATGGGAACACTAGTATCTGCGCAGTGGCTGTTGTACGGGTTGATTATCGACAACGCCTTCATTATAGTAAGTACGGTCGTGCACTGGACGTGGCACGACAAAGTTATTACTTCTTCTGAAACAAGATTCGATTACGTTTTATATCGAAGATTGCGCGAGCATCGACAGTCGTCAATATTTTGTAATTGTCTTCAGTTCCAGAACGGTTTTGGTTTCGTATTGAGCGCAGTTCAACTCTCTCTTTTCGCAATATTTCCCTCTGCACCGAAAAGCGAGACATCGTCAAGTTCGTCGAAGAAAGATAAATAAGGTGTATGAGCGACGAAATTCATTCTGAACGTATGTGTCCCATGTTCGGAAGTTAAATTACATTGATGGTTATTACTGATCTTGGAAAACCAGCAAACGTCGGGAAATTAATTGAGACCTGAACGAGTTGGGAAACTTCCGAAATCACCGTTTAAACGGGCGAAAAGCAGTCAAATCATCTATCACAATTATGACTGCGGGATCGTTATGTATATAGAAAACAGGTAATCTTGCAAACTCAGGGGATTTCTATCGACTTGCAATTATAATGTAAAAATCACGGAATGTCGAAATTTATTGGATTATTGTAGATTCTACATGGCTGGCCCGTTTCCCGAATACTTTATTGCTAAAAATCTAATTTCTTCGTATTTAAAAAAAATTCACCCTGTTCAAACATAACGGTTTTGGCAACAAAAATATGTTTGTCGATCCGAAAATTATTGAAAAGTATTCCCTCCATGACCTCAATAGATCACGTTAATAAGTTCGTTGCTGACTTGTCATATTTTATCAAAAATATTATCCTTTGCATAATTAATTCTCGCGTTTATAAATATTGAAGTTTTTTTTTACTATCGGAGTAAAATTTTCATGGTGCGACTCAAATATCTACAACGCTAATAAAAACTTGTTCAACGAACGGCTGTTTTCTCCTTGGAAAAGTTATGAAATCCGGAACAGTACGGAAATTCCGAAGTCAGTCAATGCGTAACGAGTCTGAATATTATGCCGCCCCAAGTGGTAGAGAGTTTCAAATTGCCCACACCTAGCCAAATCGATGGACAGAAAAATTGTTATTTTTTATGTCAGAAATCGGGAACCGTCAGAGAATTTCAATGGGACATTTTCGTAGCAACCATGATCATGTGAAATATGAAGTTTTTTAAAAATCTATCAGTGATAATGAACTAACAATTAATAGTTAAAAGTGATGAATAATCTATTTTTCAAGAAATCGATGAAAACCAGTGAAGGTCTTGTTAAAATCGATGCATACATATATTATCGAAGATATTAATAAAGCATATATATTTTTGACCATGGATATCAGAGAAAAGTTAACAGTCGAGGTTGTGCGGGTCACGACTAATGATTTCGCAATATTCTTCCGTTTTTCGAAAAAATCTTTGTGAATAAATTGAAAATTGCCATCGCGCAATTTTCCGCAGTTCCAGAGTGCATTTGGAGTCTGAGTCTGACCTAGATCCTGTTTTTCATAATACTTAGAAAGATATAGAAAATATTTTTATAGTTTTAACAGATACTGTCTTATTCTAATTTTATAACTCAAAATCATTATATAACTTGAGGAAGGGTCACTGACCTGAGTCTTTCAGTCCTATTTTTATAATTGTTATTGATCATTCGTCGTTGCACCACCGGATGTCTCGCGCTTCTCACACTCTATGTAGATTTTAAAAAATGTTCGAAGTTATACATTAGATCTTTAAAAAAAAATTATGAAAAATACTTTGAGCATTCCAGAATGTATGAGATAGCGTGTTGAGAAAAAAAGTGTCAAAATGGGTCTCACTATTCGGGATAGTTTGACCTCCAGTGACGACAAAGGGTTAACATTTATTCCATTCGGTTACAATACGGTCTTTATAAGTGTATAATAATCGTCTATCGTTAATAAATTCTAATACACTTGTTCGATACGGACGACTATTCATTATATTTCCCATCCAATTTTCTAAAGTCTTAACAACTACCTCAGTCGCAGACAATGATAAAATGACGATCAGTAAACATATTGCACCAATTCAAAAGATATTGCGAAGAGAATAAAACACGAAGGCAAACGCTACAGACACACCTAAAATGTAATTTTTGAAAATATGTAAAAAAAACAAATATACATAACGTAAATCATTTATAACTTAATTACATTCTATATCTGACAGCAATGTCTGCATTGATGTCTGCATTGAAAGCGACTGGCGATGAAATTCATGTTCGCTTCAGTCAACACGGGTCAATATGCAATTAAGTTTGGAGATTGAAAAATCGACCGTTGAATCACCGCTGTCTTGGATCATTGGATCCTAAAACATTGGGGAGCTCATCCGTGACGCAATGCCTGTGGAGGCTGATGAATATAAATAAAACCGAGCGCTCGGAAAAAAGAAATAGGAAGCGATTAATCCATTGAGTGAATATTGCGACGTCCGTTTACGTACCGACACCCCCACACTCCATCGAGGACACGATTCTGATACAGTGGGCAATTACGCACAATGAATCGGACTATAGCGATACTACAATGATACGAGACCGCTCGAGTTATTGTCGTCGTTGTCCGTTTTGAATGTTATTTCTACAATGTCGGCGGATTTATGCGATTGCGCACGCGCCTTCACCCACAGCCGATTGCGCGTTCCCTGCCTTACGCCATGCACGACACAAATTACTTTAGTAAAACCCTTATTCAGGGTATTCCCAGAGTTCGTCAGTAATATCTGTTTCGTCGGTACCAGTACAGTTTTTCGGACGAACGTTCGTACAAAAGTTATGTCATAACTTGTGGAAGAAGAATTTCGAGAAGAAACATCCAAAGTAACGCGTTAATAATCGTCTATTTCAGAAGAGGTTCAGGACTATTGGCTGTCAGATTTATAGGTACACTTTCAAAATTGAAAACATTCTCCAATTTCAGTGTATGATTCTGTGATTCTTCGGCACACAACTACCGACTCCTTATGGTATTCCTATAACCGGCTTTTCGGTAATCGCTTGGGTATTAGGCGCAATCCAGTCCCTTTGTTTACTAAACAAGCACGAAGTGACCTTCTCGTACCGGCGCCGTACTCGCAACTACACTCCCGGTTTTGTCACACTTACTAATCCACAAAGGCACGGTGTTTTGACTCGTTCTTCGGTACATGGTCTTACGACGCGTTATGTGATTCTTTGTTCAGCAACAACCAATTTCTTTTTCCTTCATAATCCACACCTTAACGTTGCTGACGTTTGCCTGAAGCTGCACAAGAAGATCGACACAGTACGATAATTCATGGTTGCATACGCGTGACTTGATGTAAGTCACAACATTGTGCATTTTTATTGCTTTCCAAATGATTATTAAAAATTTTCATCGAGCACGAGTTCGGCGCTCACGATCGTTTACGTCGGAAGGCTTCACCATAACCTTGAAATTTCGAGTAAAATTTGTCATAATCATAGTACATCGTTATAAATATTTTTCCTTCATAAACTTATCGAGCTAAACGAGACAAATATCTCTCTTTATGCTTGCATCTCCACAGAAATCTTATTTTTTTGTAAAAATATCTTGTCAAGATAAATGAGATGTTGAATTCGACAAAGAATGTATTATTCCCTATTTCGTTAATTATTTTTCGCTATTTTATTCTTAGTTCATTAATTTTAGGTCCGGCAATATTTTATTATCAATTTATTTATGTACAGATTTTGACAAGTTGAAAACTGCTGCAGGGTTTGATATTTTAATGTGTGTCATATGTTTAATTGTCTAACATTTAAACTTAATCATTTTTAATTTTATTTAATGTCCAGCATGAACGAGTCATGGGACAGCGACGGTGATTCCGCGCCTCAACCGATAGCCACGCGGCAGTATACCAACCGTGATAGAAAGCACAACCGAGGAGGCGATCGAAACAATTTCCATAGGAATGGAAATTGTCCTCGCGACAAAAGTGATTATCGCAAGAATTATGACAATAACCAGATGGCAGACAATAAAAGTGGAGGATATCGCAAGTGGGGTAAATGGGACGACGGGAGACGCAATGATGGCAGACAGAAGGAAGGTCTGATCATTCAGATTGAGCAGTCTAAAGTTGGTAAACTCATAGGACGAGGTGGCTGCAAAATAAACGAGCTGCAGGATAACAGCGGCGCCCACATAAATGTAATATTCTATTCTCTAACAAAGTACAAGACTTGCACACTCTCATGGATGCTTCTACAGACTCATAGATACCCATGCCTTCTCATAAAAACTCCAGAACTCGCCACCTCGAGCAATTGCGAGTGTTCTTGAATGTCTAGGAGAAGTGTTCACATTACAGTTTTATATATAAATTGGATTTTCCGACTGGTGGTTTAGTAAAGTTTTCATTATAAGTACAGAAATATAAATTTGTATTGCATAACGAGGGTGCAAAACGTCAAAGTTGACAGAACCTGCTGTTACAATGTGTATAACTTTCCAGCCAAAAAAAAATGCTAAGCAAGTTTTTTGTACAATCGAATTATAACCGAAAGGTTTAAAAATAGAAGTCTCAATGTGTCTCTACAAAACATCTTTTGTGAGTTGAATAATCTTCCGAATAAGACATATTATATTCCGATTGACGTTCCAGATTGATAAATCTTCGGGAAACGGGATGGCATCGATAACGCTGGTGGGCTCCAAGGAATCTCAACAGAAGGCGAAGGAGTTGATCGACGAGTTGATGGCCGACGACAGGCAGTACGGCGGGCAGGGAGCACAAAAGCACGAAAGATACGTACAACATGATAATTGTCAACAGCAACAGCAAAAAGAGGTCGAACCGACTGAGGAGTTCACAGAGATCGACTGGATGAAAGCCAACGAGGAGCACGAGAGATTTCAGCGAGAAAGATGGGCACAACTCGGTCCTATGGTAAAAAACTTTTACAGGGAAGACCCGGCTGTGACGAACATGACAGCGGAGCAAGTGGCTAGGATACGCGAGCGGAACAACAACATTGAATGTCGTCGAGTATTCGAAAAAGAGGAAGGGGCCGAGGACGACTTCACATTGCCCAATCCTGTTGAAACTTTCGAGCAAGCTTTTCATGATTATCCAGATATATTAGAAGAAATTCGTAAACAGGGCTTCGAGAAACCGAGTCCTATACAGTGCCAAGCCTGGCCGATTCTCTTGAGCGGCAAGGACCTGATCGGAATTGCGCAAACGGGCTCGGGAAAAACCCTGGCGTTTCTCTTGCCGGCTCTGGTACACATCGATGGTCAACCGACACCGCGCGAACAACGTAGCGGTCCGAATATTCTCGTGATGGCACCGACACGAGAATTAGCCCTGCAGATCGAGAAGGAAGTCGGCAAGTATCAATATCGAGGTATAAAAGCCTGTTGTGTGTATGGCGGCGGTAGCCGAAAGGAGCAGATGGACACCGTTGACAAAGGAGTACAAATTGTTATCGCTACGCCGGGAAGGCTCAATGACCTTGTGCAGACTGGATGTTTGGATGTTAAGTCCGTTACTTATCTCGTACTGGACGAAGCCGACAGAATGTTGGACATGGGCTTCGAGCCGCAAATAAGAAAGACTCTGCTCGATGTTAGACCGGATCGTCAAACTGTTATGACAAGGTTCGCAAGTGGCCGAATTTGATGAAGGAATTAGAAGGAATTAATTTTATAATCGACATTTTTTTATTTGCTCTTAGCGCTACGTGGCCGCAAGGTGTTCGACGATTAGCGCAGTCGTACATGAAAGATCCTATTCAGGTGTTTGTAGGATCGCTCGACTTAGCGGCTGTGCACTCCGTGCGGCAGACGATCCATGTAGTCAACGATGACGAAAAGACATCGATGGTCAGTAAAAACATGATCCATTGTCCAGGTCACAGTTTGGAAATTATGATGGTATATAATAATCCCCCCCAAATCCTTCACAGCTATACGAGTTCTTCCGAAACATGGGTCCGGACGACAAGGTCATCGTGTTCTTCGGGAAGAAGACTCGCGTCGACGATTTGGCGAGCGAATTGGCAATGCAGGACATAATCTGCCAGAGCATGCACGGTGGTCGTGATCAGCAGGACCGCGAGCAAGCTCTCGAGGACATAAAGAGTGGCGCGGTAAAGATTCTTCTTGCCACTGACGTAGCCAGTCGTGGGATAGACATCGAAGACATCACTCATGTATTCAATTACGACTTTCCTCGCGATATCGAGGAATACGTTCATCGAGTCGGACGTACGGGACGCGCGGGTCGCACTGGCGAGAGTATCAGCTTGATGACCCGCCAGGATTGGTCGCATGCGAAAAAATTGATCGCGATTTTGGAGGAGGCGAGTCAAGAGGTTCCAGCGAATTTGTACAAGATGTCGGAACGTCATGACGCGATGAAGGAAAAGAAAGCTCAAGAGAAGGAGTCCGAACGCATCGACTCTGGCGGCTACGGAGGTGGAGGACGCAACCGTTACAGCGGCAGTGGACGCGATCGTTACGGAGGCGGCGGTGGTTTCGGAGGCCGTGGCGGAGGACGTAGAGGCGGAAACCGCTGGTAAAGTTCAATAGTATCGACAAACGATAGAGTTTAGCTCATCCTTGCGACAAGTCGGTACTATGAATAGGTTCCTTCCGGGCTGTGCCAGACTTATATCCGATGTACGGAGCGTATTTTACACGCGTATTCCAATAAATCTCGTGGTGAAAAATTTACGCGTTAGCTATGACTTAGAAGGTATAAATGACGGAGAATTATGTGTCGCGTCGACGTTACGACGTTTAAGAACCTGCGGGCTGGTTGAATTGCACTATTATTAATTGTTTTTCTTAAAACTTGGTAAAAGTTTATTAGTATAGTCATTTTTTTAAAAATAATATATGAGATGACTTTGTCTCATGTATAGTTCTACGAGGAAAAGGACTGTTGGTTGGACTTGGTCTCATTCTTAAGCCGTTCGACTCTTTCAGGTTTGATATTTAGACTGAAAAGTTAATGGGATGAAAAAAGGGAATTGTCGCAAACATACAAATTATTTTTCATTTAAATGTTTATCCGTAAGACTTTTCATCGAAGTGTCTAGGTCTCTTCGAACTTATTCGATAAGCAGATGAACGATGAGTCGATCACGGTCCGTACACGAGTCAGTGTAAATACTTCGTCGAAATTTTCATCTTTGTTACGATTTTTGAGATTGGAAAATGCCCGCATGAAGAATAAATATATATTATTCATGTGGACCACAGTTTTTATTTGTTACACAAAAGAGTCCAAAAATGATTGTACAAAATTATACATACGAATTCGCTGTACATTTTGCAACATGGGAATATGGCCACACTGGAATTACAACAATGTTGAATTAAAAAACGTTACATCCGACAATGAACTTTGGAGAAACAAGAGTAAGTACACGTCAGTTTCAGGCGCTACGCTAATGGTTTACAGATGTAAAAATGCGCGCTCATTCTGTGACCATGCGTTTCTTCCGAATTAAAAATCAATCCTCGTAAGTCGCTTCACTCGCCGTTCGAATCTCGGTATAAAATTAATACAATAAATAACTAACAATTGTACATTGATTAAAAGCTACGTCGGAAAAGAAAAGGAATCCATGAATGTACGATTTTTTAAGTTAATATTTATATGGCTTTGAAGAAAAAACTGTTCAAAAATCGTTAAAAGAAACATCAATTAATTATACACCTTGAAGTTTCGCGTCTTCGTGTACTTTTCAGCGAAGATCTTTCCACTCGGCGTGGGCATGGAGAATGCAAGGTCGTCCACTGACATTACGTAACCGAAGTAGTAGTTCATTCTGGAAGCATTTTGTGACAGAGATGAGTGATTTTTCTTCAATTGTTTTTTTTATAGAAATTATTAGCTATCGAAAAGAAAAGATGAGCGAATTTACCTCACTGAATCGAGAAGTCTGGTCGCAATGTGCTGCCTGCGATGACTCATCGCTGTCCATATAACATTTACCCCACATTTGGCAGATGTTTCTTCGGCCGAGCAACAATCCAACTCAACGAGTTCGGGAATCATTCGGTGGGCAGTCTTTATACTCTCGGCAACCATTACTCCCAGAATAGTCTTGTCTCTCACGTAAAGATATATCTGTGGAGAAGATTACAGTAAGAAACTCAAAAGTCTCTATATATCGTGACACACCAATTGTTTTCTGGTTTTGATAATTATTTCTTTAGATCCGGATCAGAGTGTGCATTAAACGACGAACAGAAGAAATAAAAATTTTGATACTCACTTTTTTGTCAAGATAGTTCGATAGCTGCATGTCGGCCAGACCCAAATCTCGATCAACAACGGCCAGAACTTCTTCGACTTTCTTCCAACACTGTTTTGGATCTCCGGGTTCGATGCAGATAATGCGGCTGTTAGTTATGGGGTCGATGTTTATCTGCCGTTCCTTCTTCCAGCCCTAGAAGTTACAATGATTGTATTAACATTCTTTTTAATCACTTGGGTCTATAAATAGTTGATTAACTTACGTTGAATTTGAGAGTATTAACGCTATTGTGGTAATTTAAATGAGCATTTTCGTCCTCTGGATCCCCGAGTTGGTAGACAATGCCGCACTCGCTGCATCTCGTAGCTCCGAATCGTTTCTGCCCAGCATCGATTTGATACTGATCGTCCGCACCACCACCCTTCGCGGACGTTTGCCACGATCTTTTAGTGCCACGGTGAATCTTCCTCGCTGGACTGCTCCTAAAAATGTTTGATATAATATTAAAATTCAAAAATAAAATATTGCATCTGAATTAAGGACCCGCGACACAATAACAAAACAATTGTTTCTACACCGGCTGATAAAACAAATCCTAAATGTTCTTTTCGTCCTTCTATGTTGAAAAAAATCTAATCGATGAACCATATATTTACTGCGAAAACTTGAAATTTGCAGGTGTTTTTACACTTTTACTGTCGCTCAAGTCCTTAAGCAAGTTTGTGATCGAAACGTTAGAATAACCGAACGAAAGACTTACTCCGCGACGCTCGACGAGAATCCCTTGGTGAACAGAGGATACAATTTCTGGCCTTTGCTATTCGTTCCCTCGGAACTTTGTCCGCTACTCGCGGAATTTTCGTTCGCGCCCTCGCTTATATTTTTGGGAGCGTCTTTGATGTTCATTGACGAAGTCATATTGCTGAGTACGCTCGCCGGCGACATAATGACGTTGCTCTTATTAACGCCCAAAGATTTAACCGGTGAGATCGTTGTCAGTGTTTCCATAGTATCGTAATCGTCATCAGCCCAATCGTCCTCGAGTACCTTCAAAATGCCATCGACATGCCTCTTATCCACGGAGGTATCGAAGCCCGGCTCGTCGACCGTCAGATCGGCCGTGTCGAACGACATGTCCTCAACTCGGGCTCTTTTGCGCGGATTCCTCGATATCTGCGAGTGTTTGTCGTTGAGAGCGATCCTTCCGTCGGATACCTTTAATTTAATCTTGTCGTTAACTGTAACGGTAGCGGCGCGATGGGATTTTACTGTTCTGTTCGTCTTGAAAAATCTCTTGTTCGGATCGGCAACCGGCGAAGGTGGCAGTTCGACCTTGCGGAACGAGAACGAATCCTTTGCATCGGTGACTTTCGTCGAAATCGATTCATCCCCGATGACCTCCCCGGCCTTACTCGCGATGGAGTTTGCGATCGACGAACTCGTTTTTATTTGCTTCGTATCTCTGAAAGCTTCGACCCGCGAAACGTGACGCTTCGGTCTCGGTCTCTTGATTCCGTGTCGCACGCCACCATTCACGTCGCTGTGTCTCGACCTCGTCGCTTGTCGTCTGTGATATGTGTGATTGCTCATCTTGGAGGGCAGACTGTGTCTCTTCTTAGTCGGTTCGAAGCGTGCCCAATCGACACTCGTCGAACGCGGTCTCTTGCCGCTGGTCTTGTAAAATGACTTCGTGCTCGCTGTAAATCCGGACTTTTGCTGCGGTGATTCGTTATTTTTCTCCTGAAACAGCGAGGCTCGGGCTTTCGGGACGGAGTTTTCGTCGATCTTTGGAAACTTAGTGCCCGACAATGGGAGCGACTCGTTGGCGTGCCTCTTGAACGCGTTGGCTTTCAATTCGGGCGACGACGTTTCCTCGCTCTCGTACGGGCAGAGAGACTTACGACGGTGGAGTCGAGGTACGACGATTTCCTTTTGAACGGAGCCCAACGGAGTTATCAGTCGTCGATCGTGGCCATCGTCCTTCTGCGGCGTTTCTTCGACTCGATCGACGTCGTCTTTATCGCTGTCGTCCTTTTGCGGGGTTTCCGGTATAATATCGCCAAATAGCAGAGCGATCTCGCGCTCCGGCGTGCCGATCCTCGTCTCGTCAATGTGCTTCCTCGGCGTCGACGGCAGTGACTTTGGCGAATTTTGGAGTATCCTCCGTTTTGGCGAGGAACGGGCAGCACGGGTGGACATTTTCAACGCGCTGAACGGCGAGAGCCGCTCGTCCGATTTACTCTTTGCAACACCCGGCCTTAGACGATCCCAGGTTGCTAGCTTCAGATCTCCGAGCGATTTCTCTGGCGTCGTAAAAGGCGAGACGAAGTGACGTCCTGGCGAACTGTCGCAACTGTTCTCGCTGGGATCGGTCAGAGCCAGAGGTGACATCGGCCCGAGATCCGATTCCTCACCCGATACATCCGTCTCTTGGCTCGGCCTGCTCTCGGCGACGAAAAGCTTTCTCTTACTGGAACTCCCTCCATGGTGGAACAATCGCTTTGAGACAGAGTGTGGCGTGCATATCGACTCTCCCTGACCGCTGTCGCCAGACAGCATCGTAGCTGGGTCTCTTTTTTTATGCCAGAAACCTGAAAAGAAATGTGAAAAGATCAAGGTAAAAGAAAATTGAAGTCGCAGATACCAAAGTGTATAGTGAATTGACTGGAGAATTGGACTTGCAATTTTGTGCAACTAGCTGAAATCGGTATCAGCTGATTTGAAGGATTGCAAAATTAAATTAAAAAATAGACTTGACACTTTTCTAAGTAATATAAACTTCAAAATATGCAAATACAAAATGTTACGAATGTCCGTTTTGTAATTTATGACAATAAAATCTATGACGATAGTGCCGTAGTCAATAATTATCGGTTAGAAGCCAATAGAATTGCTAAAAACAAGTATGAAGAGTTGTAAGTAATAACAATAACGCTATAACAGCCATTGTAATTATATTTGAAGCAACAAATTGTTCTGAAAAAAAGCTTCACAAATTCTTGTCTATATGATGCAATTTTCCAAAAACTGTAGATATAATCAGATATAAACTACTTTTCTGTATTTTTTTGATGGTCAGAATAATATTAATAAAGATAAAATCGGCTGCAGTATGCAACGGGCGACGAAATGCTAGCTAAAGCGTTATTTTGGGATCGAAAACAAGACAAAATCGAAGGCCCACCGCGATGGTGCGAATTGTCGCGAGTTACGAGAGAGAACTGTAAATAAATATATGGAAGAATAACGTGCGTGTATCCGAGTGATGTTTAATCGTAAACAGTACGATGGTCGAGAACAAAAACCTCGGAGGGATGATAAAACATTTCTAACCAAAATATCACGCGTTGCCCGATGCGACTGAGCGTCCAAGCGACAAGCGGATCCGCGATCCGCTTGTCGCGAGAAACTATTTGCTACGAGCAATGTTAATCCGCTGATACTCAAGTTTGTGCGTACCTCTATAAGTGTGAAAATTTCCTCGTGAATAATCTTTGTTAGGCGCAATAGAAAAAACGGCCGCAGATGCTCGTGAAGTGGATTACGCAGTTGATGTTTGTAACGGCCACTTTCCCTCCCATGAGCGATAGTTTTCGCGGTTTTTTGGCGCCACTTGTCAAACGGTGGGTGTGCGTTCTTCAATGCAGACAGCATCTGCGTTCTTTTGTTTGTTGCCTCCACCACTAGTGAATTTTTTGAATTGCCAACCGCACATCCGATTCTTTTCGCGCAATGAATTTCCTCGGTTCTAACAAGAAAATAATGCCTGTCGAGAAAAATTTATTTGAAAAACTACAACCTGAACGCAGAGCAAACTCGGATATCAGAATGCCTTTGAGATATTAGAAATTGAAAAAGAACGCTTCTGAGATTTTTCGAGTGACATTTTCTAAATTCCTGGACAACTTGGGAACGGCGGAAAGGCGCCACCTGGTGTTATAAGTCCTAAGTGCAATACAAACAAAGATGTAATCGACCTTGCTTGCATCGGCATAGTTTTTTGGAGCTTCGTTGCATTTTGTGGTATTTTACTTTGACGCTCACCGTCGTATTCGTAGCCAGATTCGAGAAAAATACTCGCTTGCTTATTTTCACGCTACTGTGATTATAAATATTTGACACAGAACAGGTTAACAGTATGCAAGCCTTGCGAGATTACGGCAGCGGTGACGAGACAAACGAGTCTGACGATGAATCCGATCCTAAAACAACACCGAGTTTGGTTACGAAAGAAAAAGCAGCAAACGTTGCTGAAGACAATATTCGTAACAGCGTGTTCACTGCGCCGCTTTCAAGTGCCGTAACAACGCTCGCCGTTAAAATATGCGCCGCCCCCGAAGTCGTTCCAACTGTGAGTAAAAAACACAAATTACAATAGTTTTGAAAAGACCGTTAACCTGACATCTTTGTTTATTATAGGGCTCCGAACTGTGCAAACGACACATAGACTCGACAAGCAAAGAAATAATGCACAATCCGAAGTTCGAGGAGCTCTTCGCTCCTGATGTCGGGCCGGAGAATCCCTTCAGAACGCAACAACAGCGAGCTGCTAAAAACATGCTTTCCGGCTATGTTGAAAAAGCTCACATCAGTGAATTCCAATTTGAGAATCAGAGAAGGACTTTTGCAAGCTACGGTATGATCAGATTGACACTCCTTCAGTCGCTTTCTATCCTGTAATGAATATTCCTATTCAGATTTACATTTAGTTCGTGGACAGGGGTTGAAATAAAAATACCTAAATGTGAAAAAATCAATGTTCCCAAATTATATTGTTACCGATATTAAGTAACAAAAAAAATTTTGAATTTTTTATGCTACACAAATTGCGTAGATCGTTCAGTCGAATACCTGCTTCACTTAATGACAATTAATTTCCATAAATTGCAATTGCTACAAAAAAATTTCAAATTAATGAGTATTTTAGTATTCATTGATTTAAAAATTTTCATTCGGGATATTTGTTCAAGTTGTATATTTCTGGATATTTGATCAAGTAGCTGGGCGAAAACAATGTTGTGTAAATCGTAAGATTCTCGCGAGATATTGTTATTTTTCAGGCTCTGTATTATATTTATCATTCATTTATCGTTTGCTTTTATCATTCTTTTTTTTTAGATTATTATATATTATTTAAAGTTATGCGACAAAAATGGATTTACATTAAAAACACGCGGAATCGTTTGTTTCAGGTTACGCTCTCGATCCTACGGTCGACGGCAGCGCGGAAGAAGGAAAAACGCTTATAGGAGCCAAAGAGGCAGCCGAGGAGAGCGGGGCCAAAACGGTCTTCGAAATTACAGCGTTGCGAGAAGCTGATCGGCGAAAGAGAAAAAAGAACGACGACGCTGCCGATATCGAGGGCTTCCTAGGTCCATGGGGCGGATACGTGGATGAAAAACGGATTATGAAACCGAGTGACGAGGAAGCCGCGGAGTTGGAAGAAATATTGGCTAAGAGAACTAAGAGAGGCAAACAGATAGAAGAAAAGCCGCTCGAGGAAAAAACCGTCTTGCACAGTAAGATTTCGAGGAGTTTAACGTGAAGCGGTTTTCCACAGTTCTCTGATCAAAGTACATTATTTTTTTTATTTCTGCAGTCAAGGACAGCGTGGATTATCAGGGACGTTCATTCCTGCACGCTCCTCAGGACGTCGGGGTAAACTTGCGATCGGAATCGCCACCTGAACGATGCTTCCTTCCGAAAGCGCAAATTCATACGTGGGAGGGACACACGAAGGGAATATCGCAGATCAAATGGTTTCCTCGTACAGCACATTTGCTGCTATCTTGCAGTATGGATTGCAGAGTGAAAGTAAAGTTCAAACGGTCCATTATCCCCGCGGCGCAGTATAATCTTACTGGACATATTTTTTTAAACAATAACTCACGTCTGTTTCAGTTGTGGGAGGTGTACAAAGATCGTAGATGCGTTAGAACGTACTATGGACACAGGCAGGCCGTTCGTGACATAAGTTTCGACAACGATGGCAAGAGGTTCCTCTCAGCGGGTTACGATCGTTACGTTAAACTTTGGGACACCGAGACCGGTGCGTGCATCAGTCGTTTCACAAGCCGTAAGATTCCGTACTGTGCGAAATTCAATCCCGATCCAGATAAGCAGCACCTCTTCGTTGCTGGAACGAGCGACAAGAAAATTATATGTGTAAGTTGATTTAAATGCAAAAACTCATGGATAAAAATGTACACTTGACGTTCTTGGTAAAAGGACTGAATTATATGACATTGTCTCGACCAAGCTTCTAATTAACATTAGACGACACCGTTAACTGTAATGATCCTATCTCACATAGCTGAATAACATAATGTACTTGAGATAGTTCTGTGGTGCAGTCAACTCACTTGAGTGCCAATATTTTTTAAATGTTTTGTACCTATTTCGAAGCGACAATTAGAAAGAATTATGATGGATCACAACGTGTCGCACTGGTTTTCATAGCCTTTGGTCGGCACTTCACTTTGAATTAACTTTTTTTTAATGTACTTTCACAGTGGGATATCAGATCCGGAGAAATTATCCAAGAATACGATCGCCACTTGGGCGCGGTAAATACTATCACCTTCGTTGATGAGAATCGCCGATTCGTTACGACTTCGGATGACAAGAGTCTCCGAGTCTGGGAGTGGTAAGCATTTTTTTTCTCGTGAATGGATTTTCGGAGTCCTGATGTGTATATTAATTCTCGTACCCTACAGGGATATTCCTGTCGATATGAAATACATAGCGGATCCGACGATGCACTCCATGCCCGCGGTTACGCCGTCGCCGAATCAAAAGTGGCTGGCTTGCCAGAGCATGGACAACAAAATTGTCATTTTCTCGGCATTGAATCGTTTCAAGATGAACCGCAAAAAAACTTTTACTGGGCACATGGTCGCTGGTTACGCATGCGGCTTAGACTTTTCACCGGATATGAGGTAAACGACAGATTCTTTTTTTTAATTGAATTTCTAAAATTAGTGATTCAATGAATTATTTTATTAACGCTAAGTAATAACACTTGCACGACAATTTTTGTTACAGCTACCTCGTATCGGGAGATGCGGATGGAAAGTGCTACGTGTGGGATTGGAAAACTACGAAGCTGTACAAAAAATGGAAAGCGCACGATGGAGTATGCATATCCGCGTTGTGGCATCCCCACGAACCGTCCCGTCTCGCGACGGCCGGATGGGACGGAAAAATTAAATACTGGGACTAATAGTTGCCGATTATACCACGTATAATTGTATATTGTGTAACTAAAAAATACTTTTTTCAGATGTATAAAACGCGTTTGTACGTTACAAGAGAATGACCTTTTTTAAGTAACAAACTATGAAAATATGTAAATAGCTATATCATCAATAATTACCTCTTCTTTTTATATAGAAATTCAGCTATTTACAAAATGTCCCAGGTCCTTTATTTATCGAAAAACGGGTGTTTGGCACGTAAACATCGAAATAAGGACAGTCACCAGCGCGTTTCGCTTTCGAGCCCACCGAGGGGTAGTTCGAGAGCCGCCGGTTCGGACACGAAGGTCGCTCGCGGTCCAATCAATAACTATGTAGGTAACGATGACTCAACTCGGCTACGATACGGTGCTCGCCCTCAGTGCGCGTCCGACGTTCGAAGAACGCGTACTGTATTTAAAATAACAATAAAGAATATATATATTTTAATCACGGCTGACCAGAGATGTTAGTCGCCGATGACCGGGAATGTCTTTGTAATGCATCGAATGTAAATAATTTATGGGAAAATTCGTAGACAGGCTACGGTTGAATAATTTCTATAATCAAGGTAAATTCTGCACATCGACCTTTCTATTTTCGAGCTTATTTATTTTTGTTCGATACACCCAGTAAAATTGCCATTAATGTCAGAAATTGTCGGGCGAATGTTCGGTCCTTCGGTAAAAAAAAAATGCCCGCTATGCTTCGGAGTACAGAGATTTAAAAAATTCACCTTCGATAAGAAACTTAAGGTAAATGTGTTGATATTATGATCAGGATAGCGCGGCGTGCGAGGAACGATAATGGAAGGTTCCGGTCTCGGTTATTCCTACCACCTTCCGTCAGCAGGGTGGAACCTCAAGGTTAGAAACGCGCTGTCACAGTTCAGTGACCTCTTCAGCGAATTCAACAAATACATTGCACCGGCTTACCACCATGACAGATGCGAGAGGTAAATACAATTAAGGGCGAATTAAATGAAGCGATGCGATAATCATTCGAGGCTCTATCGATCGCAATTGGAAATTTGACCCCTTCATTATTGACAATATTTTTACACGCAGATCCGTTCAAATGCGTTTATACTCTATGCACAAACGAGAATTCGTCATGGTATTCGTGGCTTTTTTCGCTTGCTTCGGGTTGGCGGTTTTCATCGGACTGGCAGGTAAAACAGCCTTGCGAGAAATTATTTACCATTTTTATTTTATGTAAATCGTTCAAAGTGTAAATATTTTTTATTTTAAGGTCCTCCGATTACGTCGACGAGCGAGCAGAAGGCCCACTTGAACGGCAGTGAAATGGCAACCGGTCCCTTCATCATGAAGACTCCGTCTCTCTCGACTTACAGTCAACAGCTGTGGGTCATTGCTAAATTCTCCACGGCGAATAGCGACGGTAATTCGTCAACGTTAAGTACAAAAAAATGTGATTAATAAAACTTTTTTTTTTTTTTAGATGAGAGGTACGACAAAACTTTCAAAGTGAGCGTCTCGATCGACGGAATAACGCCGGGCGATATACTCGTTTCGGTTCTAGCCACGGAATCCGGACACAATCGGTAAATTCAAATCAGCTGTGAATAGATAATCTTTTCGTTTCTTTCTGCTTGTGTCCCCACGAGCGCTGTTGGACGCTAGTCAATTTGAAATTGATCAAAACAGACCGTTAAATATAAACCTAGATTAAGCAATATATCAGAAGATAAATTCGAGAAATTTAAAGATTTCAAAAATATTTTTTTTTCGAGATTGAAAATAATTCTTAAATTATTTGAAATATTTTGTTCTACATAGAAACTGCGTGAATTTGTACAAAGATTTTTATACTAACGGAGATCAATGCAATTGCAGGACTAGACATTTAAAATGCGAGCGTCAATCGTGTGAGGAACTTGTCGTCGCTCATTTGGGATCTCTCGATTACACTCACTACGCAATAACAGTCCGTTTTCAAGGTCTAGAGAGCTTCCATCAACGTTACTCCATTCGCGATCTCACATTCTACGTCAGTAAGCACAACGTTGAAGCGAATAGAAAGAAACTACAACTGTAACATAGTATAATTAATCTTCATTATTTTCTTTTACAGTTTAAGAATTACAATCCGGCTTTCACTCAGATCGAAATATGGTTCAGGCTGATCTTCCTACTCGCGACATTCGTCGTTACGGTAATTATTCCCTGATACGCCGTTCATATTTATTTCTTTATTTACTTGTCGTGGCTCATTTTTACATCCCCGCTATCTGCTACCAAATTTTTGGAAACCGTAAATTTATCAGAAATTGAACAATTCTTATTTGAAAATCTCATTCTTCGACAGGAAGTGATACATACTCATCACGACGTCACTTCCGGTAACAAAATTAGTTTTTTAATGAAGACATCAAAGACTTCCGATATGTCATCACTTCTGATCGAAAAAAAAGATTCATACACATGTGTTAAGTTAAGAGTCGCTAAGTGTCCATAAAGGTATCTTGAGTGGCTATGAGAGTGGTGGCAGTCATGCAGTTTATTATTAAGTGGACTTACGGAAACAGCTCTCCTCCATGAAGATAACAATTTACAAATTATAATCCTTTTGTACAATGTATGACAGATCGATAATAACTGTAGGTGAAGCATAATTTTCAGAACATTATTGATATCGCCGAACGAAGGGAAGGAGAAGCAATGGAAATGAAAAGAAAAAAAAACAGGATAGAAAAATAAGATTGAGATGTTTCTTCGACGGTGCAAATAAAACAGTTAAATAATTTTTTGTTTTTGTAGTGTTGGTTCGGTCATTCTCTGAGAAAATATCCAATGCAGGATTGGTCGATAGAGCAGAAGTGGATTTCTACACTACTCCCGTTGCTGATTTTCTATAATAGTAAGGAATTTACGCTCTTACGAATTTTCAGGGTTAGTCCAAGCGCTAAACAATGATGAGATATACTAATTTTTACAGACCCCATGTTCCCGATGACCTTCCTCATGAACTCCTGGGTACCTGGAATGCTAGACGCCGTTCTCCAGACCACCTTTCTGTGTGCGATTCTAATGTTCTGGCTGTGCGTCTATCACGGCCTTCGACAGGTGATTGTTTCAAAGGCAGCAAAAAATTCTTTGTTGTTAAGATGATTATTTTCTTTTACAGAACGAGAGACGCCTGGTGACCTTCTACCTACCGAAAATTATCGTCGTCGGTTCATTGTGGGGTGCAGCCCTCACCTTAGCGACTTGGCTGCGTTGCACAGAACTCGAAGATCCGACTTACAACTACGTCCTCGACACATCCAATTATTATGTAAGTAAGAATGTTTACAACGATCGATTCCTCCTCAATAAAATCTATGGCGGTTGTCAGCAAAATTAGCAATTAACTTTGTAAAGCCAGTCGTCGATCCTGACCATCGATTTATCTACCGGTCATCATAACAGTAATCGTGTCATCGCCATCGCAGTCATTTAGACAAGTGAAAACTGCAGAGCCGAATGACTGGCTGTAGAACATTTTTATGATCGATTTACAAACTCAAATGTACCTTGTTATTCTTTTGATTTCAGGGGTTCAAGGTATTTTTCTTCACTGTCGGCGGTGTCTACATTGCTTATCTTCTTCTGTTGATTCTTCGAGCTTACAGCGAATTAAGATCGATGCCATATTTCGGTGAGTTGCTAAGAAAAAATTTTCAAATTACTGACGATTTATTAATCTAACGATTATTCTTTGCAGATCTTCGATTGCGATTTTTGACGTTGCTGGCTGCAATAGTCGTGGCAGTATGTTCCATCGTCACTGCCAGACAATTCGGAGCCGGAGTCCTTGAAGACAGCTTTGCCTCGCGTCTCTCGACTTATTACAAAACGTCCGCACAGTTCATGGCCCTGTACGGACTGCTAAATTTTTATCTTTACACAATGGCTTACGTCTACTCGCCGGCTCTTCAACAAGTCTACGGTCAACGTGAGTGAAAAAAGTTATTGTTAGATCATTTTAGTCTTATGTGTTAATTCATGTATCGCGGATTCTTGCAGACTCTTCCATAACGAAAGACAATCCCGCGTTCTCGATGATAAATGACTCAGACGAGGAAGTGATCTACGGATCGGACGAGGATAGTCGGAGACCTTTGACACGAGCTCAGCGAAACACCGACGACAGTGATTGAAAGATCGTAGGCTAATAGACAAAAATTTGTACTTTCCAATCAATATTTCGTTCTGATTTCGCGACATCGTTGTTTTCGAGGATAAAATCTTCGTAGCGCGGTGAGCGAATCGACCCGACAATATTTTGCACGTTAAGAGGGATTAGATAATGTTTCATTTAACTTTTTCCCATCGAAACTGTTCGACCATTCTCACGTGGGAATCAAACGACTGAACTTTCATCGCGGCCAGAATAGAAAACGAATGGGTCGCAACTTAGCAAAGGGTCGCAATTTTTCGAGCCGTCAAATTTTTTACGGGTAACGATACATATTGACTAGTAAATGAAGCGTCTGTTGTAGTATCGTGAATATAAGAGGGAGTTGAAACGCTGCAATCACGATTCTACGGATAGATCGTTGTTATCTACGAGTATTGTATTAATCATTTTATCAATAGTAGGAATATACATGTAAATATACGATATTTGAAATATCTTTCGAGGGTGCATCAACCGGCTAGTATTGATATTCATGAAGCAGCGGGATGAACACCGTGCCAGAATTGATCGACGCATTATGATATACTATAATTGTTTCTACGTAATAAAGGGAATATAGAAATATGTATTGATTCTTTTCAGTGGAGTAATGTATTCTTCTCACACATTTTAAGGTTTAGGGAATGCGTTGAAGTTGCCACACACATAACGCTTCGATTCCGGGAGTTTATCCGGCATTTTTCAATAGAATTCCGTAAAGCTGACACATTTTTCGTCATGAACCCATCTCTTATACGTCTAATTACTACATACGAGAAAACGCTACTTCCGGATTTCAAACCTCAGTTGTCAATAAAAGTGACGTTACGAGGACACAAATTACTTCCGGGTTGAAATGATCGGTTCTAGATCGGAAGTGACATTTTGCCGTGCGTCCCAACTTCCGGTTGAAAACTGACTTTTAAATTGGACATAATGTTTTTCCGCATGACGTCACTTCCAGTTACAAACAGGTTTGAAAATCAAACGACGTTGCATTCGATGAAAAATTGAAATGCTCAAAGCAGAAGTGACGTAGCACACAAATTGAACACGTCTGTAAAAACGTTGAAAAACTTATCATGTAACGAAAAAATAGATCTGTACCAGATCGGTGTGAGGAATCCGAGTCACTGAATAATATTAATGCTCATAACTAATGCTGTATTTTCATGAATCATTGAAATTGTGCTATTTAGCTTGGATACTGCACCTAATACATTGTGTCTCCGCATGCGATTTTTATATGCCTTGTGTGGAACGCATAAGCGCAAGGTAGGACAGAGATGTTCTAACGGTCTGGAACATAAAAATAACCCAAAAAGGCCTTTTTAGCGTAGTCGGAAAAAAAAACAATTATTCTTACCATCCCAAAAGTTCTCATGGACAAAACCAATATTTTCCCAGCTGACAATTGACATGGTACGGCACATCGCATCATCATAAGTTGTAGGATCTTTTGATTCTTGGCTGATAGTTGGTACCACTGGTTATCGTATCTGAGCAGAAGACAAGATTTTTTTATGCGCCCGCCAGACCCTGACTGTTCACTCACATATAAAAATGAATATCAAGACTGTGATCCATCAGAGATTGAGCGATGTAGCAATCTACGAAGAAGAGGAATACTAGAGAGGTTATGAATAAGCCGCATCTCATGATCACTTCGGGTTCCATTGTGTACACATCCGTTGCATTTAGAAAAAACTAAATTTACAGATATTTCATCTGTCAATGCGGACGATTTCTCATCGAGTCACAACTTGTACCTGAAGTCCTATTGCGTTACTCAGAATCACGCCAAAGGCAACGGTAAAAAACATATTCCATGCGTAGACACCCTCGATGAGAGCAGCGTATCTGACAACCATGAATGAGGTTATTGGGTGTTTCACCAGGCATTTTGTTGACTATCTCACTCTATAGCGTCATTGTGTCTGTCGATACACCAATCTAGATGAACCATGGCTCTTTTGGCGCGTACATCTTGGGCTTCATCTGTTTTCATCGCTCTGTCATTATCCGCGATACGTTCTAATTTGTGCCTGAATGATTCAGTTAAAACTCTGTGATGTCTATTATTCGAATAAATTAATCATTGACGTACCCCAATGCGGAAAAAATCGCGCAAGCATGTTGCACGTAAGTGACCAGCATAATATTATTGGTTGTTATAACCCCAAATACTATAGATGTCAATAGGCTATAGTACACCATAATGTAAAAATAATATTTCTGCGTGTCGATATTATAATACTCGACGTAAGTTGGAAATTTTCCAGGTTCGGTACCGTTCTTTACCATGATATCGATAATTTTTGGTAAAGCCGCTTGAGTAACATCGGCAATAATGGTGAAATATACCATGCCTGTAAGCAAATCCGGGAAAATGAAGAAAATAAATCTTCCGACTCCAAAAATTCATACAGAAACGCCGAAGTAATTAATGCATGTAAAAATAATTAACATCGTCGGTGAATAAAAATAGTTACAATTAATCATAAAGAGTAGTAGTAAAATTGATAGATCGTAATTATATAAATTCATTTATAATCTTGGCTACATCTGCCCGCATGACAGAATATTCTGCTATCGAGTTTATTTTTGTGGATACAGAACAATTATTTGAAAACTGTCTCCCGGCTGTAGCGAAAATACGAACAAACTCATACAGTGATGATGAATTAATTTTGCTATTATTGTGTACTCTTAATGAATCATCGGTATTGTTATTTACTAACAGTATTGATTATTCTTAAATCCATCGACTTCTCTCAGAATATTGCGAAGGCGAACGAAGAACATCCGACGGTTTGATTAACCGGACCGAGTAAGAGATTGCGATGTTTAAGTGGCGCCACCTGCCAGAATCGAGCGCCGGCTACATCGATATTTAACCCAGCGCATGCGCAGATTGTGTCGTTCGACAGAATCATTATAGAAGCGCGATCAGAGCCGAATTATCAAGAAACCAAGGCAAAATCGGTACAGCCGCTGGATAAAAGTGTCTACAAACTAGAACAATAACGACACCGTCCGAACGCGAATGCCATTTCAATGTGAGTGACCCACTGGTAAGCTCGTGGTACGATAACGTTCGGCTAACGGTAACATTACCGGAACGCGAACATCAATCCGATGTCAGTGACAGACTAAAAGAATACATTCCGCTCGCTTGCGCTTCACAAGCAACTCCAAAATATATTTCCTCTAACAGCCCGCCAGAAATCTGCCAAGCCGACGGAGTGGGAGACCGAAATTAAGGTGTACGAAAGACGACGAATTCAGCGGTCATTTATCGGTTTGTCGGATCTACCTTACCATCGGCCAACTTCACAGAGAAAAGTGAAAACATAATTATCACTGACACGCCATAATTTATTCCTGAGCGCTCGAATCCCCGAGATCCCTACGCTTGTGTACGCATTCCTCTATGGCAAGCGCACGAATACGGAAAAGTATTGTATGGAGGTTAGCTCTTATTCCCACCACTACGTCAAGGGAGAAGAACAATGCGCGAGCGATCGTATGGCAGAAAACGACAAATAGAAAATAGTAAAGTATAAAGTGCTATGTTCCAGTCTAACCCAAAAACCGATAGAGCTAATGTTTGAACCTAGGCATTACATATAAAAATAAAATGACTAGGGATAATTTCAAAAACACTGACTGGGAATTTAATGTAGTTGCAGCGATGTAGCACACTACTGCCACGTTTTCATAGCAGACGACAAATAATCACAAGGGCAGTAACAGATAATGTCGACCGTCTTCCGATATATCTGAATAGATTCTTGTGCCGGTTTATTTTTCTCAGTTATCTCGACAACTTAAAATTTATTTTCCTAGTCCATCACTTCGAATACATTCCTACCTTTACAGAAGTACCGTGCTAAATTGTGGACAGAGGCATATTGAGCTATTCCCACAAAAACTGAGGACAACGAAAACAGCGAAACGAGGTGGTTTAGTGGAACGCCCAGCTACCGTCTTAGCAAATTCGACTGTCCGCCAGGGTATAAATAAAACAAAGAAAAAAGTGGAAGCTTTGTGTTTTCCCCCTAGCCGGCAGTCAGCACTTAATAAATAGATATAGCACATTAGTTAAATTCGAATAAAACCTTTCTGTATTTGTAATTCGAATAAACCCTTTTTTGTATTAACCTGTAAACAGAATATTTATCTTTTGTCCGTGGTCTGCGTATGTGTGAAGAATGTTAACTTCTTGATGTTGCGCCCACGTTTTCCAATCTTTACGAATGCGATTTAACAACTGTAACGTCTGTGCGTAATCCAACGGATTTTCATCAGTGATGAAAATTTATTAATTTACTTGGCTCCTCGCTTCGATTATGAATATCGTTATTTGGGCAATCATAACTTACTTTCTGAGAGTTCGACATAAAAACAATGAAAATTGAGAGAGAAATACAGTTGGCGAGCAATGGTAACATACAGTCGAGGAGAATAGACATGTCTGTACGATACTTCACACAATTCAGCGTGTCCGTTACAATTTCACTGACGTTGGTATAAATTATGGCAGCACAAAAGCAACGTCGCGTACGGGAGCTCTGGAATGGCCATTGCCCAAAGACCGTCATTATAATTTTATTCAATCGATAGTATCGGTGTTGAAAGAAATTCATCGTGACTCGACCTGCGCTCGACAATAGTTTTATGGTTATGGCCGCTGGTCTCCAGGACGACGCAAAACGAGCCTGCATTTTCATGCTTCTCACGGTTCTTCTTTTGTCGTAGATTTTCTAGGAATTATAGTAGAGTGTAGCGACACCTCGACTGACGGTTAAATTGTTTTTCTGCCGCACGTCAAAGTTGAGCGACACCGATGCTGCATGCATAGACTCCGTGTCTCTCGTACATATAGCTACGACGTATTCGACTGCCCTCTTCGAGCCGTGCGGAACATTACGGTAACAGACGAACGTAAACGTTGAGCTGACGTAAATATTTCCCGGAAAAAAATAGTCTTTCATGAAGCGACGCCAAAGAGCACTACGTAAACATTTTCTCGGTGACTTCCAGTAAAAATCTAAGCTTCAAATAGTAAATAATTTTATACGAAGATTCAAATTATTATGGTAATTATTGAGATATACTTTTATTTGGGAATAAGCGCGTGAAAACTAACGCTTTAGTCAACTGTAGATAAAATAATTGTGCGACTGCTCCACGTATGATCTGCACGAGCCATTGTGAAATGTCTGAGTCTAGTTATTCGTGACGGTTTGTTTGTTAATTGCCGACAGAGATGAGTAACTGTTCTATTGTATACTGAATTTATTTATTGATCTGTCGAGGGAAAAGTTTTTCGCGTCGCGATGTTAAGGGAAAGAGCCGCGGCTGAAAGGCAGCACCATCTGTGCCTCGGAAACGCAAAGCGAGTGAGAAACCTGTGACCGTTCGGGTATCTTCGGCTATCGACGCAACGACGAGAGAGAGGGAGAATTCCCTTCTTTCGCCACTCCGTGCAGTCGGTGCAGTCCGTCGTCGACAACAGTCGACAACCGTGCCGTGTAGATGTGAGTCTTCTTTTTTTGTCGTGATTTTTTATTTGCGACTGTCCAAAGGGCAGAAGAGTAGAGTTGTACGTTTCACGGCGACCAAGTCCTTACGTATTTTCTCCGTGTCCAGTGTTCTCCTAATCGACAAAAAAAATGTCCATGACATTTGTAAAGCATTTTATTCAAATCATGACTCGTGCCTTTATTCGGGTTCAGTTACGTCTCAGTGCAAACCCATAGAGCGAAAAAGATTGCCCCCATCGAATTTTCCGTGAGACATCCATCAGCTGAATGCATAACGGTTCAATGCAAGATCTTTGAGCATTTTAGTCGAGTTTTTTTTATTACTACATTATCGGTATTTAGCGCGTGAGAAGTGTGTGGAAAAATTGTTTCCTCATAGAAAAATACAATTTTTTTCTGGTCAGGTAGGATTTTTAATAAATAAAAATGTGTACATTACGGCAGGAATTCGTCGAGATTAGTTTAACATCGAGTGACGCATAAGCATTTGCTTCAAGTTGAGATACGAAGGAATAAAGGAAAGCCACGAAAACTAGTGACATTAATTTTCGTTACACAGTAGACGCGACGGAACTCTTACGACTTTTTGACCACAGCATGTCGTGGTGCGTCTCGACGTCGAGTATTTGAAAATAATTTAAAAGAATACCGATAATACTTTTACGGTACAAATCGAAAACGAGTCTTCGGTAGAATGGTCGGTAGAATCCTTGCACACTCAAGATTAATTAATGCCGAGTGAAGCGGAAGATTTGTCGCTGGAACGTTAAAATGATAGCATACAAAATGGACCGGCGCAGCATAATTGATGTGTCACACGAGAATATAAGCACTCCATCGTATTGAAACATTATTTCTGTACATTATAACTCTTCTATAACGAAACGCACGAGAAATAACGAGGGCAAGAATATTGATTTTTCTTACACAATGGACGCGGCGGAACTCCCACTCCACCGACCGTTGCCTACTGCGCAGCTCGACGAGTCACTGGTGACTGGCCGTCCGCGTACCACCTCCCTTCCACTTACACAGTCCATTCTCCTAATACGGGCGCGTGGTGGGGCGTCACATTTGCATGCGGGAGTTGGAAGAGTTTTTGCGGAAGGAAATTAATTTAGCGAGAGGAAAATTAATTTATCAGGTGGAAATGTAAACGCTTCCTCATGCAAAATCACTTTTTCTTCCGTTCGACAAGACTCGTCCAACTTTCAATTCTCGTTGCAGGCATAAAAGAAAAATGATCACTTTCCAATATAGATGGGAAAAAATAACGTAGGTCATAAGGAAAAAAGTGCCTTTTTGCCTCGTGTGAATTTTTTTGAATTTGTGTACCATTATAGTAGCCTAATTTTAAATACTAGTAGTTTCGAATATTAGTATTTACTTCACTCTAATATTAAACTGATCCTTAGGTAGTTCAATCTTATTTTGTTACTTTTAATAGGTTTTTTCATGTTCTTACATTTTTAGTTTGCTTTTTTTGTTTCGGGGTTTTTTATTTTTTTTATTTTTATTACCGGTCAGCGTTGCTATACGATAAATTTCATTTGCGGTTTTTAAATCTCGGTTTCTGATGAGAAAGGACGTTTTCCGGTATGACGTTACTTCCGGTCAAAAACTAAAATTTTCAAGTCGTGACGAATTTTACATACACACGTTTGAAAATGTATCGATGAAAACGTTGGAAAAGTTGCTGCGTAACAAAGTAGTCGATCTTACCGTTTAATCTGTACCATGTGGAGCGGAGAATCGTGAATCACCAGAATATTGATTCCCACATAACACATGATGTACTTATTACTCGTGAGCGACACAGTGCTATTTGAATCTAATAGTCCGTATAATGTATTGTATCCTCACATACAATTTTTATAAGCTCTGTGTTGATCGCAGAAACGCAAAGTATGACAGAAATGTCCTACATGTCTGGAACATGAAAATACCACGTTTATCGTAGGTTCATCGAGAGTTGGTTGAAGAAAAAGATTAGTCTTACCAGTCCGAAAGTTCTCATCGACAAGACGATAATTTTCCTCGCCGTTAATTGACAAGGTACTCTACACCTTATCATCATAATTTGTAAGAGCTTTCGAGCCTCAAACGATAATTCATACCATTGGTTCATATATCTACGCAGGAGACTTAATTTTTATAAGAAAACCTTTTTATAAGACTGTCCACAAATTCAATACATTGATTTAGTACATTAGTCCAGTGTGAGTAACAGCTTACTGATCTTCATTAACTCGTTAATAGAATGTTCATCTTCCGTCCAAGCGCTGTGTATTCGCGAAGAATGTTGATTTCCTCGTGTCGTGCCCACATTTGCCAATCTGCACGGATTCGATCCAACAGCTGCAATGTCTGTGCGTATCCAACAGAGGCAAAGCCAATCGACCAAGTCACAGACAAATGTGCAAAATTTTAAGACTCGTCTATGAAAACGTTGGAGTATGTACTGCGTAATAAAGTAGTCGATCTCACGGTTGTCCTACACCATATCGAGTGGAAGATTTTTAATCATAAGACAATATTAACACAACAAACTGTTTTTACTAGTGAGCGAAATAGTGCGATTTGGTCCTAACAGTATGTATAATGTGTTGCATCTTATTACTCATCACTTATTATAATCTTTATGAAACCTGCGTCGAATGCACAAGCCCAAAATATTACCGAGCTGTTCTACATGTTGAAAACAGTAAAGATGTCTACAACGAGTCTATTGTATCATGTTCACAATTTATGGCACAATGTAGAAGGTTTCTTCAGGCCTAACTAAACGAAAACATTGGGTTTACCAGTCCGAAATTTTCGACAGATAAAATCAATATTGATCTAGATGATGATCGACAAGGTGCTGCACACCGAATCATCATAATCTTCGATATGATCGGCTGTGAAACCTTTGCTTTCGGTATTGACGTATAAGCATTCGGTAGTTTTTCATTTACAAAACCTATGAAACAGGTCTACAAAACGTCGATTATATTGAGTACTTGGCGTTTCACGACATTGCGTTTCTATAAGTCCTGCATCGAATGCAAAAAGGCAAGGTACGAAAGATATGTTTTACAGGTCTGGAATGTAATGATAACACGTATACTGTATTATGATAAATGTATCGCATGATTCAGAAGTTTTACCCAGCTTCATTTACTCAGTTTCACGCAGCTTACCAATCCAAAAGTTCTCATCGACAAAATCAATATTTTCCCAGCTGTTAACTGACAAGGTGCCGTACAACGCATCATCATCATTCGCAGGACTTTTTGAGCCCTGCACGATAGTCTGTACCATTGATTGTCGTATCTGCACGGAAGATTACTTTATTCTTATAAGGCCACCAATTGTCGACTGTTTACTTACATGAGAAAATGAATATCAAGACTGTGATCCATCAACGTTTGGGCGATGTAGCAATCCATCCAGAAGATTATCGACACAGAGCATAAAAAAGCCACGATTTGCATTACTGTATCGGCATCCAGTGGATTCAGAAAAAACTAAATTTACAGGATATTCAGCCATTAATCCCAAAGACCACTCGTCGTTGGTTGGAAATTTTTACCTGAAGCCCAAGTAGGTTACACAAAATCATCCCAAAGACGATGGTAAAGAATATATTCCATCTGTATATTCTATCGATAAGATCAGCGTATCTGAAAACGTGATTTCAATATAATCATATGGACAATGTAGTGAAAGTTCAACTATGTACATTCTGTAAATGACCTCACATGATAGCATCATTATGCCAGGCGATACACCAAGCTAGATCGACCACGTCGTTTCTGTTCTTGGCACATCTATTTCTCTTTGTCCCTATCGCTGTTTCACTGTTCGTGATTCGCGTTAATTTGTGCCTGAATGTTCCGGGCAAAATTTTTATATCCATATTGCCTCCATCAGCGAATCATTGACATACCCCAACGCGGCAAAAATCCCGCAAACGTGTTGCACGTAACTGACCAACATAATACTGTTGGCCGTTACGATTCCGAATATGATGGCGATCATTGTGCAATAATAGATCATAATGTAAAAATAATATTTTTGCATGTCGATGTTATAATACTCGACGTGATATGGAAATTTTCCGGGTTCGGTACCGTTTTTAAATAAAGCATCGGCTATTTTTGCGAACCCCAATCGCATTTGTTCGGCCAAAAAGGCGACATATATTAGAGCTGTACGTAAAATGGATAGATTAGTATAGTTCATCAGTTTCATATGCCTGAAGCATTTTTCTATACTCGAGTCACCTGTAAACGCGGAGTTTATCCTCTGTCCCTCCTCTGTGTATTCGTGAAGAATATTAATTTCTTCGTGTTGTGCCCACACTTGCCAATCTGCCCGAATTTGATTCAACGACTCCAACGTCTATAAAGTAGAGATTTACATCAGTAATAGAAATCAATTGACCGGCTTGTTGTCGTTTCAACTGATAGTTCTCCGTGGAACCCCCGATTAACTGGGTCGAATTGGCCGTGAGGCGAAATAACCGTGCGTCATTCAATGGTTTTTTTTTTTTTGATCCTTGGAGCAAATGAATGTCAGCGTCTTAAAAAAAAAAAAAACTAGATTACGTATTATCATGAAAACAGTTAGCCAAAGCTTCACTTTCCAGTTGACAACTATTTATCAATTAAGTACAAGTTGTAGGAAATGTCATTGTAATTATTAAACACTAAGTTGTATCATTCGCCGTTATCGTATGCTTTCCACTTTCTAGTTCACATTATCCGGGATTTGAATTACCCGCGCAGTTTTCATTTGTTAGTGTCCCGGTTAATCGGGAGTTCTGTAACGTGTACGAAATAAAACTTACTCTTCTAGAGTTCGACATAAAAGCAATCACATTCGTAGCACAGACTAAGTTGGTAAATAACGGTATAGCGTAGTTGAGGAGGTTACGTAAGTTGTCACGATATTTTACCATGTTCAGTATGATAGATACGGTTTCGCTGGTGTTCGCGTATATTACAGCAGCACAAAAACAGCGCCTCGATCGAGAGCTCTGATACGGCCACTGTCCAAGTAGTATCATAATGGTTCTGTTTAATTTATAGTAGCGGTGTTTGAAGAAATTCATCGTCACTCGGACGACCTTCAGCAACGGTCTTAGAGCGGACTAGTGGCGACCCGCTTGGCAACACAACGCTCCCTGCGTTCCGCGAAGCCACGAGCTCATATTTCCATGCGTCCCTTTGTTTTTTTTTTCCATCGTCGATTCCCAAGTGATTATTTCGAAGTATCGCGGCCTGACGAACGTTTAAATTGCTCTTGTCTTGCACGTCAGAGTTTTGAGTGACAACGGTGCGAGGGTGTAAAGCGTCTGCCTTTCCGAACGCTTCGCCACATCGTATTCAACTCCCCATCCGCTGAGTGTAAGCGAAACTGAAGCGTGAAACATTGAGCGTGGGCAAGTATCGAATAAATAGTCTTTAATGAGTGCGAGTCGAAGAGTTTGTATGAAAAGTGTCTCTGCGACACCAATTCTGGTCAAAGACTATGATTATTAAATTGTAAGTGATTTTAAATAAATTTTTTTTTTGTTTTGGTTAATTATTGCCATTGGAGTTTTTCGGGGAGAGTTTGTTGAGGTTAGAGAAGTGAAAACTCGCACTTTCGACATCTTCAAAGTCCACTACAAACATCTGCGTTATCGTGTCTGAAATATTATTTTTTTATTGCTTACAGCGGTGAGCAACTGTTTTTTTGTGCGACGAAGCGATAGTAATTTATTTAATTTTATTTACTTCGAGGTTAGCTCAAAATTGGCATTAAATAAAGGCATACAGGAATAAAGGAATATCGTAGCAGTTCTGGAGATATTGATTCCCGTTACAAAGTGGACGTTGCAAAACTCCGAAGACTCCCGGTACAAGAAGACTGGCAAACCTGACCACTTACATGATTCAGACTCTCCATGTACGACTGCACAATGGGGAGAGTTTTATTCACACCTGAGACTCAAAAGCGATTTACCATTAAAGCCATCGTAAATCGTGTACTTGTCTTAAGTTAAACCCTGAGATAAGTATGGTTTACGCGGTGTAAAAGAATTATTCGATGTTTAACATTTTTTTTGTACCAAACAATTGGTACGATTTCGATTTGAAAAAATTTAATTAATTGAGCATATTTAGAATTGAGAATAACATGTAGACGCGTGTATCGACAGCCTTGATTTTTATCGCAATGGCCAGAAAAAAATAAAAAATATATTCGCATAGTTAAAACAAAGTTTCACGAGAAATGTCGTACGAAGATTTTATCGAAAGATTTTTGCGATGGGAATGACCGTTTACTTCGCCAACGATACTAGTAATCAACTCCACATGAAATACTCTTTCGTGTCGTCTTTCTTGATTCACCGCGGGCACCGATAATTGTATCTCCCTCACTGTCGATGCTTGGTCACGTGACATGGCATTGATACGAATTCCCAGTAAGTTTTTAATAAAGCTTGAATCGTCGTGCAAAGAAAAAAATGTAAAGCAAATTCAGTTAATTGTTGAAATATAATCAGTCGTTAACGATAAATGGTTCTGTTAATTCAGTTTAAACACTAATCGTACACTCCCAAGTAGAATAAAAACGTTATTTATCTAAAAGTTATGCGAACGGATTACGTATGTCCGTCCGCTTTGTAACTATACGTTATCTTGTGTCAAAAAGTTAACTTTTCGACATGAAATAACTTATAGTTTTATTAAATAACTAAAGTTTTTTCTTGCTACCAAGTCCAACTACCGAAGTTAGTAACGCTAGAGTCATATATATAGATATACTAGCCAATGCCAATTTCGAATTAAAGTTCGAGTTAGAGATACTAGTGGCGCTAGTAGGACTTGGTAGAATCGTGCTCAGCTATTTTCGTGGCGCTCTTCGATTTTGAATTGGAACGCCCAATCGACCACAAACGTTCACGTACGTTCACGCGGTTGCCGCTTCAGAAGCAACCTGTTGGCTCGAGTATTCACAGATTCTCGTGTTGTCCCGAATTAACGTAAGTACCATAGAATTAAATTGCCGATTCACCACCCTTCTTGATGTTGTTTTCGAACAAATTACTTTCCCTAACTCGAATGTATAGTAGCAAAAATATGTATACCGGCAACTTACGTATATAACCTACAATTCGCGAAAATTTCAGTTAAAAATCTGCCCGCCATTCTAATGCTACGCAGTTTCCAATTGTTTCGAAATATTAAAACTTTTGTCGGAAGCGAAATAACGACAATAATACACCGTAGATCTTACGAAAGCTTCGAAAACTTCATACCGATGCCGAAGTCCAAGGAATATCTATCGAGCGACGACAGCGATAGCTCGGTGAATAATTTTTCATTTCAACATGTACATATATATATATATTTTTATTTTATTTAGAATACTCAACAATCCGATCTGCATTGTGTTCGAACAGGTGGAGAAAGCACCAAAAAGAAAGCGTGAGAAGGAGGAAAGTAAGAAGTCCTCGAAAGACAAATCAGAGAAATCCGAGTCGAGTAAGAAGCTTAAGAGTTCGTCTAAAGATGATGAGGATCAAACGAGCTGGGAAATTGGAAACAAACGCACTATTTCGGTGTCTGAATTCAAGGGCAGAATGTACGTCAACATTAGAGAGATGTACATGGACAACAGCGGAAACTTAAAGCCAGGGAAGAAAGGTAAAAAATCTGTTGAATTTTTTTGGTATCCATCCATACGAAAGTGACAGTGAGACACCAACAAATTCAGGTTATACAAAAAAAATTCGTTATTAAAAAGTAATCTTATTTGATTTTATACGTTTAGACTGATAGCATTCAAAGGTTACTATTTGCCAAAAAAGTTAACCATGGACGTGGGATAGTTTATAATTATAATTCAAACGGACATGTCACATGTCTAGCACAGCAGTGTAACAATTTGTATAGTAATTCTATAAAAAATGTTACACTGTTGCTTTTGTGGTGGGTTACCAGATATCTTTTTTGTTTTCTGGGTGGTGTAAGATTTACTAATTTTTGTCGTTTCTGAAAATCATGATTTTTCTTTTTTACAGGCATCGCCCTGACTCCGGAACAGTGGCAGAAATTAATGGACTGCTCGGAAGGTGTGAACAGAGCTTTGAAGAACAAATGATGGTAGATTAGACATTGTATGTCTATATTTAAGTAATTTATAAGTATTATTAATTTCGTTGCAGGTTTTTCTAAATACATTAAAGTAAAAACAAAACGTCTCATATCGTTAAACGTATTCAATAACCCTCTCTGCATGGTTGTTTTCATCAATGTTTGGAACTGTCAAAGACTCATTAATTTTCCGAATGTACCTTGTCGTTCTATCTAAGAACCAGGGAAACAAATAAAATCGGGAGCGAGGCTGGGACAAGAGACTTTATTCAGAATAAAGAAAACGCTTCTTACTGTAAAAAGATCTTTGTTAATTCGCGGTAGATAAATTATTACTATGTGCAAATACTCTCAGAGTTGCTTTGACCGCGGCCTAGTTGCAGTCGACCGCAGTATGCAAGCAAAGAGAAAGGTTCGGTCGTAAATCACGACATCGTTTCGCGAACGGGTCAACAGTGAAAAACAATCCTCGAAGATTCCGCTTTTTTTTACCTAATAAAATTATTTACACGGTGCGTGAATCTTCGATTCGTTTAACAATCAGTTTTCTAACGAACACCTTTTGTCTAAAAATACTATGATTCTACAAGAGTTGTAAAAAAGACAGGAACGAAGTAATGCTCAGCATTCCTTCCCATCTTCTCGATTAACGAAATTTTAAAACGTTTCTGTGAACTTTCAACAATATTAGCACTCGTTTGACAAAAGTTTGACGGAGTATCCGTATTTTACGCTGGTCCGTGAAGACTCGTGAGAAATTCGTCGAGGTCGACGTCGTTCAGTTTGCTCAGTAGTTGCGGGTCGGTGGTGCGTGATTTTTTCTCCACCTGGCGAAAACGTTAAAGCACAATATTAAATAAAAATCATGCGACTCTCGTGCGAAAAATCATTTTCCTATCTCGTCTGATTACAACACTTATCAGAAAAAAGTTTTTTTCGTGCTAGAGTCGCAATGCACTATTTTATAAAGGATGGAAGTAGAACTGCTATTTTTTGCCTGCTGATTGTGGCGCTTTGCAGCCAAGTACGAAAAGAGTTCGTAAAGTAAGATGTGCGCAAACGCCGGTTATTTGCGGTACTTGTCGCTGCAAAGTGTATACTTACTTGCTCGGTTTCTTTAGACACCGATGCTTTCCTCTTGCGGGTCTTCGGGTTGGGTTTATCTGCAATTCAACAATAGCTACAGTGGTCGTAGGACGTAGGAGTACTTCATAAAGGAATGCTCTTAACAACTATCAGAGCATCGGCTACGCCGTAGATTCATACCATGTTCCGATTGTATTTTTTCAGTCTTGACGGCGATTTTTTTCTTCCCGTCGGTTTGATGCGGTTCGTTTTTCTTCGCCGGCGATTTGGCGACCTTGCTGGTGATTTTCGGGGCGACCGTCCTGACCACGGGCGAAGAAGTTGCCAGAGGCTTGTCTGGCACAATTTTTGAGACAGACTCGGTGTTCTTCGGTGCACTCGCATCTTTCCTCTTGTACTTCGTCACCTTCGAAGTCGTGTCCTTCGACGGTCCTCGCCTCCTGCGCGGCGGCGACAAATTGAACAACTCCTCGTAAGGTGTCGCGGTCATCAACTTTGTGCACAACTCGTAATCGTTGTCGGAAAGCTCGACCTGCACAACGAATTCGAGCTCCGAACTGCTGAATTTTCGTTTCCTCCTCTTCGTCGGTACCGCGTCGTCGTAGATAAAATTGTACTCGGCATGGCATTGAGATGTCTCCATGACGTTGACCTCTTCGTCCGCCGCGTCGTTCTTCATGGTCGGCACGAGCTCCAGACACTTCAGAACTCCAGGCATATCTTCCTTTGGCGATGCCGAGCGATTCTTCCGATCCGAGACGACCTCCACGTGAGATTCGGCGCTGTCGCTCTTGTGAGCGTCGCATGTTTGACGAGTTCTCGAGCGGGTCGTTCTTTGATCGCTCGACTCCTCGTCGCTGAATAAATCCCGCTTCACCAGATCGACCTTCGACTTTGTGACGGTCTTCGATTCGATCGGGGATGCCGCTGTTCTGTGCACGGTGCATTCTTCTCTCTCCCTATCCTTCCTCGTACTTTCCGAAACATGAGGTCGCTCCGTTGGTCCAGAAGTCCGACTATCGGTGTCAATTGTTTCCGGTGCCTCTTCGGAATTTTTTTCAAACTGACCCGTAGTTTCTTTCCGACCCTTGCTTTCCGCCTCGTGCCTGCTTCTCGATCTGTCCGGCAACTTATTCTTGTCTTTGGACTTTTTTAAGTCCATGTTTTTTTTCTCCTTATCGACATGAGATTCGGATATTGCTTTACCGTCCTCTTCCGTGGTCTTTGAGCATGCTGCGGCTTCCTCTCTCGACGCTTCTATGCTCGTGTCCGGTTCTTCCATGAAGGATTCGTCAAACAGCTCCTTCAGCATCTGCGATTTCTTCTTAGTCTCCGATTTACTCGCGACTTCGACTATTCTTTCTTCCTCCCGTTCGACCATGTTCTTCGCACTGTCCTGGCTTTCCTCGATCTCCCGAATACGCGACAATCTGCGTTTTCGTAATTCCTTCTCCGTATCGTCGTCCTTCGTTTCATCTCTAAGGCTCTTCTCCCTCTCCTTGATCGGTTTGCTTCCCTTCGGCAGAGTAACCGCTCGCTTTATGCGCGGTCTGTAAGCTGGAGGATTTTCATTCTCCTTGACCTTTGCCACCAGCCTGAGACGCTTCTCCTCCAACTGCCTGCTGAGTTTGGCGTCCGACATCGCGCTCGGCTGCAGAATGCGGTAGTTTCTACTCTGCATGGCCGAGTAAAGAGTCTCGATGACCGGTGATGGTTTCAGAGCTATCGAAATGTCCGGCAGTATTCTCTGCACGCTGACGATTTTCGGCAACGATTTCCTCGCCGAAATCTCCGCGCATCCCGCCTCCATGGATGCGGACTTCGATTTCGCAAACTCCTGCTCCTCCGTGATCAACGCTGATATTTTCGTACTTAGATTCGTCAGCGTTTCGATACCGGACTTGGAGCTGCTCGGGGTCTCGGATATGACCGCCTCGGAAAGCAACGTTTCGTCCTTGGCCGGAGTCTCCTTGATAGACTCCGCGAGATCTTCCTCAGTCTTCGCAATCGCGAAGACCTTCCGCGGCGAGGCTTCGTTCTCGAGCCGCGACGGTAAATCCAGCTCTGTCGCGTTGACGTTCTCCGTCATACTGTGATCTTCGATCTGACGATTTTTCGAGTCGGCATCGCAGGTCGTCGCGACTGCGCTCGGAAGCTTCTCAGCTTCCTTCTTAGGTGAGTCGTTGCTCGTGTCCGTGTAGGTCCTGCTCGTAGTCGCTTCCGTGAACCGTTTAGTCGGCATCATCGTTGAAATATTTGTCGCGCTCGAGTCGCTCGAGGATGACGACGAGGAGGAAGATGAGCTGCCGGATGATGAAGCGCTGCTGTCGCTGTCCGAATCGTCATCGACGGTCGAGCCGCTGTTGTTAGCATCGTTCGTCTCTCGCGGGTTTTCCAGTTCGTCGGTCGTCCTCAGAGCTGAAATCTCGTTGGCCTTATCAGTTTTTTCCGTGTGTTCCCTCGTCGACGTCGATATCTTCAGCTCCTTGAAAGTCTCCTCCCGCGAGAGATTCTCCTTTATCACTTCGAATTGCGTTATCTCGAGCTTGCTGTTCGACGTGCAGGCTTGAAAGCCTTGAGCTACTTGGACGCTTATGTCCGTGGCGGATGTTTCAGCTGTTTTTGTCATCATGCCCAGCAACGGAAGACTCATCTCGTGCCGGCTGTGATCGTTCCTCGGCAGTCGAGGATCCTTTAGCTCGGAACTCGGCTGATAGTAAGCGGAGCTGAAGGGCTCTTGCGTCTTCAGCGCACTTCCGGTGTTCTCGCTCGACTGCTTCGGCGTCACGGCTATGCTCGGCGTTGGTGGGAATTCGGGTGTTGTTATGAAGCTTTGCATCTTCCCAGAGTCCTCGCCCACCTGCACACCGAACGGCATCGTCATGTTGCTACTCGGACTCAGAAGTCTCGGTGTCGGTGGAATTCCAAAAGCATTGTCGAGCTTTCGCGGCGTCTCGAGATTCAGCATATCGGGCATGTGCGATATTTGTCGACTCCTCTCCGGATACGTCCGGGAAAACTCTGACTTCTGCACGGTCTCGATGGAAGCACCGAGAAACTCGACTCCACTCTCACCCCTCTCGATTTTCGTTACGCTCGTCCTTATCGTCTTCAACTGAGCGTATTTCCTCTTCACGGTATTGTCGGTCTTTGCCGCGACGCCAGCGCTCGTTACGGTTTCCACCATCCTCGTGCTCGTTGTTACCTCCGAAATTTTGCACGCGGTGCGCACATCTTCGGCAGGTTTGTCGGTTGCTCTATTTTCTCTCGTCGAGCCGATTTCTTCCTTGGCTTCCTTCGGCGCGCTTTCGCACGCTGCAGCGACTTTGATTTTCTCCGGAGTGTCGAAGGGTTTGTCGGTGGGATCGATGGTGCGCTGTTCTTCTACGGATGCTGCGTTTTCGGAAGCGATGATGACATCGAGTGACTCCGGGTCGGAGTCTTTTACGAGCTGACGTGACTCGTGGTCGCTCGAACAATCTTTTATTCGGCTCGCTGATTTTCTGACTATGGTTTTCTTGCGGGGTTGACGCCTTCTCTGTGAATTCCTCGCCACAGTTTTTCTCGTGATCTTGGGCTGGGATTCTTCGCTCAACTGCAGGGAACTTCGCAGATCGGCGTCCCAACTTTTGATCTCCGAAGATACCGACGGTTTAACCGGCGAACAACTCGTCGAACTCGACTCGGAAACGAGTATCATTCCTACGCCGGTCAACTTGTCCCATCCGCCCATCAGCTTCGGCGCTGGACTTCTCGTCGCTATCGGTACGTTGCATGGTCTACAATCTTTGGCGGAATTCTTTATTTTCTTCGACGGTGTTGACACTCCGACGAACGGTGGTGATTTGAACAAACTCGTGCGACAAACCGACTTCGCGAAGTTCGATGTTTTAGGCGAGAATTGAAGAGCCTCGCTCGTGCTCTTCCGACGACCGTGCTCGTTAATCGCTTTCGGTGGTGTGTTAAAATTAAGAGCCCTTATGTGACTGCGTCTTCGCGGCGTCGACTTGCTTAATCTGTGATTCTTCGGTCGACTTTTCAGCAACGTTCGGGGAGTTCTCGCCATTAATGCATCGTAAGAATTCTCCTTTGAGGTCGAAGCCTCTTGCCTATCCATGGCGACTGGCTCCGAGTTTATCTCCGGCAGCGGAGCCTCCTCGGAGTTCGTTACTTTTTCACCATCCTTCGGTTGTGGCTGCTCTGGCAGGCTGTTGAATTTCAAGAATGGAGATAATCCTGTACCGGAAATAGTTATAGTTGGCTCTTCGACTTGAACAATCGGAATTTCCGTCTCGTCTAAAACGGCGCCAGCGCTGTCCTCTCCGTAAAGCGTTACCTTTTCGACTGCGGGGACTTCCGATGTTGGATTGGAATTTAAGGTACTTCCAGTGCGCGGTGCTGATTCGCCTTGTTTGGCGAACTTCGACTTCCGCTCCGTAACTCGAGCTGTGTTGCGCCTCGGCTGTCGTGGCTTCGAAGGCTGTGCCAGTTGCGTCTCGGGCGCTGGTCCGGGTTTCGAGGCTATTAATGGTTTCGAAACATCCATTGGTACGGTGACGACTCCGAGACGTATCGGCTCCGGCTTCGGCGGAATGAAATTTACACCGTCGGTTTTTGGCGCTATTTGACGAAATTGCGAGTAGTAACCACCTGAGAGTGGCGGCTTCGCCGATGCCGTTGATGGCGCGGAGATTAGACTCGGCACTCTGTCGTTGGGGCAAAATATAAGTGTTGGCACAGTCGAGACGATCATATCTGCGTCCGACAACAGACTCTCCTGTACAACGTCCGGTGCCGCGACTTTCGGTTTCTGTTTTGGGACGCGAGTCTTTCTGGTGTTTGATTTTTTCAACTGTTTACTGTCCAGCGAGCCGCAAGACGCTTCCGGTACAACGTTATCCATCGTATCTTTAGTAATGGGCTCGGTTATATCGGGCTTCAAAGCTAAGATACCTCCGGCTGACTGTTCCTGATTTGAAATAGCAGTGTTGGTATCGGCTTCGACGTTCAAATCCAGCAAACCGCTCGAGAGATCGAGACTCGGCGGCGTTTCGTCAGATTTATTGTTAAAGTTTATTATACTGAGTATCGCATCGTCATTCAGATCTTCTAGGGCGCGGTCTTCTTTTTTCTGAAACTTCTGCACTGATAGTCGATCCTCTTCCGGTCGTACGATTTGTTGACTCGACGAACTGCGTAACCGATTTTTCAGAGGTACCTCGGTTGTTTCCATTTCAACAGTGGATTTCTTGCCGTACGGAGTTGACGCTCCTATCGCAGTCTCCTTCGGCACTTGATCTGGATTGTCCGCAAAGCTGCGATTGATAAAATACATAATGTGGTGATGTTTTACCGCAGAATCGTTCAATATTTTCCGAAATCGTGCACAAAAGATAATACTGAAGTACGAATAGTCTGTACAAAGTACAGTTAATATTAAATAAGTTTCAATAATTCAATAAATAATCGGACAGTCTGATTGAATTAAGTAATTCAATTTAAAAAATTATTAAATTCGGAAACTTAAGAGAAAAATTCGAAAATGGTTAATTAGAACCAATTTTTCCTTCTTTTTAATTTATATGTGATACAGCAAATGCATTCCAAATGGTCTTTTTTATATGTGCGAAATTCGAAATCCGTTTATGAACTACCTATATTTTTTTTTAATTCGTTCTTCAGCAAACTGTATAATCAAAATTGCTAAGTCTCCAATTGTGACAAGATGATTACCCGTCCGTGCAGAAGGGCTGGTGATCCGCGTCCTCGTCGGGACTCGTCTCATTTTCGCTTCTCGGTCCAAACATGTCGTCGAGCAATTTAGTAAATTCCGGATGGCTCTCGGTCGCGGTAACTACCGACTTGATAACGTTATTCAGTTCGGTCATGGCCGATATATTCATTTCGCCACCCATCGACTCGGAGAGGCCTACATCTCTCAGCAATACCTCTGCAGGAAGAATAGCTTTATTGATATTTTCAGCTATCTTCTCTTGTAACTCCGTGCGATTAAGCAGTTCCTTTGTCAATAACTAAATGATAAATAAAAAAAGAAAAAAAAAAAGAACAGACACAAGAGTTGTATAAAAATGAAAAATAAACTATACGAGTACGTGCTAAAGGTGTGAGACTTACACTTAGATTCTCGACTGGTTCGTCGGTTAATTCGGTTTCGGACTCTACCAAGTCATACGGCGTTGTTTGCACTTCGGTATTAGTGAAACACATAAGCTCCTCCGTATCCGTAGCTGCGGTACATTTCTCGTGCGTTGTTTGTTGCATCGCCACATTGCGTGCAAGGCTTGCGGTATCAACGTCCAAGTTTCGCATTTCTTGAAAGTCAGGCAGCGACGCAGATTGAAAACCGCCGCCGCGTTGCTCACGACGATTTTCGGGCAATGATTGACTACCAATCGCCTCCGTTACCGTTGAAGAACAGTGAGCCGGTCGATGTTCCTCGAACTTTGACGAAGTCTTTTCGCCGATGACTTCCGCGTTCTCCGGTCCCGAATTGCCGGGCAAATGTTCCAGTGGCGTCGTTTCAACGGCGTTGCAACTCACTGCAATTAAAATAAATAAACTGTGAAACCAAATTGTACGATGGGTTAGAAATATACGTGTTTGCATATCCTTAGCTGTATACGCAATAAGTCGGTGGGACTTTTCGTTTACATTGGCTCGAGACTGGCTCCGCGGAGTTCCCGATTGAATTAGAATGCGATTTGACAGCGCGTTTTGAACGATCTCGATCACTCCCACTGTGATGCCGTTTTCTCATGCTGCTCGATATTATCGGTGATCCGCCGGAAGTCTGCGATGTCTGTGGAAAAAAATTTTTTTAGGATAAACAAAAAATTAACTACAAATAGTTTGAGTTCAGAAATCTCGATGTGATATATATTTTTCCTACTTAAAGTTGCAACTATATACTTTTAAATTTGCATTCATTAATAATTTGTTAAAGTGGATTTTTATTCTATTATATTGGGAACATCCGTTTGCTGATTCTCGATTTTTCTAACCCTTGTAATTTCTCAATCTCAATCGCTACTGCCGTCAGAGATGCATCGTTATCATTGTATAAACAAAGAAATTCATTAAATAAATGAAATGTCAAAAAATAATTGAAAATAAAAAAATAAACAAATGTATGTGCATATTTTAATTACCCCAAGTATATCTGCACGATACCAAACTTTTCAACTTTTTTTCTTAACAGTGTCTTTCCGAAAACTTGCCAAAGATTGAATTTGATGTAATGCAGATATCTTTAGGGATTTCTATCGTGCATCGGGGAGATCGACGGTAGAGCCGAACTTACCGGCACATTGATAGTCACCTTGAAACGTTGGCCACGAGATCCATCGACTAGGAACCTAAGTTGTTCCGACAAATCTCCACAATGCTTCAGTTGTTCGCAATCGGAAACTTTGCTCAGTCTTTCCTGTACTGTAAAATAACAGTGTTATGCTTATACTTGTCAACTGCTGAAATCAGAGTTCAATTGCTTTCGTACTTATGACATTGATGGAGCAAAATATATCCAAGACTTCAGACAGGGTAAAGCCGTTTACTCTTGTGCTGAATCTTCTGCCGCTGGATATGACCATTCTGATTTCCTGGAGGTGCGGACAAGTTTCCAGAAACGATCTGGCAGCGTCGCCGCATTTCTGTTCCTCCAGATAGCCTGAAAATAAGATGAATCACAAAACTTATAAGTGCCAAAAAGTAGGACATTGCTGCGATGAAGCAACTTTTTAAATACATACAAAATCTGTAAGTTTCCATTACAATTTCGGGTATAACATGACGTAAAAAAAAATGACATTTTTATCATTCGAGGAGCGAACGAAGCGTAAATCATCGTGTAAGAGATCGCTTTCGAAAATTGGTGCTGCAGGAGACGTATAAAGTGTAGAATGCAAAGTGCCGACTCAATGTTTACGTTTCGATTTTCGAACGGCAGGTTAGCGTCGACTTCATTGCACTTGAATTTGTACTCACCCAAGACGAGCCTAGCAATTTCCGAAGGCAACAACGATTCCATCTCGACAGTGTTACGGATCGCGCGAACGAAACTGTCGGCAAAAATTCTCGTCTCGATGAGTGAACTCGTAAATAAATTATGAAGACGGAGACATTGAGATGCTTCGCAGCGTCGCGAACGCGTATGCAAGATGCACAAAAGTTTGCGGCCAACTGGGGAAGGGCAGCAGCGGCGAACTTGGTATTTGCCAAATTCCCACTAGTCAACAATATTTATCGTATTTTTTAATAGTTTGATTTTTTACTTGCATAAATACATTTACAAAATCTACGGCGTTTTTTAGAAGGATTTATTCCCAACAAGTGCGGAGCCGGATTTATGTGCAGCCCATAAATCCAATTGATTACGATAAAATTTTTCAAGCTTCCATGATACCAACGAAAATTCGTTGTAAGGTATATTTATTTTTTGTACTATGGGAGATCTTTTTATCTCAAAAATTTTGAGTCCTTGATTCGCATCGATGACAATTGTTTTATACAATTATTCAAAGCATCGTCGAAAGTTTGGGCGGAGCTTTCTGGCGGGAAATTTGTGAGCTGGTTGTGTCTTTTCCCGCTATTGTAGGCGCGTTTCAATATCAGCTGCAAGTCGAAAGCCATGAACCGTCCGTTTTTTTAAATGTTTACTAGGCAGCCCACCTTTTCTCTATAAATAGTTTCTACACACGCTCCTTTGGTTGGAACAAGCTCGATTCCTGATCTCCACTTTGGTGAAGGCGAGCGTGTGTAGAATTCGTTTATGAACAAATGGTGCGCTGCCGTTCACCAGCAAAGTCTCATCTACATTATGGAACGTACTGTAATACGTAAGGACTGTAGAGCTTCCGTTGAGACGAACTTCGCTCCATCCATGATCAGCATTACGCTAATTATTATTCTATGGATCGTGTCCTTTCTTGAAATGGTAAATCGGTTTCTGTCGTAATCTCTTGTGAAGGCTAACTTGAAAATTGATCAACCGCCTTTTTTGTCGCGGTCCTGCTGGTTCAGGCTCTGAGCACAATTGATACGTCTTTCATCATGTAACATTGGCAATACTTCTTTACCTACGGAGCTATCACCCAATGAGCATCGTGGGTGACAACAGTGAGCCCACCTACGTGAATGTAGCTAATATAAACTTTGCAATAGCTTTCGTTTTTAATAGTATGATGAATATCGTCTAAAATACTTTCATAAACCTCAAACAATCGCTGATAGTCAATTGTTTCTTTAGAAAAAAAAAATCTCAAACCTATAAGAAGTTGACCAACCGTTTTTTTTTAAAGTAACTTTCATTTGACCCAATCGAAGCGGAATCATTATTTTTATACGAATCGACTGGTTAAAATGGTTTTTGACTTTCTATTTATATTCTATTATATTCTGTTTCCATTACATTAGGTTATCAGCCTGAAATGATTATGGAACTATTAATTAAAGAAAAAAATTAAAAATGTAACATTGGTCGGCTAACTTCATACAGTTCGTCAAATATTTCCCGCCACCGGTGAACTTCCCTAGGTAACATAATTCGCGAAGATTTCTCATCGTTAAGTGCGGCTACGATTCTAGGTACGTATTTTCAATCTCTTTTCTTCGTGCATCCAACAATTGTTGATAACGATTGTGGTAGGTAAACGTATACGAAATCCGGCGTTCGTGACAATTGGATTTATTCAGACGATCGAGTTTCATCACCATGACGATAACTACCGAGATAGATCCAATTTAGAGTGTTCGTCATAGTCAACTTTAGCGCAATAAAGTAAAGAAGTACGATTACATAAGTCTGTATTTCTTGGAAGCACGCTCTTACCGGTTCGTAAGTTTGTTGCTATCGATAATTCACGCGTTCTCCAAATTGTCACGACGTCCGTAACGGTCGACAGTGAAAAGATACTTTCGGCCTCGAGAATGTAATAATCCTATGTTACAGTCGTATTTTTCTTTGCCGTTAATCAGTTATAAAAACGAGGAAACTGTCGAAAGAGGAAGTTAATTTTTTTTTTCAACATTAGGAAAATAAATTAATGTCGTCTTTTAATTATAGATCCACAGCTATGGTGGCGCACACAGTTCTCCTGGACTTCACGGTTCCCGCGAATGTAATCGCCGACCTGGACGAACGCTCCAATCTTAAGTCCACGATAGCCAGTGTACTCGGAGATCATTTTAATGGTCTAAAGACGCTCACCGAATTGAACATGGACGGAAGCTTAGTGATATTGTACACGGGTCCCAAGGGAAGTCTTATAACTGTGAGAGGATATGCAGAAGGATTGGTTACCGTCAATGTGGAATATTACAAGCGCGACGATGAGGAAGCCCTCCTCACCTTTGAGGTATGTTGACCGACACCGGGACTTCGAGTAGCTTCTTTTTTTTTTTTTTATTACAATGTCGTCTTCTTTGAGATATTTTTACCGAACTGTCCGGCAAAGCAGAAATCGGCAGGGATTCAATCTCTGTAAATCTACATTTTCATTGTGCATTATGGAAAACTGAAAGAGGAATACAGTTGCTCACTGTAGTTTGTCGAGTAAAAAAAGTCCCATAATATTTATACTTTGGCTTGGTCCCATAGCTGTTTTGATTCCCGCAGAGATGAAAGTGGAGTAAATGCTAGATTGTAAAGTCTTTTCTGATTCTAAATTCGCTCGAGACAAATAAAAAAGAAGTAATCCACAAACCCCTATCGATTTTGCACGGAGATGGAAAGTAGAGAAATTTGTTTTGCTATGGAAGAGAGAAAACATTGCTTAACTGACAGGAAATTGTAGCAATGGAGATACTTGGAAGCAGACATTGCCATGGCTTTGAACAGTCAACGCAGCAAGCGCTTGCCGCCTGTAAGACGAGGAACGATATATGATCTCTATTTGACACTATCAGGTAGAGACACTGTTTCCCCGCAATCAAATTTTTCCTTTTGTTTTCATTTCTATTAATTTTTTTTTATTTACGATTTTACATCAATCACAATTCCATAGATTGTTATGAAACAGATTTTATATATATTTGCCAATTGTTTATTGACTGTTGGATTTAGAATTTCTAGGATAGGTTCGCTTGCCAGGAATGCTGAATGAGACACCTCCCAGCACTCTTGTATACTCAGTTTAATTATGACTGTTCCTAAAAATATCAGCCTTGCACCGAATTTTCTTAACGAGAAATAGTTCGTTATCATCACAGCACTTAGCCCAGATTATACGTCATCGACTGGTATACTCTCAACCATGATAGTAAAAACGGTCATTTTTGGATATCGTAAAAAAAACAATCAATCATTTCGTTCTTCTTCTTCAAACAGCTTTTTTCGCTTGTTATTTATTGTTTATGAAATTCTCCCGAGAATACTTGAGATTAAACACCGAAAGATTTATCAGATTTAGAATACTATCGGTTTAACAGAGTGAGTAGTATTTTATTAAACTAGATAGAACGTTTGTTCTGTTTATTCGTTGGTTCGCTTGGGCGGCTATGGTAGTCGGCCAGAGACTTGGAGACGGCATTGCAGGCAGCAGCGACCGCCACAAGATCACACACGCTTGCTCCAATTAAACGCGGTGGCCCGTTTGAGAGATACTTTCCGACCGCCGGTGAGTTTATTTATAATTGTGAATTACGGTCGAGCAATATTGGAAGAGAATAAGATAACAAACGAATGGCTATGATGAGCTATAGAGTTTGAAAGGGCTGCCTGCAACTTGTAAGATCGATAGCAAGTATCTGATAAAAAAGAAATATATGTATCGAAGTCAGATTAATGAAAATGCTTTGGGCCGCTCGATGTATCGAGTTTATCGTCGCTTCGTTAAGAAGTATTTGCAAATTGTCGGATTTCGTCATCTTCAACACTTATTACGACTAGACAGACCTTGTTTATGCTTTGGGATGACAAAATAAAATGTAATTATTGAATTTTGCAAACATATTTTACCATTTCCATTCCGATATTAATTTTTATTGCTTAACTCTCCCGTTTCGTTTATCTAACATTAATAGTAGAATTTCCTTTGCGGTAGCATGGCCAAAGCATGGTGACTTCGTTCACGTAACTCCCTACTTGGCGCATTGTCGTTGCACGGATTTATCAATAAATACACGATATAAACAGCAGCAAATTATTAGATACTTTGACATTAGTTTTTTTCACCCATTTTTTTTTTACGCAAGCGCCAACGACAGTATACCAATTACTTTTAAAGATGAAAGACTGCTCGAGTACGATATCGACAAGCTGGTCTTCGAAGCGAGATCGCCGTATCAAAAAGTACAAATCGTACACTCGAAATCCCTTGGGAATCTGCTGGTGCTAGACGAGTTACAAAGTATGTACGAAGCCGATTATAGAATTCAATAAAAAATATTTGTCGTTGATCACTATAAAAAAATTCTTTATTTTTCAGATATGTCTGAGGCTGACCTAATATACACGGAAACGTTGATGCAACGAGGCAAAGAGTGTTACGCCGGGAAAGAAATCGTAATTCTCGGAGGTGGCGACGGCGGTCTTCTGTGGGAATTGCTGAAGGAGAAGCCGAAGCATGTCACGATGCTGGAAGTACGTATTCCCGACTGCTTGCGTACAGGAGTAATTTTGACCACGATTTTCGACAGCTTGATTATTTATTTTCAGATCGATGACGTGGTCATGAAAGCTTGCAGTCAGCACATGAGATCGATATGCGGCGATTGCCTGGACAAGAGAGCGGGAGACAATTACGAGGTGGAAATTCAATGTCGATTGGCTTGGTAATATATTTGACATAGCGATAATTCCTACGATCATTTGCAGATAATAGTTGGCGACTGTGTGAAAGCGCTTGCCCATATGATCGACGAGGGTCGACAATTCGACTACGTATTTGGCGACTTGACCGACATACCGATAAGTACAACGCCTCACGGCGACGCCTGGGACTTCATACGATTGATATTAAACTCGTCGGTTAAGGTTCTCAAGCCGAACGGAAAATACATGACACACGTGAGAATAGCGTTTGCGAATTATTGATCGTTCACCATCTCGATTTCGGACATCTTTATTTTAATCCGCGTTTTTGATATTTCCAGGGCAACGGTGCGTCATGTCCAGAATCTTTGAGCATGTATGAAGACGTGCTCTCTCAGCTATCAGCACCCGTAGTATTTACGAAGGACCGCGCTTTCGTGCCTTCCTTCTTTGAAGACTGGATATTTTACCAAGTATCGCGTAAATGATTGATTAAAAATCGGCAGTACGACGTATACGAAGATCTCGTGAGTCGAACTCACAATCTTTTACCACTATTATGACCCGCGCCCTCACTATAGTTCTAGGATATCAATTTAATTCAACAAAAAAAAGACAGTTGTCTCTTTGGACTCGTTTAAGATTTCTATCCTCGAATTATTCGTCAATCAAAAAGAACGAAGAAGAGTTCTAATCTTAGCAGGATTCTTCATGGCGTGTGTATATATAGATATTTTTAAGTAACTTTATAAACACAGTTGAAACTTGGTTTAGAAATTTGTCGGCTTTTTTTCTGTGTTCAAGTTTCGACAATCAACGTCAAAATGTATGAAAAAAGTAATTATGCTTTGCATTTGATTAGTGAGGAAAAGTTACTAGTCGGTGTAACTCGTTTAACGAGGAAACACCGGTTACGCGCCAATTATACACGCTGAATAACCGGGTTATTATTCTTGACTCTTTGGAACTCAATAGGATTGTCGCGCTGTTCCGCCGCTTGCAGTATTTCCACGATAAATACGCGTGATCAGAAATGAAAAAAACAAATCATGCCACATTCCAACTTAATACATATTATAGATAGACGTACACACGCTGTTGCTTCTTCAAAACGTGGCTAATATGGAATTGTACTTTGTAATTTCTAATAATGTACTTCGCTTATCCACAACTCACCAACTCTCTCGATAGGACATTCGAGTCACATACTGGATAAACTAACCTTGGATAGACATATCCAACGATCTTGCGAGGGCAAAAAATGTTTCAAGCGAATTGATTAATTTCCTTCTGAATACCAATGGGACGCCGTATGTTGTTAATGTTGTATTACAAATGAATATCGAAAGGTCACCGCTTAGTGACAAATAATCGGTATTATCAGTACAAAAAAACTGTGCGAAACATATTTTTCTCTTCCTACGCTGCGAAAATAAAAGAAAAAAAAATTACCATTACTCTTACAAATAGGATAACTATAATAAAACTTGTTGCGGGTAAAAATTTCAAAAACAAACTTTCCATCTCTCAGCTTCGATAAATATGATACGATCCAATTTTTTTAAACTCCGTAATTTTATTAATAAACCTGCAAGTACGATTCCTCTTATTGATATGAAATTATCCTTTTTGTTTGTTATTGCAATCGGCATCGAAATAATTAATTGTCAGAGCCAGTATGGTGAATTTTGAGAGCATTATTTTTACGAGCTTATCGTACCATTTATTTCGGTCTTGTTATTTGTCAGTACGAATAATCGTATCGAATCTGTTAAGCATGACGCATCTGCATATTTAAAGCAAAGGATGCAAGATTACGTATATTAAGATGCGATGGAGAATATCGTAAAAGTGAATAAACATTTTTCGAATTATTCTACCTTAATCCTACAAACAAACATGAATACAGTTGCGTCTGCAGTGAAGAATATTATAAGAACGAAAAAAAAATCGACATATACGAGATATATTATAATGACAAGTTTAATAATTGAACAGCGGTGTCTGATTTCGTCCCTATCACTTGCCGATGCAAACAAGCGTATGGATGCAGTTATGTATGACGCATTCGTACATTTGGAGCAAAAGATGCAAACATACCTATGCAATAAAGAGTATCATAAAAATACACACATTCGTTATTATTTTATCTTAATCCTATAAACAGCCACGAATACGAATACGAAAATAATGAAAAATCGACAGTTATATACTATGACGATAAGTTTAATTGGACTGCAGTGTCTGATACAAGTGTACGTATATTGAAAAACATAAAAACAACATACGAGGTATATATAAATATTAAGTACTGCGCAAAATTCGTAGAGGTCAGAGAGAACGGAAAGAGGAGGGGATTTCAGGCTTCAAAAAAATAATTAATTTACAGAATACTTATGACGAGTATAGCGCTGAAAAATCAGACTTTTTGGTTTGTTTTCCACACCCATGGAAACTTTGGTCCCAACAAGGACGTGGCCGAGCTCACAAATTCAAGCGATAACATTTAATGCGAATGCAACACCGGACAATTCCATAATTATGTCTTTTTGTTTAGTTTGTTGTTCGCGTTTACAAACGCGTTTGTCCGACGCGAGTTTTACGTTTCGAGCGAAAATTGTAACTCTCTGAAGCGAGACTTCGATATCTCAGCGAATTGCTCTATTTCGTGTATCGTCGGCTCCGTTTCCGTTTCCACGAGTATCTGTCTGAGCCACTGTTGAATCTGTTTAGGATGTTCCTCCGAATCCCGAGACTTCCTGTCGTTTCTCGTAACATCGTCGATTTTGTCAACCATTTCGGTGGAAGATCCGGAATCGGCAGAGCCGCGGAGATCCTTATCTCCGTCCGTTGACGAAAGCCGGTCGTCCTCTTTGGTAAAGCAATCCGATAGTTCAGAGATGGAATTCTCCTTTGCGTCAGGTACATCGTAGTTTCTGCTCGTTGCCAAAATGTCCTCCGTTTTCTCAGATTCCGTAGCACAATTATTATCGATTATATCTCTAGAGTGAAAAGAATCCATAGCAAAATTCTTTTCAATTTTTTTCTCACAAATATTTGTATTTTTTGTGTCCGCAGCGAGAACCTTGGCAAAATCTTCAATTATCAGCCCATCAATATTTGTATTTCTTATTTCAGTATGGAAATCATTGGAAAATTTTTTTTCAATTTTTTCTCCTGCACTGCTTGTATTTTTTGTCTCAACAAAAAAATCCTCAGGAGCGTCATGACAGTCCGTCAGTTCGTTGGACAAGTAGTTTTGATTCAGCAATACAGTTATTTCATTCTCGAGGGTGACATCGCCATCGGAGCTAGTGTTAAAGCTCGACTCGCAAGGGCTATCCAGAAAGACATCGGATCTTTCAGCCGCATAGAGTTTTATGGACTTGTCAAAGCTGATGTGATCCCTGTTTGCCTCGACATACTCCTCGATCTTGTACGGCTCCGCGTCGTTCACTGTTATTCGTTTGGTATCGGAGGACAGAAGTTCTCCGAACTGGAGTATCGTCTCCTCTAGACAATGTCGTTTGCTCAGATCGACTTCGATTCGGGGTACGGAAGGACAAAAATCCCAACTTGTCTGCAGCATCGATAATTGTTGATTCTGTACAGCCTGGACTTGACGCAACAGCTGCTTCTCCCTAGTTCTCAGTACTTTGGCCAATTGCTCGAAGCATAGTCTCACTTCTTCCTCAATCTGGAAAAACAAGTATTTTTGTTGAAAAAAATGCACCTAACGAATATTCTCTTCTAAATGATGTGCAAAAACAAGAGAAAAAAAAAAATCACATCATGCACATAAGCGAGACGCTCACCTTCGCCGACGTATCCTGAAGCAATTTTTTCTTTTCGTTTATTATTCCGACACGTGTATTGTCATCGTCAGCTTGTTCGTTTTTACCTATCATATTTAACGACTATTTACTGAAGTCGTATGACCACGAGTTCGACGATAAAAGCAAAACTTTTTTTCACTTTTCAATCCTTTGTGCTCGATCCTCTAACGTACCGGACTGAGCATAATTAATGAGGCATTCACCTCGCGCTTCGAGCTTCGAGACAGTTGCACTGTAACCGGCTTGTTGACAATTTGGTTTTATGCCAAATTCGCGACTCGTCGAATACTACAGGGTCGAACAACGAGTTTAAACGCTGGATAACGTTTTTTTTTTACGAAATTTTTTTCACTTTTTTTTTCAATCCGACCCCGGGTGGAGCGAGAAAATGTATAGTGGAGGACGGAGGTGTTGCAAAGGTTTGTCGTCACTTGTCCTAAGTCTCATAATCCCGAACGCTTCGAACGCCCGAATTTCATTAATCCGATGTAAAGTTTACACGAAAATGTAATCTACCGAATTATTGTAAGGCCGAATGTTCTTTTTCGTCTTCTATTGTTTGGGTCTGGTTCCGATAGCCTGCACTGGAGCAGCACCTTTCCTTACGGCCTTTTGGCAACGAATGGCGATGGTATCGTCGTAAAGGTGTGTAGCGGAAAGAGCGCGAAACTGGTCTTGTTCGAAGCAGCTGTAGTTGATGTACAGGTACAATGAAAGTGACAGCTATAGAGAGGAAAGTAAATCGAGATCGGGTTTCGAACAATCGATTTTTTACTGTATTACATACGTTTTTTTAAATCAATATTTTGAAAATTTCGCGAAGCACGAGTACTCAGTCTGATTTGAGCATTGGACTTGCGTCGCGTGGGGGACTCGTCGTGCCGAAATTCTGCACGATGTGTTTGTCAGACACGAAACACGAAGGACCGGCATACCTTGTAATGTCATTGACGTTTTGGCACATACTTTTGAGATTTGACAACTTTTTATTAGGGATCGTCGGTTGCTCAGGGAATCTTTGGTCAGTCCCTCCCTACTCCGCCAACTCTTCGTAGGCTGGTTCAGAGAGGTTATGTGCGCCAGTACACGGCCCCACCGCATCCCTCTTTTCCATTGCCACTTGCTCAGAGTATCGTTGCCCTAACCTCCCATCCCCCGGCGATTTGAGGAGGCAGGGCTCAACATATAGTAGGATAGTCGCCTGTGTTTAACCTAGAAGCATTACGATGCACCGTACTGCGGTGCCACAAAGCCCGAGCGCGATAGCTTGCAATCTGGCTGCGCGTCGAGATGTCGGCAAACTGTCGTCATTGTAAACGTTGTAAACACAACGGAGAATTGTTGGCTTTTGTAATTAGAAAATGGTAAATTATCAAACAATTCATAGCAAGCAAATTTATCAACTTGTTTTATTTTTTGATAATCAATGTTGGCAAACTTTTCACATTGTAATCGTTCTAAACACAACGGAAAATTATCTAAAGTCGTTCACAAGAATTTTATTTTGATGTCGTTGCATGTTTTGCTTCCACCATTTCTCATAATACGTACGTTCATTAATACAATTGACGAATGAATAAAATTCATGAATACTTGTTATATGATACATGTCACATGATATTTCAATACTTCCAGTCGAAAATACGATTGAGTATGGTTTGATTAAATGAAATAAGTTTGAATGCTTCATGCTAGAAAAACATATTCTACAGACAATTAAAGAAAACCATTATAATGTAACCGTTATTGGGGAGGTTGGTCGCATTTCCCTATCAAACTTATATCTTCATATACAAATTGAAGAATCTAGTCGCTGAATCACTTCGCCGCAACGTGTCGTAGACAAAATCACTTGCGGAAAGATTTATACTGCGCTCGTGTTTCGCAAATTCTTTGATTAATGCGAATTGGTATAATTTCCTCGTTTTCGCGGCTTCTGACGAGACGTAAGTCAAACGACACTGTGCCAATGGTCTTAACGCTGCAGACAATAAATTTCATTGCATCGTTATCGAGATATTTAATCGGAGAGTCGTGAACGAACGAATAATCGGAAAAAATCGAGGGCGCCTCCGGGAAGATTGGTGGTAATGAGTCACGGTCAGTAGCAATGAGTCACGGTACAATGACGACCCTTCCCTACTGTTGCAGGTCCGACTATGCTCAAACGCTGCCGACACTGGACGAACGCCATCGTGTGTGTAACTTGATCCATTTAATCTTAGAAAGAAGTTACCACACGTTTCCAAGGACTCACCAGGAACATTAGACATACCGCGACCTCGATCTATATTTCATAGTCGCATGGTAAGTTCTATGGATCTTCACAATTATCAGTAAATCACAGCTAAATTAATGGTCCAAATGAATCTTCAGATGTTATCAAACCACTCCGAAATTTCGCAACGTTTCATTGCGAAAATTTGCTTCATATCGGTCGTGGCAGTTGAATGAATTCATTATGGATTTATTTATTCGATAGTTTATGCGCTCACTAATTTATATAATCGAATATGATGCACTTCGATGAAATGATAGTTCCCAAATCGTGAGGTTCATTATACACGCTTTATTTCCAGTGTCCTGAGCACGTCCAATACTGGATCGTGATCCATGCGAATGGATCCATTATCTCAACAGCGTGACAAGGCTGTGGGCAGTCTGATAATGCAGCACGGGGCGGATGTGACGTCATCTGAGGTCACCCACGCATATGCTAGAGCAGGCCTGTCCTGACGACAGAGCGCAACGCTATTCAACGTCGTATCAGCGAAGAGTTCCACGATGTCTCTCACGTTCAATGACGATTTGACGATGCGATCTATCAATTTTAATATTCGAATCGAGTCAACTTCACGAGGTGACAACGACAACAACGAAGATCTGCATTGGCTATGCTGCTAGAGTTTGCAACGTTGCAACAGCAGAATAAATTCAACAGTCAGTCTCATGAGCTGGGTGAATGGGTAGGGAAGAATCGAAGCTTCAGGCAGACTGATCTGTCTATCCATCTGTTCACTCTCTTGTGCTTCTGTCCTTCTGGACAAAAAGCTAACTTTTTGTACGCAGAATATCCTATGTTGTTTCTTCCTGAAGGAAGCTAAAAAGGATCTTACAGGAAGTTTTCACGAATAGATTTAACTTGTCAATATGAACGGATTTTTCGTTTTTCAAATTGTCGGACAACATTTGAACCGCCCGGTTCTGGGTTCAGGGTCTTCGAGTGCGTGTCTCTCCGTATTATATAATTAATTATATATTAATAAGCAGGTTATGGATTGCACAAAATATATTTATCGTATAGTATTTTTGAAGGCAAAACATTGAAACGTAGAAAAGTTTTTAACAATTATTATTATTACTCATATTTATATTGTTTATATAACCGGTGCGGTGATCTAGTGGTTAGTCTGTTTCTTATCCTGGGCCTCTGACGAGGCCAACCATGACTCCTAGGATGAATACACTAATCGTATAGTCATGGTAGGAATTATGAACAGGCTGACGATTCCCTGAGCAACCGGCACTCCAAAGAAGAGATGCGGTGAGGCGGAGGACTGACCGAGCTGTCCTGTGCAACCGGGACCAGGCCAACGATTCCCTGAGCAACCGGCACTCCAAAGAAGAGATGCGGTGTGGCAGAGGACTGACCGAGCTGCCCTGTGCAACCGGTACCAGGCCAACGATTCCCTGAACAACCGGCACTCCAAAGAAGAGATGCGGTGAGGCGGAGGAGAGACCAAGCTGCCCTGTGCAACCGGTACCAGGCCAACGATTCCCTGAGCAACCGGCACTCCAAAGAAGAGATGCAGTGGGGCGGAGGAGAGACCAAGCTGCCCTGTGCAACCGGTACCAGGCCGGTGATTCCCTGAGCAACCGGTACCAGACCAACGATTCCCTGAGTAACCGGCACTCCAAGGAAGAGATGCAGTGAGGCGGAGGACTGACCAAGTTACACTTTGCAACGGGTACCAGGCCAACGACACTGGCGCACTGGAGAACGGGTGAAAGACCAACATCCAAAAATACTATCACAATACCATATTATTTGTATTCGATTCTATTTGTTTTTTTTTTTATTTTTTATTTTTTCAAGTGCGCCTGAGCTCACGAATAACGAGTACAGGAATTGAATAGTTCTTTCGCTCGTGTAGAATTGTTTCCGAAATCGTGACTTTGATATTATCCACGAATTAAGACGTGGTGTGAAGTCTCATTTTCGTCGCCACTGTGACGACAGTTGTCCGATGCGAGAAGCAAAATTACACAGAGTTTCTCAGCTCATCGTAATCAACTTCAATAAAAGAATTACTGAAGACGACGGAAGCTCATTTTTTTTAAGTACAGAACAGGATGTTTTCGAGTTCAAGAGCACAGAGCCCGTTCGGAGTAGATTATTCTCTCGTAAAAATGACTTCACATCTCGTCGTTTCAGAGATTTCTCGCTCTTTAACGATATAATGCAGTAAGCTGAATTGAATCAATGTGGGTGGTTGTTAAAGCAGACACGAAGAGAACCACCGAACGACTTATTATTAGACAACTTGGGCAGTTTGTTTTTTCATTGAGTAAAAACTCTGCGAGTTACGTTGATGATTCTTCCAGTGAGCTCACTCGCAGACCTCGTAATGATCGCAAATTAGGACGAAAATCGTCTTCGCTCTTTTTAGGAACGCTAAATTCGAATGTTTTTTCTATTCAATTTTCTCGATTCAAATGACTGGACAATATGTATGTACATATGTGTGTAAAAGTATTTATATACAGGTGTACGTATGTAGATTCGTTGGGCCTTTTGAAGTTTCACATTAATTAATTTTAACAGAAAAGTCGATATTTATCATTGAGCCGCATTAAGGTCTTCAACGTTTAATTGTTGTCTGCATCCGTTCCTCTTTAATGTGGCGTCGAAAAAACATTTTAACACGAACATTTGTTTACAGCATGCAAGACAACTTTTTCATATTATAAATATATCAAATAGCTGGTTTTCAATCCTTATCGACGAATGTTTCTGAGATGCAGCCAAGCCTCAAATCAATCGTAGTCGTCACCGTGCCAATGTGTAGATAATTTCCATCAGTCCAAGATTTCTCATCGTCGATAATTTAATCGACAAGTAGTTATTTATCATGAAGTGAATTAACACGTCGAAAATATCCGAGCTGCGTACCTTTTATTCGTAAATGTAAAATTACTCCCCCGCTCCTGTTTCGTATCCGCTGACGAGTGAGCGGTTGAGAGCACGTCTGCAATTACCCGCTCATCTCCTCCGCTTCTCGATCACTTGGAGCTGAGCGACGGTACTCAGCGTCAACCTGACAGACGATCCCGAACCGCAAACCATCGTCCTGTATTCTCACATTATCCAGTAGCTATTTTTCACTCTCCATATTACCTCGTCCGAACGAATTTTCATTTAATAGAAAATTAAGTCACAGTTTAATCCTTGAGGTGGAAGAAATAAGTAGAAAAAGTTTTGTTGGTCGGACAAGGTACGCCAAGGGTTTCCGGTTAATAAAAATAACTCTTCGGTATTTGGAGAAGCTAACGGGAGGTTTGAGAAGTTACAGAGTGGCATTTCGGTCGTTACATTGAAACTCCCTGAGTGACGACGAGTGAATGACGGTATTTAAAGGGAAGCTAGTGGTTACGGCATTTATGAGTGGCCGCGATGACAAATGTGCTCGGGTAGTGCGGTGCTCCTCGTAACGATCGAGGTGTGGACTCTTCGAATCTCGTTTGCGAGGTGATTGCCGTTGGTTTAGTGTCAGTGCTACCGCGTGGTCCATGACGTCCACAATGCCAGGCTACGTCGCTCTCAGGATTCAGGGATTCCTCATAATGTTTCTCTGCTGTGCAGGTATAGATTAAAATTCCCATTGCAAACGTGTCGATCAACTTTCACCGAGGATCTCTCAATATTTATTTCAGTTCGGCGCTAATTTGGAAAATAATATAAATTAAAAAATAAATTAAATATATACGACGAATTGATTTATTTTAAAAATAATATAGATAATATAACTGTTAATTTTTTTTATCCATGTGGCTCGTCCGATCGTTGAGTCTGGACGTACATTTACTCTTTCAATAGGCTACGTTTAAATTGTTTGTGGCTGATTACAATTGAAAATCAATTTTGAGACATCGTCGATGATTTGTCCCTCGTCATTTTTAGATCTTGATTAAAAATTAATTAATACGATTCAAATGTTTTAAATTAAAAAAAACACACACACACACACACACACATTGTTTACCGTACGATAGACATTTTCGTTTGAATGCGCTAAATAATTCTGTGCATGCTGCATGCTATTCCGAGTCCATTGTACGACCGAAAAAAAATTAGACGGATTTTAACAAAGTCACAAAAAAAAACAGTAAAAAAATATGAGGCATGCCTAATTCATACTTATAATTTATACTATAATTGATGTCGTCGCCACTGCGTCTTTTGATATAACAGTCGAATTCAACATCGAGCCTTTACAATAAGTTTCTTCAATACCAAAACCACCTGAACTCTAGAAAAAACAGTGTCATAAATTCAACTTAATCCGCAACGATAATTTACTTAACAGTTCTGATACTATTTTTTTTTTTAATTGTCGAACTGCATTCTCATATTTCCTTGTACGAGTGGTAATCATCGATACGTCGTTTGAAAAAGTAGCCGCGCGGTTAAGTATCAAATGTCCGTCAAGGTTTTCCATGTTGCAGACTTCGTAACGAGCAGTTCTCGATTTATTTGTAATGCAGAATTTCAATAACCACATTTATCGATAAGCTTCCATCGTCGATAATTGATCAATTAAAAATATACAAAAAAAACAAGCTGAACAAAATTTAACACTGATTTTTGTAAATTTTAGCGCTGGGAAACAGCCTGATGATGGAGGAAGAAAGGCTACCGAGTAATTTCACCTCAGCTGTTGGGGATTACGTTGTCTTCAATTGTCATCTGGATTTTCCACACGACTTTCCAATACCTTACATTCTCCACTGGAATCGTGAGGTAAAAAGTAGGAATAAAGCTATCCATTCACTCTCGTTATTTCGTTCGCACAGCGATTTTTGATGACGCTGATGCAGTCAGTCCATCAATCATCGTACATACTGGTCACCATAATTTATTCTAACAGATATGTAACACTGTCTTCCGCAACCCTTTTCAGCATAGTATCCAGCTGTGGCATTTTGTACAACAGCGCGTGCGGTGCAGATTCTCTGCTGCGAAACCAGATCAAATATTAGTTCGGCTAATGAAATTTATTTGCTCCGAATCCGAATCAAAGCAAATATATTTTTCTTCATCCACGGCCGCAAGTACGTACTTCGTGGTTCGATCGCGATGCCCAAAGTCTAACATTTATGCTAAGGTATGGGCTCGAATGCGCCCTGTTCTAGTGACCAGGAAAAAACTAGTTATGCACTGAACTGATGTACGAGGCAGCGAAGAAACAACATTCAATACAGCCGACGAGTGTAACTCGCTACGAACGAAAAACCTCAAAATTGTTTTTGTGAATTTTAAGTTTCGTGTTCACATTGATAGTTATAATTGAAAAAACTGTCATAAAGATGAACATAGTCTCATCATCCAGTGATTCGTCGGACGATAAAGAGATTCTTCGAAACTTTGATGCAGAAGCTAACCTTATTATACTAACACATACATTACCCAAAATATCTGCTGACAAATATTTGTCAAAGTATGAAGCCTACAAAAAATGGTTGGTAGAGCACAAAAAATTTATTATCTAGTTCAGATGAGAGTAACTTAATTGCTTTGTTTTGTCCATTTAGATGTATTTGCTGCCCGCCACCCCGACCAGCCGCACTAGCTTCGCTCGTGCCGCAAATGTCGGGGCGGGCATCAAAACATACTGGAGTATTGATTTGTAACGATTGGCGATTTGTCAGTTAACGTACTTTCGGTTGAAAATAAAGAAAAAAACGTATACTCTACACGGACAGAAAGTTTGAGATTCCTGCCCTTGTAGAGTAATATACTATTAATTGGTAGGTCAATTTGAAACAGTTTTATTAATCTGATCGATGCAAAAAAAATTTCAACCAGACCAATGAAAACCCATTTTTGGTATTCTGGCCTCGAAGCTTGATTTGTTGGACAGACTTTGATTATGAGCACTTTTTGGGACTTTATGGGACTTTTTGGATGCTTACTCGAATCTAGCACGAGCCCAAAATCTGACTTTACAATTTTTAGATATGAAGTCATTCATTATCATACACTCAGAAGAACGCTTCGTACCGCCAAATAATATTCGTGTTAATGAATCACTCCTACATTTGAGGGTGGGAAACAAAGCATTACATTTATATTGAATACAACATTTAGTTTAATTTAGAAAAAATATTTTGTTTCTTCCAAATGTACAATCTACCAATCTACACTCAACATCCACAATTTGGCATAGAAATGTCTAAACGATTAAAAAGTTTTTTTATTGTTGAGCATAATATTACACCGTAATATTAAACCGACATATTTATTAGATCGTAACTTTTTAAATATTTAGAAAGTAAATTATCCGTAAACTGTATAGTTGATTAGCGACGGAGTTTGAACTAAATACACGTATTCCCATTGAATGGATCGACGATACAAATATCATTTGTTTCGGATTCAGTAGAAAAAAAATCCCATAACATTATTTTTCATCTGGTCATATGAAAAAAAAAAAAAATCCACAACACCTAGTTGAATGAACCCAAATTTAGTTGATCCAACATAACGTCCGATTAGATCAGATTTACCGTCTAGACCTAACCAATTAGTTTTTTTTTTTAAACAAAATACATTGATCGGAGCAAAATCTATTTGCGTAAACTAAAAGACGTTTGAACGAAACCAAAAAAACCAAATCAACCAAATGACTGTCGAACCATTCACCAAAAATGTTTCTGAACAAACACACAGACCAGCATAAATTATCGGGTCACGAATGTGATTTTTTACATGAACTCAGTTCCGTGTTAGATTAATTGCCGCTTAGTTTTTTCCGGACGAAACGAGTGAAACGTGTTCGGTGGTACGAAATGCATTTGGAAACCTCGTCATTACCATCGTCAACCATATCGGGACAATTGAACTCACCACGACACTCGTTTAGAGGGTATTAAAGGTAAACCTTTAAACGCTCCGGCTGTTAGTTGCCTACTTGAATGTGAATACTCGAACGGAGCACAAGCCGGTCCGTCATTTTATTATGCAGCAAGGACTCCCCGCTGACACGATGCGACGATACTGTTGCATCCACACTAACTATATGTTTTATAAATGTCTATGCCATCGGCTAAACTAGACGGTCGTGACGTGCTTACCATTGATTCGACCTAGAGTCATACCCGATGAGTTTCCTGGCTGCCCTCACGATGCATTTTTCACTGGCCGAAGACTATTCTTCCGCACGATTTCGCAAAGCGATTCACTCCGTTTGGTAAACTTTGAGAAACTTAATAATTTATAATATTATAATTTGTATAAATATAAATATAAAATATAAATATAAAATACAAATTTAATAATATTTATAATAATTTATTATCATTTAGCTTTTGTAAAATCAGGCTCTCACGTTTTACGGTTCGAATACGTTTTGTCGGCATTGGTTTTAAACCTTTTGACTTCGCGTACTCCGCATTGGTATCGTTTCGAGGCCGAAGGACAAACTCGCGACGTTAAATTGACGACCCACGCGTATGTCCGGGCAGACACGTTACTATAAGGAGCGAATTTCACGTGGCAAATATGTGTGGTGTATCGGAGAAAAAAAAATTGGTTCAATTAAATCGAGAAATTTAAACGTTCAAAGGCGCTATTTTAATTATACGAAAAAGTGCTCCGATCTTGCACTTTTTTGTATAGTGCATATGATCTTGTATAATAAGGAGCGAATTTCACATGGCAAATATGTGTGGTGTGTCGAAGAAAAAAAAATGGTTCAATTAAACCGAGAAATTTAAACATTCAAATGCGCTATTTTAGTGATACGAATAAGTTCTCATTGCAATCAACTTTTGGAGTTTTTTCTTTCCAATCTTTAATGAGTTAGGTATTGATCTTACAAAACGAGTTAGGAAGAGATCAGCCAGTTGATTTTCATTTGCAAAATTATTTTTCACGAGCAGTTTCGAGAGCTATGATCAACATATGTATATTGATCAGAACGCGCAGACTTGATTTTATTTAAATTTATTTTGAGCAAATTCCAGTTGCTTCGCACCTTAAATTTTTTATCTCTTCAACCTGCGCATGTTCATATCTTCTTCTGAACCAGTGTACGACTTTCAGGTTTCAATAATAACCCATGAAGAATCATAGGGAAAGTATACGAGATATTCCGTCTGAAAAGTCATAATTTCACAACAATTCGTGACATGATTTTTGTAATTTTTTATCAACTTTTTCGGATTATATTTTTCTAAGATATGAAAAGTTAAAACTTTTTTTAACCCTTTAATTTTAACTTTAAAAAACGTTGAATATATAAATAGATTAAAATATTTTTTTTTAGTCAATACGTCCCTTGTAAATAATCATGAATTGTGTTAAATTGATGATTTCTATGGAAAGGCTTGAATTTTCGAACAGTCGAAACCGAATGGAATACCTCAGATATTTCCACGTAAAGAATTAAAAATGTTTGGCTTGAGAAGAAATTTTTACCAGCTTTGTGTGACATTGATAATGAACTTTGACAGCAGCTCTGTATTGTACGTGTCTCTATAACAGAATCACCATCATTCGCACCATTGAGCTTTTCTTCGCTTCTCCTTCTACCCCATGCTAGAAAAAAAAAATACATATCAAACGCATGAAACTATTAGTAATCTCGATTACCGTATTATTACTCATAAATCCATTGCACCATATGACAAAAAAAAATGAAAGTTCTGTCACGGATCATTCCTCGACAACACATTTTAAGAATTACAAACAATTATATTAATATTATTCGTAAAAAGACATTTTTTCTGATTCACAATAATGAAGATAGTCTCTTCAAAAGCCTCGACTTTCCATGGCTGATCGAACCTGATGTGTTCCCAATAACTGTTATGAACGCCTAATTTTTTTTTTTTCATATTTCAACTACAACATAAAATTTTTTTTTTTTTAATACAGAAGATGCAAAGTTTGAGATATCGCATTGGGAGTCGACATTGGCAGGTTGTGGCGAAATATCGGTAGCACTCACGGTTCTTCGGTACACCCTCGAGAGTCAAGAACGGTAACACGTGACGGAAGCGAATGCAATGAATTCCACAGCACTGCACGAGACGACTAAGTGGTGGAAGTTAATCCAACTGTTCCCCACTGACGATGCGTATGCAAAACAGGTGGTGCATGCGGTCAGGCCCGCCATCAGTAATTGGAGTACAGGACGCAAGGCTGCATTATATTTAGTTATAGAGAGTCTGAAGCTATTAGAGGGGACTCAGACTATGGTTGTACAAGTAGGTAGTGGATGGTAGTAGTAATAGGTCACTGCTAATGCATTGTCAGACAGTTAGGGCTTATTAGCGCCGTTTTTGTCGACCGTAATCGGCAATGGGCACACTAGGGTGGGTAAAAAAAAATTGTTTCTTTTTTTTTTTTACAAGTCACACGAAAAAATGGGTTGCCAGACACCTTAAAAAAAATTCTCACCGAGCATGAGCTCTTAATTTTAGTAGGAAGATCCTCCGCATTTTCGCAGTTTTGTATTTTTTTTTCTCAGAGTTTTTTCGAATAGCTAATAACAAAAAACTTTTAAAATCCGTACGCGTGGAAGTTTGATGATGAATGTCTTTTGAACGGTGATTTTCATCGGCAAACCATGAGAAACCATTTTTGGAGAGCAGTTGATTTCCGAAAAAAAATTTTATTGCGCATTTTGTAAAAATCATTTATCGTCGAGTTACGAAATTCATAAATGAAAATGACATTTGTCTTGAAATAATCAAAATTAAATACTTAATATCTTCCGAACGGTGAGGTTTAGGGAAAAAATATAAGATACATTTTTTTTGGTAGAGCATTGAATTTCCAAAAAAATTCTTTCGAAACATTTTTCTGTTCCATCGATAAATTATGAGGTATGGATTTTTTTCTATTGGACTGAGAAAAAAATACAAGACTGCGATCCGGAGGATCTTTCTATTGAAATTAAGAGCTCATGCTTGGTGAGAATTTTTTTTAGGTGTCTGGCCACCCATTTTTCCGTGTCACTTTAATTAAAAAAATAAAACATTTTTTTTTAACCCACCCTAGGGCACACAAAGTCCTTTTCACGCGACATGTTACATGAAACCTCGGTGTTCACAAATTGTTTTCATTCCCAATACCGAAAGACAATACATAGTAATTCTATGAACATTGACTTCAGCTTTTTTAATAGTATTGCAATAAAATTTCTGTGAATTTTTGAACGTTGCAGCTTTTATTTCAACGGGGTTTGGTTTTGATGAGTGTGTTATATTTGAGAAGTGTTTTTCGGAGCAAAGAAGAATGGAAGAACGGTAGCTTCGTGCGAATTTAATTGTTGGGACCGCGTTGAGACGACTTTGATTATTGAATCGCTATTGTGTGGTATTTTGAGCTCGGATCCAACTTTCAGGTCGTTTGCTTTATTTATTTATGCAAACAAATTTTATCCTCAATTTACATAATTCACGTTGACAATTTGGAGCAATTTTTTATGATGTTACCAAAATTTTTTTTTTGGTACGTACAAACTACCCTAAAGCGAAATTCCATTTAATGATCATTAATAATCATTGGACATTCCACGGTCATTTTAAAATTCGTTTCAATGTGTACTTAACGTTATTGCTCTCAACAAAAATTTCAATGAAACCCTTCAATGAAAGTTCTCTCTCATAAAGCCATTTTGAAAATTGATTTTTTTTTGTTTTTTAAATACAAAACGACTAGTTACCGATTGTGGTGAGTGAATAAATAATTATAACACGATAAAATGAATAATCAACATTTTTGGCTGTCGAATTTTTCCAAGAACTCATTAATCATTTTTTCCAACTGTGCGTCATGATTACACTGTTTCACGACGGTCAAACAAATGTAAGGATGATAACATTTTTTTTTTATATTTCATTCGGCAATGGAATTTGCACTCGAAATTTTTCAATTGATGCGAAAAATTTTGATCAGATTTCACGCCTTATAGTAGCGAAACGTAATGTCTCCCTAATTTGCGAAGCCCCATTATCAAGAGTAGCAGCACGAATAGGCCGGATACATGTCTCTCAGGCTCTCGCCGAGGACGGACTATTCAAGACTTTAACTCACGATAATTGATGTGTCTAACGTTTCAGGGCCGAACGATTTTCTCTTGGTACGAGATACCGGGCTATGAAAGAGCGAACAGCGTACTATCGATAATTGACGACTATGCAGGCAGAATTCACTTGCTGGAAGGCCCCGTGAGTCGCGAATATGGACAAGGGAGCATCAATCTGACGAATATCAGGGAAAGCGATCAGGGCTGGTACGAGTGCAGAGTCATATTTCCCGACAGATCGCCAAGCACGAGGAACAATGGCACTTGGTTTCATCTCAGTATCGAGGGTAAGTCCAGAGAGATCAACGTACTTGCATTGAATATGACGACCCAAAATTGGCCATGCTGGTGATCTTGGTGGTCAGCACGTTCACCTCTGAATCAGAGCATTGGTCTACGGTCCAAAAAATTTTTATGAAACTTAATGCACTGCTAGAAGCAATCTCACTTGTAGAATGATTTATTGAATTTCATGTAAGATTGGGATAAAGACTTTGAGTTAGGTACATTAAAAATTTCACAAAAACTCATCATTGTATACTTCAATTTTAGCACTGGAATACTTTAAATTCGACTGTGTTGTATAATTTTATTTTGGAGGTCACCTGGTTTTTTTTTTAAATATTTTAACATTCAATATTTTAACAAAAATCGATTTTGATTCGTCCAAAATAAATACTCGGATGTAATATGCTTCAAATACACATGTGAGTCACATACTCGTACGTGGACATGCACATGGTAGTATTACAGGAATTTTTGACTAAACACATTTCATCACATTTGATAAATGTGATAGGACGAAGGAAATTTGATTGGGCAGTGAGTTGGGAACGTTTTTTCGAGTTTTGTAATTTGAGATTGGAGATTTGTATTCTAAAAAAAATCCAAGAAACATTTTTTAAAAATTCTCCTTTTTTCAAACATAGTAATGTTCATAACAAGATACAATATAAGCAATAAATTGTTCAATTTAATCGACATCTCATGGAATAGTATTTTTATTTAATGTGACTATTTCTGCCTGAGCGAATTGAAGACAAATAATTTACAAAGTGATCATCTGTCCTCTCCTATATAGCATGCGATTCTTTTTTGCCCACTTCGTTAAAATAATCAGAAATATAATTAATTACTAAATATTTAGAAACCACAGGAGAATAACACAGTACACTGACTTTCTCCGATCTCGCTATAATGCAGTTTGCTGTAAGTTTCTGCAGGTACAAAAAATCATTTTGTCGTCGATACTACGAACTGGAACATCCTGGAACCATTGTTCAGTCGTCGCTTTGAAATGAAACTGTGTTAATCATAGGAAACGAGACTTATTCAGTCACGCGAAAAATAAACGTTTCCACGGTTTATCGGAGAACGTCAATGGAAACCTAACGCACCTATTCCTGGGTCACTCACAATCGGGTCAACGTGATGGCGTAATTACAAAAGAGACATCCACACATTCTGCGTTTAATTCACGTTTATTGCGAGACAAATTTCAATCTATTGCAGAATTGCTTATTCAGAAACATACAAAATTACCCATCTATTTTTTTTACCAATGTCATTGTAACATTTAATTGAACAAAAAAAAATCACGTTTCACTGTCAATCGTTAATTATCTTGGAATTAAAAAATTAATTTATGGTCCCAAATTCACATTATTCAAGTAAATAAGAGTCGACGATTCGTGAGTGGAAAAATATCCCGCGGGTTACAAGTTAATATAGATTCGGACAAAAAAAAATTTTAACGAACTTTCGAGGATTTGCAAAATTTTTGGATTCAATAAATGTGGCATAATTCGATTTTTACGATTTTTTAAATTGGTTTGCTGATTCAATTGTGATTCTATTAAATCCTACTTCACGTGATAATGGTTCAACGAATAAATGGTAGATCGTAGAGCACCCTTACTAACAGGAAACCTGGCAGACTCATTAAATCGTTCAATGCAGGCTCGTCGCCGACGGACGATGTTCCAGGTGAAAATCTGCTGGCCATTCCGCCGGTTAACAGAACAGTCATGGATGGAGAAGACGTTGATTTCGAGTGCGTCACAAAAGATCCCACGACGATTGTTGCCTGGCTTCGTGATGGCACGGAGATTACGGAATTCGAGGTACAGTTCATTGCTGTTTGACTGCCAATGTTTCCTTTGAAATATCTTAACTTTAAATATGTACGGTGCATTGCGGTTTAAATAATAATTTTTCCCTTGAAATACCTTAACGTTAACGCAAAGTCGTTCGAGTGATCGATGGGCTTAAGAATTTATTGATTTCCCTGGCTAACAGGATCTGATGCAAAGAGCTTCGGTAGATGGTAATGGGACATTGGAAATACGACCAGCGGCTATCGGCGACCTCGGAGAATACACTTGTGTCGTGACTGGAACGCACGGGGACAGTCAGAGAGCATCGGCCTTTCTCAACGTTCAATGTGAGTATTTTTCAATGCAATTAAGAACTTAATACTGAAGCGAAGACCCCAAATAACACCCCGACGTTTTTCAGATAAGGCGAAGGTGATTTATGCTCCCCGAGATGTTTTCCTACCTTACGGAAAGCCCGGTCGCCTCGACTGCCACTTCCGAGCTAATCCACCACTAACGAACTTACGATGGGAGAAGGACGGTTTTCTCTTCGATCCTTACAATGTACCAGGAGTTTTTTATCGTCGAAACGGATCCCTCTACTTCAGCAAAGTCGACGAAACACATTCGGGAAGTTACAGCTGCACACCGTACAACGAGTTGGGTACCGAAGGGCCAAGTCCAGCGATCGAAGTTGTGAGCTTCGATTTTTATTTATTTTCCTATTAAATATTCATTTCGACCGAGTCGACAATCAGATCCGTCCGTGAAGCGTATATCACGAATATGGATTTAATTCTCAAATTTTATGCACCGACAAATATCGTCATGGGATAAAAAAGGGCAAAGCGAGATATTTATACAGAATTATGTAGGTGATTTTTTTTTGCTTTGATGTTCGCCTGTGCATGCGAATAGTGTATTGTGTAACACGGAATTGTAGCTTTTTACCGAGTGTGATGTTTGATACGAGAGAGAAGATAGGTTAGCAATTTACACGAGGTGAAAATGCACTTCCACCTTCGTCGCATACCATAATTTTTTGTTCCAACTTCGTTTAAATAACAATATTTGTTGGATCGCACAATTTAATTCCTCGACGCCCTATTGCTTCCTCGGAAGTAGTGAAATTGTACTGCACATTAATGATCATCGGTCAATGATAGATCATTTTCTTTCTGCTTAGCACGCAAAGAATGCCATTATTTTAACGCAGTCGACGATTAATGCTACATTCGAAAATACGTATAAAAAATTGACTTAAGCCAGTAGTTGCGTGGAGAGTTTTTGTGTAAATGCCGTCAACCAAAGTCGGATTAAGAAGTGAAAAGCCGACGTCTTCATAGAGACTATTGACGACTTGACAAGATGTACAACCACTCTTTATTCGTCAATTGTGCGTCAATAGGTAGAACAGAAGTGTGAGATAAAAGGCACGTATAGTAGGTGCAGTTAAGAGGTTTTTGCACGTTGAAAGAGAAGCTGAAGACAAGCGCAGTCCATTCTGTAACCATGTATTGTGACATAAGATATATTGCCTTATATTTTGTTTCTAATATAAATTGATAGTTTCTTCTGATATGATTCAGGTAGTTCAAAGACCTCCCATCTTTACGGTCACGCCACAACGACTGTACATGAGAAAATTGGGCGAAACCCTGGAAATACCTTGCGATGCCAGGGACGGTGATCAATCTCAAAGGCCGGCAATTGTTTGGTTCAAAGTGAGTATTGATTAGTGGGAATCGATTTTAATGTCATGTAAAAGCTTGAATTCGTGTGCGATCAATGAAAATATCACAATAATGTATTTATGATTTTAAATAGGACGGTTCTCCACTATCACAAGACCGTACAAGTCTTCGTGGGGGAAACCTTACCATTGAAAGAATTCAGGAACAAGATCGTGGCCAATATCAGTGCGTAGCTAGCAATGAGGCTGCCACGGTCGTTGCCGATGCCGAATTGATGGTTCTTAATGTCCCCCCGAGAGCTCCTTACAACTTGAGCGCTAATAGCAGTAAAAATGCTATAACATTGACCTGGGTGCCTGGATACGTTAGGCCGAAGATGGAATATGCAGTCTGGTATGCTTTTAATCCTGCTTTAAATGGTAAACTATGTCGATTATTCAGCGAAAATACCTGTTGATTTTTTGTATAAAGTTTATCTTCATGATTCCATTCATACTACCTGATTATACGCCTACAATAAATTGAGGCCGTTGACAACTTGATAGATAAAGATACATGGACGTGACAACTCATGCCAACGAAAAAGAAAAATGCATTTCCTGTTATTGAGTAACAATGTAACCGATGGATCAACTGCTATTACATTCCAGAGTGATGATACTTTTTTTCTTCATACTTCAGGAGCTGCTGCGACCTGAAATCATTTTTTTTCCATTTTTCTTTGACTGCCAAACCGTGCAAGTACATAATATCAACATGATTATCAAACGTCGTTGACCTAATGTTTGCTACCTATGTTCCCAACGTTGAACAAAAATTGTTCACAAGCAAAAGATATAATATTATGCGACAAGGGAGGAAAGAGCGTTTTTTGAAACGTGGACGAAAGTTCACACGTTGTGAAAAAGACTTCTGTTCGTGAATTTTCTCACAACCGATAAATAACTCGACAAAACACTTACTGGAATTTTTAATGCGTCAAATAAATAATCTGCGTGAAGTAATGTTATTAGAAATAATGGATGGATATTTGATAAGCCTTAAAAAAATTAACTTGAAGGATGTTTGGTCGGATGTTGTTGTTAAAGCTGTGGAAAAAAATTTTTATGGTCCAGGTACAGGCCGACTGACACGGCCGAGTGGAAGACCATGAAGATACCTTCAAAGAAGATAACGGAAGCTACCGTACCTAATCTTGCTCCAGGACAAGAATACGAATTTATGGTACTCAGCCAGGATAAACATGGAGACGGAATGTTTTCAAAGACAATACGCGTACTCACCCAACCGAAATCAGGTACCCATTTATCCAGATCTTGTTTAAAGTTTTTACCATAGGTAAAATTTATCACAGTTCTCGTGCGAAAGTATAGAGAATGAATTTTAGGTTCCATGGACCGTAATTCAGCATCGGAATTCCGTAGCAGTAAGGGTAAGCATGTAAATAGACAGAAATAAAATTTTCATAGGAGAGGGAAGCAAGAAATATTCATTAGGAATTTTTGTTACAGAATTCGACAGTATGGGCCCACCTCGAAACGCTAAAGTTCAACCAACCGCTGAAGGTTACCTGGTGACTTGGGATCCTCCTTTATACGGCAAGGAATTGGTCAGATATTACAATGTTAAATGGTTCCGTGGTACGACGGAAGAACTGTACGGGAGAGCGGAAACAGTTGATCCATTTTATTTAGGTGGGTGAAATGTGAATGATTACACATTGCCGAGTCGTATTCCGCAAAACGCAGGCTACTTTTTTGTATATTCTTTATTATTTATATATATTAATAATAATAAGTCTTTACTCTATAGTGAAAACTTTGGAAGAAGATAATAGTTACACCTTCGAAGTGTCTGCTATAAGCGAACAACCGGGTGTCGAAGCTACGACCAGTAGTCGTTTTAACTTGGATGTGCCAGCATACCGAAGACATAGGGCAATTTCCATGGGAATTGTCGCAGGAATTGGATTTCTCGCAGCAGCTTTAGCTGCAGTTTGGTGGGCTAGAAAAAGATTTTGTCAGCAGCAAGTTGGCGAAAAATAGACGACTAGAATTCCATATCAAATTCCCCTTTACCCGAGATGAAAGATTTCCTAAGATGTCATTGATAAGGAGTTAGTATGTTGAGTAAAAGAAGCTATGCACGGTTAAGTTACAATGTCGACGCCGTAACTAATTGGATACACGATTGAAGAAGTCGCGACTTGTCACGGGAAAAGAGATTCAGAAATCAAAATAACATTGCATTTCCTCTACCGCTGCCTGATATTTACATAATAACACTAATATGATGTATAAAGCATAATTACGCCGTTCATAGATCCTTTCGATTCAAATATTGTAATTTCGCTCTCACTGTACACGCGACAAGATGATAATTTTTAAATTTAATAACTGTAAGTTATAGCATACGAATGTACATGCAACTCCTCGGGCAATATGAGAGTATAAAAGATACCTGCAACTTTACGTTGCATCGGTCATGCTCCGCTATATATTTCTTCTTGCGCTAAACTGTCTTTCATATTTAATTTGAAAGTTTAGTTTGGACATTTCCTTAAGCCCAATGATATACCAATGTTTTCGAAATATATCTGTGCACTATTGATTGTACTGAGCAATCAATTTTCATTACAAACTTCTTACTTTTTTCTATTGTAAATAAATTGTATTCATACTACCGAATCCATCAGCGATGAAAATAAAATCTGACAATATGTTTTGTCTTTAAGCGTGCATTTGTCTCGTTACAATATACTTAAGGTATCATCAAAGAGAAGTCAAGCTCTTGTTACGGTAAGTGGAAAAGTTTCGTGAATGTATTATAACTACGATAAACGATCAAAGTATTTGTTTGGTCGTTTTTTACCAAAAGACATTGCAAAACTCCATTCCTACTTGTACTTACCATTCAACGCTAGATATAGAAATTGCAGAGTTGTAGTGTTACGAACTGGTTGTTTAGTTGATCTTCCAACAAAAGAATAGGCAAAGTTACGAATTATTTGATCTGTTTGACGACTTTTCAGGACAGACCATTTCTTCGTGATTCCCTGTTCTCTTCTCTCGCTATCAATTTTTTGTAAATAGCCCCAATAACTATGCTCATATCGCTGCCAATGATAATTTAAAGCTTCAAAAGCTAAAAGAAGCAGAATTATATCCATCAAGAGACGTTACAAACGTCTTGACGCCAAATAGTTTAAAAGCTATTTTTTTTTAACGATTCGCCAAACACAGTTACGGTTGTGTGCCAAATGAAAAATCTTAAGGCTCGACTTGCCTGGATTAAGATACACAACAACATCTATAGGCAAGTGCACAAAGAAATAATATAAAAGGTAGTAACTTTTTTTTATTCAACCCAATAAAGATATTTATTAAAACAATAAAAAATGAAAGTTCTCAGAACTACCCATAAGGTTTATTTACTTACAGATTTCTATAGTCGCGTGTAGTCCTTGAAGTAACTTAGAATGCGATGTTTGAATACAAGAATATGACATTATACCTCTATATAATATTAGTAATTCATCTCTACAATAATTGTACATGGTGGAAACAATATCATAATGCGTATTATGAATATTATTATACGATTGCTCGTTTTATACAATAATATCTACCCACTAACGATTGCAATTAATATTTGCATTACCTTAAATATTATAAATCTTATGATCTTTTTTTTAGAGCGAAAAATTCATCACAATGACGGTTACAGGACCACTTACAAAACCAGGTTCTTTAAGTCGTGATAGATCCATCTCTTTCCATCTCATTTACAGAACAAAATCAATCGAGACAATTAATTCAGATCTTTGTGATTATCGCTCCATATTATTATTTTGTTCATTCATATTTTTATTTTGTTTTCCATTTTAATGGCAGCCATATAAAATCATCAAAAACATCACCGTTTTTTCAAAATGCTCTCACGCTGCAATCCTTTGGTGGGTCCAGGTGTTAGATTCTTTTTTGAATAGAAGACGATCTGCTATCAGATGACCATGCGCAAAATAATATTCCATCACGTCTGGCGCCAATCGGTACGCAATACTGCAAATGAATAATTACATATTAGATCTACATCAAACTCTTACATGGATCTTACTATTAGATCTATATCAAACTCTTACATGGCGTGATCCTGTAAACCACTTGCAGGGAGTACTTTTTATTTATTTCAAGTCAATTGAGGGTACATGCAAAATTTGTTTTGACCCGAAATAATTGTCATCCCAATATATATATTTTATATTTTTTCCCTAAAGAGTATCAGGACACATCCATGACTGTATCTAGCTCCTCTATGAAATGACCGCTGAGATGCTAAACCTGAGGTTCTTTGAGATGGTTAGCAAGATGTGCGAAAAATCTCAGTCAGAGTACCTGTTTCTACTTTAAAAATATGCATAAACTCAGTTATTCTTAGTCTTTTAGACACTGGAAAATATATTTGTCACTTGACAGTCTCTCAAATTCAGTCCAACAGAGTAATCTCCATAGAGAAACATTCTAATAAATTAGGTGAATATTTAGAAAAATGATAAATACTCACAAGTGGTCTGGCATAGGCAATTGCTTGTTTTCAGTGCATACTTCATGCATTAATTTGTCATGTCTCATCTTGTGCTCATCCCAGTCGATTGCTTGATCTTGCCAGCATAGATGCGATCGAATCTTGCAGAACAAGGGCTCACGGTCATAAAGGTACCGAAACTCGTCTGGCAAAAGCTGTTTGATGTTTCCTTCAATTCTCACCTACGTACGAAATAGTTCTTATTGACAGTCTTTAAAATGTATAATGGAGTAAATATTGAGATCACCTGTCGACAGATGTGTTTTTTACGATCATTAACGTAGGACCAAAGTATACACATCGCAGCATTAGGTACTTCTGCCTGAAATAATATTATTGCATTGTACAATGTTTATCTTAAAACTACAGACAAATATAGCATATCAATCCATAATCGTTAGTATTACGTTGGTAAGTCAGCTGCATCGAATCCTAGAGGTTAAGTTTCCTGAGATTTTTAAAAAATCACTCAAAACTCTGCAATATGAGAATAACTGAAAATATCAAGCTTACATTTGGCAAGCTATTTCAAGTACCAGGATTTTTCAATATTTGGCAATCGACGAACATGGATCTTACATATATTTTATAAAACCTTGAAACTTTGTTATGACACAAATTTATTCGCAGTTTTTCAGACCAAAATTTGTACTTACGGCGAAACGATGACAAAGGAAATCGAAAACATGATTTACTGATGTTTTGTTCCAACAGAAAGCACGCTAACCATGGGATCAACACGACAGTTTTATATATTTAAAAAAATTATATTTAACATGATTTACAGTTAATAGCTTATCAATCGCGCCATGTCCTTCTCTAATGCCTAGGCATTCTGAATTAAGCATTTACAGAGAAAGCTTAATGAATAGCAGTAATTCCAGACCGTATACTGCGAAGTGTATATATTTGTTACATTGAGATTAAAAAAGCCGATGATACAGGTTTATTTTCCATGATTTAAAAATTTTTAAAGTGCATACAGATGGCGAACAAAAAATGGGAAATGTTTGGAGGAAACCGTGATATAGGATCAAAAACATATTTATGCAATTAATACTTGCCAATTCTCGACATTTTCGACTGCGACTGTCGGTGACGATGACGAAGCCCTGTTCGTCATAGTGGCGAAGAAGGAGATGTCGTGCGCTTACTTTTAGGTCCCTGTAAATATCCGGCTCATATAAATAATTTCGGATATCGAAGTTTTTCGGATATTCGGATATTCGAAAGCCTCATATATATCGACGCCTAATTCTTTCTTAAAAAAATACATAACATTCGAATGACGGAGACAAACAGATCGAAATCGTAAACTCAGTTTTTGCAGTCAAACAAGGTCGTTCGTGTCATTACTACGTTTTTGTTTGCATTTTTTTCTGAATGCATAATACGCTGAGACTATTGTGTACAAATTTCAAGTCAATCCGAGTGAAACTAGCGGAGTTACGTTTCAAATAACCGACCGATGTGGAATCTCGACCTGAATGGCATTAAATCACTTTTTCTAAGACGCTTCAGGAGATTCATCATCAACGCCTTATTTATCAATATATTTCAATGAAAATTCTTCCAGACATACTTCAAAAGTTATACGATAATACGTAATTAAATTTGATGATGTTATAATACTCACGTCGCCGAAAAAAATTCACAAAAATATGTTTTTATTTCGCCTTCGAAACCTCATCCTCCTCTTAAAAAAATATTGTTTTTGAAGTACTCGACGTCAAGACACGACCTTGTTTTTTTTTACCTTACCTTGCGAATTTAATACTCGATACGAAAAAAAAATACAAAAACTGTTTTCAATAATTTTTGTACTTCTAGAAAAATGTTGACCAGGATTTGTCTTCAGCTTTGTCTCACATGAATGAACCATTGAAGAAGAAATGGCTCGGCATTTTTATTCTCGTTATTCGTTTTAGAAGTAAATATATAGAATCGTGTATGTGTCGAGTCGAAAGGTTATTCTGGCCAAGGTGCAATGTCCTGATGGTTTAAATTAGAACCAACTGAGACTTACTTGGAGACAGTGGCAAGACACAAAGCATCCGGTGTTGCAGTAGAATATTTTCTTGCATCTTCATGCCACTCTTTAAAAAGGTCCAACGGATCGTCCGACTTGATTTCTATACGGGCAAGATCTGACAAATCTGACTGAAGAGTATCTTTGACATTTCGAGAAACGTTTGTCGAACCCAACTGTGCTTCATTCATCCTTGCGGCGGTCTGTTAGAAATTTCTTCTTATATCAATTCAAAGTCTTGAAAATTGTATGATTATCAAGAATTATGTGTATTTTTATTGAAACGCAAATTCGATAAATGATGAAGACATTAACAAAACTGTTTCTTCTCTCCTAACGTTGCAACTCTGCATATATAACATTTTCTTAATTTTCAAACTTTGATAATCGAACGGAGTAGCCGTAATGAAGAACAATATTGAGTATGAGAAAAATTATCGGGTTTACAGATTATTAAGTCTTTTTTATATAGCCCCGAAAATGTATCAAATGACGAAGCGAAGGCCAATTTCTTCAGCCCGATATTCAGCTGCACATCCTCAAGCAGCACTCACGTAGTATTACATATATGTTATTATACACAGAAGTATACAATTTAGTTCAGTTGTCGGTTTCTTCAACGGAAGACTCGTCTCAAAATAGATAGCGATTAGGTCTATGTTACAAATCTGGTGTGAATTTCTTATCTATCTTCGAATTTATTCTTACCGTACTATTTATGACAACTGATCTGATTCTCGTTGGTTTCGAAAGTCCTGTCAGGTTCGGCGGTCTGCGGTATCAATTTCCCTTGCGTGGTACGGATTCACGCATTCGATACCACTGTGCCAGAACGACTGAGACTCGACTTTTCATTACACACGTAGACTTGTGGACAAGCCTTCACTTCACCTCCCACCACGCACGAGCCAGAGTATTCCGCATTAAACGCTCATATATTTCTCATGATTAACGCAATAATACTATACTTAGTTTTCTACAATTTTCTATACCCTTTCAACTCACAGAATCTCGGTGTTACGTCTTTGAAGTATAAAGATTTTTTTACATGTCGACAGAATGCGTGTGATTTCCGATAATTTTTTCATGTCCCAATCATTAAAGTCCAATATAATCTGAAAGATTTTTTAGAAAGGTTTCGATTATTTGTTCTGTCGAGACTTGAGTGAGCTTTAGTGATTTCCTTCGATGGTTTACAAGATTTGTTAATGATTTCTTAGGCGGTGTTTCAATGATGTTATGAGTGAATGGCACCGCGGTGCTTTTATATAAGCTGTTGCACTCTTCATGGTCGACCGATGCAACGACGAAATAGTAACGCAGTGCTGTACGAAGAATTGATGAGCACGTACAAATTGAGATTTTCTTTATTATGGCTAAGGAATAACAAAATATATTGATTCTAATATATATACTGTATTGATGGAGAGACAGTCAATCTAGCAAGCGAGAAGATATTTAATTTCAATGTGGTAACGATTCGGAGACCCTTCACAGAGGTTCAGTATTTTTTCGCCGCTTTTTAACATTTCGACCATTTTAATAAATTATTTCTTGGCAGCGATATGCCGCTCGAATTTATTGTATATACAAATGCATGCGTGGTAATTAAACTACTATATAATTCAACAGTCGTGGCCATGTGATCGGAATTACTTCCAGCGAGAAATACACCTTAGATCAATAACATTCTATACTTTTGAATTAGATGCCGCCATCGATTACATACTTTTGTTACTATGTATCAAGGACATGAATGTACTGAAAGTTCTCAATTGCTTTAAATCAATCAATTTGAATATACATCACCCATTATCCACTTACTTCTTCATGAAGAACATATCAACATCATTGAACATGGTAGAATGATTTCGCGTCATTCAATAAATTTCGAGAAATAGTTTTCGACACAATGTATTGGAGATTTGTGTACTACTTATTACGTTATCACAAATTGTCAAAGGAGGCGCGATTCCTCATTTATATTTTTCGGATTAATGTAAAATATTTGAGTTTCATATTTCCCTTATATATGTATATACTCAACGAGTAAATGTATCGTCAAAAAAATATCTTTGAGAAAAAGTGCATCTTCCACTACACACTTTTAAAAAATTTCCCTCCAGACATAACCATGAGAGAAATCTAAAATGAATCTATAGAGCAAAATAAAATGGATTGCTAAACTTTTCCTTTTGATGATTGAAATGTATTGAAATGTAAGTATTTTCGATTCACCCCATCCAAATATCGTACATTATAGGATAATATAGTTTCGCACACTAAAATGCATTACGAAACGTTTGCCTTGTACTGAGAGAGCAGGATTGGAGCCGTGATTGAAATCTAAAAATAGCTCACTAATCTCGAAGTGAACAAAAAGCGATACTCGGCCTCCAAGACGCCTATGAACCTTCAGCAACTCCATAGGCACGCGTAATCCTCTTCACATAACATTCAACATAACACGTAACGACAAATAAGTATGATAAAAAATGTGCTCTATTTTCATTAATGTATAAAAAGATATGTCCTTCACTGGATGTGAACGTTTTTTTCAATGGTTAATTTCCCAGATCTGGTCGCGTATGCAATTGAACAACCCAATGTTCAGTTACATTCCACTCAATGCTCTTATATGAATTTCTTCGAGCAAGGAGTGGCATTTTTAAAAATTACTTCTTGCCGTCTACACTAAACGATATTGAACTTATCATAAGTACGATCCAATCAATGTTCAATATTTGCCTAATAGACGAAGTTTTTATCTATAATTCTCCGAGTATGTGGCTCGACAACATTGCGTGATTTGGATTTCGTTTCAGATTTACCACGTGTTCTCCGATAAAATCGAACATATTTTGCTGACCATTCGGTACACATTATTGTTTTCAGCTGATAGTAGATCGGATCCACGCTATGTTCGAAGACACTTGATCGTAGAGACGTGGTCGCTCCGTACCAGTTTTCGAGCATGCTATCCTCCAACTGGCTACTCCAGATAATGCCCATCTTCTACCATCACCCAGGAGACACAGCATCGGACTTCCGGCAAGTTCTTCCTCCTGGAAATAGAAAATGTATAAAATAACCTCATGAATCCTTTTGGTGTGTTCCATAAATAGTGTTTGAAAGCATACTCATAAAAAGGAGCATTCACTTACACTGCAATCGTCGGTCGAGTAAGCTGCCTCTGTGCAAATTCCGTTTACAGTTGCAATGCTGATGTTTTCGCATCTCTCCATCGCACTATGCCTCAGCTCTACCCGTTGCAATAAATCACCTGCGGAGTCAAGCAACGTAACGTCAAAGTTCTACAAAATTGTCAGGGTATGCAATTAAGGTTGCATGTGTATGAAGTGAAGGAAAAGTATGCGACGGCCGCTATGCAATATCGCTAGAACCTTATATAAGCAGACCAGTCACAATTGACCCTTCACTTCCACAAACGGCAATTTTATGCAAACCGCATACAGGGTAATCCACATCATGTATACGCGATATTCCACTTCAGCTTAGCAACCCTCGGCCGGAATATAACCAAAACATTTTTCAATAAGTTCAACTTATACATATTCGAGAAAATCGGTGACAATTTATGTATTTTGCTAAAACCAGGCGTCTCTCTAGCAAGTTGAAGGATCGCGATCGGATCGAAAATCGTACACGTCCGTTGAGAAACTTCCGACTGAAAGAAAATTGAAAAAAAAAAAAAAAAAAAATGTGAAATAACAGATCAATCGTACATGATAATTTGGAGATTTCCATGAATTTTAACGACGAAGAAATCTCCCGAGTATCATAAGTGAATTGTTTATTACATCACACCTTTTTCTTCATTTTATGTTTTGTTGTGTTTTTTCAATTCCGAACAAAATGAAACGAATTGTCGACCGTTGGAATTACAAACCGTCGGCCATGCAAATACGAACATCAGTAACTTTGCGTTTAGAAAATGATTTTGTCTCGCGACATAAACATTCTTATCCCGAGATTCGGCCAAAAAGCTGCCTAGACATTGTACTATAAATTTACCATTGATCAGGCGTTCACTATCAATCCCTCATGATGTGTGCCAAATATCAGGTTGATAGGTCGAGGCATTCTCCAGTTTTTAATACAAACTATCACATAAATATTTTCACCAGGGAAGTGCCATCTTTTTTAAAAATCTCCCATAGGAACGCGGGATGAATACATAGTTTTGGTATTTTTTCAGAAAATTTATATTGTTTCTGTTGACTTTAACGTAATTAATATAGGCATCTGTAGAATTGTGTTGATATGAGTGATGAGAATCGGCGTGTCACCGTTGCCATGATGATATAAATAATTGTTGCGCTTACTATGAAAATATGATTTTATAGAGCAAAGATGAGGACTTACGATTTCTGGCCCAGCCAAGGGTGTTACAATGGGTAGCGTTCATCAGTACAGGTTCGTCACTCGACGGCAAACAAACGGGCCTAACGAAGTCCGAATACGATGCCACTGGTCTATCTAGTTTAAGAAGAACTGTGGTGCTCCCCTCCACCGGCGATTTTAACATACCAACGATTCTTCGCTCCTGCTGCCAAGGTGATGTGCTCGACAGTCTGACAGTTCCCAATCTCGTCGACCATTCGGCCTTGTCTTGGCTGCGAGTTAAACAAGGAAATTTCAAAAACAAATTAACCCAAGTTAAAGTTAAAATCTGAAGAATAATCTTTATTCCATTAAATTTTGTCTATTTACCCCTGGAAGCAGGAGGCCGTGGTCAAAAGCCAATTTGCGGCAACGAGAGTTGCATCGCATACATGGACATCCTCTTTAAATAGTGCTGCGTGCCAAGGCCAATCACCAGGATCTGCCATTTTGCTCAGACTTTCGGATCCTTCTTTCGTTCTCAGAGCCTGAAGTCCACATTCTGAATGCATGATTAGCGGTCAGTTTTTTTTTTTTTTTTTTTTTCAAGAGATGTGATAAACATTTCTTGGGATCAAAATAGATTTTCTCCTTGTGGACGTCGTATGAGATGAGAAAGTACAAAAACACGTACCAAGTTCACCACAACGAACGTACATAACTTCTTTACTCGGGCACGGAGCCCTGACAAATGTAATTTCAGAGGCCGATGGATCTTCCATGTGCACGTATTGAATGTCGTCCTCCACATCCACCCTTATGTCAACTGAACGTATACCACTGAAAATATTTGTTTGTTAGGAATTCTACCCTGTATAATGTGTTTGCGGGTTATTGAGACTGTCGTGTCATTAGCGATTATTGATTTTTCTCACGTGTATGTAAGCAAACTGCACAGAGAACCAGCGGCGGTTTGCAAAACCGTTTCCATCTCAGTTTCCGGTAGAGTGGCGTTCAGATTTTCCGTGCAAAGTTTACCGACGGTTCCCTTCTCGTTAAATATCACATAGCCTTCTCCCGTATATTTCGCTGCATGAGGGGTGTCTGTAGGTTGTGACCTCATGAAACCGACACTTTTTGCAAGGGCCACTGCAAAAAAGATCATTTTTATAATTAGCATTCATCATTTTTTATCATTTTATATTTTCAAGTCTGAGATATTATTTCCTAAAATAATGGGCAAAATTTATTTTACATAGTAAATTATGCATTAATTTACTATGTAAAATAAAGATCAATTTACTGCTAGCGTGCTAGCAGTAAATTGATTTTTAGTGAAGATATTCAGTACAATGTAGGCACGGTGGACCGTTCCCGATTACCATGCGAAAGTCTGGCAACATTGGACGAAGCATAACGCGAATTATGTGAACGATTTTGCAATTACGTCGAAGCCGTGCAGTCTTCCCTGCCAAATTATTCGCTGCATATGATTAAGTATTTCCCGACATTCAAACGAAAATTCCTTTTTGTCCAGTGGAGTCCAAGAAACGAATTTTAAGTTTAATTTTTTTTTGCCAGAATGTTGACTGTTTAGTGTCACGGCATTTAAAATTTAAAAAAAAATTAAAAAACATATGCGCATATATGTTTCTTAAAAATACATAAAATTGTCTCCATGCATCAAATTATATACAATAAATATGTAGGAGTATGTAAAATATTTTTATGCATGAATACATATTACACGAACTGTCTGTATCTGAAAATATATCAGTGATTATATGTGATGTAAAAATAACTGTGGTGTACCCCATTACATAGGACGTATATGAATTGTCTACAATTCTATGTATCTGGCATATACTTCATTTCCATGGGGACATACACCCACGCACCTACTCCCAATATCCGGGACGTGGTGACGGTGAAATCTCGATTTCCATACAAATTCCTCTATGAAAAAGCAAAAAGATCGATTTGTATTAAAATACTCACAACAATCGTTTTCATCACTGCCATTAGGACAGTCATTTTTCCCATCGCATCGTTTTGCTCGTGGAATGCACGCCCGACCCACACCACAGTGCATAGAGCCCTCTGGACAATAGGCGCAATTCTTCTCGTCAGAAAGGTCAGGGCAGTCGATGATCCCGTCGCAGATACGTGGCGACAGTGCTTTATTTTGGAGATCTCGTACACAGCCTGTAAATACCATACATTACCATATGCCAATATATTATTATTACCGACACTGTAGAGCAAATATACGGCGCCCGTCCCATCGCTATAAAAAAAATCAGGGTCCTAATGTAGCAAGAATTCGTTTATTAGCAATAGCGCTTTGTTTCCTACGACTGTATATACACATTTATAGGAGAGTGGCCGAGTGGATCAGTGCCGGATGTACTTGCAATAAGCTCGGGTTCGATGGCCAGCAAGCACAAACATTTTCTGTTGTCTTTTATCTGTGACAAAGGATCTCGGAACCCACCATAATTATAGGTTCAGAGGAAAGAACCAGCGAGGAAACGTGTTGTGAGTTTGATTCCGGAGACTGAAGTCCCGTGGGTGAAAGGAAAACGGACGAGGACGTAGCTCCGAAGTTTAGATGATGAACTAGGACTAGACTCGTACGTATAACACTGCTGACATCTGACGGGGAGCGACGAAGTTCCAGAGTAAAGAATCGAACCGGCGACAACGGATAAGGCAGGAGATGCGAGAGGGAAATGAAGACGCCGGTAAGCCTTGAGGGATCGGTGTAACAACACGATATTCAATATATACAAATTTATATAATATTTATGCAATATACATTCGTAACGGGCCACCGATGAAAATCCGTAAACTCTTTGCTCTGCCTCGTAGAGGCAGCTGTAAATATTCATATAATATCTATAAATATTTATAAATATTTATAAATATTTATGTAAATATTCATATGAATTCTTATCGATTTATAGGTTAATCGACGGGAACTTAAATGTTCCATTACCTCTATAAAGGGTTAATACGCATCTTAAGTGTGATACGATGGAACATTCAATTGGGAAAAAAAATTAATAGCACCTGGTTTAGGCCTGCAAGTTCCATGATCCGCGTATTCCGGGAAATTTGAGCAGTCCAATGCGGTCTTTATCCTCTCCGACAATCGACTGCCACATCCAGACCAAAACTCTCGACAAAAATTTCTACATGGTAAATGCAGCGAGGCTTCTGGCTGTCCTGGTAAACAGGCTGGTTGCAGTACCTGGCAGATGAAATCGTAAGCAAGCCTGTAGCATTCTGCATCGACTAATTCCCTGTGAAGATAAAAAACATGATGCTATTTTTTCCACATTAACCGTATAAGGAACGAAGAATTAAAATGAATGAGCAGCAGTGTTGTAGAAAACTTGTGATTCACTAACGATATTGTTGCATTTATTAAGGATTCCCTGAGTGGGAAATGCATTATTATTGAATGTTTGCTAATGAAGCATAAAACGCTGAACCAATTTTCTTGCAATCGACAAAGCAAGTTCCCCCGAAAGTATGTTAAAATGTACATCATGTGCATGACCCAAATACTCCTAATGAATTAGGCATTTTCATTTTTTAACTTCTTCATTTTCTTTTAATACCAAAGAAGCTTCTGCGCAAAAAAATTTTGTTGTGATTTTTTGACTTTAAAAAAAAGAATCATTGAATAAAAATTCTAGACTTTGTAAAAAAATAAACAATCATTATATCAAGTTCGTAAATTCATTCATTTTTTTAAATTCCTCAACCTTTATATTTATCTATACTTTGAGTCGATTTTTTCTGAATGAAAAATATTCACTCAGATGCATACTAAGTTAACTTTTGAATTAAGTAAAAATCGAAACTTTCATATAGCTTCCTCACGTAATAAATTTTTGAGTACTAAGCTTCTACAGTTTTTTCCATGATTATTCGGTTACTATTTTCCATGAGTATTTTTTTGTAGTAATAAAGTGATGTATAGCGTCAAACAAAGCAATCCCTCTCAGTATTATTGATATCTCCATTTACCGAAAAGCGATGAGGTCTTCCTCGACTTCCATTAACGAACGATGACCGAGAATATTTGGATAGGAAGTCACATTATATGGCAAATGTCTGCAATAGGAAAGGCCAATTTTGCTGCAGCGTCTTGGCGGCGGCATCGTCGTAGTCGACGGTGATGTTGATACACTAGTTTGTGAGGCAACATGTGCGTTGAGTGCTGTGAGACTCTCTTGGACTTCGAGACTCTTCGGGTCAATTGTCAGATTCGTCAGATACTTCGCTTTGCCTGGAGTTATTTCTCGAAAAAGTATTTCGACGACGTCCGCTACCGTGACCGTTTGGTAGCGTGGATCAAAGCGGAGGTCGAAGTGAACAACCAGATCTCCTCCTTCCACACTGCAATTCATAAAAAATAACATAATTAAAAAATAGCACATAGAATGCTCACCAATTTGATCGAATGCTCACCATCCGTATTTGAAAAATTACAATGCATTTTTTTTATAATCCAGCAAATAATAATTTTCGTTACCACGACCAAGATAAATACATTTCTTCCGTATAAAAACGTTTAGTATAGGAGTTTATATGGTTGCACATGTGACCGCGATGCACATTGCAAAGTCTCATATGATTTTCTATTCAGGTCACTGGAGATCCGATAGATGGAAATTTCTCTCGCGGCCCCGGTGCCTCTACATTCTCTTCCGATTGCGCCGATTTACGACTTTATGGTGTACCGGCCGACTTAAGCGTTCGCATACGAGACCGTGTGGCCAGGTCGCTCTCAAGAACGTTCACAATTACACGAGAACACACGTGGCGGCTCACGGCAATAAGAAAGTCGTACTTCGTGTAAGTGAAAGATTTGCCTTCCGATTGCATGGAGCATAACTCCGGAATAACATGACCGCAAGAAGTGCAGTCTCGGAGCGCGAACAACAGACTTTCCGATTATAGTCAGGCATTTCATTTTTATCGTCATTTCTTCGAGATGGTAGCTCATCATCGTAGCTTATCAGGCCAGCGCAGTTGTAAAATAATTTTTTTGGACCATCGGCATAATTTTGAAAACTGTGTCAATTGAAAATCTACGAACTCATTTAATGGAAAATTTTACTTATGCATAAAAGGTCATTATTAAATTCTGAAATACAAGTTACCGGTCGATAACTAAAGGATCAACTAATTTGTGAATATGTTAATGTACTTGAAAATTATATTTATTTATTTCCAATAATTCCAGCTTCTTCGAATAACTCACCCGTCGAGAGCGAGTACTTCAGCAGCGACAAAAGCCAGCTTGAGTGGACTTCGTCGAAATGCAAGATTCAGACGATCACGGTATTCCCTCGAACGTATTCTGAAGGCTTCAGTGGAAGCATCTGCAAGATCAGCGGTAAAGGAGTCCCCGTCGGTTACACGGAAAGTCGTCAAAAATACTTGGTTGCCAGGCGGATCCGAAATTAAAAACGTATCTGAAATTAAAACACAATCTTTTTGAAAGTCTATAACAGTAATCAGTAAAGCACATGAATTGTGTACTAGTACGGAATTATGATTTGACATGAGAGGAGCGAGAGTTGCGACACAGTAAAACTATGAATTAAGGACGGATAGGCAAGAAAATATCAGGCTGTTGTGTACGAAGGTGCAGGAACAGCATGTTCTTTCTCAGTAGCTTACCTTTCACCGCACCTTTAGATGGTATTTCTTTTTTTTTTTTGCAAATGGAAGTTTAAATGTTACGTAATGGAAGTCCTATGTTGAGATCAGCATTACGCCTATACACTGTGTCACGAATAGGAATAGAGAATTTCAGAATGAATCAATGCGGCAAGGGGTATTCCGATACCTTTCGCTGTATCGTTGAACGCCCGCCATGACCATCATTATACTTGTTATTATACACTGTAATAACATACAAAAAATATTGTATTGAAACTGTCGCTCCTAGATTGATAGACACTGATACACCAAAAAATATATGTAACTGAACATAAATTTACGGAAAACGATTAAAGAATTAATGCTTAGGGCTTCGTTCGAGGAACATTTATATTTTGGTGGAGGTGTCTTTTAGAGCCGAGTTGGAGATTTTTGAATAGAAGCTATGAAAGAAAAATGAGGAAGAAACTTGGCACGGAAAGTAGCCGTAAATACCGCATGATTCAGGTCACTGAATCTGAGTGCAGCAGAGAAGAGCATGTGAAATAGAATCAGAATAGGTAAATGTGAAAACACCTGGCATTGGTTCTGACCTGAGATAGTTATTACCAGCGTAACCGAGTTATCTTATTTTTAGGTAAAAGCACGACATATTTGAAAAATTCTGTAGACCGTAGCAGTACCTAATGTAGTAGGTGAAACACAGATGATGATGTGGCATCGAGTAACGTTTCAAGCAAACCTTCTAACATTGAATAACTGGATCCCGTAAATTCGTGCTTGGTCAACTCAGAAGAAGCAATCGTTACTCGTGAAAAAGAAGCAATATATAAAAGTCTGCTGTTGAGAAAGCCGGTTGTTATTAAACATTTAATGGTTGGATACTTACAGCCAAGGTAGATAGAGACTCCGGAGAAAAGAAGGAAGAGCAAAAAGGCAGCTAGGACGCAACAACCACACCTGTATTGTCCGCCAAGTTTCCTGGTGAAACGGATGTCGCTGTCCGACGAGATAATCGAGCTTGGTGTGCCTGCTCGACTGAACCTTTTCGTACTTATCGTACTCACTGAAATCTGTAAAAACAAAAAACGATATAAACGTTAATATGATGACAATTATCATTTATGTCGCACACCTTTATCATGCACAATTACTCATTTTAATACCCGATCGTTCGGAATCTTAGACAGATAAAATATACATGTTTATTGCAAATCGTTAACAGCGTCCAGTTTTCCCCTGCGACTTTTAGTTAATGTTTTTGGTGTCTTCCCGATCGTTTGCGTACATTGGCAGATGATTTTATCGAAACGGTTGAAAAGTTGCCTGTTGTAAAAGAGGGAGGGAATGCGAAATTTCGCAGGAAAAAAATGCCACGCCTGGGAAAAGAAAAGATCAGCGAATTGATTACCTCGGAGAAAGGCGTGAACGTATCTTTCGTGCTCGTGCTTAATAGATTTTATTTCTATCCCTCTCTCTCGTTCAGGCAATGACTAGTCTTTTCACCGATAATTTTTTTTTATCGCTTCAGCCAAATATCGCTCCGAACCATTTCACTCACGATCCGTATTAACAATCAAAATGGTACAGTCGGATTGCCGTTTCTGTCTGGGAGTAACGAATCTATTATTTCCACATTGTTTCTTAACAAATTCATACATTCCTCCTTCTAATAATAATATTACAATTTTGTGCTCACTGGGTTAAATATTCACTTCTTTGTTTATTTACCGACTCGCCACGTATCTATGTAGTCAAGTACTAATGCCAGACTAATTACCTTTATTATCTAACTTATGAAATTTTGAGTCTGCAATTCATTAAGGTAAAAGCCCCTATTATTGGCAGGGCTGCTATTATTGACACATTGCTTTATTTTGTTGATAATTCAATTAATTCTATGCTCGAATCACAATAATACTTTTTGTCGATTTTTAGACACTTTTGATTGGGAAAAAAAAGAAAATTTTATGCATGGGGTTAAATTATAAACTATAAATAAATTTAATTCGTTGGAGAAGACTACTTTTGCTAAGTATTCGCTTTATCACAATATGAATCAGTTTTTCCAATATATAATATAATATAATATAATGTAAAATAATAATAGAAAATATAATAACAAAATCGACGAATTAGTAAATTTGTAACTCGTTAGAGATTTTGGAATCCTTATAATGTTGCTTATGGACAATAACGCGTGCGGTTATACTCTTGAAGTGTGTTATACACCTGATTAATTTGGGCCCGTCAACCAATACATTGGGACTTGAATACGTATAGTCACCGATACAAGTGAGTACACCTTGCAATGTAGTCACGTCCAAATGTTACGCTGAGCTCACGCTCTGGCGAACGCATGGAACGTTTACACTCCTATTTGTACAACGACGAGCACGATTGTACAATAACCATTAAAAACACGAAGAATCCTCCAAAAGGTCACGTGTATGTGAATTGTAAGTCAGGTTGCTCGTTCCAATTTTTCGGTCGCCGAATGAACTTAGACTTGCAGCGCGGAAAGAAGAAAGAAGAATAATGAAAAATCATGGAACATTCAACGATTCTGTTTTTGCTGTAATGTTCTGATGTCCTATTTTATGTTCACCCAAGTCTATGTTCACCCAAACAAGCCGTTTCCAAAATGGACTTCTTTCAAATAATTGTTAAGTCATTAGACTAATGAAACTCAATCGATATTTTCACAGAAAGAGAAGAAACGCAAAATTCTTCTTTCAGTCTGCACATAGGAAAATTATGGAATTAAAATCGTTTAAAAAATTGAATGAACACTTTGGAGCAAATGATTATTAGGTCATTAGAGTAATGAAACTCGATCGATACTTTCACAGAGACAGAAGAAACGCAAAATTTTTCTTTCAGTCTGCACGTAGGAAAATTATGGAATTAAAATCGTTTGAAAAATTTAACACTTTGGAGCAACCTTCTGCTAGTGGTGAGTTTTTTGGTACGACCAAAAGTGAGCAAAAAGGCGCATCTTATTCCAAAGTGTTACATCATGTCAGTATGCTGACCCAATTTTCAGCACAATTTTTAATGTACATTAAGAATTTCAATATTTGCAGCATTTCTATCGTTGCAAATATCTTTAGAAAAATGGCAAGAAGTTGAGGAACATTCTCCAGCTGTGTGCAAAATTTTAGCCAATACGTAGGTCCCTTTTTTCGTTGATCTGTCGGGGTACGCGAAGATGATAACATGATTTACCTATAATGTGATCAAAACATCCTTGTGGCCTTCCATATTTTCCCCTGTACATCAGTTCTTTTTGAAAAATTCTTCCTTCTATCACATTTCTGTCACCTTTCTTATGTGAGCTGAATAACAGTATTTCAGTCTAGGCAGGTGAAGTTTTCACCGTACCAAAGATTTTCACAAAGATATAACAAGATTCACAAAGAATCAGAAAAAAATAACTATGTAAGCTGACCGAACTGGCATGCTATTTTTACTGAAGTAACAGCTTAAATGACGCAAGTTGGCGATAATATTTTAATGCCAGTATTCTGATATGGTTTTTACCAGTTTTTACCAGTGGTCGAAAATAAATATTTTATTGAAAAATTGTCTCGTAGTTGCATTTTACATAACATTTGACAAAAGCCAATGTTATTTTTCAATGGTTTTATATTTATATATAGAATATGTATATGTAGATAGACGTGTAATTTTCGATCCAAATTAGGGTCGATTACCTCGATGGATTCTCGAGACTTGTACTGTAAAAGTGAATAATGTGCTCGTGAGAAGCAGCCGGGTTTTCTCACGACGCTGTATCAGACGCGGCTTCAACTGGCTCACTGATTTTCTATGGATGCACTCTACTTATCCGCAACAACGTAAACTGTGTTTCTAGACTCAAGTGTGTATGCTCGGGCATTAACTCCCAGTCACGTACTTTCCAGTCGTGTCTGTATGCGTATAAGGTATCCCATGTGAAATCGAACATTAAAAAACTCGACCATTTCCAATATACCTTAAATTGAACCATCGTTCTAAGCTGCACCAAAGACAAGTACATAAATTTTTCAAAATTTTTTACATGGCATTTTCAGGATGAATTTAAAAAAACAGAGTTTCTTCCTTTGTATAATTGTATCTTAACAAAACATGTTTCATGTAAAATAGTACAGAATATAAAAGTTGAAGAATATGAAAGAATGTGAAATCTTTTTTTTTCGAATAAATAAATATTTCGAATAAGTGTAAAAACATCAAAAATATATAAAAATAATTTTTTTCGTCGATTAGGTCGAGTTTATTTGAATCGGAATTTTTATAGAATCTTTCTCAATATCTGTAATTATTTTTGTTGTAGCTTAAAATTATGGCTGAATTTTGTGTATATCGATAGTGGTCGAGTTTTTGATCGTTCTATTTCACATGGAATACCTTGTGTATAACGTACCAGATCTGTTAACTATGGAGAAAGAGGCAATCGTGAACGAAGCGGGTTTGCACGAGCACTATCGCTTCCGTGATTTTAGATGTACCCATGGGTAGCTTTCAATTAAAACCTGCACCGCAAAATCATTGGCAACTAACACCGAAGCAGTAACAGTTACCAAATTAGAACGACGAAAGTGCTCCGCTTACATGCCTTATATACAGTGTTATGCTTAACATAGTATCCTCTGAATATTCATCAACATTAACTGACGAATAAATGTCCGACAAATATCGTGCGATTTTTTTATAACAATTAATTTTTTTTCGAAAAAATATTCTTCCAATTTTGTCCATTGTACATTTAATCGGAAAACATGTGATCTAAAAACAAGGGTGAAGCTTTTAAGTCGGTATCTCGATTTTTTTAAAAACTATACTATTTGCTAACGAATCATAATTTCAAAATGTTATCAACCTGCAATTTTACTTTTATTAAATAAATAAATCGATTGAAGATCCAGTTTGTCATAGATTATTGATATCTTCAAGCTGTTACCCCGGCGATGACGGACCAATGCAGTAAAATATGTATTGTTCACCAAATATAAATTTTATTTTAGAGCTGATTGATCACATTTTGAATTATGCTCAACGTGTTTACTTGATAGTATACATATGCTTCAATATTTTTTACGACGTACAGAAGATTTTTCATACATGTTATACAAATAATTGAAGTATTGTGGTATTTTCTGAGAGACGATGGCGTTACGGGAAGCAAAGAAAATGTTATGGACCATTTCGCGAATTACGTAAAACGATAACTTTCTGTATCGAGTGGATAACAAAGACCCATCGAAACTATTACGACAGATTTCTAAGCCCGGGGTAGGCCTCCATTCTACTTCATAGGTCAGTGCAGCAACCTTTTCTTCAGTTCGCTTCTTTATTACGAAACTGAATCCAATTCTTTGGACTATTTTACGTTCGTTCTACTTTTCAATATATCTGAGATATTCGGTAATACAGTTCAATTATTGGTAAGTGGTGATACAATCCAATATTTAAAAAATAGGCAATATAAAAAGTATAAACTTAGTATCTAATTTTTTTGTCGATATCAACGTATTTCATATTTGGAGGATCTATATTGGTGCAAATATTTCTTCTGTTCTATCACTGGCATCAGTAGAAACTCTGTAATCAGTTGGCTCTTAAAAAAAGAAGATCAAAAAAAGAGATGCTTCTAATTTTTTTTTTGAATTGCATATAAAAATGCTTTATCAAAAAATGTCATCGATAGGTATTTCCATGATGTATGCTTCCTTAATGCTGATCATTAATTTATAACTTATTCGATCCTCAAACGGTCAAAACTTGGGACTGCCAGAGTGCACGAATGCATTTTTCTAAATATTCTGTAAAAAATTCAAAATGTCATGAAATCAAGACCCTGGATCGATTTTTTCTGAATTTAATAGCGTATATTGTTATACCTTATAACTCTACTATGAAAACTTTTACTACGAAAACGCCACATTTATAAGAGTGACAGCGCAGATACCATTTTTTCAAAAAAATTAAAATCTAATGAAAACTGAACATGGTTGGATTTAAATCTCGAAATATTTTTTTTATTCAGAAAAAAATGCTTTTTGTAAAAGAAATGGAGAGATAAAATTGCTTCAAAGGTGTTATTTCGTCTATTCTCGTCTCTTCAACAGAAGCGCTTATAATCAGTAGGTCTTATTGTGTAGAGAATTTTTGAATACCGAGTTTATAATAAATTCTACTCTAGCATGAAGAAATATTATTTGCTTCGAGTATCTTTTTATCAATGCCGGTTTAAAGGAAGTTTTTTTTTGGCCGAGCTCTAAAAGCCAAATGCGCTCAATCCCTCACAATATGAACTTTAATACCAGAATAGATTCAAGTAACGAATTAGAAAATAATGTTGAGTTTTCAATGCCAGTGAAGAACGGCGTGCAATATGGGCGATAAGCTGAGGAGATTATGCTCGTTATGAACTAATTCGCGAACAGTCATTTATCCGAGGCATTAGCACACTAATACTATACCAATGTACTCACGAGTTGGCTTGACTAATAATTTTAAATGGTCATCGACTCATGAATCGTTAGCAGTGGGAAGACCGAGCTTTCCATTGCGAGAGGCTTGCGTGAAAGTTGCAGAAATGCTGGTAGAATTCCATTAAATGTAGTTACTTCTCTGATTGGTACTTATCGAATACCTATCGCAGGTACAGATCGACCACCTTACTATTTTTATCTACTCGTTTGATTTCGAACAACTACCGAGCCGTTGATCGTTTCATGACGGACTTTCATTTGAAAAGGTGCTATTTTCGAATTTTCTTAGGCTCATTATGAAACAAATTAGACGTACTCGTTTGATATTGACCGAGATTCCGTGTAAATTTCAATAAAATTATTTTCATATATTTTTTTATTTGCAAATAAATATTGCACTCGGAAGTTCACGTGGAGAAGCAACTTTTATGTTCTATAAGTTTTTTTTTTCTAACAAAACAGATATTTTTGAAGATACAATCATGCAAAGACAAAAATTCAGGTTTTCGAGATAAATTTCTATATTCTGAAAATTTCAGGCAAAAATTTTGAAAAAATGCATGCGCTTGTCTTCAGTTCAACTCAAAATGATAGTTGAATTACAGGTATATAAAAAGTGGTCAACTTTTTGATCGTTCGATTTTACATGGATTTCCTTATATATTTAATCATAATGAGATCTTCCCGTCGGAGAAAATAAAGCCAAACCGGTGGTGTCCTCAAACTAGTCTGTTGAACCGAACAAGGCCGGTAGTCTATTCGTAGTTTGTACCGTTACGCAAAACGCATGCCCCGCCTTTCCAAACGAGCGGAATCTAGAAACGAGTTTCAGCTGCTGTATGCCGCTATTGCTCTGTTTTACTCTCTAATTTCACACCATAGCAGAGGCTGTGTCGAACGGAATACAGATACCTACATATTCCAGGTAATCCAGACAGCCGTCGCTTTTTGTTTTTTCAACTCAAGTAAAGAATAACAACACAGAAGAAAAAGAAGCTCAGTAAGAACACAAGTCACTTCCTCGGTTCAGTGCGTCAACGGCGAAGTAATAATGGTTTTTTCTTATAGCGGCTAAATTGACTTGGTATAGCGTAAGGTCCAGAAAAATCGAGATCTTTAATAGCTTATTTCTCCGCAACGATGGAGATGATAGATTAGAGTCAAGAAATCAAACGACTTGTCTGCACAATAAAACCTTTGCCACGAAGCACTATACTTGACAGAGAGAATAGTAGTGATAAATTTATTTGGAACGATTAATCTGTCCCTGATGACCGCAGTCATGAAGGGCTGCCAAAAAAATCGAATAAGAAATAATTGTATGTATAAACGTATAAACAAGTAAGGTAAATAAGAGTACCGAGATTCAACTACAGGCTGAGTCGGCTCAAACTTTTTGTTGCCTTGAGGAGATATTTGTTTGAAATTGATTTGTTTCAAACGAAAGTTTTTTCGTTATAGGACACATTCACGTTGTTACTGATGATCATAATATTTTTCTGTTATGTGTGTTAACGAACTACTGCATAAACATAAGGAAGTTAATTTACTGTGGTGAATGAGATCTTAGATGGAAACGGATATCTCTCAGATGCTGGCGAAGCCTCTGTCTTGTGGCTTAAATGTTTAATACAGTTAGGCATATTTTGGTTGGAAAGAATCGAAAACTTAGTTCCATTGTGTCTGTGCTTTTGTCCAGAGGAAGAAATCTATATTTCATGGCAACAAATATGTTCTCAAAATTCAATTTAATCCTGTAGCCAATTCAAGTGTATATTTTGTTTGTCATCTGTAACTTAGCATTCAGGTGATGCATAAGAATTTTCTTATGTATTAAACCTTGTGCGTAGTGTACAGAGCTCAAAACCTTTAACGCTGAAAAGTTGGAAAATAACATCCTGACCTATTAGCTCATCCACGAATATTAAAGAGTTTGTGATGCCGATAACTATTTTGATATTAAGAGATGACTACTTTATACGGTACATTACATTGATGGGCTAACGCTAGTAGAGCATATCGGCTTTGCCCATATACCGTAGATGGACAGTTATACGAAATATCTACAAATGTCCATTACATACTTAAATATACATTTTGGGGCATGCCTATAACAACAGTGTAACAAGTTGTATGGTAATTCTATAAGAGATATTACACTATAGTTTTACCGGTACGATATGAGGTAAGACTTACAAGAAATAATTATTTCTAATGAGGACCCCGGATAATGAAACTGAGTACTACTGGTCAGTCGCTAATTTGAGAACAACTCGGCTCTAGGTTAATTCCAGCCACTCGTTGATCTGTTCTTAGCATCACAAATCATGTTTCTAAAACATACAGTAAATGCAAAGTCGCATAAGATTAATATGTTTTTTCTACAGACAAATATTCCATGAAATAATTACTTTCTTCTGTTCAACGAAGAGATAAATACGGTCGTTGACGACCTCTCGCACCGTTGATCGGCAAACAGTCCAACTGTAGAATCTAATGTACCGTTTTTTCACGATTCTCTTGAACCAACGACGTGCGCCCGAGGCGACAACACAGTGCACGTGAACTCTGAAATGCTAAAGAAAACGTCGGCGACCGTGATTGCCGCAAACATCATTTCACAAATGCCACCAAACGACGCAGAGATATGCCAAGCAGTTTCGTAACACTATATCTGTCAACACAGTGTACGGATCGGAACGAATCGAAACAGAGAAGTGTACATTTCCATCGAAGCTTGTGGAGATGCTGTGTGAGGATGAAATTGCAGCGTTCGGTGAAACCCGAGACTTCTTTAGCACTTCAGTCGTACTGTAAAACTCGCAGCAACGTCCTCTATAGAGGTAAGGTGTTACTTGCGACCTGGCCGTGACGGAAGCGGAACGACTGGCCTTGAAGTGGAAAAATTTCTCGCAACGCGATTCGCGCAACCGATAGCTATACACATGGCCTGGTTTGAAAAAAAGAACTATAGTGCTGTAATAGAATCGGTATTGTTGTGCTTATAGTACACATCCATATTTTAATTTCTATGTACGGTGCATAACATATTCATATAACCGCGCAGACTTGTCTAGTCATTCGAGTGTACAATAAAAATGGCAATCGCACGATCATCGGATGTCGGTAAGGAGTGTAACGGTGCATGTAGCAAACATCGACCCAACCCAACAAGCGAACACACCTTATGCGTGTCCACGAGCGTGCTATAAACTGTATATCTTCGTCCTGTACATATACGTGCGGTACAATACCATTGCGTTTAACCTAATTCTTTTCATCGACGTGGTAAGATGCTTGTCTCTAATATATATTTATAATTACAAAGATCCAAGACGAGTTACAATCGCACAAAGGTTTTGCTATTAAGGAAGATGTTTGGAATGGCCCGTTTGTGGACTTAGATTTATTATTGAAAGTCTTATATCGAGCGTGAACGGGCTGTGTGATGTACAACCGATATGTTCTTATGAAAATAGGCCATCGCTACGTATACTCTTACACATACAGTAGAGGCTGTGACGCCTGATGTTGACGACCTCGATAAAGAACAAGGTCATCCGGCCCTAAACCGAATAACAGTTTCAGCCCACCGCAATCCTTTCTTCTTCGTATCGTAAACACCGAGCTCTCACAGTTTGTGGATACGTCCACCGTTAACGGTTCTTTCGATTTGCCATCTTTTTTTTTGTAGACTTCAACTGTAAATTATACATGTATAATATATAATCGAGGACCTTTGGACTAACTTTAATTATTGTATGGTATTACATTTGTCCAAAATCAATCACAACAGTTGAAGTCTATATAAGATTCCACATTTTATTTTAAATAATAACGTTTGAGATTCATTTGCCAATAAATATTGAGCTATTAAGGACGTATTTCTCAGGAAGTTATCTCCATAGGAGCCTTGTTGAAAATATATCTATGTGTAAATATTATTAGCGCATCGCTTCCTCCGCGAGGATGTCACCGTTATTTGAAACACGGTTATTTGAAGCGCTATGAATAATTCGAAGAGAAAGTACCTTGTCTTCTTTTTCGTTAATTTGTATCGTGAGATATTACTGTTGAATTATTTTTCATAATTCTGATTGTGAGTAGTTGTAGGAGCAGAGAATTTAGATTCGAGAACATTCGTTGCAGATCTACAGTCAATGAGGTCACTAAGGTCAAAGTCCCAGAAGTTGGACGAGGCGTGTGGCCAAGAGAAATAGAAATACGATTTTTCATGGATGCACGAAGAATTAAACTCCTACACGTGTGTAGCTTGTACCTTACTCATTTGCAAGTTACTTGCTCTGCAGTCGCGTAAAAATTAATCTTATTATCGTCTACATGTTATTAGAAAGTCTACGCAGTGGTTTAAATCTTCAGAAAATTGTTCCTATGTAATTCCGATTTACATTGTACAGTGTATAAGTTAGTCTCATACACGTACATTGTCCGTAAGAATTATTTCCAAACCATACATGGCCATCGAAAAACGAAAATGTATTCTGACTGTTTTGGTATGGCGTAGATCTAATCTCACGGCGAATGTCTTGTGACCTGTAGAACAGGTTTGACTTGGGACCTGGTACATATATCCTTCATTTGGCGTATTAAGAAAAAAACAAGTGCATAAAATATGGCTGTTAACTTTCTTCAAAGAATTCATCGTTTAAACCGGTAAAGGTCGTGGTCGAGGTTTCCTAACTGTTGGCAACTTTCTTTGCGGGACTTCACCGTTTTCTAATGCACCCGGTTACGAACAAAGAACCATCACTCCTCTGTTCGAACGAACGATGACTCGCTGACCACAATCTTGAGGCCCGACAAAACCTAATCATGGAACGACAATACGGCTGGAGAATACTGTGGTTAGAAAATTGGTTTTATAAATTATATATTGAAAAATAGTGTGGCCGGCCTGCACGAATCAAACCGAACTTAATCACTAATATAACTCAGTACTTTCTGATGGCGAAAGTCCATTACCTAATACTACATTACACTTTATTTTTTTGTTTGTATTTGAATTAATTGAATTCAGTCCGTTCAAGTAATTTTCAAAGGGAAACACAATTTTCGAAAAGTAATGTGATTTGCCTAAATTGTCAAACTAAAAAATATAATGACGGAGAATTTTGTGACTCTACAAATAATTTTTAAGATATAACAAAAAGTCTTGTTTGATAAAAGTCCCGAGTTTCCTTTTTTAGCTTACAGCAGGTTTTATCTCTAATCTCTACAACCAAAATATTTTTATTCAAAGATTATTCTAGGTCTCATTCTTGACATTACGCACTTGTTCATAATCGGAACGTAGGAATTTTTTTGTTCCAAGCTGTAAAACAGGTATTTTGCTGACTACCTGCGTGATAGTCGACAGCCGAACCAGATTGCATGCTCAACGTAGTAGACGTAAGGAGAGTTACATTACATTACACCAGAGGCAGGAAAATTTCGATTTTTTTGCTGGTCACGATGATCAATCTATAAACTCTATAAAATTGGTCACGAAAGTTTGACACAAACTGAACATCGAATGAATTTGCATCAAAAATTTCTACGCCATGAAACTTTACTCGAAAGAAGATAAAGCACAATATTTTGTGCGAAAGAAGTGCGCGACTGGACACGGAAAAAGGCTGATATACTCATTGAACTCTGAACGACTCTACACGAAATAACTGTAAAACGAACGACTTTACACGAAATAACAGTAAATCGAACGACTCCACACAAAATAACTGTACATTTAATGGCTTTAAAAAAATAAGAATATGACTAAAAAAAAAACAAACTACAATAACTTTACACGGAGGAGCTCAAAACCAAAGGACCGTACACAAAATTTGGGCCATCTAAAATAAAACTCTTTACCTTTCCGTATATATTTCATACCGAGGCTTCTCTCTTGGTCTATTCGAAGAGAGGTATTTTTAAGTTTCGTTCTTAAATTTTTTAATTTTGCATTTGGATTTTTTTTCGTACACGTTAATTTATGGTAGTGAGCTATGAGTGTTCGTGAACGAACCCACGATATAAAATTATTATACGATTATATTCATAGAATAATGATTATTATATTGGTATTATTATTTTATGTGAATAATATTTTTACGAGTATTTTTTTTACTATTTCTGGATAATCTACTGGTTACCTGGTGAACAAGGAAGTATAGTAATAAAAACTAAATAAAAATGATAATTATTACCTTCGAGTCCCATGAATTCTTTCGTTTGTGTTCCATTGTTACGGTCATCGTTTGTAATTTGTCCCACTGGTAAATTTCTCTCGACCCAATTCACTGATCACAACACGTGGTCACGGTTTTATCCTTTTTTTTCCCTAGTTCACGCACAATAGCATCTTTAAACGAGAATGTGCAAAACAATTTTCACCGAAAGAGGTCAGCACGACTCGAGGACCGTTATTGCGCAATGATTTTCGTGAAAACAATCGATGCGTAGTCTTTGGTTACCCAGTGACGTCACAGTATTTTACCGTTCAAAACGACTCGTTACGTTTAAATTTCCTGAGACACCAAACACGATTGGAGTATTTTCTCGAAGCTCCGCGATCGCTTTAATTTATGTGGCGTAGCTTATTCTTCACTTCACTGCATCAATCCATTGACCCGTTCCTTGAATTATTATGGCAATGCAGGTTGGACTGAAATAAAATTAGATACGAAAATACAAGCGGTTATTCAATGCAAGGACCAATTTCTGTTTAGCTACATTAATTCTTCGATAAGTCAGATTGTTCTTCAATAGCATGAACATTATGTATTTTTCAGGTCTCATATATATAAGATTTAGTTTTCACAACTACATAATTATAATCTTGTTGATTCTAATAAATCTTTGTAAATTAATGATTTTACGTGAAAGAGTGAAACACATAAAGAAAAAATTGATTTTAAAGCTTCTAACAAATACATAAGTATACAATTAAATGTACACGTATAACATGCATTTCATTTTTTTGAGAAAAAAAAAAGATTGTCAGAAGTGTCCGTTTTGAAGAATATACATAGTGCAATGAATTATAAGAGCTTGAATTTTTGTCTCCATCTACCTTGTGCACCTGTTGTTTCCCGGGTGCACTCGAGGCATGCAAATTGTTGTTGGCGATCGACAGGTATCGCGTGGACGTTTTAACAGCTGTCGCAGTAATTCTCATACGTTGCGCTACAGTGTATTCTCATTCGCTCGAGATCCATCGCACATCGATGCTGCTTGGCGCAAACTAGACAACGATCACGATTCTTCTTCTTAAGTTTCTTCTTAAATGTTTGTCGAAAACCAATACGACAGGCGTCGGAGCCTGTAAAACGCAGAAACAACCGTTCGCCACCTCGGTCAGATGAGTACTCTGATTGCTCGCCGACTTTACAAAACGAGAGACGAACAATTTCTCCCACGTGAGCGAGCGAGGCACGCCGGGCACGAACCCGTCTACCTACCGCCAAGTAAACGGGGATTGTCGTAGCCCCACGAGAGACAGGAGGATAGCGGCGTAGTAGGTCTCCTGTGAATGTGGATGAACTTTCACGTATTACCGGTTTCGTACGTACACTCGAGTAAGCATAGGAGACTTCGGCTCGATCGACAGTCTCCTTTCGGTATGGAACCCATCCAGTCACAGAATTCGTCCCACCGTCACGAGGCCAAACTCCATTTATTCCGGTCCTTTGTGTCTCCTACAACCGGTGGAAACATAAACAATTATTTCGAATGACGGAATAGAATTTTTTACATGGTTTTTGGTTGACGATTTAACGTCAGCGTTTATGGTGGTTTACCTTTAAAATTATAGATGCTAAAATATATGCCAGTGTTATGTCCTCTGAATTTTCTACACATTTTTTTTTTTTGACAAATACATTTCTTCTAAAAATTGTGAGAGTAGAATTTTTTGACAGAGTGCTTTTTGTAAAAAAAAACGTTTCATAGAATTTTTTTTTCGAAAACTATTTTATATACTAACCATTCGAAATTTCGGTTTGTTGACATATAGAATGGTTTTCGAGAAAAAAAAATGTCGAGATATCGACTTTAATTCTTCGCTATTGTTTTCAAGTGGCACATTTCCCAACCGATCGTATAGACGAAAAAACTTTAGAATATTTTTGTGAGAATATATAATCACTTTGGTCGAAAAAGGTATCCTAACATTTTTGGAAAATAATAATTAAAAATAAAATGTAGGAGTGTTTCGTTTATGTAATCGGTTGGAAAATATGCTACTTGAAAATAATTCGGACGATTTTAAGTCGATATCTCGAAATTTTTTGGCCAATGCAGAAGTAACGGAAAAATCAAGCCCGATGTATCGCTCGACCTTGCAATAGCGAATTATGATATACGATTATTTTTCGACCCTCAACATTTTCAGAACATGAAATTAAATAACATGTTGGTAGTGGATAATGAAGGGTTGTCGTAAAGTTTTTATTTTACGAAACAGGTACATAGGACTATCGCTACAACACAATTATTGGTTACTTGCCTTCGCTTTTTCATTTCAATGGCGACCATAAAGTTAGCAGTTCTCATTGGTCAATTCGGTTAGAACCAGCCAATAGTGGAATCCATTGATATTACGATTCGGTGGTCAGGACTTCGTTGTATATTGTAATGTTTTTCATATAGAAATCGAACATATTCAACGGTTGACGATTCAACTTATTGGTTGATGATAATATTTTGTTGCGTATACCTGAATGAAATGTTTTATCACGACGGCACAGTGTACATGAGTGTGCGAAAGTCTCCGCGAGTTCACAAATGGACGGAGTATTCGACGACTTTTTGTATAACAACAGCAATGAAAATCTCTTATTTTACCCGAGTTGCAATAAAACTTTATCTTGAAGTTATCCGAAAGGTTCACGAATGTTCGTCAGCTTGATAACCATAAGTTACCCTGTGTCCGAAAGTTGACTTTTAACATGCGATAACTTATAGTTACCAACCGGACGGACATTTGTAATCCATTCGGATAACTTTTAGATAACTAATTTTTTCTTTGCTACCTGGGTAAATGCATTGTCAAGAGAAATATTTCAAACGATGGTACGAGTTTGCATGAGTGTCACTGCGTCTCCCACAAGCTTTGACGTAGCAGGTGGCGCTACGATCGATCTCGAGCGTCGCTTGCCGCCATCTTTAGTTGATGGAGTACGAGCCTCCGAGCTCCGCGGCATAGTGAAAAAGTGATATCGCAGGGGCAAAGGAAGCTGTTGAATCGAGTGTGCTAGGTAGTGAGTCACCTGCGATCGAGTGGTGTGAGGTGTTCGAGAGAAGAAAGGAAGCTCCGTCCGCTCTGGTAAAACGGTAAGTAAAGTGAAAAAATGTGAATTCGTTTAGTATTGTGGTATAATTGTGTAGTTTTTTCTCGTTGAAAGGCTGTGTTTACGCTGGGTGTGTCTAAGTTTAGTGGCTATCTGCAGTTCTCACTCCATCTCATTCTTTTTTACTTCCTCTTGTATTGGCTCTTTCACTCACTCGCCCGTGGCCCTTTCAACGACGCTCTCCCAGTAATGCCCCCCCCTTCCCCCGTCAGCGCCTCTTTCGTCTGTATTACCTCCTTCACCGCTACAATACTTCACACACCCAGCAGATTGTCAGAAAATGGTGATGCATTAAATTCTTCTTGCGCCTTTGTTGTACCCAACCGTTGTCGACGCTCGCCGTGTTCCTCAAACAACTCGGTGTATTGCTAACAGCAATGAAAATCGAAATCATGAAAAGTTATCCTAACTCTATGAAATGAGGAATGAAAATGAAATGTTTTACTGCATAACTGCATAATACTATGCTATACGCCTACGCCGCTTGAGCGGTTCATAACACAGTTTTCCGATATATTTAATCCTTGTGGGTTAGTTATACATCTGCTCCGTGTATTTAATTGTACATCTTATAACAATAATCGGTATCGGAATATCGTAACTATTGTCGAAGCGTGCATCACGGAATATATAAAGCGTCTAATGGCAGACGCACGGATTTCGATCGGCCACCCTCCCTTCCCTCTCGCTATCCGATCGCGACGAAGATAGAGCGGGATAGATGCGAGCGACTCGAAAGAACGCGCATCGTCGTATGCTCAACGCTTCTGAAGAAGCGGTACAGTGACCCAACGCTGTTGTTACTGAAAATTACGCGCTCCGCATATCGCGTAATTACGATCCGACGCTTACGGATACTACAGGAGACGCTTACAAACACTACAGGAGAATCTCATATTTCCACCCACATTGTTTTTAAACATCGAAAATTCCGATTTTCCATCGTCGCAAATAAAACTCGAACATTGTTTTCCTACAACCAGGGTTTGAAGTACAAAAGTTTTTTATTTTTCAACATTTGGAATTTCGATGTTATTGGCTCTTTTACCATTTTTTTGTACATCTTAGCATACATTATTTTCTCCTGCCAAAGAGTTTTTGTCACGTACAGTGTAACAGGTTTGGATAAATTAGCAATTGGTGATTTGTGTAGCGAGTTCGATAGTAACTTCATCATGGAATATCTATAAAATTCACCCATTGTACTTTTGTGCCAATTGACTTTTGTGATAGCGGCTCAATATTATAAAACATTGCTGCAGTGCACCATGAACAGTGCTAATGCTAATTTATGTCAACCTGGTAGAAAATTGCATGAACCTCATACAAGTTGTCATACAAACAGAAATTTTGTATAATTGGTTTTGCCTCGTCATAAATTTATGTACTCCTATTACTGCACAGGTGTGGACCGACTCACCCGCCAGAGCCATGAGTTACCAAATGTCGTCAAACCAATCGAGACCCAGTGAGTATTTGTATTTCATCATGATTGTTATTTTTAATGTGAATCATGCGTATTGAGTAAACATTAAATTTGTATGATCTAACTTCAACAGTGTCGCACGGCAACTACCAAGGACCCGGCGACCTGCCAATGACGTCTGCTAAAGAGCAGACTCTAATGTGGCAACAAAATTCATACATGGGTGACTCCGGTATCCATTCCGGAGCCACTACTCAGGTGCCGTCACTTTCTGGAAAAGATGACGATGAAATGGAAGGGGATCAGCTTATGTTTGATCTCGATCAGGGTTTCGCCCAGGGTTTCACACCGGATCAAGTTGATGGTAATTATCTCTACTTTATTTCGTACTGGTAATTTCCAGGTGATGAAGACAATGGTTTGTAAATATGCTTCTATCTATTGAACTGGTGCCTTCTTAGTCCCAACAGTCTGTGGGTAATTTAAAAATCAATCACATCCGTGTACCGAATAACTCTGATTTTAAAAGAAGGAAAGAATCAACTGCACCCTCCATCACCTTTCAAAAGCTCCTACTTTCTGTTTGGAGTCTGAATCAAAGTGTTTTGAAACTAACCATTAGTTTTACAGTGGTGGGTCCACAATATTGATGTGAAAATAATTTTTACTCATCATCATTGGAAAATTACAACCACAAATATTTTGAAAGGGAAAATTCAATTACATTGTTGCAGCTGAAACCTGAATTTGAATACGAACTGAAAATATATACGTAAATAAAAAAAATATAAACGTAAGAAATTATGTTTATATTTTTTGTATCGAAAAACATAAGAATTTAGAAGGTGCAATAATGATGGTTACCGGAAATATCCGTTACAGAAGTTTGCACAATCTTAATCTTATCTCTCCTATTTAATATACACAGAGCACCCGCGATATTTTTCCGACAAATTCGTAGTCGTGAGTTGATATCATCTGATTTCTTTTATCCAGAGATGAATCAGCAGCTGAGCCACACGCGTTCCCAGCGTGTACGCGCGGCAATGTTCCCTGAAACACTGGAGGAGGGTATCGAGATTCCATCGACGCAGTTCGATCCTGCCCAGCCGACTGCAGTTCAAAGATTGGCTGAGCCGAGTCAAATGTTGAAACATGCCGTCGTCAATTTGATTAATTATCAGGACGATGCCGATCTAGCGACTCGGGCAATTCCTGAATTGATAAAGCTTCTGAATGACGAGGATCAAGTTGTCGTATCGCAGGCTGCGATGATGGTACATCAACTGTCGAAGAAAGAGGCTTCACGTCATGCCATCATGAACAGTTCCCAGATGGTCGCGGCATTAGTTCGGGCTATTTCAAACAGCGAGGATCTCGAGTCGACAAAAGCCGCCGTCGGGACTTTGCACAATTTGTCGCATCATCGCCAGGGACTGTTGGCAATTTTCAAAAGTGGCGGTATACCGGCACTCGTTAAACTCTTGAGTTCACCAGTCGAGTCTGTACTTTTCTACGCGATAACGACGCTTCACAATCTCTTGCTGCATCAAGACGGCTCCAAGATGGCCGTGCGTCTAGCCGGTGGTTTACAAAAGATGGTCGCTCTGCTTCAACGGAATAACGTTAAATTCCTTGCTATCGTCACCGACTGTCTGCAGATTCTCGCTTTTGGCAATCAAGAGAGCAAACTTATCATTCTTGCCTCGCAAGGACCCAACGAGCTTGTTCGCATTATGCGCTCTTATGACTATGAGAAGCTTCTTTGGACAACTTCCAGGGTTTTAAAAGGTAACTTGTAACATTTGAACACTTGAAATTACAAGAAAAACCATTCGCTTTCCAAATTTATGAAGAACATTATTAAACTTTTAAGTAAATGTGGAAAATTATTCATTCGGCACTTCGTGTTCATTATTTTCGAAAACTATTGTCGCTATTATGAAACTAAATGTAGCGTATATTTTCTTGTAGTTATTTTTTTTTTATTACCCTGCAACATTCGTTTACTTATTAACACTGATTAATGACTATTAATTTTTGCGTACAGTATTGTCAGTGTGCTCCAGCAATAAGCCAGTAGTTGTGGAAGCTGGTGGCATGCAAGCAATGGCTATGCACCTGGGCAACCCAAGTCAGAGACTCGTGCAGAATTGTCTCTGGACCCTGCGCAATCTATCCGATGCCGGTACCAAGGTCGATGGATTGGAAGGTCTTCTTCAAGGGCTCGTGCAAGTTCTCGCTTCCAGTGACGTAAATGTTGTTACCTGCGCCGCTGGAATTCTATCGAATCTGACATGCAACAATCAGCGTAACAAGGTAAATATAGCGATGCAAGTTTTCAAAATTCTCGGTACGTATGAGTACATGGATCCAAAAGTTATCCTTCAAGGTGACCATACCGTGATAAATAATGACTAAAAGATTTTGATTGTACTACAATCTCCTTTTACCTTAGCTCAGATGTTAAATTTATGGTTACTAACTGTACGTAATTGTCATCTCTCGTGCTCGGTTCTGCAAGACGCTAAACATTTGCCAACACTACCCATAATGTATATTGCATACTGTCATTCGCCTAGAACACACAGAGAATAAGAGGTCCCAGAAATAAGATTAAATGAATATATTGAATGTTTACCACTATACTCGTTAATTAAAGAGGTTCCAGTAGAAAACGCAGGAATGCCCGACCAGTGAATGCGCGATCCTCCCCGCATACATTTAATTGTTTCGGTTAATGTCTGCACCATTAGTTTGGGACCTACAGTGTCGGTGACAAAATCGCGGATTAATGAAATCTACCCTGTAATATAATCTCACTGTTCATCTATTATCGATGGTCAATTCTTTCTAGGTTGTGGTAAACTCTATGATTATATCATTACAAATATCAATACACCTATCAGCACGAAAACATGCAATATTTTCTCGCTCGTTCATTATGTAATTGAAAAAAATTATGTTAATGATTCGCACTGATACAATATCATACAGCGATAAGTCAAAATGTTCCATGAAAATGTATTTTTTTTTCTTTTGACAGGTTACCGTGTGCCAAGTCGGTGGTGTTGATGCCCTCGTTCGTACTATCGTGAACGCTGGTGATCGGGAGGAAATCACAGAACCAGCAGTGTGCGCGCTGCGTCACCTGACGTCTCGTCACATCGATGCCGAAATGGCACAAAATTCGGTGCGTCAGAATTATGGTATTCAGGTGATCGTGAAGTTGCTGCATCCACCATCCCGTTGGCCTCTCGTTAAGGCTGTCATCGGTCTGATTCGCAACTTGGCACTATGTCCAGCGAATCATGCTCCGTTGCGGGAATTCGGAGCTATTCATCATCTCGTCAGACTTCTGACGCGGGCGTTCCAGGACACGCAACGGGTGAGAAATTAATTTTTTGCAGATACCGTCAGTAATAAGCCCGAACACCGGTGACGTTATAAAAATATCGGTTAATAAATTAGGCGAATGTTATCATATTTCAAAATCTTCTATCTAAAAATAACTCACTTTTTATGTCTGCAGCGTGAAGAGAGATTTTTGTTTTTTTATGTGCAGTTTTTGCAGTATTTTTTTCGGACAGTGTTCTTAAAAATGCCACTTTTACCACACGTTATAAATTAATAAAAAATAAATTATTGAAATCGTCACATTTCAAAGAAAAAAACTAAACCGTTAAACATTATCTCAACCAACAAAATACATTAGCTCAAGGGATGTGACAATGGTTGATATTTCATGTGCACTGCCTACTGTTCATAAAATGTTAAAGATATTAATTGATGATCGATACAGCATGAACCTTGGTTACAGTAAATTGATTAAGTCTGGGATATTTGTTTTTTCGGAATGAAGAAAGTACCATGCTATCTTAAGAATAAGCGAAATAATGTAAACGTCCGTTTTTAGCAACGCTCCTCGGTTGCCAGCACCGGAAGTCAACAAGCTGTAGGTGCTTACGCAGACGGTGTCCGAATGGAAGAGATAGTTGAAGGAACAGTAGGAGCTCTACACATTCTTGCACGCGAGTCGCACAACAGGGCTATCATCCGATCGCAGAGTGTCATCCCAATCTTCGTGCAGGTACGAGTATTGAAAAAAATTCAAAGAAAAACAGGTCCAGTCATCGTCGATTTATGCCTCTCTTAACTGGAACCTTTTGTAGGTTACGAGGGTCATGTTGTAGGACTATTTCCACTAAAAGATCTGACACTTTCTCTCTACTTAATGTACTGTGTGCGTCCTTTCTCTCAAGGGCCATGTGAGTTTTCTTTTGCCTTTGAGCGTCAACTCTTTAACCCCCTTCAATTATTTGTTTGCAGTTGCTCTTCAACGAGATTGAGAACATCCAGCGTGTGGCTGCCGGGGTCCTTTGTGAACTTGCTCACGATAAGGAGGGTGCTGAGATTATCGAGCAGGAAGGTGCAACCGCACCTCTCACCGAGCTTCTCCACTCAAGAAATGAGGGGGTTGCCACTTATGCAGCTGCAGTATTATTTCGCATGAGCGAAGATAAACCAAACGATTACAAGAAGCGTCTATCCATGGAGCTGACCAATTCGCTTATCCGCGAGGATGCGAATATGTGGAACAATGCCGAGTTTGGTCTCGGACCGGACTTGCAGGTAATTTATCTACCAATATTTTTATAAAAAACACACATTGGTGGTCGCATCCCAGAAATGTTGGTAATTCGAAAAGAAAAGCGGCGAAAAACGCAAAATACGTGCACATATTGCTCATGTATCCCCACGTACGTTATTTGGCGAAAAAAACTTGTTTATCACAATTTTTCTCGCTTTCACTTCGATAGCGTATTCCAATTTTTGTACAGTAGAAATTTCAGGAATGTTATAGATTATCGCTGTCTCGTTTATCATTCTGAATGGACGTAACGTCGGAGCAATTGATTTAGAGGGAACATGAAATTATAAAAGAAGTATAAACTTTTCTATTACTTATAAATTTACGACAAACTGGGTTAAATGGAATATTAGGTTTTCGGTCTCAAAATATTCGCAGGTCTTCTATTGTCACATATCGACGATCAAATGGTTATGCTTTCGCTCTGTGAGACCAGAAACTGTCAAGCTCTTAATCCAATATTTTATTTCCATTTGCTTTTTTGATCTCTTGATCTATTATAGCCGTGGTGAGTCGAAAATGAATATCGAAGGGTGAATAATTTGTTGATTTATGTAAACTGTATGGAACCGATTATCTTTCTTTTGAATCTAAGCTATGATACTCAATACTAATTTGGCCAAATATTCATAAATTATAACGATGACGATAAATCGATAGTTTGGCGTTACTAGGCCGAGATTTTGCATGGGAATGCGTTTTCTTTCATAAATGTTGCATACTTCACAATTAAAACAAAACAAAGTACATATGTTATCATGATTGACAAAAGATGTAGTGAATTGGTAAGATTATGTAGGCGTATGAGTCCCGGCCAGATAACAAATACGCTGATAAATGTTTCACCTTACAAAAGGTTCATAGCAAAAAGAATCAATAATCCTCAATGGTACAAAAACACTTATAACTATTTATCTTCCATAAAAAATAGTACATATTTTTTTGAAAAGTCTGTGTGACATTTGTACCTTGGATAATTTTTGAACTATCGCCTTAAAACTGCACACAAATGTACTATTCATATCAAAGATGTTCACATTTTTTTTTACTCGACGCTTCAATGAGCCATATATTTGCCCAATCACACACGAACATAAACGTATATTTTGATTTTATTGTTGGTTAACAGATTATTTTGTTTTCTCAAATCATTAAATTTTTGGGGAAGTTTCTTACTTTCACAGGTACTTCACGAATAATTTACCGTGCTTGATACAGTTGAAAGTGGAAAATGTAATATTGAGGAAAAAGATTCCGTAGAACCTTGGTCATAATACGAATATGTTCTGCACCGCAAAGTAACGAGTATCGTTGTCTCTATTTACATAATATCATTATTGTCTACATCTAGAACATATTCCGATGATCATTATTTGCCTTCGCACACAGAGTAGAAAAATTTGACGTACCTACTTTTGTATGCCGTTGTTTCTTAATCTGTCATTAGTTGATAACGCAAATTCGCTATTTTTATCGTCGTAAACAACTGAGTGTTACGTCACCACTTTTGTTGAGTATATATAGCATACGTTTTGTGTTGATCTCTGCTACCTAATCTCTCCAGGACATGCTTGGGCCTGATCAAGGCTATGATGGTATGTATGGCCAAGGACCCCCTAGCGTTCACAGCAGTCATGGAGGTCGAGGCTATCAGCCCCAAGGTAAGTCATCCGTTTCACAAGTCACTCTTATCACGCGGTAATATCAATCAGAGCATTAACTAACTGAAGGTGTAAAAAATATTCCGAATTAACGTAACAATTATAATTTAAACAATTGCCGAAGTCAATTTAATGTTTAGACGTGTAACAATACGATTAAAAATACAGAATTGTTCTTAACACCGTGTTATTTTGACAGCAGCTTAACCATGGACTTAATTTTAAGTAAAGGCTATCAACCAAATCTTGCAGTAACATATAGGTGAAACGTAACAATATTTACATACTGTTTGCTTCTTGTTGTCGATGTACTTTTCTTCGTACGCCATAGCACCCTGCTTGATTAATTGCCTGTTAATATCTTATGTATTTGTAAGATAGCAATTTTGATTATTATAGAAAGAAAAAAAGCCCCTGGCACATCATTTGTTTATTGAAATAAGTTTCTGCATGCGTCGAGCATTCGTAGTTTTACATTGTTTACTATTATTACATATCGAATAATGTTAATTATTTATTTATACCAGTGCCGAATCACATACCATTATAAAGATTTGTTACACTGTCGTATAAAGGATTGCAAGCGACGGTTTCCAGTGCCAGATTATGATCCGCCACACCTTTCATCTTCTGTTTTCCTTTGATACTTACTGAGGTTGGAAAAAAAATCAATACCGTCTTACATTTTACTCTCCATTTCTCTGGTGTACGGTTTTCGCACATATTCTACGGACTGTCAGTATGTCGCGCATTTTATCGGGTTTTTCCAATCATACTCTCGAAACGGTCGTTAATCTTTCATGAACTATTATTTTTTTTTATTTGGCTCTATTTTTGCAATCTTTTTGGCGGAAGCGTTCTGTGGAACGAATTCTATACGCATATCATTATTTCGTGAGGTCTGTGGAGTTCGAGAAATGTTAATAAACATAATATGATAGGTTTCAAACATTAACAGTCAATTGTAAATTTTCGTACTAGATACAGATTCATTGCGACAATCATTTTTGAGATGCAAACGATGGAAAATGATTCTGATAGTAAAAGTATGCAACAATGTATTAGTGCAGCATGAATCTCTTTACAAATCTTCCTTATAATCTACATAACGTTTTAAAGCCGCTTTCACCGATTGTTAAACTACTTGTTCTTTGTTGCTCTCCCAAAATTCCCCTTCGCGAAGCAAAGGGGTCGAGGAGTGTAATGAAATACCGTTTTTCCAAATCTTGCTTTTGCCTTACAATGCCATAAGCGCTCAAGTGTATCTCTCAGCCCGTCTTAAAATCATTGGGGCGTATCTAAGTCTCACAATCCACGGGTACATACCTCCGAAATTCAGGTAATTTGCCTCTATAGAGAAAATTGTTTTGAAACGTAAACTACATCGGTAAAAAAAAAAGTAGAAAATACCATTCGCTTTAACAAATTATAAATGTGCGATTGCTGCAATGGTTTGAATTATGCTGACATTAGGTACAAACGGAACTGAAGATACCAGCGGATTTTCTGTCGGTATTATTTGATGTCGCGAATATTGTATAATTGCGCGGACCTATCACCCAAGTTCGACAAGTTCACATAATGAAAAATCATTAAACAAGCCCGTGCATCACCTGTAAACAATGTTGAATATTTTTCCTGATACTTAATATTTAGTTTAAAGAAAACATACTAATTTTTTGAAAATATTTTATCGATAACAGGTTATGACCAGATACCAATAGATTCGATGCAAGGATTGGAAATAGGCGGCGGTTCAACTTACGGTGCAATGGACGCTATGGATGTCGCGCACGAGGGCGATCTAAGTTTCGATCACTTGGAAGAGCTTCCAGCTCCGCCACAGGACAACAATCAGGTTGCCGCTTGGTACGATACCGATCTATAAATTCGCGCGATCGACGGATCACGAGATTGACAAATATAATAATAATAATAATAACTCGGAACGCGCGATGCTCTGGCGAGGAATTTTTAGCGCGAACGACTTTTATTACGGCTCCTTTATTGCGTCGTTATTTTACTCTTACCCTGTATCGTCTAGATAATTCGACATAATTTCACTAAACACTTAAATAAGAAATATTCGTCTATGATAAAAAAAAAGGTTGCCTAGTTATACACATTTGCGATTGGCAGGATACGAGCTATGAAAAAAAGTAACAACAATTAAAATTGTAGTATAAAAGACTTGCAATTACGATAACCAGACAAATGTGGCTATCACTCACAATTGCCAAACGATTCGCGGGCAATTAACGCGAGTTACCGCTGCACGTTGTCTCTTAGTGATATATATATATGTGTGTATGTATGTATGTATGTATATACTCCCGTATATACACTTATATACATATATGTATATGCATATTCACTTACATTATATGTATACCACTTACTAATATTATATACTATAGGTACACTGTAATCGCAAAAACAACTAACGTTTATTAATCGCCTTTTTCTGCAGTCATAATGACAATGAACAATGAATCTACGAAAAATTTATGTCATTGCGACTTCATCGAATGGCGAACGTATCAAAGGGCGAAGCGATTTTTGTACCTTCATTTTTTTACATGATTTCTGAATTGTTAACTGCGTTACGTTAAGACGCAATACTAACTTTAGATATTTAAAGAGCAGGGTCGACGATGTTGAATGTAAAGGCAGCGTTGCATATTTAGTAATAACTGTCTCAGTATTTTATTTAATATTATGAAATGTTCGAATCGTGTGTGCAACTGTCATTAGTTCTCATCTCGAAGTGGAATACAGCAGAAGTTTTTGTACCTAATATTGGAACTCGTCCATCATGAGAGAAAACCGCAAGGGCCGAAAGACCAGGAAAAGAAACGAATTCCCGTGTACGCGAAGTCGGATTATTTCTATTGTTAAAATCGACATTGTTTTAGGGACCATTTACCATTCAGTCATAAGAATCACAAAAATTACGCATACACGCAAAATTGATTTAATAAACTGGTCTCCACGAAACCTGAATAAGGCAGCAATGGTAGCTGAGGACAAAGAGACTTTGACGATGAGATTCTTGTATTTCCCATACCGAATCGTTACCCTCGTTTGTCACGGCTTTACCGGTGCATTTTTTTAAATCTTTTTTTAGATCCTTCGTTGATTATTATCTATTAACATGTGCATGACCCTCACTAACACGCGTATATAACGCAGGGAAAATGATAGAATGTACCTAATATCGGACAAAGAATATATTCAATTTACTTATATTATTTTATTCAATTTTCCCCATTATTGCGGCTACACCGCGTTTAGCGACGACAAAACCCCGATCCAGAGATATCATGCGACATGTAATAGAAGTCGATAAAATACCAGCCGAACGTTTTGCAGATCTTTTCTTTGAACAATCGAATCGGTTTTGAATCAAATCAAATTCTGTAATTCTGTTTGGAAGACTGCGTGCTAGTGCCATCAAAATTTTACAGCGAATAATAACAATCGTTTATTATTAAAACGTGGCGGTGTTGTTAAAAATTGCAAAAAAACCCAGTGTATTTTGAAATTTGACCGTCACATCGATGATTTCACTTCAAAAGGGCATACAGGCTATACTTAGACACAGCCTATACGTCTTATGAAATAATGGTAAAAGGGATAATATGATCTGACATTAAAGCTGGAATGTTTGGAGAAGTAGAAAAGCAGTCACTGCCGATCGCTTAATTCGATGAACGATTATGAAGAAAGGGCATATATGTAAATCGATAACTGTATTATTTTTAATCAAGATAAATGCATTATTGAGTATAAAAAAAAAGTTCTGTACGACGATCGTAGATGTTTCAAAAAAGTGTTATGAATTTCACCAAGTCTTGAGCGAATTTCTTACACAATGCGTATTTTTGAGAATTATAAAAATTGAATGTATACGAAAAAGACTCTTTGAAGCGGGAAAATGTAATTAGATGTCTATGGTTAATCCTTGAGGTTGAGCGTTGCACCGACTGAACCGTCATCACTGTGTGAGAGAAAGGGGTTTTTGCTGTTTGTATTGTCGCCGACACAGCTGACAATTGGGAGAAAGGTGGTGTCGTTTTACCCACAACAAGTGGACAGCGTAAGACGTATTGCTTTTATCTCAAATGTACAATCTAATCTCAGTGCTGAATGTTTCTGGTGAATACCCTAGCGGATCTGGCGCTACGAATTCTGTGTTTCATCGGTATTCAACTCATTCGGGCATTCCGGAATGCCAGAATGAGACTGAAGGCGTTGTTCAAACGTTTAAAATTTATGCAACTCGGTTTTGATGGACTCGAGTAACCCCCATGCAACTGTGAATTAAATAACTTACTCTAGACACGAGTCTAGAGGAAATAAAAATGTTGAACATTATGTATTACTCTATTAAAGTCTGCCGACCGTCAACTCAGTTCCGTTAGGGTATATGAATTCCGTTAGGGCGTCACATTTCATCACGAGACAATATGAATCAGGTTTCGCCTATAACTAAAAATGTAATTCATTTTTTTTCAAGGGTCGTTAACCTTTTGCGGTAAATCAAAATAATGGATATTTTAATATACTAGTTGAGCCGCCGCTGATAATTTGTTTTTTCCTCAGAAAAGTTTAGCATCCACGAGAAAAAAAATGGAATACAGTTTTAGTTGTTAACTGAAACAAAGAGGATTTGCACCTCAAGACCATATCAAATTGTATTGAGAACGAGAGAGTTATTATAATTGGTACTCAAGGTGGTCCGAAAGAAACATACTTGCAAGTAAGGTGAAATACCGCGGTCATAAATTAAATGTAATATTTAAAGACAACGGATCGTTGAAATTATTGTCTAAATAATTCGAAATGTCATTACACTGGGGCTCCTGCTTTATTATTAGTCGTACAGAGCCTGACCCTTTGGTTTTGATTCTAACGAGGCACCTTCGATTTCAATGCGTTGATAATTTTAGCTCTGTTTCTCTCGCGATCGGGGATAGAAAGAGTTTCCGTGAAAGGAGGTTTAGCCGGCTATTAATCCTCTCAGATGCACAGGTGTTCACCACACATCAAGGATCTAGCCATTAATGCTGGGGCCTCAGCGTGGGGTTTCCCAATAATTTATACGCGTATCGTACGCTCGCGGTGTATGCAGAGAGGGTTCAAATGTCAGTCAATTGGTCAAAAATAATATTACGGTCCCAAAAATATATATACTTTTTTTTTGTGAAAAAGGAGACTGGGTCGAGTTGCAAAGTTTCTCGAACCAACTGGCAGTAAGTATACCGTTCGGACGGAGCAGCCTATTTATATACAATCTGTATACCCTGACCCAAAACATTAGTGAAGTCAATGAACAAATAAATTGCAATCACATATAGAGATAGATTAACGATATCGATGGATTTTCGCAAGTACGCATTTTACAGGGTAGTAAAACTTAATTTTATCATCATAAAAAAAATGTAGGTGATAAGTCGCCAGGTTGTCGGTAAGCTTCATTGTATTACTTCCGTCAACCGTGCGCTGTCAATGTATTAGATATAAGTGAGAAAAAAAATGAAAAATCATACACGTAATTCGTACGCAACATGTATATGTACTGTTTAATTGTCCATACGAATAAAGCAAATGACTACCAAATAAAACCTACGACCAACTTTTCCATATTACCCCTGGCAAACTAAACTACACGAAACTATGCCTTTTCCATAATATCTTGTCTTTCAACAAAATAGTATCTAAAATATAAAATGCATTCATGTTGTTAAGACTACACTTTAGGGCCGACAATGTACACAAACTTCTAGGATAGGCTATAACGATCTAAGCTAACGATATAGTTGATTGCAGTTTTTCAATTGTCAATCGTATATTCCATTCAATTTGTGTTATAAATTGATGTCACGTTAAATAAGATGGAAGCTGTGGATTACAGAGATTTAGTGAGTTGATATAAAAAATAAAATAAAGTAAAATTAACAAGAAAAAAAATTGCGTCGAGCAGTTATCGACGTTAGCCGAGAATCTGCTGGGTCTTATTAAATCATCGGATGTTCATAGCTTGTCGCTAGAAGCAGCTGAATCTCCGTTGGAATAGGTTATTTTAACATTCAGTGTATTCGTTGCAAACGTCCGCGGACTCGGTGAGTCAAGGGACCGGGATCAATAGCGAGATTAGCAACGAGTTTCGTTTGCTGCATTACGTGCATTGGAAGTTCTCGAGGGCTGACATCGAGATGAGTAGAAGATCGCTTGAAAAACGAGAAGTATGAATCGGACCAGACGTGAAATTACCGTGTGTATTCGACTCGAATTTGCTTTTTCCTAAAAAAGATTAATTCCCTTGAGAGAAGTTTATTACAGATTTCATTATCGACCGCGGTATTTCACTTCTCCTCAAGGCCTTCTCGTTCCGAGTAATTAATCACAAGATTCATCTCGAGGGGTTTGTTCGTACAGATTATGCGATAGACGTGTCATAGCATGTCTGTGATGAGGTGCAACAAGCTTCCGTACGTTATCTCAGCCTTCCTGCTCCAGCATCTTCCAACAGCAGTCCATCTAGCATAACATCTCGGCTATCAAATCCATCGGAATGTGTTTTGGTTTTTTGTCAACGTATTAACATCAAAGCGTTTACGTTCAGCGATAATCTCCGGGGAAAATCTTTAACTTTGCGACGAGTCGATATCTGCATTGCTGATCGCATTTACCTTTGAGCGTCGGTAAATTACACAACCTTCCTAAGAGTATCGGTTGAAATCTCTTCGGACTCAACTTGCCTCGTTGGCGGGAGATTCAAAGTTATCCCATTCACTGAGAACGGGTCACCAGCAGTTGAATAAACAACGTTTATCCATCGAATCTTATGCGTTATTGACACTAAATGTTACGGTATTTTTTTTTTTCATTCTAATACTCCACTGACTCTGAAGATGTCGAACGTAAATTGTGTTCAAGTACGCATATCGGGTCTCTTGTACGGAAACAATTTGTGAGCGGTGATGTGCTAGAGACTTTGCGTTAGGCGCCGTTGGTAATAATAGAGATTTCTCTTTTGTCCAACCATATTTTGCTCTCCGCTCTCATATTCAGAAGGCAAAAATAAGGTAACCGACCAGTCAGTCGGCTCGCACCACATCCGTCACATCTTCTCTAGCCTCCGTTTTTTACGTATATTTAATGAACGAAATGTCAAAAGAAACATCTTTGGTGCCGTGCTACAATCGGGGTTGTGGACAAAAATTTGATCCCAACTCCGAACAGAATGGTCAGTATTCGATTGAACTTAAAAAAAAAAAAATTTATTCAATGTTATTGATACGCGCGCGATGACTTATTTTCCTTTTTTTGTCACAGAATGCGTTTATCATCCTGGCGAGCCGGTGTTTCACGATGCATACAAGGGCTGGTCGTGCTGCAAGAAAAAATGTATAGATTTCACGGAATTCCTGAACATAAAAGGTTGCACAAGAGGATCGCACAGTAGCGTGAAACCTCCGGAGCCTGAAAAACCACCGGTAGATAAATCGCTGGCAGATGAAGTCATAGAGGTCAAACCTCTTAGGGCTTCGAGGCTGGAGAGACCACCTTTTGAAAGCCCACAAATCACTATGGATCCTATTGTGTCGCCCAATCTCTTAGAACAAATTAAAGGACTTGTCGCCACAATTCCAGACAAATCTGGTGATAACGTAGTGTCTATAGGACAGAGCTGCCAGAACAAATCATGCAAAGCCACCTACAGAGGACCAGACTCGAACACAGAAGTCTGTGCTTATCATCCAGGCATGCCTATCTTTCATGAAGGCCTCAAATATTGGTCCTGCTGTCAAAAGAAAACCACAGACTTCTCCGTGTTTCTTGAACAACCTGGGTGTACACACGGATTGCACTTATGGGCGGCAAAAGTAAATAGATATTTTTCATCAACTTTAACCTACGCAATCATTCACACGTATAATTTGGCAAAATTTTTTTTTTTTTTGTAATTTAAGAAGTTTATCACACTTTTATAATTTTTCACTTTAAACTTATGCCAAATAAGTACAGAAGCTGCTAACAATAAAAATTTGAGCTTCATCAGCAATGCTTATTGCAGTGTTGGAGTTATTAATTTATTAGCATAGTGTGTTCTTCATGCAGTTCTGCACTGAACAGCTAAATTCAGATATAATTGATTTTTTATGAAATCGGAGGAAATTCAACCTGATTTCTATTATATAATGTATATATATTTATATAATATTTATATTTCAGAATACGGATAAGGAAGTAAATTGTCGAATGGACTGGCATCAAACAGGATCGTTCGTAGTAATATCGATTTTCGCCAAAAAGTATCAACCCAGTCAGTCAACTGTAAAGCTGAGTCCAATAAGACTATCGGTGGACACTTTCTTTATTGAAGAGAATTCTCGGTATAACCTCGATATCGAACTGAGAGGGGTACGTTTTGTTGAAATCATTAATTAGGTCCTTGGTGCGATGATTCGACAACTTTTATTTTATTTTTTATTTTTTTTGCTGCAGGTGGTGGATGTTGAAAAGAGTTCGGTATCAATGCTTCCCACAAAAGTAGAGATTAAGCTTAAGAAAGCTGAGCCCGGATCTTGGGCACAGCTAAGCTTCCCGCGGTCCGATGATAAAAAGGAGGAGTCGCGAAAGGACGACAGCAAGACAGAGATAACCGAGCGGGTCGAAGCGGTCGATTTGAGCGATCTCTGATTTGTTTTTGTGTGACCTCTTCACGTTTTCTCGTTACATCGTACGTTACATTAAGCTATGGAGGGGATTACACTTCCCGACTGGCAGCCAATCATTCGATGGTTCAATAATGTGGAGTTTTCATTTTTCCCGAGTAATCAAATTGTAGAAAAAGTTTTGGTACACATCACGAAGTAACACAATATAACGCAACGCACAAGTCATCGACGAATCGCCACCGTTTCGAGTGTCTAAAATGTTAAAACATGCTTATCAGTTATCAGGAATAACATGCAATGTAATTGACGACAATAAAAATGATAGTGCCCTGGCAAACATATTGTTATGGCATACGAATTTCGAATTATAATGTCAAATATGATATTTTTATAATCTTGGAAGCAAATACTCGAAATGTAAAAAAGGTACTAACAAACTTAATTAATATTATTGATTAACAAATTGAGCATAAACGTTGAGAAATATTAGCGGAATTTCTCAGAGTGATGAAAACCGGCATATTTTCCGTACACCGATGTTTCAGCATGGTTTGTTAACCGTTCATTGGGCGAACTGTGCTCGTAACTCTCCAAACTGTAACGATGATTGGCTGTTGAGGTTGCATTCGCAGTGTTTAGCCTCTCTGTCCATTTTAGGTTGTGATCAACGACCAGTCATCGATCGGCCTGAACCAGCCTGAACCGCCGAGCCCCTTGAATTTTGCAAAGTACGGTGGAAAAACTTGTCTTTCGAGTAAATTATTTTAAATAATGAAAAAAAAATTCTGGATGCCTTAATTAATTACTCACTACTTAGTGTTTACGTACCTTTAATCGCCTTATCACAGTAACTCTATATGCACACTATTTTTGAAGGAAATTAACTGGAGTCGATAGTTGTAAGGTTAACTCGACGGTATTTGTTTTGTTCCATATTTCAATGGGGTAACACAAATTGATAATTTATGGGCTGTCGTAAAGCCTAAGCATTTTTTGAGAAACGATCATGTCATCTGTAAAGCGCAAATTAAAGGTGCAGTGATAAAAATCATAATACCATAGATTGTTATTCATAGATATATGCTTCCTTTGTTTACTATGCAATCAGACGATGGATAACGTTTTATTTATTGCAGGTTTTGGCGATACATGGCTATCGCCAGTGTGACAGTGTTTTCAGTGGAAAGCTTGGTTCCTTGAGGAAGACTTTTAAACATAGAGTTGACTTTGTATTCATTCGAGCACCACACTTGATTCCACCATTGGAATTAAATGAGCAAGATGAACCAGTTGCTGAAGGTTTAAATTTTCATTAAATGTCCTATATGTGTATCACAATGATTTGTGTACTCTGTAACAAATTTTCGTTTAAAAATTAATTTTTAGTACTGAAAGTTCTTTTTACATAAATTGTTTCTAAAATTCCAAATTTCAAATGGTCGCTTTCTGGTGCAAATTTGCATCAGTCACAACAAGTTTTATTGCACTAGTATTGTAAATTACTATTTATTGTTTAGGATACGGATGGTGGTTCAATACCAAGGAGCATACTTTCAAGGCTACAGAGCCAAGTAATTTGTCTGTCGGTTTTGAGGACAGTGTGGCTCTGATAGAAAAGATATTTCATGACCTTGGGCCTTTCGATGGAATTCTTGGCTTCTCCCAAGGGGCAGCTTTTGCATCAATTCTGTGTGCCATGCAGCAGAAGAAACGTATTTTCATTGTTGTTTTCTCTCCTTCTCCCTGAAGATGTATACATATATTGATTTTATGATTAATCACTTACAGTGACTCCTATAAAATTCAACTTTGCTATTATCATCTCGGGATTTAAATCCCTGTGCGAGCCTCACGCGTATCTGTACGATGAGCCAGTGAGCTTGACCACACTTCACGTTTATGGCGAAACGGACAAAATTATTCCAACAGGTAAAAAGAGGAACATTTTCGTTATCGGCTGAATTCATACTTTTTCAGTTGACCGATTACATTATAGTGAATTCGTTTGCAGCTATGTCGAATGAATTGGCAGATCTTTTTGAAAATAAGAAGATATTTACTCACGAAGGGGGTCACTACGTACCGGGAAAAAAACAAATTTACGCCGATTTCATCGATGAAGTTCTTGCATCGAAGTCAACTATGGAAAGATAGTTGATCACAAGTGGAGAGTTGCAATGCACATAACTACAAGCAAGTTATTTTTGAAGGATGGATAAAAAGTAACATTAAAAGAAACATCTAGAAAATGTAAATAATGTCACCCAATTTATTAAGATTACAGGAACAGGAATCGTGAAATTGCATGTATAAATGAATACCCTGAGAAATTTCAGTGACAGTGTAAGTTAAACAAAAACTCTGTTACATAAATATTACACGATATATTCGGTGTGATTCAAAACAAAATTAGGCGAGGGAAAAAGAAGGAGCGAAATCCTTTCGGAGAATTAATAATAAGATCGCCACTTGCTCTGGGCCATTAAACAACAATTAATGTACAACCTACGACATTCATTAATATACACATTTGAAATCTTGACCAGTTTGAATGTTACTGCACTGTTGGGAAAACGATTATGGTAGCAGCATGAAAGGCACCTTCCACTTATCGATGTATGAGGCAATTTATTAATTACGTTTGCTACAACGTTCCTCCTTGATGGAACATTCAAGAAGTTTTTTAGAATATTATTCAATCGGTATACATTCAAATTATTACCAAATGAAGATTTCACGATAAATGTACTAGCCTCAACGAGTTGCAACGTATTAAGTATATGTTGGTGGCAAAATAAAAGTTTTTATTGTGCAATTATAAATACGCAAGGACAGAAAAGTTGGTTGGCGAAATTTATATTCGGACAATATATCTTATATTTTTTAAAAGTGAAACGCATTTTTGTTGATTTCCTACTTGTTTCGATCTAAAACCAATCAATTTAGTCTCCATATTCAGCAGGAATGGCCAACTATAATTTTCATGCTAATCGAATAAGGCATATTTTAAACATTTGTGTACGTGGATCCGAAACATTCCCAACTCTATGTCCGTTTTTATTCACATCCAGACTCAGCCTTTATTATTATATTTATTGACCTCATGGATCTATGTGTACAAAATTTGTATATTTAACTTCCTTCTGTCCGACATCACCAATCATTTTCGATATAACTGTTTCAATAATTGTTTTGTCGCACTCGGTGGTTACAAAAGTCCAATTTACTAGATTTCACAAATCGTGAGGCATATCGTATCGTCGGTCATTCAGTAGCACGCAAATTTCCAAACAGCTTGCAGTTACGGTGAGCAAATTATTGTGAGGCACGCCGATGTTTCACGGACTAAGGTCTGTAGCTGTTCTTCGGCAAAAAATTATTGGAGTAATCAATCTATGTAATCAGGGACAAAGATAAATCACAGCATTTTCTCGCTTTGATAAGCGAACAAGATCTTTTTTTCCAATTACCTGACAGAAAAAAAACGTTTTCGACATTTGTAGATAAGTCTTAGCACGGATTAAAAAGATTATCAACGATATGTTAGAATTCACGGTAACCGATCCATATACCTGCAAACATATTGGAAAATATCTATTGCCGTTCAATTTACTAAAAATTATAGATGCAATTAAAACAATAAATATATGTTATCGGAGGATTACATTTTTTCTTTTTTGCTGTAAATGGTAATGATGCGAATGATATTTTTATCGTGTTTTTAGATTGACGTTTCACAATAATATGCGTGGGTGCAACCGCAAGGCAGATCCGTGAAACAAGTATTAGTGTATTCAAAGATGCGCTCTGTTACAATTAACCCCTGAACGTCAGAATTACGACTCCCTCGACGTCTTAGTTATGTTCTTTTTTTTGTTACAAACAAAAAAAATGTACTTTAGTAATTTTTCTAAGTATCCATTTTCTAAATGCTGGCAAGCGGTTCTCGAAAACTACTTGCACAGACATCAGCACTGGATGATTTTTATGGACGTTTTAAGACGTGGATAATAAGTAATGGACATTACTGTTATTTTGAGTGTTGTGAAAAAATGTCGGCAAAAATTATGTCACTGTTGACCGTTTCACAAATTTCGCATGATCTATGGATCCGACCGTAAATTATCTCAATACACATTTTTCTGATCTAACGTTCACCCTTTGTTCGTTTGTTTTTTTTTTCCTTCTTTTGTCACGAACGATAATCGTTAATTTGGCTAGAGTAGTCTAGAAAAAAAAGTTGCCTTTTTTTAGATATCCCGCTAGTATTAGTGTTTGAATTCATTGTTTTTAAATATGCATGTTTCATCGAGAACAAAACATATGTTAACAAACATTTGAATAGTTGATAAAACCAATAAAGCACTTCTTATTTGCTAGAAAAAAAAAAGTCGTGAAAAAACTGTCATTTAAACAAAATTTTGGCGTTTTCTCTCTTTACAACTCTTTTTCTCCATCTTTCTTGCAGTATGTCTGTATAATTATTCCGTCTCAACCTTTAACATATAAGAGGTAAGTGTCCATCATTAACTCAACAAAAATAATCAATTTTTTTCTCTTTTTTTATAACTGCAGCTTTTTTCGCTGCCACTTATTTTTCTTTTCTTTTTCTTTTTTTTGTGAATAATTAATGCGCTTGAATCATCCTTGTAAATTTAGTTTGAATCTATTCACCTGTTTTTCATTACCGGACACACGGTAATTGCAGTTAAGACAATGGACAACGTGCATTAGCGACGTACCTACTCCGAACGTTATCTGTTTAACTGATCGTTCAAGGAGATTGCTCCTGGCCGTTTGCTTCTTGAGATTTCATCACATCTGGAAGATCGGGAGGTTGCGAGAATGGTGTCATCTCAAGCGTTTCAAATTGACCGTTGTCTTGACGTAAAGCGAGGCCTATGAGCGCAGGATTTTGTGCTTTCGCAGTGTTTGATGTCAATCCATAATCCAAGAGATATCTGCCGTCGTACATTAGGGTATTGTCTTTGTTGTAGAGCTGTTGGTGAACTGGCGGAATCTTCAAAATACCTGCAATTGAACAAGATAAAAATATACATACGTGCATGTGTATACACATATCTATATATTGAAAATCCGAATGTATAGACAAAAATCAGGACGAAAACTTGGGATGTCGAATTTTGACTAACGAGTTTTTTTCATTACCTTCGATTATTTGTTTTAATTCTAGAACGGTCGTGTCATCTTTGGCGTCGGTAAAAATCGTCATTTTCTTTCGCCTAATCATCAGAAAGACGTCCTGAAGTGTTCCGAAGAAGAATACAAAGGTTATAGGTTAAGTTGAATTAAGGAATTATTTATTTTCATAATTTAACGAGAAAAGAGACCGGTATCATAGGTGAAAGTTCACTTACCATTTTGTGACTAATTGTTTTCGATATACAAGACTCAAATAATAAATGTACTATCGCTACGATCTTTTACAATGCCTTCGGGTTACCCGAGATGAAAGGTTAAAATGAGACAGTTTAGCGCTGTCAGTCAGTCAGTTATATCAGAGACCCGACTAGAGATAGACATGCGCCGTGATACACGATTCAGTACAGTCGGGAAGCAGAATCTGCCGCGACCGCGACGCCGCCATCTGCGCAGCGAAACAATGTAGTTGTGGGAAATATGTACGAACGGTAAAACCTGAAGGAGATTTGATAGCTGCAGTGACTTTTCACATTGATCTGATGTGCTAATCATTGAAACTTTTATAGTTCAATCGGGCATGGCCTATCAAAACTTTTTCACTGTCAATCGTCAAAGAGTTCAAGGCAAAAATTCATTCGTATCTGCAGTAAACAGCTAAGTAAGTAGTCTGTCCACCGATTTTCTATTTTTATTGTCGAGAGATCCGTCCAGGACCGCAGCCGGTAACCGGAGATAGGTACAGAAGTTCCGAATTCGGTCTTCGCACAGTCGTGAACGCTCTCTCATGCTGGCAAGCGAGGTTACTGATCGGGCATTTCAGGGTGCTAAGAAAAACCGTGTCCGAAAGGCGTCCACATTTCGCCAAGGAAAGATCAGGGTAACATGACAGCGAGTTGGTAAGCGCGCCGGGAATTTCGAGGCGAGAACGCTACAGTCGAGCTCCTCGCACGCATGCTCTCCTGTTACTCCGTTAGCCAATGTGGATGACTTTACGTCTTTTGATGGGCAGGTGAGGAGTCTTGGCGAGTGTCAACGATACATATATGCATACATACGTGTACGTTCGATATAATCGAGGTTCAATCGGTGCTAACCGCTTTTACAGCTCTTCCCCCCTGCTGCCTTTATATTTCGTAGCGAGAGTGCGGTCGTGGCCTCGGCCTCTTCGTCGGCGTTCGCCTCGTCGTCGAGAGAACAACCTCCGGTCCACACGTGATCCGCGTCGACGCCTCCACAAGGACTCCGCGTTCCGTGGATTCTTAATCAGGCGATCATGCGCGCAAAGAAACCTTCCCTTGCTCCGCGAGAAACTCGTACGCCGTGATTAGTAATAGTCATAACGGTGAGGAGGTGTTCGGAATATCGGGCGCTAGGGAGCAAGAGGGTTGACGGTAAAATATGTCCTGATACATTAGGAAACGATGATAGGCGGAGGAAAGAATTTTTTACGCTTAATGTTGCGAGGTCTTATCTTATTTTTTATTTAAATAGAAACGTTTGTGAACAATTTCATTTACCCCGTCATCATGGGACGCGATGTTAATGCGATTTTTCCATAACGGAGCGATGAAAATTGCCGGAAAATGGGAGGAATCTCGGAAATTCTCGGTACATTGTTTCACGCACGTATTTAAATAATTGTAATTTGATTCTTAAGCCACTCGTTCTCGGAACTCCTCGACGACCGTCCATTATCCGAGTATCGTATCCACGTGCATTCTAAACCCGAGTTCCCATTATCAGGAGCACATGAGACGACAGATGATCGCAATGTAGAGGCATATATGCGCGAGAAAACTATTCTCCATCTTTTTCATTATTATTACCGACCGAAATGCCTCATCGGAACACGTGGTCGAAGTGACAGGAGAACATATTGTGGATAGAGATATACGAACTGCTCTTACACACCATCTTCTCCTGTTATATGCGCGGGCTCCTTATACGGTTGTAGGTGGACGGAGCAGGCTTTCACTCGATTCCCTTACCCGTTCGAACGTTTCTCTCCGCGATGCGTCTCTCCTCCATCGTACATACCAGTGGACGGCAAAAACCACTGCACAGTCCCACCAGAATTACTAAAAACTAACCTGAATTCCCGCACGCATATATTTTTTTCTCTTAAATTTTTTATTTGATATCCGATACGAAATACTGCATGAGTACAGTAGAACTTTGAGGTTGGATTAACCGGGGGGCCTTTCCTTTTTATCCACCGTGAGTGGAAAAATGAAATAATTGATAGAGGAAAGTCGAAGGAAGTCCAAAAAGTAAACTAAAGCCACTGAGAACTTACAAAAATCTAGCTTATATACTATAAAAATAAATCGAAGGGTACGAAGTTAACGCTATTTAAAATATATTATTGTAATTGGTCAAAACAAAGTTGTATCTCGTATAGTATTGGTATCTAGTTGGGATTAACAGAAGGTTCTACAGTAACTTGTAATTTCTTCCTCAAAACCTTAATTTTATTACCTGTTATTCTTTTTTTTTGCATTCCATATTTTCAGCATACACTTTACTAAGGAAACATATTTTATTCTCTATATTAATTTCACATGCATTTAATGCAACGTTTAAGAATCAACCAAATTGAACCGTCCTGAACCAAGAATGAGTTCAGCATTTCAAGGGAATACTCATATGTCTTGTATTTAATAATCGTAACCACATTCTTACAAATTTGTAAAAGAATATTGTATTGATTATTATTATACGGGCTACTTCCGTTCGTTAGTTCTGGATTATTTTTTTTTTATCCCCGTTGCCGATCTCAGTTACCGCCGTTGTCTGCATTATAATCAAAGATTCTTGCATTTTTTACAATTTACGTTGCGATGAATATTTTGAACGATATTAGTTTTTTTTTTTTTTTTTTTTTGGAGTCACAATGAATTATTCACCAATTATTGGACATTGCCACAAAACCGACGCGTGTACTGTTTATTGAAATTAACTTGGTACTGCGGAACGAATATAGGATGACTCTTCCTGGCTTATCGCGGTCGAAATGTGGACGAACGGCAACGACTCAACGACGTAGATTGCACTCGACTGCATCACGCGTCAGGCCTACGTAGCAAACAAGCATTGGGGGGACAGAAGAAGAAGCACGCTTGGTGGGCAAGCGCGCGACGACTGCGCGAGTCATCTGCGGACCGTCGCTAATGTATCGGGATAGCATGGACACGAGACAAGTTGTCACTTGGCTCGTACGACTTGTCCCAAACGTTCGCCGAACGTGTAATACAATTCGAGAAGCAAAAGGGTCGTGTTGCAATATTTTTTTTTTCGGATTTAACAATTGGAAAAAATTAACTAGCTTTATTGTTTTAACTTGGCTCTCGATACGCCGAAACACATTTACTTCAAGTCTGATCTTGGACGACTTGACGAAGTATAATGGAATTAGACATAGCGATACCCACAACCTGCAAGGATAATTAAATGAAAAGTGTGAGTAAGTTGATCATTATTTTGATGGGAAATTCAATGTTCGCTTACGGATTTAAAAGTCTCCAGAGAGAGGACGTAGAATGGACCGCCCGTGAGAACGATGGATCTTTGGGCACGAAAAATAAAGAATTGAACCAGATGATTTATCCTCCGAATTGTATTGTGATGATTCTCGTTCGCATTAACGTAATCGCACGTTAATTGTTCCCAGCTGCTCAGATACACCGAATCGGCGATCTGCAGACCCTGGAATAAATGAAAAAAATAAATAAATAGTTTGTTTCAATCGATATGCTTTGATCTGAATGAATTTTCGAATCGACGAACCGACCAATGTCCTAATTTCAGTGGCATAATAACAATAGACGAAAAGCTGAGCTATCACGCTCAAAAAATATTCGAGCATGCTCCACAATTTCATAATGGTCGTTGCATTCGCCTGTGTTTTGAGTTACCGAAAAATCACGTACAATAGAATTAACATGCTATATATATATATATTTTTTCTTCATTTAATAATTATATTTATAAAAAAATCGTTTGCAGTACTTACGTTAACTTCGACTGTGGAGGCCTCTAAAGATACCATGCACAGAACAATGATATTCTCGAGGCATTGCACGAACATTGCTGGACTTGCCAGCGCCTCCAAAGAATTCAGGAATCTGTATCAATCCAGACGATATTTGTATTTTAATTATGGGTTCTGGCAAACATAACAAGTTGACGCATATTTGTGCCGAGACAGATGCTTCACTCACAATTAAACAACTATTTTTCCGACAATATTCTTACTTTAGAATTTCCGAATGATGATTCACGCAGTTCTTCAATTTTTTTTCAAATTTCAGACTCGCCGTCGCTGTTCTGTGAATTTCCGAATGTTAACGTAAAATTCTGTACTCGACAGTTCATTAATATTAAGTAATCACTGATTAACGTATTAATCTATAGGAAAAGTTAATAAACATACTTTAAGATTGTCTTCACGTCGGTCTCGTCGACAAGCGAGTAATTCAGATAACGCAAATGAGCGCAAACGATCATGAGCGAGGAGATGTAGAAGACATCGTAAGTGATCGAGCCGATTGCGGAACTTATACCGCCGATAAATTGAACGATGTACATGGATGAGTAACCGATATTGCCATTGGTGTCCCAAGGTTTCCATCCGAGATACGGCAGCTTTCTCACCCTTTTATCCGTGAGGTTGTCATCCGTTGGATGTTCGAGTGCGAATTTCCTCTCTTGAAACTCAACGATCAAAGGATTCGAGCACCAGTGCAGAACGCCGTACATGCAAAGCCACAGCCATCCGTAAAGAAATCTCAGGTAGTGGGTGCGTGTCCATGTCATTTCGGCTCTGTACTTTTCCCAACCTGTTAGTTTGAACAGAAGAAAAAAATTAATTACATATAACAAAAACAAACATTTCAAGATTTAATCACTGACCAAATCTTGTCAGTGCTTCAAGTATACAAGTACGTAACGATACCTGATGAGTACCAAGACGTCTTGTTCTATTAACATACGATTATCGGTATACAAGATGCAACAAGTGTGATTTTAATGATAATTGTTTTTTTATTTATAAAAAAAAAATTAATGAAAAAAGGCGTGAAGTACTTTTTTGTTTCTAAGATCTCAAAAAACAACGAGAAGGGCCGTGAAGTGACTTTTTTCATTTGACTAATGATGCATACAGTTAGTCTCAATGTATCGGCAAACTTCAGAGAATACTAGAAAAAAGGGCTTCACAATTATTTCAAGTACCAAAATTATGAATAAACTGTTTAATCGTATCCTGATGCGAGCCCTCTCTCTACACCGTGCCGAAACATACAATGACAAATAGCAAATGATCATTGAAATTGAACTATATAAGAACCAAAAATTAAAATTAAAAATTAAAGTAATGAAATATTAATCGGGAGAATAAGAATAAGAAATAATGTTATCAATAAACTTGAGCCTAAATAAACCTGCCTAAATCGTTGTTATTGATCTTCATGGAGAAGTAATGGCATCTTTCGAGCGTTCTAATCAAATTGGATATTTCATTGACCCGCCAGATGCAGTAGGTCCATTTAATAAGGCCAATGCATTGCAAGCAGAGAGGTCCTGTGTAGGCGGCAAAACTGGTGAGGTCGTTGCTCGCGTTCTTGAAATCGATGCACGCCGAGATTATTAGCATGAGGTCCGAGGTCAAGAGAATACCGACCACCGCAACTACTATAATATTTTTCCTCCTTGAGAATGTGTCTGGCTTCCAGATCTTAGAGTATCTCATGAAATTCAATAGATCTCCTATGAAGGTTTCGAATGAGGGTTCTTCGACGGTCGAAGGCATCATTGATACAAACTGCAATTGATTCCAGTTTAATTAATCTATCGAATAAGTGTTATTTAAAATCTCCTATTAATTGTATAAAAATTACAATACAAGATGTGTCATTACGGCATTTAACATTCGTCACGGTGTCGTTTCAGGGGATCTTCTAGGCTTGCAGAAACGATCTTTATAATCGAAATGTTATAAGCGCGAGTGCGAGTTTAACATTTCGCAGCAGGACCAGATCCCAGGCATGGATAAAATTATAGATAATAAAAACATATTTGATAAATAATAATTATTTTGCGACACAAAATACCGATGAATTTATGGAAAAAATTAATTAGAAAAAAAAAAAAATTACACGCTTATAATTTCGTCAATGAACCGTTGCAAAATTTTTTTAATTCATCGCAGAATTATATTCAAGAAGTAACAGGAGTCCTCGGCGAGGATGAACTCTTCTCGATCACGACTAAGAAGAAGTTACCTCACGACATCCCGTTCCTGCTTTCTCACGTACTCTCGACTCGCAGCGCGGGTCATCTTGTAAAATAAAACAACGAGTATCCCGTCGTGTACTTGCAGTACCGGCCGGCTATCCGGCTCTTATATTCTATATTCCCCTGGTGAATGTAATCCCGACAATTACGTGCGTTACGTCATACTGCTTGAAATTCGCACGAGCGTATACACTAGGACTATCGGTATGAGCTGCGTGCACCGAATATTCAGTAGCACTCTTTTTTCACGTTCAATAAAAATAAAAATAATTAAGCGCAACACAGTTGCTCGAAACTCGAATGACCAATTTAACGATAATCGTTGTATCATATTGCTTAGAATTCGTACGTTTTTACTTGCGAGCTGCGTGCACGGAAATATGCAGTAACGATCAATTTTTTTTTCAATTTAAGCGTAACGCATTGCTAAGACTTGAGTGCGTTAAAAGACTCGTAAATTGTGTATAATTCGTGAATGCCTCGATAATGTTTTTACGAACGATTAAAATAGATATACTGAAAATATGTTTTGCACTTACATTCCACTAAAGCTACGCTTTACTGATCTCGAATTTGATGATACATAATGAAACATTAATCCGGAATTTTAAATAACATTTTTGCAGTGAAATTATAGACGGTAGAAAATTCGAGGATTTGTAAGTGAACCTGACGATAGACGAATACAAACTGAGAGCCCCTCCGAGACATCCGATACGCCCATCCTCCGAACTCTTATTGCTCCATAAATATTGCAATGATTTATAGCTCAATTATTTCGAAGTTATCGGTAATTATTATCGGTTCGGACCGTCCGCACGTCTTTACCTACAAATGCCAAGGACAGTACATGTCCGGTTCTTTCATTAGTCTCCAATAACTATCAGTATTTATCAGCACGCAACGTTATACAGAACACTTATATTGCTTTCAGCTGTCGGAGTTCGAAGTTTGCAATCGAAGCCTCGTTCGGAAAATCGCCAACTGTTTCCGCGCTTAATAGATACTTCTGTATGGAGTGTAGCACAAAGTGTCTCGACGACAATCATTAAATCATTATAGTTCTCAAACTCGTTGGATACCCCGACAATTATCCCAAATTACACGTTACAGTTGTTTCAAACGTCTAATAGAAAATACAGTTTCCTGCACTCCTTCCGCATATTGTATAAAAAAATTGCCATATCTGTCTTCGGTACAATGCAACGGAGACAAAAGTCGTTCCACAGTCGTCCCTTGTATTGTCAATTCCTCAGCCAGGGGAACCTCTTCGGGGTTCCCTGCTCGTTGTACGCTTGCCAGAAAGCGGCACTAGCGTCGAGATAGACACACACACCCGTATATATATATATATATATATATGTAGTGAGTTACCGAAGTATGGCGTCGGTCAGGGCGCAGCACCTATTCCCGCGTTTTCGGGAGTATCGAACGAGAGAGTTTCCCCCCCTTCCGCCGTTTCCTCGTGTTCCACTGTCGGTCTCACCGCGGGTGAAATTGGCGCGCGTGGACCCGTCCAGAGAACTCTACTTTGGTGATGGTACCCTGCAGCTCGCGTTGTCCGTCGCGTTGCCGAAATTTGGCGATGATTGATGGCTATTAGCCCGGGCCAACCAACCCCACAGCTCGCATCTTGCTACCGGTGGGGGAACACCTCTCGAGTGATAGCAGCGTGACAACTGGGACCCGCTTGAAAAAACAGTCCAATAGCTCCAAAAACCCTGTGCAGGGCCGAACCGAAGCCAGGACCGTAGACCCGCGAAGCCGGAGCCTTGGCTTACAATATTGCTGCTGCTGCGTACGATGGTTTCGGCAATTACATATTTGCCAGAAATTAGCACCGGATTTGCGCTGCAATTTAATTCTTCCACTGATAACTCTCTGCACTGATGACAGTGCTTCTCCGTTAGTTAGCAGAGAGGTGAAATTTCTCCGCATGATATGAAGTAGACACTGTAAATGAAATAAAAAACATTGAAAATTTATCGGAATAGAGGTTTTTGCACAGAACACTCGTACATTCATTTAAATGGATACTTATGGTGAAAAGTTAATATATTTTTTCGAGGAGGAAAATAAAATGAATTATTGGAACTAATGTAGTTTGATAGTAAAATTAATGTAAATTACTCGAAGCAACGTATCTCCAATCCTTTTAACATACTGAACATACATTTTTCACCATGACTCTACAGGAAATGAAAAAAACTCAGTTTATGTATAAAAACTTCTATGATCAGTACATTAAATTTTATACGAATTTTTTTTTCCAGTGTAGAAGTAAACTCGACTCGCAGAGCAACAGCAACAATTGACTGTGTTAAGTACTACTCAAATTAAATGTTATACCTGTGGGTCAGTACCACCGTCATTACAAATGCGACACAATGGTTTCTTATGGTCTCTGCTCGCGAGAACTTTGTATGAAGTTTCGGCGCCAAATATCATTTTAACGTGCAAGCTGATGCAATCGCACGATGACGTCACGTTTCGATAAATGACTGAGGAATCCTTATTGACGATGATTCTTCATCGTCGGTGATTCTTCTTCACTCGGCCCTTGAGTTGTTTTTCCACGCGGTGAAACAAGCCGTTGTCGATGCCTCATTGAGGAATCCAGAAAGAGTGAGAGAGGTTGCGACCACACTAAATAAAAAATAATTAAAAATTAAAGTAAATAATTAAAAAATCGGTAAGCAATCAAGTCTTTATCGTTATCGTTAAAATTTCCTATTCGAGTCAGGCAAAGGCAATGGCGACTTTTAATTTATACACTTATTTGTGTTTATTCTAATTATTCGACAAAATGCTGTGTTGCGGTGAGCAAAAATTTTTTACATAAATGGAGAGTAAATATCGGAAGGCGTGCACTACTCGTACTGTTCATTCAAGTCTGTACCAAATTTCCGAAACAATATAAAAGAAGCTTAGTCGGACTCTCATGGAAGAGAGAAAATAATCCCACACTTCTACGCGTTAAAATTTCCCGCCTTCCCTTGTTTCGTCGGTAATAAAAATTTGACTTACATGTAGCAATCGCCGCTTTCGCACACTTATTTTTCCGACCGAGTATATTCACGCCAACTTTTTCTTTTATCGTCGATAAAGAGCAGGCAACAAAGTAAATATGTTGATGTCGCTCTTTGCCCGATTGCTTCTGACGAAATTCAAAAGGTATGGCAGAAAAATAAGTTTTTTATTTCACGAGATGATTTGACTAGAGCAGTGGTGGCAGCTGAGCGGGACGGGAGAGGCGGGGAGGAGAATGACTGTTACGATCATACGATCGAGTAGCAGTGTACAAAATGAAGGCTGTGGATGAACTTGTTTGTCGTCGTGACGAAAAAAAAAGCCGTTTTATCCGTGAAAATGCCATATTCGACCCTCCTACACCAAAAATTACAGCACGTCGACGATCTGAATCGGCTGACATCGATCTTCGACGATTCTCTTTTATTTGTAAGCATGTCGTCCAACACACCTTAGTATTCGGCAACTGACACCACTAACAAATCTACTTCGACTTGCATGCATTGTAATGTTTTCATGAAGTCTGATACTATTTTCACGTTATTTATATTCAAGATGTGACTGTATTGAAAAGTTCGAGCCGGGCTCGAATGCCTTTTCACATATTCATGTGCATATTATTTCTCGCACAATACAAACTTGCGGTCAATGTATAAAAATGTGGCGTCGCCCGATAAACCGGCTACAGATATTATCAGATGCGAATTAATTTAAAAATATTCTTCGTGTTTCATTGAAAATTTGTAACGAACAAGGCACAAGAAACGTATTCTATATGCACGTGTATGTCGGTAAATATCGTTGGGTGTTTTGAATTTTTTTCTTGGGTCGTGCAAAGTAGAGTCGGTGTTTGAATAGTACGACCTACCTTATAAGAGACAAGCGTAGAGTCAGTGTTGACAAAGACGAAAAAACAAATGTTCGTGCGTCGACCGTCGTGTTACAAGCCAAAGATGGCCGAATGCAGATTCCCATTGTCGAGTGAAACTGTTATTTGACGACGGCTTTTTTCTCCCTCGACGGCAAATTTATGTGATACAATAGTGAAGCAGTACGAAAATATCGACAAGCAGTACGAAACAAGCTCGATTACTGATCACAACACACTTCTCCCTGCAAGCAAATACAAATATTGTAGTCACGGTGAGTCAAATAACTCGATGATTTTCATAATTACGATTAATGTTACGATCAATATTTCGATTAATATTACGATTGATGTTTCTATAAAATTTCTATAATCATAATTTACGATCGCCGAATAATATTATGATCACTGAATTTCAACGATGTGATTTTTTTTTCCAGAAAACTGCGTAGACGCTCCTGGTGTGCATTGTGACAGAGCGGTTAGAATTCGCGACGCCCGTCCGCGTGTATGCAGTGCTGTTTAGACATTTTTCTTCACTCGACGAAACGACGGATGATAAATAAATCGAGGAATATCCGCGGTTTCTGAATCCCGATGGTTATCATCACAGCTCGCGTGGTTATAGAAAAAAAAACTACATTAATGAGAATGGTCGACGACACTGACTCAACGTGGCGAGCTCGCAACAAGTGGCGCTCGGGATGTGTCGGCTAGCGGCGCAGGGACGAACCAAGCCATCAGCGCGACCTGTTGCTTACCGCCAATGACGGATAAATTCATACTAAACACTTCCTGCTTGCGTAACTCTGTATTTATGTAACTTGGACAAGCGGTAAAAACCCATGAAAATTGAGAAGAAAACGAAGAGAAAGAACTCTGTAATTTTTCATCGTCACTTGATGAAAGTCAGTCTTCTTGATATTCGACAGTTTGGGTCCGACTGATTGTTCAGGGTAACTAGAATAATTGCAGCGAACCATAAGCCGGAAACCTTTGTTTAGTATGAAGCGTAGATGATCCACGAATCGGGCGAGGAAACTTTAATTTTAAATAGAAAATGGTACGGCAGGTGTTTAAGGGAATACATTACCCAACAACTTTTTTGCTTATAAAACTAATAATAACCGGTGTTATAAACTGCTGAATGAGCCTTTTTTTAGAGAATTTCTTATTATTTTTTATTCAGATGATTAAATTTTTAGACTCAGAAAAAAAAAATATATCAAAACGTTGCTGAAAAAATATCTGATCGCAAGATAAATCACCCGTTCTAGTAGTCAAATAATATATAGATTTGAAGATATTAAGATTAAACTCATCTTCTATATTATATATAATGCAAAAACTAAGTAAACAATGTTTTTGTTACTCTATTTAACTGAAAACTAAAGTACGAAAGGATAAATAAAAATACTTAGTCCCTCCTTTCTTTTGATGCAACAAGCTCGCTTTATCTATTCCGACCGCGCTAAGCATGTTTTATCTTTGCGTCATTTTAAACACTCGTCGAAACATTGGGTGATAAAAAAAATCCTTTTACAACAACAAAAAGCAACAAAAAGTTCGCGTATTTCACTTCCTCGTGTCTAGCGTCATCCAGAATCCATTATCGGGTACCATGGACAAAGATTTCTCCGTAAAAACAATGTTTTTCGTAGATTTCTTTGAAGCTATCATGGTGAAATTTTTGAGTAGATGAGCAATGACAATTTTCACTTCCATGAGAGCGAAACGTTCGCCGATGCATTTTCTGGGTCCAAGCCCGAAGGGTATGTAGACGTAGGGATCGATGGCGTTCTTGTTCTCTTCGTTGAAACGCTCGGGATCAAAGTTTTCCGGTTCCGGAAAATACTTTGGATCCCGGTGAAAGCCATAGACCAGAAACCAGACGGACGTATTGGGCTGAACGGTGAATCCGCTGGAGCCTTCGATGGGAGGTGGAAGAGTGTAAGCCTTGCCACAAACCCGATCTGTGAAGGGCATCGGTGGATAGAGTCTCGCAGTTTCCGAAACAACCATATCCATGTACCGCATTTTTCCTAATGCCTCGTACGTGACGTCACCACCGAAATCGCCAGAGACCTTATCGACCTCCTGGCGAAGTTTCTCTTGAATGTCCGGATGATGGGACAGCACGTGCGAGACGAAGCACATAAGACGCGCGGTAGTGTCGAAACCGGCGAGGAAGAACACCAATGCTTGGGCGATTATGTCGTCGGTGGTAATTTTAATACCTTTTTCGTTGTTCCTCGCTTGCATCAGGAGATAAATCATGTCGGGTCTGACGATGCCTCTCTCGTCACGCGCCCTCACGGTGTCGTTGATGAGCTTCTTGAAGAACACGTCTGCCTTCCGCGACAAAAAGGCAAGGCCCAGCATTCGCATGAATTTCGGAAATATTCGGGCCGCGACGAACTTGATGACTCTGAAGAAGCCCTCGAAGCTAGCGGCGTCTCTTCCGTTTTCGTAAAACTCATTTTTAGGATTCTTCATGGAATCGACACTTATACCGAAAGCCGTCGTGGCGATGACGTCGTTCGTGTATCTCGTATAAGCGTCTTTCATATCGAATTCACGTCGAATTTCCGGATGGTCCCGAAGATGTTTGACGAAATCGGTCGAGCACTTCGAGACCAGCTGAAACATGTACTTCATCTTGTTGGCGGTGAATGAAGGGCTGAGGGTCGTCCGCATTTCTCGCCAACGATCGTCTCTCAGTGAGAAAATGTTTCTCGACAGGACCGGATCGAAATCTTCCTCGAAGAAGTTACGATGGTTCGGAAAGTAATCGAAGCTTTTCACGGCGACTTCCCTGATTATTTCCGGGTCCTTGATTACCAAGACCGGTTTACCGAAGTCCAGTGTACCGAAGTATTTCGCTCCGGGACAGGAATTGTAAATGTCGAGCATCATCTGGGGAAAAGACTTCCGGCGGAGAAAAACCGGCAGTAAGATTCCAACTATCGGCAGGCTCGGTATGTAGGGAATTCCGGTTCCATGCCAGAACGTAAGATGACGGTAACTGATCACAAGCGTACAGAGGCAACCGAGAACCACGGTCCATGGTAGTAGGTAGAGCAAATCCATGAAGTTCCGCCGGACTCTTCGGAGCTTGAAGTTTCGATCGAGTATTTATTTATCGGCCACAATAAATCGTTGGATCAACAACTCTTTTGATCCATCAAATGATGGCTCTATGTACGCAGATAGAAAATGATCTGCGCCGTGGCAATCGAAGCTTCTTCACAACACGTCTATCTGGCTGATTTGACTAATTTTTTGGAACTTTGATTTTTAATTGGTTGATTGAAGTTTGAATCATGGAACTCTTTCTGACCACCTAGAAACGCGAGATTCTTGGTGTGTGGGAATCGACTGTGACCGTCAGGCTCGTTGGAAGACTGACGTTTGTTTGTTTTTTTTCCCCCACTGTGTGGTAGTCAGTTGGTAGATGTGGAGGGGGTGTCAGATGGTGGGGTTTAAATCGTCTAAACCTGGACTCGAGGTCGAAAGGCTTACGTAACGAACGGAATTGCTCGGTGTCGCTGTTAGTAACGTAAACTGCACATATGTGTGTCGATTCTACGCAGCACATATTGAAACCGCGATAAAATGCCAAGTCATTTTCAATAATGACTCGATATTTGTCCCTCACGTAATTTTACTTCTAACGATCAAACTGTGAGATTGAAGAAATCGTGGTTCGATCATGATTATATTGGAATATTTATGGCTTATTCCGCTGATTGGAATTGTTGGAATTCTCGGAATTGTAATATTTAATCCAATTCAATTTATTGACTATTTACACAACATTAGTAATGTTTTTATGTAGCTAATATAATCAGTCGACGACTCAACAGTAGGGGACGTGATATTATGATTATCATTTCGATATGCGTATTAAGAAAATTGTCTTCATTGTAAAAATGTATTCATTGGTTTTCTCTTGTTTTTAGTTGCATCCAAAAACCACAGTCCGGCGCAACTTCAAAAGTTCTATTCTTGAAAGTAACGTCTTTCTTCGTCTTCGGCGATGGCAGGAATACGAAATTCTGCAGTAGATTCGTCATGAGGATCTTTGTTTCCATGAGAGCGAAACGTTCGCCGATGCATTTCCTTGGTCCAACGCCAAACGGCAAGTAAGTGTAAGGATTAATGTTATTTTTGTTGTCATCGTTGAAACGCTCCGGGTCAAATTTTTCGGGTTCCGGGAAGAAATTTGGATCACGGTGAAATCCGTGAACCGGAATCCAGACAGAGGTATCAGGCTGCACGGTGAATTCCTTGCCACCTTCGGTAGCCGGTGGCAGGGTGTACGCCTTGGCGCAGACACGATCGGCAAGAGCTGCCGGTGTGTATAACCTGAGAGTCTCCGAAATAACCATATCCATGTATTTCATTTTACTAAGCGTCTCGTACGTGACGTCGCCCGTCGAATCGTTCAAGACATCATCGACCTCCCGGCGAAGTCGCTCCTGGATTTCCTGGTCGTGGGAGAGCACGTGCGAGATAAAGCACATGAGACGCGACGATGTATCAAAACCCGCGAGAAAGAATATAAAAGCCTGAGCGATAATGTCGTCGACGGTCATATTGATGCCTTTCTCATTGTCTTTTGCCTGCATGAGAAGGTGAATCATGTCGGGCCTGACGATTCCTTTTTCCTGGCGCATCCGAATGGTGTCGTTCACGAGCCTCTTGAAGAATCTATCGGTTTTTTTCGTCAGAAAGCTCAGACCAAGGATCCTCATGAATTTCGGCCACATTCTCGCACCAATGAACTTCATGGTTCTCCACAAACCGTCGAACTTGACCGCGTCCTTTCCGTTCTCGTAGAACTCGTTTTTAGGATTCTTCATCGAATCGACGCTTATACCGAAGGCCGATGTGGCGATCACGTCATTAGTGTATCTCGTGTAAGCGTCCTTCATGTCGAACTCTTGCCGAATTTCCGGATGATCGCGTAGATGTTTGACAAAATCGGTCGAGCACTTCGATACCAGCTGAAACAGGTACTTCATCTTGTTGGCAGTGAATGATGGGCTAAGGGTTGTCCGCATTTCCCGCCAGCGATCGTCCTTCAGCGAGAATATATTTTTCGACAGGAGCGGATCGAATTCCTCCTCGATGAAACTACGATGGTTTGGAAAGTAATCGAAACTTTTGACACCGATTTCCTTGACCATCTCCGGATCTTTGATCACCACAACGGGCGAGTTGAAGTCCATGCAACCGTAGTATGTTGCACCCGGGCACTCGTAATAGAGATCCTGACACATTTGAGGAAACGACTTTTGTCGAAAGAACGTCGGACTCATAGCACCGATTATGGGGAAAGTGTCGATATAGGGGATTCCCTTGTTGCGCCAGTAGGTCTTGTGACGGTAGATCGCCGCGAGAAGACTCAAGAAACCGATGACGACGGTCCACAACACCACCGATAGCAAATACATGGCTCTGGTAGTTCTGAAATTAACTACTGAATCAGTCCTGTGGGCTAAGGTGACAGAGGTGAAATGAGAGATGGTTTTACCTAATTGTTTTCCTTTACGATTGGCTCGATTGTAATGTAATTCCTGCCAACGTAGCGACTTCTGGTAGACTGCTGGTATGATAGTACGTTTGTTCGTTGCTACCCAAGTGATAACGATGCACTTGGATCACACCAACCATCCGGTCATCGTGGACTGGTGGGGACACTGAGAGTCGAGAGTTATGACGCGATTCTTCTGCGTCGCGGATCTCCAGCACTACAGGTTTGCAAAGAGATGCGTCATTCTCGAGAAGAGTACTGGACCGATTGTAACACCGGTCGATTACTGAGGCTTGCAGAACAACATATATCATATTTTTCTCTTACTCGCGATGTTGCTCATACGAAGCGACAATTTTATATGTATTCCCAACTCCGGAGCTATAATATAACGATAAAAAATATCGCGATACGATAATCAGTGAACTGAGTTCGTCGCAATATTTTTTAGTTCACAAATGACAATAATCTCATTGGGTCGTACTCGTCGATAAACGAATATTTTTTGGTAACTCGAGATATCAATCGCACGCAGTATAGCGAAACAGGACCGTGGCTTGTCAACCTCTCAGATTAGAACGGTCGACAAGCGTACTCGTGTAAGCCAGCCGCCGTACGAAGTTTGACATTACGAAAATTGCAACGCATTCTCACTTATTTTCTATTTTCACGTACGGAGAAATCCCTCCTCAATTATCGTAGTAGAAGATTTCGCAAAGCTTCGTCTATTAGGAAGCTAAAAATGTGTAAAATACTTTCTCATGGTGGAAGCTTTGCGAATGAAGGGACGGTATAAGAAAGTGTTACAAAAATTTCAACCTTAAACATTTCTTTATATTATTGGTTGAGTCATTCAATGCCCGAACAACATCAAAAGGGTTCTTATAATTCTGCTGTAAATATCCTTATTAAAAATATTTCACCGTAGAATCTTCTTTATTGTTTTTCTCTTTTTTCCAGTATCATCCAAAAACCACAGTCCGGCTCGATTTTGAAGGGTTTCTTATCGAATGTGATATCCTTTTTGGTCTTCGGTGATGGCAGAAATACAAAATTTTGCAGCAGATTTGTAAGGAGTATTTTCGTTTCCATGAGAGCGAAACGTTTCCCCACGCATTTTCGTGGTCCGATGCCGAACGGCATGTAAACGTAAGGATTAATATCGTTCTTGTTATCATCGTTGAAGCGCTCCGGGTCGAATTTGTCAGGATCGGGAAAGAAATTTGGATCACGATGAAATCCATGAATTGGAATCCACACGGAGGTATCTGGCTGCACGGTGAATTCTTTGCCGCCTTCGATAGCCGGTGGCAGGGTGTAAGGTTTGGCGCAAACACGTTCGGCACGGGCCACCGGAGGGAAGAGCCTCAGAGTTTCAGAAATAACCATATCCATATATTTCATTCTTCCAAGCATTTCATACGTGACGTCGCCCTTACATTCCGCCAAGAGCTCATCGACCTCCCGGCGAAGTCGTTCCTGGATGTCTGAATTGTGTGAGAGTACGTGCGAAGCGAAGCACATGAGACGCGACGATGTCTCAAAACCGGCAAAGAAGAATATGAAAGTCTGGGCGACAATGTCATCGGTGGACATCTCAATGCCTTTTTCGTTGTCTTTTGCCTGCATGAGAAGGTGAATCATGTCGGGCCTGACGATTCCTTTTTCCTGGCGCATCCGAACGGTGTCGTTCACGATCCTCTTGAAGAATCTATCGGTCTTTGTCGTCAGAAAGCTCAGACCAAGCATCCTCATGAAATTCGGCCACATTCTCGAACCAATGAACTTCATGGTTCTCCACAAACTGTCGCCCTTGACCGCGTCCTTTCCGCTCTCGTAGAACTCGTTTTTAGGATTCTTCATGGAATCGACGTTTATACCGAAGGCCGACGTGGCGATCACGTCGTTAGTGTATCTCGTGTAAGCGTCCTTCAGGTCGAACTCTTGCCGAATTTCCGGATGATCGCGTAGATGTTTGACAAAATCGGTCGAGCACTTCGAGACCAGCTAAAACAGGTACTTCATCTTGCTGCCAGTAAATGATGGGCTGAGGGTTGCCCGCATTTCCCGCCAGCGATCGTCCTTAAGCGCGAATATATTTTTCGACAGGACCGGATCGAATTCCTTCTCGGTGAAACTACGATGATTTGGAAAGTAGTCGAAACTTTTGATCGTGATTTCCTTGACCATCTCCGAATCCTTGATTACCACAAGAGGCGAGTCGAAGTCCATGCCACCGTAGTATGACGCACCCGGGCATTCGTGATAAAAATCATGGCAAAATTGGAAGAACGACTTTTGTCGAAACAAAAACGAACTCATAAAACCGATTATGGGAAAGGTGTCGATATAGGGGATTCCCTTGTTGCGCCAGTAGGTCTTGTGACGGTAAATCGCTGCGACAAGACCCAAGAGACCAATGACGACGGTCAACAACACCACCGATAGCGGATCCATTGCTCTGGTAGTTCTGAAATTTGCTATTTTATCAGTTCTACGGGGTAAGGTGACGGAAATTACACCGAATCGACGAATTTATTCCTCGACTCAATACGCGAGGCCTAATTTTTTTATACTCACGGTCAGTTTGATGGGAACGTAATCTCTGTCGAAACTACCAACCCAGCGACGGTCGGAGGACTGTGGAGATAAAAGTGCGCTCCCTCGCTGCTGCCAAAGCTATAATAACCCACCCCGGTTAATCAGATCTTGCGGTATATGTGGACTGGTGGGAACAGCGGATATCGGGAGAAATTACATAAAATCTCCGCACGGGCGTTTCTCACTCGAGAAGAGTGCTCGTTTGATTATGACCTCATGCGATAGCAGAGTCCTGCAATAAATTATTTTTATTACAATTCGTGATGCCACACGTACGAACTCGAGACGCTTTATTTCGGCCTTCGGAGCGATACTCTAATGATAAAAAGAATGTCGCGATACGACAATCGGTGAACGGTGCTTGGCACAGTACTTTTCACTGAAGAAATGATAACAATGTTGTTCAGTCATGCCCGTCGATGGAATCATATTATCCTGGCGTCACTGGAGGTATTGATCACAGTGAGAAATAAAAATAGTAAGATCCAAGGTTACCACATTTTCTCAATCACGATTGATTATCTGAAAAAAAAAACAAAAAATTAAATAAGAAAAGTACGACTGAACCCGAACAAAAGCATCGTTGTAAAGTTTGAGCCACGTGACATCAAAGCCACACGATGAAGACACACAAGCGGCTCAAACATGAGCTGCTCGTCGTCGACGGCATCTTATCTGGCGCTTCGAGTGATCGATTGCGCGTTGGCTCCTTTATCAGCAAGAGTGCAAGAAAAATTGCTCGTTATATCGCCTCGACGAGAGCAGCAAGTCAGAAGAGTGGACCGAGATATCGCGGACTGTGTATCGCATAGAGCAGCGATGATACGGGAGAGGCGGAGAGCGAGTGAACGAGAGAATCAGCACAGGGAGAGAGGGAGGCAGGGGGAGGGAGGAGAGAGCGAACGCCGGGAGGTATTGCAGATTTCAGGTGAGCTTGCATCTCTCGCGAGCGCGACGTAGAGTTGGTACATGCGCTGCCTCTTCGCGGCTCTGTTCGCCGCTGCCGCAGCAACATGCAACGCTCTTTATTAACAACAATTAACATTCATACATTGTTTATCCGTCGCTACTTTTAGCTATAATCGGGTAATTTTAATTAAACGACGGAAACCGGCCGATGTTATGCGCAACGTGCGGGTGATTCGCTACGAGCGGGCTGGGCAGGGGGGAAGACTCGAGGGTGCGAGCTATCGGTTTCGTACGAGCCTCGAAACTTCATCAGGAAATCATATGAAACGACCGGTGTGCGAACGCTCCTCGGGGGGAGACCGACGAGACTCCGGCTGATAACTCGGCTACCAGTTTCGAACGGCGAAAGAATCGACCACAAACGGCAACGCCACCGTGTTATCGGCGACGGGTCCGTGCATATGATCAATTCAGATCACAAATATTCCCGACAGTCTCACATAACTTACGTAAATAAAATACGTTAGTGGCAACAGCGAACAGGAAAACAGCAGGTGTAACGTAACCAGCTGTAACCAGCGCGTCGGGCGAAAAAAAAAATGGAAACGAAAAACTAGAACGAAGAATCAAGCGAGCTTGTATCGGAACTTTGCTGAAACAATTTTGGGTGAACTGACTTAGTCGTGCCAGGTTCGTTCCACTATCGAAAAGACTCCGCTTCATGTAGCACCGCCGATGCCTGTGCGCTAATCGAATCGTTTGCGTAGATCGTGTACGAAGCGCATGTGGGAGACTCGCAGCTGTTGCCAGTTCTACAGCGCCAGGGATTCGGTCTCGGTTTGTTCGCCACGATGTGTCGCAAACGGCCGGCCGTTGGCGTACGCTTGGATCAGGAGAACATGGCGACAGAGTAGGTAGTGCTCGAACGATGACTACGCTGTGCGACGCACGGCCGCGTGGCGAACCCGTCGGCTGCAGAGTGGGAGCAGCAGCGGCTCGGTTCGCAGATGGTAGATACGGTGCGTGGTCTTGCCCGATTGCCTTCTCCACCAATACCGAACTCATGCGATCCTGTCCCAAAGATTTACCAGTCTCCGGTTATGTTTGATGCACCATTATGACTTTGATTACGGTAGGTTAGTTGCATCGCAAGCGTCACGACACACGTAGTCGATCTAGCCACGACGTAGCAAAATCGAATACGTCACTGTTTGAAAAAGAAGTGGCTCTCATGCTCGGCCTCGTTTCTCGCTCTCGTCGAAGAATCGCCGAGTCCAATCTCCTACCTCTCGCTGGCGTGCCGTAAAACTTCTACGTTCCTTTCACTACTACGAAATAAGCTCGGAAATAAGAACGAGACGCTCGGAAAGATTCACGGTCGCTTTCTGGAGTGACGCATTGAGGCATTTTACAAGATCTTTTACTGTGAACTTTGTAACTTCAATTTCATAATACTCGTTTAGTCAGTTACTGTTGCAATTATTAATATTTGTTTTTTTTTTTTTCAATTATTCTGGTGATGTCAATTGGAATCTGGATATTGTTCTTTCTAGCGAGACGGGTTTAGGCATTTGACCAGAATTTTTTACTGTAGGCTCTTCGACTCCAATTCTACAATCCTCGTTTACTCGATTACCGTCGTGATTATTAGTGATATTTAATAATTTTTCTTCATCCACGGCCGAAAGTACGTACTTTGGGCTTCGATCGCGATGCCCAAAGTCTAACATTTATGCTTAGGTATGGGCGCGCATACGCCCCGTTCTAGTGAGCAGGAAAAAACTAGTTATGCACTGAACTGATGTACGAGGCAGCGAAAAAACAAAATTCAATACAGCTGACGAGTGTAACTCGCTACGAACGAAAAAACTCAAAATTCTTTTTGTGAATTTTAAGTTTCGTGTTCACATTGATAGTTATAATTTAAAAAAACTGTCATAAATGGTTTGGAAAGTAATCGAAACTTTTGACACCGATTTCCTTGACCATCTCCGGATCTTTGATCACCACAACGGGCGAGTTGAAGTCCAGGCAACCGTAGTATGTTGCACCCGGGCACTCGTAATAGAGATCCTGACACATTTGAGGAAACGACTTTTGTCGAAAGAACGTCGGACTCATAGCACCGATTATGGGGAAAGTGTCGATATAGGGGATTCCCTTGTTGCGCCAGTAGGTCTTGTGACGGTAGATCGCCGCGAGAAGACCCAAGAAACCGATGACGACGGAGCCTATTATCTTCTCGGGGCTTCTGTTGGTTGAGATCTCGGTTGGTCAATGTTTTAGTCCGGGATTCTCTGGCTCTTTGCCAGAAGCGAATATCGTGAATACTGAGACACACACTAGATAAACCGGTTGGGACGAAAGATAGTGGGTAAAGTCGAGAACGTGGATACTTTCGTAACAGAGCAACAGAATGGGCCAGAAAGGGTATCCGTAGCGGATCGATCGTGCGGGGTCACCACATGTTTTAATACAAACGAGCGGTTGGAATATAGCGCTCGGGAGGTATCAGAATAACATCATCGGTTTTATACATTTTTATTTACAATATATATTGATAACACTTGTGATACTGTTGTACATCGATCTAGAAGAGACTTTGAATATGTTAGAAAAAAAAATTGGTCATCGATACGACTCCAGTTTCTCTTCATTTCTTAGATATATGTATATATATATATATACATATATATATACATATATATAAATATATATTCTTTTTAATTAGTCGAGACGTTTTTTCGGACGGCAGTGATGAACACTTTCTTATTTATACTTAATATTTTCACATAACCGATATGACGTATTTAAAAAGCACGTGTTCTTTTTTTTTCTTCTTAAGTTGGGTAATAGACTTTGTATAAATATTCGTATAGTTTTGGCGTACAAAAATGAAAGTTCTGAGTTAATTTAAGTTATGAGGAGACATCGAGATAAAAAAGTGATGGGAGAATGAGTTTTTTTTTCTTCTCGTTGATTTTTTTTTTAAATAGAAAAACAGGTAACTTGAATAAGAAATGTGTTTACTCTACAGATATTCAGGACGGTGGGGTCGTACTATCGGCGCGGAGATGCGAAGGCGCAGCTTCGCTGTAGGCTATGTCGAAGACGCTCTTTTTCTCCAATATCTGTTGATGTCGCAGCTTGCCGCCCGCCTGAGGCTGTTGAACAATTATGCCGGAGTCGAAAACCGCCTCGGGACACGTGGAGTCAGTGGGAAGACTCTGATAATGCTCTGCACCCAGGTCTCCGAAGTTTTGAGGTGACGGATGCGGTCCAGGCGGAGGGTGAAGATAAAACGGCGCCACCGGCATCTTCTCGTAACCGTATTCGGAATGTTGGACGAGATGATGATGATGGTGATATCGGGAATCTACGGGAATCGATGACCGCGGAGACGGCGGTTTTTCCGGCGCAAAAATTATAATCTGCGGTTCGTCCTCCCTTTCGCCCTGAGCTTTCCGAAGCTTGCGGCCTTGACGAACTATCGCCTTAAGTTGCTCGGACTCGACATTAACGAGAGGCTTAATTTTTTTTCTTCTTCCCGGTGTCGTTTCACCAATCTTGGGATCGAATATTTTCTTGTCGTCCGGACCAATCCTGAACCATCTTTGTCTTGTGCTTTTCCGAAGCCACTTTGGCTTCTCCTCTTCCTCATCGGTGTCTTTCCGCTCTCGTCTTTTTCGCTCCATTTCTTCCCGCTTGTGCTTGTACCACTCCATGTAACGGGATTGGCTCTCGATCACCACGGTTTCGGTTTCTCTTCGGGACTTCGTTCCCTTGCGCTGGCCAGTTGCTTTCCCAACACCAATTTCCGATGATTTCTCGTGGCTATCGCCGACACCCGTCGCTTTCTCTTCTGCAGCGTCGACTATTTCTGTTTTTGCTTCAGTTTGATCATCAGTCTCTGATGGCTTTAATGCTGGATCTTCAGCAACGATTTCTACTTCCTCAGATTCCATATTTCGTTCACTTGCAACTGGCGTTTCGTATACTTTACCGGGTTTCGTCGCGTCCTCAGTGTTGGACTTTACGATTCCTTCCGTAATCGTTGACACTTCTCCCCGAGGATCTTCCCTTGAGTCTTCCAACAATTCCGTTTCTACAGTTTTATCTACAACGCTATCGAGCGTAGATACTCTTTCGACCAACTGGCCCATACTTTCGTCTGAAACTGACTTTTCTTCTACGTCTTTCGTGACTTCCTCACTTGCCTTCGGGTAACTCGACACTGAACTTGGAACAATCGATTCTTTTGGTTCTCCTATCAGCACCGATGCTATCGCTTCTTCCTTCAAAAAGTCAACGGTTCGTTCTTCGTCATCCTTCTTTTGTTCGTCCTCCGCTTTCTCGCTTGGTTGTTGATGATCGAGTTCTCGTACAGATCCGGGTTTCACTGTATCTGCGTCTTTGGTTTCTGAAACACTGCCAATACTCTTGACTGCCTTTCCAGATTTCTCGTTGATTTTCTTCGTGCCAAACCCTTTCGACTTTTCGTCTTTTGCACGCGTCTCAGTCGGTTGTTTAATCGTTATTTTTTCGATATCGCCACCGGACGAAGACTTTTTAACTTTTTCAGTTTTTCCTTTATCGTGTTGTGGAACATGCTTGTCGGGGCGGTCGTTTTTCCGCCAAGCTCGTCGATTTCTATCAGTCCATGACGGCGCGTTTGTTTGTTCATCCGTTTGGACTTCGACGGGACGCGCTTGGCGTTTCGTGTCCCGAGAACGTGTAAGCTGGCCTGACACTGTTGATTGTTTGCCGATTTTGGAAGATTCTTCTTTCATCTTTTTCGTTTTTACTTCTCTCTTCGGTGACGAAATTTTTGTTGGCCCGATTGCTGTCTTCTGGATACCTCTGGAAGCATCTTCTTTCGATTGACCCTTTTTCCTCGTGGTTTTCTTCATTTCCCTCTCCGAGGTTGGTGTGTGCTTCGCTCCATTTCCAGGTGTCTTCAGGATTTTTGCGATAGCAGCTCCTCCCTTTATTTCCACGGGCAAACTTATCCCTTCCTTGGCCCCTTCCGATACGTCCATGCCCTTCAAGGACTCATCCATTTCTGGAAGAGAAGCGAAGCCATCAGCTACAGCAGGCAATTGTTCTTGAGCTATTTGATAAAGCTGTACCTTGTCCGATGTTTCCGGCCCGGGAAATTCTTCCGGTGATGCTGTTGTGTCCGATATCTTACTTTCACCTTCGCTGATTTGTAATGAAGTCCCTGGATTCGTTTCCCCATGAGTTTCTACGGCTTCCTCCGCGCCTTCGTCCAGAATCGCAGGTGGCAGCACCGCTGGCCTTGGATCTTGGAAGGACACGATAATTTCTTCTTTGATTTTACCGGAGAAGCTCGGAGTAGTTTCCGTTTCAATATTTGGTGACTTTTCTCGTGCAGTTCCGTCCGATTTATCAGTCGACGTTTCTTCACCAATTTTTGGTGCATTGCCGATTGATTCGTCATTCTTGGGTGAAACGGAAGATATTTTTATCGACACGTCCGTCGCTGGTAAAACTTTCGTAGTTTCCAATTCTATAGACTTAGGTTCGGACGATGCCAGCGCGTTTATGGGTGCTGATGAGCCGGATCGACGTCGCGGTGTCCCGTATGGTCTAGCAGTCAACATTGTTTTACTAGACGCTTCGCTGGAATCACTGTCATCTCCATCGTCCAGCATGACGCGCGATAATTCCGCGAGATTTACCGGCGGAGTTTTGACATCAATTTGCTTCTGAATGTCATACACCTTTTCGTCGGCCGACTCTGTCATCTCAATATCGCCGATGATCTTTCTTTCCGATCGTGGGGATTCCTTCAGCAACTTTGCATCGACGAACAAAGAGTCAGCGATACCAAATTCTTTTTGCGGCAGCGTTTCCAGATTCATTTCTGCCGGACTCGGCGATAGAAGCCTCGGAGATACGATGCGTTTTTCTTCAAGAGTCGTTATTTTTTCATCCGAGTTTATCTTACATGGTGCTGGAACTTGTGGGACTTTGTCGATGCGAGCATTCATCGCTTGGGCAGAGAGTTCCTCCAATTTTGGAAACTCCGACTCCGTCATATGCTTTGAAATATCAGACGGCTCTCGAACGGTTGACGACTCAATCTCTAATTTTTGAACGATTTTATCATTGAAGGAAGGAATCTGAATTTCTGCTCGTTCTGTTCCTGATTCAAGTGGAATAGGCGTTTGTGTAGGACTGTTCGGTTTTACTGGAGATTGCGACTCTTCATCGCTGTGCGTTTGCCGAGTTGACTCAGTGGGCAACTGTTCCGATTGCTCTGTTTGTTCTTCAGGAGCAAGGGTAGCAATCTCGGAAACTGTTATTTCTTCTGCCTCTTGGGTGGTTTCAAGTACACGATCCTTCTCGGGAGCGTGGTTTCGATATGCAGTTTTTTTATCTGGAAGTCGATCTTCCGAAGATTCTGATTCCAGAGTCTCGTAAGAAATTTCATCCTCCATGCCTCGATTTCCCAATGAGTCCTTTGGGTGAATTTCTGTGCCACAAAAATTGTCAAAATTGTCGGAAAACATTCCAGCGTCTTCAGATTCCTGAGCAACGATAACTGGTCTATCTTCAGTTTTATGTTCCGTATTGTTCGTTATGTCTGTGGGAACTTTTCTCTCTTCAGACTGATCGGCTCTTTCCGATTCAAAAGGCTCAGTGGATTCTTCCTTTAGTCGGACGTCTCCTGTTTCTCTGTCCTCGTTTTCCACAGAGGTTGAAGCAAGAACAATATCCTCATTTTTTCCAATAGCTTTGGTCACCGAGTGTTGGTGATCTTGTAACGATTCCATACTGTCTTTCATTTCATGAAGTAAGAAATCGACCAACACGTCTTTGGGCATTGTCAGTGCTTGACTCTCAATGGGCTCAGAAAGTTGTGGCAATTTTCCATCCTGAATTGTTTGTAGGGATGAAGATTTAGTTTCGGATACTTCATCGGTGTCCTTTTTGTGCTCAAGTGTTTGCCCATTTTCACCTGAACGTGTTTCCGCTGTTTTAGAAACAATTTCTGCCGTCAAATCGGAAATTTGTGGACTCTGACTGGGCGTCTGAGGAATCTTACACATCACAGTTTCGGGGGCAATGTTTATTTTTAATTCGGGAACCTCGGGACTCAAAGTTGGCGTTAGTGCTTTTTCACTCTTTCGTATTTCTACAACTTCAGGAGCAATGTTAAGTATTGGTTCAGGAATCTCAGGAGATGAAACGGGCGTTGATGGTTTCTCGCTTTTCTGCACTTTCATTTCGTTCATACTTAATTCAGATACCTTAGGACTCGAAGAAGGTATTAGGATTTTGTCAATTTCTTGTATTTCCACACTTTCAGAAGCAACCTTCATCGTTAATTCAGACATCTCCGGACTCAAAACGGGCGTTGGTATACTCTCGTGTTTTTGCATTTCCTGATTTTCAGGAGGAATTTTCATTGTCAGTTCGGGCACATCAGGACTTAGATCGGGCGTTCGTATTTTTCCAGTTTTATGTATTTCCAAAGCTTCCGGAACGATTTTCAGGATTAATTCAGAAACTTCGTGACTCGAAACGTTTATTGGTTTTTCCTCACTTTTTTGCATTTCCACCCCTTTCGGAACTATTTTCATCTGTAATTCAGACACCTCAGGACTCAAAATGGGTGTTATTATATTCTCATTTGTTCGTAATTCCACACTTTCAGGAGAAATTCTTCTATTCAATTCAGACTCCTCAGGACCCACAACGGGCGGTGGAATTTTTTCACTTTTTTGCATTTCCACAGCTTCGGGAATAATCTTCATCCTTATTTCAGGGGCTTCCGGCCTTAGTACAGGTGTTACTATTTCCTCACGTTTTTGTATTTTCACATCTTCAGAACCAATTTTCATCCCCAATTCAGATGTGACGGGACGTTTTTCTTCAAATCCCATCACGGTTGATTCACCAGATTTTTTCGCGTTCGATTTAACCGGAACAGACGTTTCTTCCTGCGATACTTTACCAGATGATGCTTCGCTAGGGCTTACAGAACTCTTCTTTTCAGCATCTGGAATGGGTCTACCCGTCCTCCTGGCTTTTGCATCTTTCGAATAATCCGAACTCGGACTGCCAGAAACAGATTTTCCGACACTAGTACCGCTACTGTATTTCTTCATTCTCATCGAGTCCCTGTCGCTTTTTCCTGATTTAACGGATCCTTTTGATGCGCTGTCCGAACTATCCTTTTGTTCGGCAATTTCTTGAGCAACCCCGAGCAGAGCGGATTTCGTGGGTTCCTTGTGCTCGACTTTGTTCTGTCGCCTCAACTTAATGTGAGACGCTTTCGTGACCGCTTGTTTCTGCTTCTCAACGTGCGCCACTGTCGGCATATGTTTCTTAACTCTGTCAACACTTTCCTCGAAATCTGAGCTACCAGTGCTGATGGTCGGCATCTTTCGATACTTCGACAAGTGTCGGGTCTTCGGCTCGCCAATGATCCCTTCACGGATCTTGGTCTGTTCCTTAGTCTGTACAGTTTCCGACATAGTGGTTCGTGGTGTCGACTTTGATCTTTTGGGCTTCATCGTTTCAACTTCCTTGCTAATTGTCTTACCATCAGAAACTTCCGTGTCCGTCTTTTTGTCAATTTTCTCCAAATCCGTCGTCGCTGTTTTTGTCTGGTCCTGTGAATCGGTCTCGCTTGCATTATTGTATTGCAGTATCTTTTTCCCAGTGAGTTTAGAAAGTTTTCTGCTCAACGAACTCACCTCTCGTTCCAAAACTCGAAAACTCGGCTCAACGACATTTTTGACTCTGTGACTTTTCCTCTTAACCTCCTCCTCGGTTGCGGTTTTTGCCTCGTGCTTTTCCGCAACGATTTTCCTGCCGTCTGGCAAAGCAAAGTCCGTAGACGACGAATTTTCCAATCTTTCGGTGTCCTCGTCGTTGCGGGATTCCTCTCTCGAGACCGAATCATCCCGACGAACATCCCTTCTCCGCGCTGTGATCGGGGTATCGCCGTTCTCGTCCAGAGAATCCGATATCGCCTGCAAAACTTCGGGTTCTAGTGAAATTCTTCTGCACTCCTTGACGTCCTTAATTTTTTTTCGCAACACGTTCGATCTCTTCTCCGTGCAGTAGTGGGTCTCTTCCTCCTGTATCGGTGACTTCATCCAAAGAGTCCTTATTCGTCTGGGTTCACCGTCACCGTGTCGCTTCTTGGATTTCAATTTTCTCCTCATTCTCGCCTCCTCCTCGGACTCGTCGTTGTCGCTCCTGCTTCTGCTCGGCAGTTCGGTTTGGGTAGCCGCGGTTCTGTCGGTTTGCGTTGCAATCGCCACTTGTCCCGGCAAGCTCTGGGTCTCGAGATAACTCGCCGAGTCCACCATCGCCCCGGCGCCAACTTCTCTCACGTCTCTCTCGAGCAAGAGCCTCGTCAACAGAGCATTCTGTCGGGCAAGCTCGAGATCATGAATAGAATAGTGTTGAACATTGACGTTCTGTCTGGAACCATGCTCCTTGATTGTGCCCCCTGCTGGTTTTGGGATAGGAGCGTGCACCAAGATAGTCGCGCCTGGGACCATTTCTTGGCTGCCTTTCGACTCGAACCTAGCCATTTTCTCGAAACTACCGTGATCGATAATAAGCCTCTGAACTTCCGGACCGAGTTCTTCAACGTGCTGACGACGATCTTCCTCCAATCGTTCGGGAATCAATAAAACCTGTTGGTGTTGTTGATGCGGCTGTAACTGCTGTTGTTGCTGTTGCTGCTGCTGTTGTTGTTGCTGTTGTTGTTGGATGCTAATAGCCTCCTTCTGACGATGATGCGATTCCATGCTGCCCCGCTCGATATCCTGCAGGCTGTCGTGCAGATCGTGTCCAACGTCAGCAGCATGTCGAATCTTCTGGTCCTCGATGAATCTTTGCAATAGGATATCTTTTCCATCAACCCGGTGAGCGCCGTACTGCGACTGATCGATAACAAGAGACCTATGTGCGGGATAGCCGACAGCGCCCTCTTCGATCTGCCCTCTGGTGACAAGTCGCAAAACTTCGGCGTTACCGTCGCGATAGAAATGCTGTTCCCTGACGAATTTTGCATGTTCGTGGTTGCCTTGCTCCTCCTCGTTGACGAACGTCCGGCCAGCCATTTCGGAAGATCTTTCTACGTCGCGCTGGGCCAACGATTCCATGTGCACATGATCGTAGCCCTGACCTCTCAGACCCTCGACATCTTCAATGTATATCCTTTGCTCGTCAGGTCGTCTCGGTGGGTCCGTAAAGTACATCGGTACCGGCACATCCCGCAAACGCAGCGACCCGGTTTTTTCGGCGATCTCGTTATCCCTATCGATGACACGCACGTCACCTGGCAAAGACGCCAGGCCGCCGGCTTTTTGATTTCTTCGGTTGAATCGCCAGTTACGTCGCGTTGGGTCTGCACTCCATGCTTGCTTTCTTCCCGACCAGGAAGCTGGGTAAAAGGAAATCATTTTTATTCACTCGGAGGATCATCTTCTCCCGCAGTTGCTCAAATTTTTAGGTACCTGAAGATAGCCATTAAGATATATGCGTGGAATCAAATTTCATCTTTGATAAGTTTTTTTTGGAAAAATCCGTTCTTTTTTAAAAAATGATGCCTTTTTTTTAACCAAAATGCTTATTATAAACAAGCTTGTTGAGAATTTTTTCGATTATGTCATCGGTTGGGAAATATGCTACTTGAAAAGAATAGCGGAGGTTTTAAGTCGAAAACGAACATTTTGTTTCGCAAACTATTCTGTATGCTAATAAACCAAAATTTCGACACATTAGCATGTAGAATGCTTTTAAAAAAATTATACATATCGACATAAAACTCCCGCCATTGTTCTCAAGTCGAATATTTCTCAAATCGATGTCATGAACGAAAAAAATGATAAAAATGTTTTTCGACAAAAATCATCTTAGTGAAATTACCTCTTTTCGAAGATAATTTTTTTCACCGTATCAAAGCTCTCTCCATGAGAAACCAAAAATCAATTTTCTTGCAATTTTTTCCCATTAGAGATCTCGGATTATGAATCAATAGTTCAAAAATGTTGATGGCTTTATAAGAATGGGTGCAAAAGTTGTCGCTATTAATTCGGCAGATAATATGGGCGATCCAATTCCCCATCGTATTAACTACCTCAGATCTTGTGGGACTTTTCGTTTTTTTTACCTTCCAACGTTCTGGCGTGTTTTCGATGAAGATGTCGCCTCGGTCGTCCATCGGATCGGGCTATCAGAGTCTCGGACGAGTGAACTCTCCTCTTTCTGGGCGCCATGTAAAAGGGACAACCCGGACAGATGCAGCAAACAATCAAAGCTATGAGGGCGATAAGCACGAGTAATCCGAGAATTATTAGCAGCCAGAAGAGTAGCCTGTTTTCAGCTTTGTATATGGTCTGAAAAAAGTTCAAGATCAATTGCCGTTTACTCATTTAAATGAGGAAAAACCGCAAAGGTTTTTGGGGTTTTTTAATAAAAAAAAAAAAATTGAAACCCGGCCTCAAAAAAATAATTTTTTTCAACTCACAACTTCTTCGCTCGTCACACTGACAGACGAATTTATATTCGTATTGGTGTTATGGTTTGTCGTGACGGATTTGACGGTAACGGTGGGCATGTCACCGTCGATAACTCCGACTCCGTTCGCCGCCAGGGCGGCACGAATTTTTTCGATGTCGACCAACGAAGTTTTATCGCCGTTCGGTTCAACACGCGCGACTACGATGCTTCTGAAAAATTATGCCAAAAAATTAATTCCTCCTCGCAGTTTGAATCGAGTGTGCTTTATCGATAGCGTATCTTACTTTTTCCCGCTCTCCAGACTGGGCACGTTCATAGACTTTCCATCGGGAACATCCGTACTTACGTAGGGACGAATTTCCAATACGTTTATTCGACCGCCCGTGATAGTCGCCAGAGTGTCGGCAGTTTTCACGGGATCTGGATTTTCGCCCGATACAACGAACCTAACGATCCGCGCTCCGGCCACAGGACCCTTCAGGACGCTCACTTCCGTAACACCGGACAAGTGAGGTACACCTGAAATTAATGATTTTATTTTATTTATCGACACTTTTAAAAATCGAAAATTCCTACTCTTTTGCTTTATGGCCACATGTACTGAGTAGAATTTGAGAGAAAATCTATCTGCGGAATGATTAGTTGCTTTTGATTATTGGTGAATTAAAAAAAAGGTGAATTTAAAAAAAAAATAATAATAATTCAAATAAATCTTTTTCAAGTCGCAATAAATTCTTGAGCGTTACCGAGATCGTAAGCTCTCGCGGTTAGTGTAAACAGCACTTCTTCATCCGCGCGTTTTTTCCTTCTCCTCCGAGGACCCTCTTTGAAGTCGGAAGTTCCGTTCTTATTTGCACCCTTGTCGTTCGTAGTTTCCGGCAACCGCGTCACGTCTGGTGTCACTGTTGACGATGGCTGCATGGCTTTGAAAGTCTTTTCCACTTTGACTAAGCTGTTTCTGAATATCGTCGCAAAATTTTGATAATCATTGTGCCTCGTACGTCTGACTTTGTTGATCGGCTCGCGAAGAAAAAGCTCGCCGGTCATCTCATCGAGATAAAACTTATTCTCGTAATTTCCGTGGACTATTTCGTAGCGTATCTCATTGTTCGGTGGTTCGGAGTCGGCGTCGCAGGCCTGAAAAAAAATTCAACCGCGAAATCAATCGGAAAAAAATGTTATTATCAAATTACTCAAATTTGTTCTCCGCCGGTTTGCGAAATCTTACCTTTATTATCGCCATGGTCGTGAAATTCGTTAAATCGTCGTTGAGCGTGAATTTGTAGCTCGTCTTCTCGAAGATCGGTGCATTGTCGTTGACGTCCAAAAGATTGACGATCAGAGGAACGGTTCCTCGCAGTCCTTTGCCGTCTTCGTCACGCGCCTCGACGGATAACCGAAGAGTCGGAGTTACTTCTCGGTCGAGTGCCGAAGTTTCCATCGCCACTGTGATTATTCCCGTATCAGGATCCACGTTGAAAGCTTCGCTGCCCGTACCTATCACTCGGGTGTATTGAATTCTACCGAAGGATCCGGTGTCTTTGTCCGTCGCGTGAACCTACCCAAATTCAAAGTCGTAAGAGTTCAAATATATAACAAAAACAAAATTCAATAAATGGGAAAAAATATATGTGAAGTACAACAAAAAATAAAATATTTATCCTGTATAAAATATTTCATATTTCGCGTGTATTTACTACGTTATGGAGGAAGTAAAAATATTCGATGAGCTACGTTTTCATTTAAACATTTTTCACATTTCTGTAATCGCTTCCTCGATGAGAAAGTCAAATATCCATTGGCGAACTTTCTCAATGGACAAAATTCTGATAAATGAGAAAGCCAAGTACAAATTACTTTGCAGCGTTTTTTTTTAAATATTTTTCGGAAAATTTGTGCCTTCGAATATACAAAAATTCATATCGATACTTTGGCCATATAAAAATGCATGTATTTATTCGTATATAATTAATTTCTGTTGAGGCGTTTACTTGAGTAACGCGTGTTCCTGCTGTGGCATTCTCGGAGAGAGTAACTTCGTAAGACGAAATCTCGAATTCCGGAGCGTTGTCATTGACGTCTCTGAGGAAAATCGTCGCCGGCACCGATGCCGATAAATTCGTTGCCGGACCGACTTCTTGAGCGATTATCTACGTGAGAAATTCGATTTCGATCACGAATTCACGACAGAATGGAAATGACAAAAATTATTCGGTGAGTCGTACCTTGAATGTCAGACTCTTGTGGGCCTCGTAATTTATGAGGCTGTTATCACGAACGGTGACAATAAAATTCGCCGTGCGTTCGGCGACGGCCGGACTTATTTCGAAGGTACCATTGTTGTTTTCCAATTTGAGCGCGAATACACCGGCTTTTCCGATATCCTCGTCTCGAACTTTGGTCGAGTACTGCTCGCCAAAAGTTATCGCGCTCCCAGGTTCGGCATTCTCGTCCATCCAAGCCACGTAACTGTAGATTCAACGAATAATAAATTCAACGAATTAAATTTATTTCAATTGACACGGCACATCGTAAAACTGTTTCGGAATTTATAAATCCATTATTATTTGCCAGAAACGAATAAGACGAAACATTTTTTTTGCCACAAAATGTTGCTTGTACAAATTTCCCCTATCTTGGATTCTCGTCAACGCGAAACAAACCTCAATACCGGTCAATTGGTGCACCAAACCAATTGGATTTCTATATTTTGAGCGGTTGATTATCCGGCGATATCGAAAAACGATCGTAATGAATAACTCGATTTCGTTTGAAATCGTTTGGCGCACCGATCGACCGGCTAAGTTGACGCAGATCGTCAGAAACCAACTGCAACGAAACCCAAAGATTTGCGGCAGATTGCTTCGCGGATAGATCGTTCGTTTAGCGTCCTCGAGGCTCTCACTTAGAATTCTTCGTCGATAGTATCGTTCCCAAGCGTACTTATCGTTCTCGAAGAAGGGTGGACTGTTTCCCGGTTCGCCCAGAAGCAGTCCAACTTCGACGACGGTTGCTTGGGCCGGTGGTTCCATCGTCGACCGTCTTATTTCTTCGGCAACGACGGTCAGCACGACCGGAGCTCCGACATGAGTGATCTGCGTCAATTCCTCGAGGGGTCGCGCCAGAATAATTTCCCCTGTAAAAGAACATGCGGACATGTTAATTCCGCGGCTGGATCGCTCCTCCGTCGTGTGTTTGAACGTTCTTCATCGTCACCGCAACGAGCTTCCGCGGGCTCGGCGGGCGGTTCGACGATGAATAAACCATAGAACGAGATGATCGGAAAGCACTTTCATCCGTGTCATTACGAGGAAACGCACAGGACGCATTTTGCCTCGTATTAGAATGCGAGCGTGGCGTTAAACGCAACGAACGCACGCGGTTCTCCTCGCCGTATTACGAGCTGGTTTTACATATCGAACGAGACCGTCGGTCTACCAATGTGCCGCACAGTAACACCGCTCAGCTCTTTGGCCGCGGTCGCATCGCATATCCGAGGTTGAGGAGGGAACGAGGCGGAGCTCGACACGTAACTCGCAGGACGAAAGCCGACGTAGGGATACGATCGTGTGCGTCTTACACTCTCACCAGGAGATAAGGATCGTGGTCTACCGCCCTGAAAGCTGAGACTTCTGACCGCACCTCGGCCGTACTCGTACACTCTCGATCGATAGTCCTCGAGTCCGGCAACCTCGTCTCTGCCCTCAAAGTCCTGCGCGTCGGCTTCTTTTCTTTTCGTTATTTCCACTGCTTTTTTTCCACCCCCGTCTGTCCTCACTAATTTTTCGCCTCTCTACAATAGCCACGGGAGCCATCGAGAGATCTCAGTCACGCTTTTTACGTGACTCACTTTCTCCTCGTCCCAGGCTCAGCGTCATCGGACTGACCCCTTGTCCATTCGATTGTTGTTCCCGATAAGAAATTAACTGGCGGTCGTTACCTTCCCCGCTCCTCGTGGAAAACGGCGACTCGAAGAAAATTATATGTATACATGTGAGCTGTTTTTTTTTCTATTTTATCTTCGTTCTGCACTAGCGAAGTGTCCGGCGCGTGGACGATCGGCAGGGCCGTCTTGCACGCGATCACCACGGACGTTTGGAACTTTCGTGTCGGACTATCGGCTCGCTTCGATTCGCGGTCTCTCCTGTTCTTTCGATGTATCGAGGGAGGGTCGACCATAAAATGACATGGAACGAATGGTAATTGCTCACTCGTCGGCCGAATTACGAGTGTGAGATTTATCAAAATTGTTCCGGAATTATCGAAAATTTTCTAAAAAAAAAATCGACCCCAAATATTTCTATAAACGATCTAAAATTTATTAAAGTTTACGCGCTTTATTGAGTTTTTTTTTCGGGCGTAACTGTAATTTTTATTTCGACAATTCGTGCAGCGACGAATTTTTTATTTCGTGACTCGGTAATTTTTTTACCCACCGGTTGTTTCCGTGATGTTGAAGAAAGGAGTGAATGGGTTGCCCTCGGAGACGAGACCGTAGGTCACTTCACGAGGAACACCTTTATCACCATCCTCCGCGTGGACTCTCAGGATAATGTCACCCTACATTGGAGAATTTTGCGTAAGTATAAAATAAAAAGGAATTACGTAAAATTGTCGACGTACCGGCTTAACGGTGTTGTTAATTTTTGTCAAAGGCGGTGCCATGGTAAAAATTGGCGGTACATCTTGAACATCCTGAACCACGACTACCAGATGCAATCCTGCGATGTTACGGGTGTCCTTTTTGGGCTCGGTGTAAGGATCCTACAGAGTGGAAAACAATCAATCCAACGGAACGATCGTTCGAATAAATTAATTCATCTTCGTCTTACCGTGGCGTATATCGTGAGGGTGTACATCGACTGAGTCTCGAAATCCAGCTCGCCAACCAACGTTATTACTCCTCGAGTTTCCGCCGGTAACTGTCGTTGTCTTATAGTGAACAATTCTTTCGGTTGCTGCGAGATCGTAAAACAACGAGTGTGTAATGCGTAAACTTTTTCAGGCCGATAAACTTGGGTCGACACTCGGTTCGCAATGGAAATATAAATTTAAAATTTCGAAAGGCATCAAAACGTTTAATTAAAATTTTTTTTTACTTGGAAATTTTTTAAGAAATTAATAAACGTTATTTCGTCGTATAACTACAAGATTTTCTCCTGCTATTTGTCTAGCTCTTTTTTCTATCTACGTGTCAGGAACTTAAGGTGTATATTCGATAATTTTCCACATTTATCGACGCTGAGATATGTTTGAATAATAACAAATAATCTTAGTCGTAAACGATTCTATTTGCATCTTCAGTTGTAAGAGGGATGTGCGAATAACAGGTGGGGTCTATGCAAAAACCCGCATGGGTGTGCATGAAATAAAAATCACTACTGTCATCACCATGTGTAAATAATACGATTACATTTTTTCGGAGCAAATAATCAATTTTAAATTTTTAACTTTTTTAAATACTCGTTACATTGACGTACCCAAAGTTCGATGTAGACTGGTTTTCCACTCCACTGATTCGACCTCACCAGCACGTAATCCAATTCTTCACCTGGTTTCGTGTCCTGAATGGCATCGAAAGGAAATATTTTGTTTATTGGCGTCGAATCTTGTCGATGAAAAATTCGAGGGAAAAAATAAAACAGTGATACGTCCGTACCTCGGGCACCATAATTATCGCTGGAATGTGAGGAAATATTTTATCTCTCTGTGTCGTAGCATTCGTGACCGATATAGTCGCCTGCATAGAGTTGGAATCCCCTTTCGAGTCCTTAACTCTGACGGCGAAATCGTGAAGGCGCCCGGGTGTGAGTCGTCTCGTCAATATCACGTTTGCCTGACACACCTTGTTGTAAAGGGTGCACGGAAGATTTTCTATCCTCACAACTGGAGTCACAGTCGCTAAACGAATTACCCATAAATTATGTCATTTCTCATTTCTGGATTGCAGATTTTCCCGCCAATTTCGTGGGTGATCCGAAGCCGTCCCGCCGAACTCGGTAACAAGAACTGTGATCCATTGTTTTACCTCGAGGGCTTCATCGTTAAGTTTGTGACACAAGCAATTTTTTTGAATAACAAATAATTACCATTGGTTCATGCTCAAATTCCGTGACAAAATGGGACACATTTTTCGTTACCGGTTTCGTTTCTACTATTATTAAGTAACGGTCTTTTTCCCTTTTACTCGCTCATTGCAAAAAAAAATAAAAAAAATGGTAATATTTCAAAGTTCACCAGGTCGTGAATTACGATTCGATTAATCGCAACTGTGTTTCGTTATTTCTAGGATGTTCGCGTTTACCGGTTATGTCGAAGATGAGAGGAAAATCGGCGTCCTGATCGGTGGCGCGTAGTCGGAATATAACCGAATCGACTTCGGCATCGGCAGGTACGAGAACGAGTCCCATGTCGGTGGAGGTGTCGAATCGTGGCCGAGCGGCCGCGGCCCTTTCGGCTGGAGGAGCGAGGCATCCCAGCAGTAAGTACGTCCACAATTTGATCCATTCCTCCAAGGGCATTCTGTGAATTCATGCGATACAGGAATAGCGAATTAACCGTTCGTTTTTTTGCGGGGGCGTCGAGGATTGCGTCACGGTCAATTCGGGGACGGTTCAGCAGCGACTCAGTAATTATTTACGGTCCTCTTGGACAGACTTGCGGATTTCGTTGTACAGGCCGGACGGTCTGCGCGGCTTTTGTGGTCAATGGCTCGCGTGATAGGGCAAACAAAAGCGCTCCTAAACTCTCTCAAAGTCCTATATGCACTTAACGAGAATATCAGAGATTTTTATCGAACGTCAATGTGACCCGCTTGTATTTTTTTTTTTCACCAATAAAAAAAAAAGCGAGGGTGCGTTTAGCGACTTGCGTTGAAACATTTATTAGAGAACTCTTGTCGAGTGTGTTGCGAGGTTCGATGTAATGTCTATTAAATGTTTATCGGGCTTTGTGAGCTTATCGAACGCAAGAGTGAACGATTATCGAGGTCACTGGACTCCAGTAACCGGCAAGTCCACTTTTACACCATCGTCCAGTCGGGCTCGAGGATACAACATCGGGACGAAATAAATCGATTTTCTAATGTAGTAACGCTAGTTCACCACGACTAATTCCTCACTGGTGCGTGCTCGTAATAAATTATTAACGATCGTTGACGCGGGCGTTGATACGTAACGTTTCCGCGAGTTCGTTATATTCTGTTACAATTTTTTTTCTCGTCATGCGATACATGCTGGAACATAAAAAAAAGCTTTATTTTGGCACCGCATCGCTCATACAAATATTCGTATCCGTTCCCCAGCAAAAATCTCTCGCAGAATAGTTCTTGCGTTTAACTCCCGAAATTGGAATTTGTGTAAGAAATTAAGTTAATAATTAAAGTAAATACAATTAATATTACAGTAGAAGAAAAAAAATCGTAAACGTCTCGGTCTGGGCGATAATTCAAATTTCTTTTAGCTGAAAAAAAATTTGATAAGGATACAGCAATGTCGTCAACGGAAAAATTGTTTTTTTTTTTTTCAAAAGCGATCCGTCATTTCTAAACGTGCGCCGTTGAGAGCGAAAAGGTTAAATCGGGAACCAGCGATAAAAAAAAAAAAGTAATAAAAACTTGCCGTGGAAATAAAACCGGTCGTTCCTTTGTCAACTTTATTCGTGCGAGAAAGTAACGTTACAGGAGATCTCGAGCATCGATAGAGTCCTTAATATCGATTTTATAATCATGGAACGAGGTCGTCGTCACGTATTTTACACAGCTCCGAACGAACCTCCGATGTGTGGCGTGTGTTCGTGGGTGTGAACAATTTATATGTCCCTTTTCCCGTTCTTCGAAGTCACGGGAAATAACGTTGACCGGTACTTTCGATTTTAACATTTACTCGACGAATCTTCACCATAAGCATCGTTCTGAAATATTTATTAAAAAAAAAAAAAGATCTCCCGTCAGAAAAATGAGTCGCTTCGCGCGCCGTAATTATATAAAGTTCATTAAATAAAAAATAAAAAAATTATGTTCGAGTTGCGGTGTACTAAAAAAAAATTGTAAAATCTCGTCTGCACAAGTGAATACGTTGACGAAGGGGTTAAACCCCTGGCACTCGGTGTGTGAATGATGTCATGTATAGTTCTAGCGGTGACCGGTGCGTGACTAACTTTAGAGTAAACACACCGGGATTCTACAGAATCGGGTCAGATTATTTTCTCATCTTTGTGTTGATCGATTCACTTAATCGCGAACCCATTTTCTCAACACCTTACCTTTATAATTCAGTAACATTAACGTTTTCAACTTTTTTTAAAATTACAATAACAATTTACGATAACAACAACGACAACAACAAAAAAATAACAATATCAATAATTTGTGTATTGTAAAAAGCTTCACTTGTTTACCGACAAAAAACTCCTCGCAACCCTCGTCTTTTCACAGTGATCAATTACGAAACACTCGTAGAAGTTTCACTTCTCTAAAACTAGAATTTATTACCGAGGTGCAAAGTTCGCTCAAACAATTTAACGGATTGACGTCAAACGGCATTTTTCTATCGCAAATTAGAAATTACTTTGATAAGGGATCGGAGCGATTAATCGCGATACACGTAGCACAGATCGACGTAAAAAGATGGACTTTTACTTTCCCACAGCGTTCGCAAAGTATGCGAAAGGAGAAAGTATCGTTCTTTTAATTGGGATGGCAAAGCTGCATGACACCGAGTTTTTTAAATGGATAATATCTCGACGAAGACTATCGCTGTTCGTGTCACCTGTCCAACACCCGTAAAGTTACAAATGTGGGGCGATCAAATATCTGAATTGCGATGGACATAATGCTTACGTGCCACGCTACCGCTTGTCTCTGTCCCGGCGATGCGAATGACCGAGCCGGCGTCGATCGGCTATGTTCCCGCATAATTGATAATTATTCCAATTAAATTAAACGCCGCGGATGATCCTTAATTTAGCGCAATAAATTTTTAAATTTAAATCCACAAAACAATATGTTCGACTCACCTGTGCGCGTTCGTTTACAAATTTAACTTCGTCGACTCAGACGTCATCCTCGGAGTCCGATTCACGAACGATTCTTGAAGCCCCTTAAGAATTTATTGAAAAAAAAAAAGAAAAAAAAATCCTCCACGTGCGATTGTTGTAAAACAAAGGGAAACACGCGATTCTACATCCATTTACTACAGTCACAGACACTCTGCGATCGATCGAACTTCACGTACACGTACCGTAGAAAATCAGGAGAAGTGATTGAATGCATACTGGCTATTTCGACTCGTTGCTCTACCACGAAACACTCGATCATTCCGTCGTCCCACCAGTTTTTCGATTATCTATCTAGTTTATTTATTTGTTTTATTTATTATTTTACACTCATCCACGGTGTCTCTTCTTGAATTAAATTGTAATGAACAGCATCGACAGTTTGCAATGTACAACAAAATGTTATTTGTTACTGTTATTGTATCAACCGTATTCGTGGCTCGACATTTTCGAATGCAGCGCAAGGCAATCGGTGTTTTGGTGCACGTGGTCGCGAAGGACGCGCCGAGGCATGTGAAGGGGTTGTCGCAGTGTTCGACTCGGTCACCCCCTCGACGCCGACGCCGGCCGCCGTCACGTGGACGACGTAACGCGTCACGTAACGATATACCGAGGCTGACTTGCCGCCCCACCGCACGATTTCCACTTCCAACACCGGGGTAGTAACGAGGGGGATGGCTACGTGTGCGGTTGGCCACCCTTGGATCAACAAACCGCAAAACCACCCCTCTCTCTCACTGACAATGTCCTGTCGGTGCGGTAATTAATGAGGATGCAACGAAGGCGGATCAGGGAACACAAATCGGCACCGATCGCTCCGATTCGGAGGACCAAAAATTTTTTCGCGGTGCCTCGTATGGCGGGGATGTTTGTTGGGAGGGAAAAAAAAATTAACGTACATCGACGGTAAATAAAATGTAGAAGGAATGATGCATCTCGTTAGCCTCTTTTCGACTGACCGGCGCTTGCTTCAGCCGAGTCTCCGGAGTATGCGAAGCAGGGTCGCGAGCCCCGTGAGCCGACCCCTCGTGTATGGATGTTTTATGGCTGCGGCTATCCGACCCTAGATCAAGCGGCCTCTGAACCGTGTTTCGGATTGCGAAATCATGGGCTTACCGTTGGCGAAACAAACGCTCGGTACTCGAGACACTTTGCGATCTACTTTCGTTGAAACGCCGTGACTTTCCGCCACGAAATTCGAAGAGTTTCGCGCACTCGGTTTTTTTATTCGCCATTCCCGCCGGTCGCTCAATTGGGTCACAGGGTTGAGCTAGGTGAATAGGGGCGTCTCGTTAATTTCAGGGAAAAAGGGAATCTCGACGGGGTTTATTCTCTGATAATCAACATCGCCGATCTTTATCGCTGGATGATGTATCGCTCCGGTGCCGCAATTCTTTTCGCGGGCAATCTTCCTCGCAGGGAAATGCCGGTTGCACGACACATCGGCTGTTGTACACGGCGGAATAATTTCTTCGCGATTGCTTGTGCCCAATGAAATTTGATGCACGAGTACTCGGCATGAGCTTCCTAGACGTACTCGACTTCCGCTCCACGAGACTCTGTTCGAAAAACACTGTTTCGGTCTCGCAATAGGTGGATTAAGTTTCCACCCAGAAAAACGTTTTTTCGTGACTTCGCTAAAATCGCTACATTTTATGCGTGCAGTACGAGAGAAAAACCGTCTATTATCGACCTTTCAGAGAGAGTACTAAGCCTCATTACTCGCTCTGGAAGGTCTCTATGGAGTAAAACAGCTTCAGTCGAGAAATTCATTCATTCAATTCGATTGAAATAAAATTTTCTGAAATTAAATGCACAGTCAGATAAATTTATCGGATTTCACCGAAGCTCAATTAAACTCATATCCAAATAAATAATTTTTTTTCCAAGTTGTTCGTTACAAATAAATTCGATTTAGTTTTAATAAAAATGTTTTCCTCAGGGCGAGCTGAAACTGTTTTTACAGCATTAAATTTGTGTTTATCGAGATGGAAGTATTTGAAAAAAAAAAAAAAAAAAAAAAAAAAAAATCAATGCACAAAATCCTCGACAGACGAATCCGTCGGAGCGGAGTTAATTTATCGATATAATACCGAAAGCGAAAGGTAATCGAGTACGGATGACTCAGACAGGATAATTCGGTATGGGACTCGGTAGTGCGCGAACCCTTAATAGCCCAGTGCGGTTGCATTACGCAGGGGTTGCGTGTGATTTGTTTGTGAAGGAGCGAGACTGCTGTGGCCGCGGTAATAAAGATCGTAGTCTTCGCGGTCTTCGCGGGGTTGGTCAGCTTTTTTTGGTACGGGGGTTCCACCCAGGTATTTACACGCGTTTGTAATTTTTTTTTTTTTTCCAAAAAGAAACTCACGAAATTCTTGGCAGTCGCAAAAACGTTTTTGCGGAATTTTATCAAGCACTTTTTTTTTGTCCACCGAACGATGAAGGATCGCAGCGAAAAATAAGCGTGAAATATGTACACTATTGTCCGCAATCGGGGTGAAGAGTCGAACCGGTTGGGTCACTAGCCCGTCGGCAGTTGTAACATCGGAGGGATGCCGAGTCCGTGGTTGACCAGCGGCTCGGAGTTCCCCTGAATTACCATACGGCAGCACGCGAACCCGACGTCAAGGAAGACGATAAGAGAATAAGGCAGTTAAATTTCGTCGATCCCGTTCTCGCGCACCTTGCACGACTTGAGGTGTACAAAGGAATTTTTCGAAAAAAATGTAGCTTTTGAATTTGTGCGTACAAAGTGCGGTGACATCGATTTTGATTTATCTCCTAGGATGAGCGTAACGCTAACGATTGTATTTACATACGTTCTTCAGTCAGACATAAAAATTGTGAGAATTTATTTTGGACAAAATAAAGCGATACCTACGAAATTATAAAACGGCGGAGGGAAAGGAACGATCGGATAAAGAAATTATTGATCGAGCTTCGACACAGTGTAGGTCAATTCTTGCGTGAAACAGCTCGAGCGTTGTAATACCAGCGTTGAAAGAAATTAAAGGCGAGACTATGTTGCTCGAGGGAAAAAAATTAAACTGTCGTAGCTGAAGGGAATTCGAAAACTTGATGGCTTTTTTTTTTATGTACTTCTGTACGCAGGAGCTTCTCGAAATATAGTGGGTCTGGAGAATTTTGGTGAGTTAATCGAGGTTTAGCGTGACGGTGGAGTGTTAATATCAGTCCAAAAGATGTCCGTTATTCACGATTCAGATAAAACGATTTGGGGTCCAATTTTGGTTCTTACGTGTGGCTGACCGGGCGAGGTCGAAATTAGCATTTAAACGTAATAAGTATTTAATTCTAATGTGACTTACAGTTAGACGAACTCTGCAGAAGCGAATTACGCGTCTGGCCGGTGCAATAACAAGAGCGTGGAAGATGAATACCGAAATTAATAGAACGGAAATTATTCGTAGCGTGGAAACATGGACTTAAGGAAATTTTGTATTTCGCTAGAAAAATCGTTACAAAACTGACGTAGAAAAAGTGAGAAGAATTATGATTTACATTTCGAACACATTGATTTGGCGACGGTAATTAATTTTGTAACGAACACTAGAATCCCTCCCCGGAACTGATCGACGCATGAAAAATCGATGCGTTTTTTTATTTTTTATATTTTTTTATAAATTATTATCTTCTCGATTCGAGGCGTCTCTCGGTACGTTCGAATATAAATAAATACTAAGTACGAAATATAGTTAGCTATTTACAAGGAAGTTCGATAGGTCTAACGACATGAGGTGGTACTGATAATGGAATAAAAAATGCAGCCATTTAAAATTCCATGACTATTCTATAAATGTTAGTATCGAGAAGTTTTCGTTTACTTTTCGGACTATAACTCTGTAGTTTCAACCTTCTTCCCAAGTGGATTATTGACGACAGAATTATGTCCATTATAGACCGGCGATTCGTGATGAAATTCATTCTGATTCCCCGTCACACTCTCCACACTAAAAAAAAAAGGTAGAGTGAAATTACGCTTGTCAAACGACACAACAATTTGTGAAAAATTTAATGTATCCAGTGTAACTATCGCGTACCTGGAAATCGATGAAGGCCTCGGTCTGATGTAGTAGGGATTTTCGTTTGTCGTCCTCTCGTCGCTGTTAGCCTCGTTCATTATATCCTCATTGTTCAACGCATTTTCGTCGAGTGAGTCCCTCTCGGAGTTGTGACTGAAATTTGATAAATTGAGGTAGAGATAAGAATCCAGTCAGGTGGTAGCCGGAACACTAAGATTATCATCTCGAGCCAGATTATACATTGACTAGAATGTATAATTGGGCACGATAATTTTTTATTTTTTATTTGTAACGAATACGAAAAATCCGAGGTTGAAAAATATTCGCGGCTCCGATTTTTCAATGCCGCTTAATATTATCAAAAAATTCTTGAGGTAATGAATAATGCAAAAAAAAAATTGTTTCAATTTACCTGTACGACTCGTCGCTCTTGAACCATTCGTTCTCGTAAGCGTGCAGCCAAATCGGATTTGATCCTTCCATGCTGTGTTTGTTTGTGTTGGGAACTCTTCCCGGTCCGCGAATAAATTCAGAATCCGTCGTACCAAATGGCGAGGCGTTGGCAGCTTTCAGCTGACGTTGAAAGGAGGCCCTCTGCGACAGACAGAGGGTGATGCAGAGTATCAAGAGCGCACCCAAAAAGAGGGTCAGCGCCAAGAGCCAAAATGTCGTGCCGGCCTGCTCGTACTGTACGACAGGCTGCGATTGAGCCGGTTGCGTGTCCAGAACGTTGAAATCTTTGAAAAGCGTATCCAGCTTCTCGATGTTACGGTCGACGAGCTCGAGGACTTCGGACACTTCGAGAATCGAATTGTCCCGACGGTTCACCAAATGAATGTAGAGATCTGTCCGCGTGCGGTCGACGGAACCGTCATGATTCTCGTGAATTTTGTACTCGTCGACGTTCACTATAGCGCCGGTCACATTACCGAGAATTCTGCAAATTGAATGATCCAACAAAAGTCGAATTAAAATCGGCATTCTAAAATAAGAAAAAATTCATTATAAAAAATTGTGTTTGAAAAAAGTCGATTTCAAAATTTAGGTAGAATTTGAAATAGCGTATCGAGGAGAGTCCTTATTCGAATGCAGATATGCTCAGCTGTGCGATTTTCGTTTGTGGTCATTTACTTCTACTATTTTTTTTCGGATAACTGTGCATACAATTCTTTCCGCCGGACAAACATTAATAGCTAAGGAGCATTTATCCGAACACATTTGTGATAATAATAAGCTCTCAGCTGGGAGCAGATTGGAACATAAAAACACCTATTTCATGTAGATAAATGTCGAATATTTCTGGATTCAACAGAACAGAGCAGAACTGCATTAAAGAATGCACCCTTAATGGTGAATTATAAGATACAATAATACACTACGATAATCATTAATGGTAACAATATAGTGTAGCAATCATCGAACATAATCAATCGTTTGGTAAAGGTAAATTAACATAAATTATTAACACGTTTGGAAAACGATTTAGGATAATAATTATAAATCGCAATAATTGTGCGAAAGTTGAAAAAATTTCGTGAGGCTTACTCCCTGAAAGATTCGATTCTGTTTCGAACTTCCGGCGGATGTTGCCGAAGAACGAATCGAATTCTTTGATCCTCGCGTAACAGGTAGATGAAGACTCTCGCTGTATCGTGCAGTCCCTCGGTGTCGTTGGCAAGTACCATGAAATCGAAGTAGCCTTTCATTTTTCGCTGAGGATCGAAATTTAGGCTAACCGCACCGGTCAGTCTGTCGACCAGGAACGGATTTAATTTTATGTCATCGAGTCCCTCAGTGAGCGTCATTTGAATCTTGCCGATCTGGTAATAGCTCACAGCCGCGTTGTCGCCGGCATCTATGTCCATAGCCTGAGAAAACAAAGTGCTCGTGTACTCGTGACCTGGATGCTTAACACGAATCTAAGAAACTTTGTATCCGGAACATTGGCGGAGCTTACTCCGAGAAATCGGTAGATAATGAATAATCATTTTACAAGAGTTAGCACGCAATCGAAAGGTGCAGAAAGTTTAATCGTCCAAAAAAAAACGAAAATTACGATAATTTCTATATCGAAAAAAGGAGGGGCAAAATGGGCTATTTCTGCAACTTTTTCGCCAGGTACTTAATATGTGGATAAATTGAACTTAAGTACTGGAATATTATATATTTACGATTGACTCATTGTACGCCGTCGCATAATTGCGCTCTTCAATACTTTCCCATAGTGTCTCGTAATTTTACGTGGATGATTCACCTTCACGTTCATAAATTGCGTTCCGAAGTCTGCCTCGGTCGTGACACCTCCGGTAAAAATTCGGCTGACAAATTTCGGCGGATTGTCGTTGACGTCGTCGACAGCCACGACCACTTTGAGCAAAGTGTCGTCGGCCTCGTCGAAGAAACTCTCGTTCGCAGGCACGGTGTTGCAATCTTCGGTTGCTTTCACCAGCAACAAGTGTTCCTCTTGTTGCTCTCTGTCCAAGGTCTTCGCAGTCTGTAATGAAAAAAATTATTTATCCCTTCTTCGTAAAGAGAGCGGAAGCGATTTCGGCCCTCGGACTGATGCGAAGCTGACTCAGTCGGAAAAGCAAACTGCAAATTACTTTTTTTTAATTGCAAGAATTTCACACTGAAAAACGATCATCCGTGAAAGAAGTGGAAAATTGCGTCTCACAGCCCCAAAAAGCCGTTCTCTATTTTTCCCTTGAAAATTTGGTGTCAATTAAACATTACCAGCGATCCGATCCGAAGACCGTCCGGATGCCAAAAATTTTAGTACGGTTAAGGATTTAAAGGGTTTTAGAGAATTGAAAATTCGCGCTTACGCTGAGTTCGTGATTAAAGACATCCAAAGCGAAGAATCCATCGTCGTTGCCACCGACTATGAAATAGCAGACTTGAGTCGGTGGATCGTCCAAATCGTCGACCTCGTCTCGGTCTATCGTTTCCGGCAACGATATTGATTCCGATCCGGCAAGTTTCTCCTCGGTAAATCTCACCTCGAAAATGTCGACCAAAAATTGTGGCTCGTAATCGTTGATATTACGCACGTAGATAATGAGATCCAAATCGGAACTGAGGGGGGTTGGCGTGCCAAGATCGTGAGCTTCTATTCGGATCTGAAGTCGAGGAAAAATGAATTAGTCGTCAACGATCCATTGGTGGAATTTAACGCCACGTATCGCGATACGCACTTCGTACAATCGTTGAGTTTCCCTATCCAAGGGCAGCTTCGTCGTGATAACTCCGGTTTTATCGTCAATTTGGAATGTTCGCCAGTGCCCAGCGAGATCCTGCTTGAGACGGTAGTGAACTTCACCGTTCAGCCCGTTGTCAGCGTCTCTTGCATTCACTTGAATTATAGGCGTACCTACGGTAACATTCTAAAAAAAAATATATATAAAATATTATATAATCTTATTATTTTTGCACGCTCGAAATCACGAGACTAACGCGGATGTTCCAAAATCGTAAAGTAAATTTTCTAATTACGACAAATTATAGCCAAATTGCAATGAGCACCTCCGGAACTCTGATTGTCGTATTGTGCTGAGGATTGATGAAAATTGGAGGATTGTCGTTGTAATCCGTTACGCAAATCTCCAATTGTTCGTTGTCTTTCTTCGGGGGTGTGCCGAGATCTCGAGCCTCGACCTCCAGCGAATAGTTGCCGAATTTTCCTTTCAGCGACCCGGTAGCTCTGATCTTAGCGGTCCAGTAATCCGTTTGCTCGAGAATGAAGTAGCCCAATTCGTTGCCGGAAATTATTCGGAGCATCGTACGACCGTTCGGGGTCATTGGGTCGTCGGCGTCGTTCGCTTTTACGACGGCGACCACGTCTCTGGTATCGTGGAACTCTGAGACAGTCACGCATTTTTGGGGCAACTCGATTACCGGCGAATTGTCGTTAACGTCCTGAACTATCACTCTACAACAGAAAGCCATTTATTTTCAATTTTCTAATGACATTTAATAACGGTTAATGATATTTGCTAATTTAATGACATGCAATAGTTTAATCATGTTCAAAGATGAATTATTTTTTTTGAACGGCGTGCATTTATAATTTTTTTTTATCGAGTTATAACGATTCAATGAAAAATTCTTCTCAATGTTGTGACTTTATCAACATACTCGATTTGCTTGAACGCATTTCTCGATTCTCCAGCCGTATATCCGAACTGATAATTATCCCAAGCTTCAATAACCAGGATGTAACTGCTCTTGACCTCCCAGTCGAGGGTATCTGCAACGGTTAGCGAACCCAATTCCGGATGAATAGCAAACTTCCCCTGGGAGGACATTCGATCGAGGAGAAACGTTATTTTTCCAAAATCACCGCTGTCGGGATCCTTGGCTTCGAGCCGTGCGATCTCTGTGCCGATCTTCGAATTTTCCAACGCCGTCACGTTGCTTATGTCGGAAACGAAGAACGGGTTGTTGTCGTTTTCGTCTAAAACTTGAACGAACACTTCCGAGAGGCTTGACCTGCAAAAATCGAAATCCTCAAATTTATTTATTTCTAATTATTTTTATTTTATCTGCGACACGATGGTCGCTTCATAGACGTAATCTTATTAGGAGAAACTTATGTAAATGGAACAGAAATATTTCAGAAATCGAAAATATGATTTATCTCTCAATTATTCAAAATTGAAGAAGTAATCCTGAGAACTTTGGAAAAAAAAAATCTTTTCATCTTTGAATATCCCGAAAGATCTTTGGGTCTTGCAATAGTATTTTTGGTATGTCAGCGACCTATCGAATTTTGATATTTCGTACCTCGGTGGAATTCCAGAATCCGTCGCTCTGACGGTCAAGTTCAACCAGGAGTGTACTTCCCTGTCAATTTTGTTCGAGACGACCATTTCACCGGTCTCCGGATCTAGATGAACGAGATCACCGATCTCTTTCGGACTCTCCAGCGAGTACGTTATACTACGATTTTTGTCGGCGTCATCGGCAACGATGCTAGCAATGTGAACCCCGTTTTTGCTGTTTTCCGTTATCGTTCTTCGGTAGAACGGTCTTCGGAATTTTGGGTTGTTGTCGTTCTCGTCTTCTATGATAATACTAAGAGTAGCTGATGAAAACAGATGAAACGTTCGTGTTAAATTTTTTTCTTGGGATCTCGAGGCTTTTTTTTTTTTTTGTAATTACAATTTACAACTTACAAGATGCGCTCTGCAGTCCTCTCACAGCCGCTAAATCTTCGACGATCAGACCCACTCTGATCGTCTCGACCCTCTCCCTGTCGAGTAGTTTAATCACTCTCAATAAACCATCCACTGGGTTAAGTTCCAATGCCGCCAAATAATCGTATTCCTGAATGCGTATCAGAGTGCCCTCTTCGTTCCGTGCTTCCGAAGAGTTCGGATCGATTCGGTATCGCAAAATTGGCGAGATGTCGGGATCGTTGGCGACGATACGATGAACATAAGCTCCAACCTGTTTTATCAGCATCAAATTAATTTAAGCATTAAATTAAACACTCGTTCGTTGATCAATTGAGTTTAGTTTCGATTTATGACACCGCGGAATAACACGGAACCCCGGGGTAAAACGGACCAGCATCCTGTATTTCAAATTTTTTTCATCTCTGAAAAAAATGTGGACACGTAGTTCGTGCTGCCCCAAGGTTTCGTTTTCTCCCCTTTTGCTCCTCTGATTTGTCTAGCGACACTAAAAGAAGAGTTTGATAAAAATTGTCATATATCTGGCAAAAATTGTAGGGACTTTCAAATATGAAAAAACTACCGAGACATCCTGGCAAATAATCGTATCTGACTTTGCACATTCTGCGAGGAAATATAAATATCGATAGTCCAATTATTTCCCCATTATCCCGTAATTTCTTATGATGTACCGTATGGCCTGGCCGAAATTTGCTGTATAATCGAGTAGTTTTCCGGAATTCTTCTCTCGGTTTATGACCAAATGTGTCGGAAAAAAAATCGTACTTGAGTATTTTCCCTGATGGTGACCGTTCCGGGGTCGATGAAAACCGGGGGTTTGTTGTTCACATCGACGATCGTAATGTCAACAAGGACTTGGGCGGTTCTTTGGATCTCGGTACCACTGTCGATGGCCAAAACGTCGAGGCTATATCGCGTAGTTTTCGGCGATGTCAAGTCCGGATCCAAATTTGAGCCTGGAGCGACTTTAATGATTCCCGTCTCCGGGCTTATGACGAATTTGTCACCGGCACCGCTCTGGATTCTATATACGATTTTGTTATTCGGGGAGGACAAATCTTTGTCCCAAGCTTTTACCTGTAAATTTTTTATAAAAATTGTTTAACGTCGAATTAATAAATACGACGACATTAGAGTTTTTAATTCGAAAAAAAAAACCTACTTGAAGAATGACAGTTCCACCGTCGAGATCTTCCGGTATATTTCTCTTGTACAAAGCCATCTCGAACATTGGTCCGTTGTCGTTAACGTCTTTCAAATAAACCGTCAGCGGTGCATCGGAACTGAGACTCGGCATACCCAAGTCTCGGGCTCTGACAGTTAGTTTTAACGGCCTCACCGAACTCTCCTTTTCGCCGTTATTTATCGGCAAGGCTTCATAATCCATCGGATGCGCAGGCTTGATTACTCCGCGCTTCGGATCGATCGTAAAGTTCTTCGAGAACTCTCCGGACACCAGAGAATAAACGATCTGACTGTTTTTCGTTCCTGAACATAAATACATTCACGTTAAACTCCAAAATTAAGTTAAAAAAAGGTCAAACATCGACCGATGCATAATCAATATTTTGTAAGTTATGCGCGAAAAGTGCTACTTTTCGTGCATGTCGGGAGTGGCGAAAGTGAGGCTTTACAGTCATGTGAACTGAATACCCGTCGCCTGCGCACATCGTCTTAGTTTACTTTACGCACGCTTAACAGTGCGTAAAGGACTGTGCAAGCGAAAGTTCGCTATAGCGAATTTGTAACGCGAATTATTATTTTCAACTCTTCGTTATCACTCGGTTCAATCGAACCGTGTTTTTCGAGATTGTTTTCTAATGGCCATCATTTTTTTTTTTCAATGGTTAATATTGACACGTACTCCAGAAAATTCAACGTACATCCCATAACATAATTTTTGTACTCCGATATGACGACTGTGGAAAAAGTATAAGGAAAAAATGTTTTCTTAGAGCATGAAATTAATCTCCACGTTGTTTGTACCATTCAAGTCGATGTCGAAGGCTTCCACTACGAGAGGCGACTCGAAATCATCCTTGTTCTCCAAAAGCACAGCCTCGTACTTGTTCTGCAGAAAAACCGGCGGATTATCGTTAACGTCCTGGATGTTGATGATCAATTGAGCAGTATTTCGATTTCCCTTGCCGAGATCGTCGCGAGCTTCGACCGTAAGATAATGACGGGAAACGAGCTCGCGGTCGAAACCCTGTCCCGTTTGTTTCACGGTGATGACGCCAGTTGTGGAATTCAACGTCAACCTGCGGCGAGACACTTTATGAATGATTGTATACAACAAAGTAAAAAAAAACATTCGCCGAATTTATGTCCTGTTTCGATATTTTTTTTATCTTTGACTTGAACGATTTTCACGTAAAAATTTACACATCGTTGTGGCTGATGGCTTTAGTCGTCTCCATTACTGCAACGACTGTCTTGAAGAGTATCAAAAAACTTGGCTTCCGTGCATCCTTAGAAGTCTGTTTTACTCTTTATTTTATCACTTTACGTACGCGTGTGCTATACTTCCGCCCAAATGCGTGTATCTGATTCCACGAGTCCCAAAGTTACCGCTGTCCTCGTCCAGAGCTTGGGCCCAAGCCACGGTCGTTCCGACATCGGCATTTTCCATGACATTCACTTCGTACACGTCCATCGTGAATTCAGGATAATTGTCGTTTTGATCCTTGATGAAGACGGTTACCGGTACTGCGCTGTACTTCGGTTGGAAAGATACCACCTCGCGTGCCACGAGTGTAAAATTAATCACTGAAAAATAGAACAATTAATTTTTTTTTTCAAATCAATGACTAAATAAAAAAATGTAAATTTGTGGATTTTTCTTTTACCCGATCGTCGTTCGTAGTCCAGTTTGGAAGAGTCTTTGACGCGAATCAAAAAGGGCGTTTCGTTGATTCCCCGCGAGGGTGTGACGTCGAATATTCCGCCGTCACCGTCGATGAACATTCGAAACGTGCCGTTCGTTCCCTTAAAACGAAAAAATTGAAGGAAATTCGTCACGAGATATTTTAAAAAATTCCACGCTACTTCGACTTACCAAATCGTGATCGTAAACTTCCGGGACGCTATCGCCGATGAAATTCACGGGGGTGTTTTGCGGTACGTTTTCATTGATTTCGGCCAGATATCTGGCGCTGCGAAATTTTGGCGTCTCGTCGTTAACGTCCGTGAGAATAATCGTAACTTCGGTTGTCACTGAAGGAGTCGGCACGATTTTCGACACCTCCCTGACGGTGATTTCCAGAATGAAAGTCCCGTCGCTGTTCTCTTTGGCTTCTCTGTCCAAATGTCCGCGGGTGAAGACGACTCCGGAAGTGGCGTCGATGTCGAAGAGGTATTTGGGTCCTTCGGTGATGCTGTAGGTAACTTTGTTGTTTATTCCCTTGTCACCGTCAATCGCTCTCACTGCAATCGAGTAAAAAAAGTTTGTAAAAATTACCAAACACTTTGAGATGAATTGTAAATTTAGACGACGGTGGATAAGTCCAGGGGAATAGTGAAAATCAAGAAGATAACGAACGAACATCACACGTCTACAATTTCGATCGGACACAAATATTGAATATTAAAAAACACAACGAACCTTGAAGTACCGAAGTTCCAATTCTGACGTTCTCACTGATTCTCACTACCGGTGTCATGGCGATGAATTCCGGCGGTTGATCTTCGACGTCTTGAATCTTCACCAGAATCGCCGTGGTCCCCGTGTTCAACTGAAATTGACCAAAAAAAAAAAAAAAAGATTAGAAAAATCGTACACGACTTGCGTTGTGCCGAAGCTACGTTTCGGTGAATACCGACCTTTTCGTCGATCGCACGATCGACCGCGAGAATTCTCAGCTGGTAAAGATACTTTCTCTCGTAGTCCAGGTCGCCGACGAGTCTGATTACGCCTTTGCCATTGACCGTCGTTATCGAAAACACGTCGTTGTCGCCGTCCAATTCTTGAATATGGTAGACGACCTGTCCATGAGCGCCCTCGTCGGTGTCGATGGCTTCCACGGTGGTTAAAACACCTGGACCGGAATCCTCGCGAACCGTCAAACTTGTCGGATGTGGTCGAAACATCGGTACATTGTCGTTTATGTCCTCGACGAGCAGAAGAAGGCTCTGAGTTATGAAATTTCCCTCGCCCAATTTTCCATCGGTGAGCGTGAGCACCAAAGCGTATTCGTCCTTTGCCTACGAGCCAAACACACACACGCATAAAACACATCGATGCGTAGAGAAATTAATTGAAAATTCATCGAATTTTTTTCGTTCTTTTATTTTAATTCGCGACAAGAAATCCACGGTGAAAGAACTTCCTGCTACCGTGATATTCGGGTCGTTGGTCTGATGGAGGGTCGGTTCAGAAGTTACGGATGTACGTAGCTGAGTTTCACTTTAATGTACTCGACAATGTTATTATTGCGTGGTGCGTCGCGGAACCGATTCGATTTGCGGCGAGTCCATCGGCCGAGCGGAACGGTCGGCGAGACGACGGATGCAAAAGAAGAAGGAAAAAATGGAGGAAGAAGAAGAGGGCATCGCCGTGTGAAGCCCGGATGAGGAGACAGATGGTCCCTTTTCCGCTAGGCTACTCTCGCGGACACGGAACTATTCTTTGGCTCTTGAATGTACACCATCCGCGGTAGGTGTAATTCACGTTGATGAGCGAAGGCGGCTCTTTTTTTCTAACTCGACGGAAGGCAGAAACGCGGACGATTTCGCGGTTCAAGTGATACTGTGGATAATCCGAATGACGATTCTATTACAACAGCTGAAAGTCGTCCGATTAATTGGTTGGATATCGGAAGAGTTTTCTGGAGAGAGCTCCAATTTGTCAATGAATATTTTTTAATGGTGCTCACTTTTTTTTTTGACAACAGTAAATTCGAGTACTAACAAAGGCCCACGAGTATTTTTCTCGTTAATTGGACATTTTTTATTTTGTCAACGAAACGTGTTCTGCAAAAAGAGAAAATTCATGAGTAAAATATCGCGAATCCTCGCGACTGTTGGAAACATTCGTTGGACGTAGAGACTTTTTCTCTATGTGGAAACTAGAGACTATCTACTAATTTTATAACTACCACGTACTAAATCTTTCCCAACAATAATTTCCGACGTTCACGACCGAACGTACGCCGGGATCATAAACCGCCGGCTGGCATATTTGGCTTCACAGAAACGATGTTTGTTTCTGAACGAGCCGTTAAATTAACGATTGAAGAACGAGAAAATGATGAATTATTATAACTGAGAACCCGGGTTACGTTAAATACCAGTAATTACGTCAGAAAGCGTTGCCATGTCTCGTATAAAAAAGAAGTGGTTCGAGTGTAGAGCAGATTCTATTCTAAAATGGTTTCTAGAGCAGATAAAAAAAAAAACGCCAGTCCTTGCTAAAATAACCACATTTCTTGCGTGCAGCACGGGCGGAAAATTGCCTACTATTGACCAATGTATTATGAGTAATGGGGCTTATTACACCCTCTCGAAGCCGTCTTCCTCCCAGAGGAATAATGGTCGTTAGCAAAAATGTCAACTTCGCGACATAAGAAATATCTTTGTTTTAGCGAATCCAGAAAAAAACGTGTCGTACGTTACATACGAGGGATCGGATTCACTTCGTGTGATTTTTGCCCTCGCTTCGCTCCGACGGAAAACTCTACACTCGGTAGAAATTGCACACCCAGCGCTGTTGTGGCATCACCGTTCAAAATTCCTGTACGATAATTCATACGATGAACATGAAGTTTTATGCATATTCTGCACATAAAATTTCATAGTTATGTAAGAGTATTGCATTACCGGCGCATTGAAAATAATGTAAGTAATAATAAAATAGATAAAATAAATAAAATAAATAAAATAAATAAAATAAATAAAATAAATAAAATAAATAAAATAAATAAAATAAACAAGATTTTCATATACCGCGTTATTTTTAAATGGCATCACCGGCCATTTTGATATAGGGGTATTGCATTTTTTTAATGATAAAAATGCATGTACGAGGTATATAAATTCTGATTTCACATAAAGAGGTTGTCTGTTTCATCCAACTTTGTATATTAAACGTGTTGTAAATTTGATAAGATTTTTAACAGTGATAATGTACTATCCAGAGCCCATCATCCAGTTCATCTGAACCTTTACCGACAAAGTTTCTCCGAGTACTTACCTCACGGTCCAGCAGTTTGTTGAGATATATGTTAGCCTCGTTACGACTGAAATTTTCCACCCTTATGACATCGCTACCTGGTTGATCCTTGACGCTGAAAACAAGGTTGTCACCGTCCGGATCTACGGCTCTGAGTCTGTAAATGAGACTTCCTGAAATGACGAGTTTCAATCAGTTAACAACGAAATTCATGAATAATTCAAAAGGAAATAAAAATATAATTATCCAACGAGATAAGAGAAAAGAAAACGGAACGGCGAATACCCGAGGAATTTCTTTACTCATTTTCGAGCCGAGAGCCCGTGGCCCCCCTTTTTTTTTTTTTTTTTTTGTAAACTTCATACCAATATAATACTAGACTATCAAAGCGTTCTACTTGCCAACTGGCGTTTGCGGGCCTTCTTTGAGTCTGACCACAATTTCCGTCTGTCCGTCGATGAGAAACCGCGGTGGGTGGTTTCCCGCGAGGCACGGACACACGAGGCACATAATCGCGAGCAGAACGTTCGACTTTTTCAATCGTACTCGTCTCGACGAATCGAAAATTCTTTTCGTCGGCTCCGACCTGGGCCTCCGTTCTCCGTTCTTCTTCGCTTCTTTGGTGATCATTCTTTGGCATATCTCGCTACTTCTGTAGCACGCCATCGTCACGATGTGTTCCTCATCTAATCGTGGACATAGTAATTTCTGTTCTCATCGCCCGGACGACCCAGTGTCTGAGTAAAAGCCCCTGATCGATTCATATAGCACGAGTAGAGGCGACGACCTTTTTGTCAAAAGGTCAGTTCGCACTTTCGCGCGATACCGCTTGATCTCGCACGCCCTTCTTGAATCCTCCTTGAAACTTTCGTTCGCGATTGTCGCCGAGCCACTTTTGCCGACGCTGCTGCAGCAGTAAAACCGAAGGAACCAGTCGCGAGGAAAGCAGATTCCCGATTAATTATCCCGGCCCTCTTTGTCACCGTGTAGTCAATTAACCGAGTCCTCCGCGCTCAGCTCACTTCTTTCCCATGCCAGATGCCACAGTCGCTTGCCTCGCTGCGGCTCCCTGTGAAACAGAGAAAATCCGTTTAGGATGGGATCGTTGAGTTGCTTCAGCTTCTACGTCGCGATGCGATATCGCAATGTGATTTTTTGTTTTTTAAAAGGCCACGACGATCTTTCTGGGTTCTTGCATCGGCGAAAGGCTTTGCACAGCGACACGAATCTTGACAAAAATTGATATACTAAATTACGAAGTTTCTTTCCAATATGCACTGCTTTATTTAATTTAATACGGAATGTTGCCGGAAAATAAATTTTTCGTTATGCTGAATTTAATATATATAGTTGAATTTAATTATTTGTGTATTTAATGCGTGAGAATATTTCGATTCAGTATTGCAAATCGTACTTGATTCGTGAACTCGTGCATAAAAATTGTATATTCTGTATGTCAATTTTAATGGAGAATTTTTTTTCTACCTTTTTATACCCGTTATAAGTTTTCTTTCTCTACGCTTTTTCGTATTTAAATAATTTTTCCATGCTTCTCGAGTTTAACAAACGTAACGTTTAGCGCAGTTTTCGTAACGCATTCGTACTTTCAAGACGATGTAATATATGTTTTTATAGACTTTTACTTCGTCGAGGTCTATCGATTATAATTTAACGGGAAATTGTCCCGCCATTTTTACTGTGAAGCTATAACTTTGCATTGATCGATGCAAGACGAGTATTGTCGTTCGAAACTTCCCGTTCGAATTGTTCGAGTGGCAAGACGTGAATCATGGTAGTTGAACTCCAGCGAAGCCACCGGAAGTAATCGATTAGAAATTTCGTCCGGTTGGCGTGACGAATAAACGAGAACGGTCGATCAAGATCCGAATTGCCATTTCACGTTACAAATTATTCCTTCCAACAATTAATCGTGAAAAGGTACGCTGTAGATTAAAAAAAAAAAAACAACACCTTAGCAGTCAATTTTCCGTATTGAATTAATAATTTCTAGCTACCTAATTTCAAAAAAATGTCACCGAGTATCTTCCCCTCATTCAGAGTAATGTGATGCGTTAATTTTACACCTTTTTCGATGAACCACATTGTTTTTAAATTGTTTTTACAGTTATGATTATAAGTTATGCTCGTGTTTTGTGCCATAATTACTCCTAAGTTATCTCTTCCGTGTAATCCCCGTCGATTTTGCAGATTTACCGAGTCTTTTCCACCGAGGATAGATATTCTAACGGGTTAGCACAACCGCACCTGAAGAAAGTGCTGTCTTGTTATCGCAACAAATAAGGAAAGTAAAGAAAAGCGCGAAGCAGGAAAAAAAATCCGCTACGAAACGTCGTACATGAATATAGCGAATGTGAAACGTAAAAAAAATATTTAAAAAAAATACGTTCGCAAATGGGGTAGAATACACATGCTCGAAAAGATGTATTTTCCGGTAATTAATTAAAACCAAAACAATTTCGTTCCGTGGTGCTCGAAGCTGCGTTCGGATCTTGCAATGCGCGACGCGCTTCTCGAGTTCGTTCGGAAACTTCGTGGATTAAATACTTAAGCCGACCCTTTAACCGTGAAGTTTATCCTATTAAGACGCTAATTACTGTCTCGTTACCGTGCAATTAGCGCAGACTTATTATATCATCCATACGCACTCGTGTATACGACTTATCGTGCGGAATACGCTGATACGCCGAAGCATTCCCGTAAAATTTGCATTACCGAGTAAGCGAGCGGATTTACAATTTTTATTTACGCTGCGCCGTGCACTCGTCTCATCATAACAGTAACATAATTCAGCGATTCATAGATTTTTGTGCGAATATATTTCTCAGACCCGTAAATACCGCGCATCTATTTCCTTAAAAATCCGCCCACATATCGAGTTTTATTCTTACGAATATTCGTTTTTAAATAAGTTATGTTTTTCAAAAATCGATGGAATAAATTTTTCATTTCATGAATTTGTTTGTAACCTTTTTGGAATTGTTATTATGCAAACTCTTTTCGACATCTCCGATACACTTGATTCTTTCAGATTTCACAAACCTTACAATTTACTCGGTAAATTTGAGATTAGAAAAAAAAATAACTATACAATTTTATTGATAATATTGATAATGTTTTTATTCTTACAACTGCGACTCGTGTTTAAAACAAAATAATTTCCCTCGATGTTTAGAAAACGCGAGAGAGCTTACGTCGAGCCACTGCCGATACTTCAAAGAGTCGACTCTTTATGGCAGCGTCGGTGCATTCTGTTCTTCGGTAGCTCCGGATGATCGCCTGATACTTGGCGCACGTTAACGCTCCTATCCTGCGCACCTCGGTAGGTGCAAGAATTATACGACTCTTTGCCGCGTCTGACATGAGACGCGCAGACCGTGCTCCCTCAGAGGCCAGGATCACGCAGCACGTGCTACTTCTAGTAATGGCCAAATATTTTTTTTTTTTTTTGAGATATCGAATTTTCCCGTCCATTTTTTCGGAAAAAAATGGATTTTTTGGAAATTTTTTTTTTAGAATCAGTTCGTTTATGAAATCGGTTGGTAAATATGCGTCCATTCTTCCACTTCCAAAAATGTCGAAAATTTTTTTTTTTCGAGATATCGAATTTTCTCCAACGCCATTCGCTTCAAGTGATATATTTTCGCTTCCAAAAGGAACAAACAAGAGGTTCTCGGATCATTTTTAAAATTTGGGATTTTCGGGATAAGGAATCGTGAGTTGAATTTTGCGAAACGGCACTTTTCAAAAAATTTTTAGATAACGACCTGGAATCTTCGCCATTCGATTCAAGTCGTATATCGACCAACCGATTTCATGGATAAAAAATTCTGAAAACATTTTTTCCAAAAAATTTATTTTCCCACACGGCCGTCCTCATAATCACCCGCGCGTGTGCAACCATATGGGCAATGGGAATATTTAATTAACATCCGTGAAACATGAAAATTAACTGTCATTAACGTAGATCGTGGCGGCCCCAGACGTTCACCGGTGTGACAAGTTTATTACGAAACATTGAATTTCGTCATCAAAATAAACGATTTTGCAATCACGCAATAAACGATAAGCAAACACCAAGTGATTTTTCCTTTTAATTCAATTTTTTTCTGTTGGCAAACGCCTCAATATTTCTGCGATACAACCATTCGTCAACTAAAATGTTCATAATTTCATTATACATTTTCTGCACTTTTAAAATATATTTCTCATTTATAAACAAGTGCTTTATTAATTTTTTGATTTTACATTTTTTTAAAAACCTCACGGTTCGAAAAATAAAAATTAATTTTAGTGGTATAAAGATTAATGAGAAAAGGTGGATTTAAATGACTATTGTGCTTTATGTGCGTTTCAAAACGATTGCGTATCGGGGGGGATTTTGATCTCGAAAACGCTTTCTCCGTGGTCGAGATCTCGTCACCGGCGGCGATCCGGCGCCAATGTCAAGAGCCAAGTGTGTCTCCGGTCCTGGGGCAAGAATCAGGACGAAATCGCGGCCGAGTGAAAGCCAGCGGTAACGAGCGACGAGGAGATAGAGAGAAAAAAAATATATCGTCGCGTTATCGCATTGCCGCGGGAGAATCTCACGGAGACACGGGAGGACGAGCATGTTGCACACGCTGTAAGTCACACAGTCGTACGGTCTCGTTACACTGTGAGGACAAGAGTGTACGTCGAGGAAAGATTCTACTCCCAATGGGAACGAGAGGCTAAAGAAAAAAAAAAAAAAAAAAAAAAAAAATTAAAGAGCGCGAGAAACTGGTGCAACGAGTTGCGTAACATTGAGAAACGATAAACCTCGATTCGTCGAGCGGGGCGAGTCGACGATGAAATTATTTCATATTATTCTTTTGTTACTGTTGTAATTGTCCGACGACGAAAAACGAAAGAGAATCTCGCCGTGACGTTCCTCGGCATAAACAACAAATCCCCGACTGTGCGAAATCTTTTTTTTTGTCAACGCTGAAGCGAAAGAACCGGTGAGAGACTTTCGAATTATTCGCGCGTTCCGAGGCAAGGAATGGGAGAAGCAATGATTTGTCGCATCTCGGGAGCGCATCGAGATCATCGTCGGCTTCCGACTGGTTCGGAGTGTGTTCATCGCGGTCTAGATTTCCCTCGATGCCATTAGGAGGCGAGAGCTGGGTAACATCGATCGCTGCGCTTCGCGTTTCGACGCAGTTAACTTCTTTCAAGCATACTTTATATACATAGTAGAGGAGAGAGTACCGCGAAAGGAGAGCCGACTTGGCGCGCGAATGAGGGGTCGATTGATCGGCCGATCCATCGGTTGACTGCAGGAGAAATTCGAGAATCTATCGTATGACTCCGGCCTGGGTGAAATATTCTCCACGGTTCGTCTCCCTGAGGGAGATGAGAGGGAGAATCAAAAGACAACGTGTCATCCCAGAGTTAATTTTTCGTTAGTGTACAGTAAAATATTTGCCGACGATTTTGGTCCACAAACGTCCACGATTACTTTCTCATTGACATTACAAAATAAACAAATTTGAAATTCAATTTTTCATATGGCTTTCCCGTAATTTTCGAATAAAAAAAAAAGCTTTTATTTTTACGATTGTTTTTTATTTTTATTCCATACGATATTAACGGAGACGCGTTTGTATGAAAATGTTTGAAAGCACAAACCTTGCTGTTGCTGCATACATGTCAAATTTTTCAGAATTTAATCCCGTTGGGAAGTGGACACGATCGTCATCAATTCTCTCCTTTTTCTGGTATTTCATACGTGTGACACGCGAGACGCGTCGAAAGACGGACCGGATAAGAAATGATACAACTGTGTAAAAAAAATACGAATGAATCGGAACCGCGACAGTGAAGGGGTCGAATAGCTCGCAGTTTCATCGGATAAAGATGCGAAAAACGAATTCCTGTCGGATTGAAATAATAAAAATTGCCAAACGAGCCAACCGCGACAAAAGCGACCAGGAAATTTTCATTTTTTTTCTTGCGAACAGTTGTTATACAAGATCCGTCAGACCGGAGTCCGTGAGTGCGGAAAATATTTTGACGCTTGTCACTCGGATCAAGCAGCATAACGAAAAGAACGATATGGCAAAATGAGAAGAAAAAAAAATGAAGAAAACAGTGGGAATGTGGTATTATAGCGGAATATTCGCGAGGTTTTTCAGTAGAGCTGAGCAGCCGACTCCCGGGTTGTTGAACCAACTCTCGTGCCCAACGTCGAAACAGTGTCCAGCCAAAGAACATAGTCGGTCCCTACACTATGTATCAGAGAATCTGAGGTTACATACTGGCAGAGCTCGCGCTCTCGTTTCTCATTGGTTATTCCTTCGTCCTCCGTTGGGCAGACGCACACGCCGGGAGCATCCGGCTGTGTGGTCAGTGCTGGTGGTACGCAGGGCCGATGCCCGGAAACGAGATAATCAACCGAGATTACGGGAGAAGAAGCGAGTGAGAGAAAGAACGGAAGGAGATAAGAGACGATTTTTTTTTTTTCATTCGCCAATAAGATGCGTGTGCATTTTACGCGCTGTCTATTTTATCGGGGCAGATCCAGATTTCCGATCTTGATTCGCCGTGATAATGAGTTTACGGTCACTCTTTCGCTGTCTTACATTGTTAATTGTTTGACCGCTCATTTAGCATATCTGTTACGTTGAAAAAAGCTGTTCTCTTAAATATCGTATTTCGTCCACGCAAATCCAGATGTAATCTTACGTCACCATGATAATTTGCCGGGAGCCACTCTTCCTTGTATCGCATCATTAATTCTCCAGCTGACCGCTTAGGATATTTCCTACGTTGGTCAATATAAACAATTTGGTTAACGTGCCATGTTTTATTTGTTTTTGGAGTAAAAATTCCATCAAAAAATTGCAAAAACGTGTAACTTTCGCGAGTTCGACAAAGTGCGATTTTTATGCGCCGTTTGATTTATCCAGGTAGACCTAGATGTGATCATAATGCGCCGTCATAATGTCACGAGCCCTCTTCCTTGCCTCACATTGTTACTTCTCTAGCTGCCCGGTAAGCATGTTTTGTACATTGGGGAATAGTAATTTTCTTAAATATCTCTTTTGAACTGAATCATACAGATATTACAGAGTGTTCCTTTTACCAACGTAGTGTCCACTTCGGTGCTGTTTTCCCACTCGCGTACACCTTTGTCAGTCCGATTCTACCCTCAACTCGATCTTCTCGTATAGAACTGCTGACGGAGATTGGTTGATCCCAGAAAAAATTGGCCTTTCTATCAAAAATCTTTGACCTTTTTTCTGAATAAAATTCAACTAAATCGCGTTTAAAAAATGGATCTTTATGCATGTTGCGCACGAAAATTCAATGTTACTTGTTCCACCGAGTTTTTTTTTTACAATGTTGTACGGTGTCCAAGAAAGAAAAGAAAAGGATCGAACACAAAGAAGCTGCGAGCTCACGTCTCGGCCGTTGAACAAACCTTTTTCCGTATCATTGTCTGATTTCGTGCGCGACGAGGATTCGGGGTACGGAATGCATAATTGGTCGTATTGAGCTTCTGTCGCAGACACACAAATCGCTGCCTACGTGTCTCGTCGTTGCAGCTGAGCCAAGCCTCGCGTGCATATGACTCAACTCGGCCTTATAATCGGGCATCGCGAGGCTCCAAACTTCAAACGATGCATAGAACTTTGATAAAGCGGCCGTCGAATTTTCAACGCCGCTAATGCACCCGGAGAAACCGGAAACTCGCCGCTCTTGCGGCAAACTCGTGATGCTGTCTTGGGGCGCTTCGATTCATCGTTCGTCCCTTTCCATCGCAATGCTATGCGCCCACCATGGTATTAGTGTGAAACGACCCCGAACTTCCGGTTTTCGGGGAGATCAATAAATACAAAGGGCTGCAATTCGCACGCGCCAGTAAATAAGCGTTGAAAAACTAAACGCCAGGGTACAATCGGTTACGTATAATAAATTCCATCGATTCTATCGATTGTACCGAATTTATCGATTCTATCGATTATACAAAATCTATCGATTCTATCGATTATACAAAAATCTATCGATTCTATCGTTTATACAAAATCTATCGATTCTATCGATTGTACAAAATCTATCGATTCTACCGATTGTACCAAATCTATCGATTGTACCGAATCTATCGATTCTATCGATTATACAAAATCTATCGATTCTATCGATTATACAAAATCTATCGATTCCATCGATTATACAAAACCTATCGATTCCATCGATCATACAAAATCTATCGATTCTATCGGTTATATAAAATGTATCGATTCTATCGATTATACAAAATCTATCGATTCTATGGATTATACAAAATCTATCGATTCTACCGATTATACCAAATTCGTCAATCGTATTAATTTCTGTGATTACGTTCGATTATTTTCGGGAGTTCGAGCTGAACGTTTGGATCTCCATTGGTGCGAATCTTTATCACCGTGGAAACGACTATGATGATAAGAAGCAGCATCGGATCTCGAGACCGCGAAGAACCGTGGCGCAATTGCCCCTTTCTAGTTCCGGTAGATCGGACGCTAATTTCAACGCGTCTCTTCCGAGTATCGCTGTTCCAATCGTGGCAATATGTAGTTCAATCGTTTGTGCGCCCGAAAAAAACGTTTGAGAATCACAGGTAAATGTGTTGTCATGTTACGACGTACCGCGTAAGACAATGAATACCCGTCGAATAATTGTGTAACGTTATATCCGCTAATGAGGACACCGTCGAAGCTTACGGATTTCTTGGAGTTCGAAGGCTGCGAATAATCGTTGATTTCCACGCTCAAAAAAAAAAAAAAAAATACATACGAAAAAATAAAAAGTATCAATAACAATGATAATAACGATAGTGATAATCATATCAATGACATTAAACAACAGTATAATATTATGGTTTGCCAACCTCGTAAAAATGATTTAATTACTATTCGTGCATCAAAAAATAATTTTGCGAATTTCGTCACCGGTGCATCGAATTTTACGTTTGTCAAAAAAATGTCACTACCGCAAGCGATCAACCATTGTTTGTTACAAATTTTTTGAGCCCCCAAGGAAACCGTGCTTCGATGATATCGTAGATTTTCACAGCGGAAACGGGATAAGCAGGAGAGCGAAAAGTCCGAGGGGAACGGCGCCGAGTTCCTTCCGACCCCGCGAACAATCCCTCCGCACCGAATGTACCAAGTGACGTCACATCCCACACCTGCCATGCGTGTTTCCGAATGATAGCACCATGCGGGGTATACCATTAGGCCGGAGTCGTCGGGCCCCGCTGATTACTGACGCATCGCGCGAGCCATGCCGGCTGTTCTAGCATACGACTCTTACACACACACACACACGCACACGCACACACACTCGCGCGCGCGTACAGAACACACGAAATTCTCCTTGCACCGACACATTCACATGAGCGTTCACCCCATGAAAATTTTCGTTGCGTGACGACCTCCCCAAACTTTCGTACCGACAATGCAACGCACAGGATCTCCGGTAGCTCACGTGTCCGGGTGCGCTATATATTTTCATATATAGTCTGGCCCAAAACGAGTATTTTTTAAAAGTGCATAATGCAAAGCCACCGAAGATTTCCGGGAAGTGTCATGGGTTTAATTAAAAAATGGATAAATATAAATTCCACGGAAATTCGAAGTATCGTTACGTCGAGCGATTTTCATAACGTATCAAATTTTCGTTCGCCACGCGTCTTTATACAAAGGTATAAACGAAGTTTGCACAAAAGTTTCGCACGGCGAAACGAGCGATGAGTAATGAGTTGTGTCTCGGTTAATTCCGTGTCACCGAGGGATTTTGCGAAATTACGTGCAGCGCTCGCTGGCGCATTCGCATCGTCCCTCGGAACCTCGACATTTTTTTTTTTTTTTTTTTTTTCCTAATCCTGAATAAATACACGTTAACGTTACTCACCGACTGGTTCTTCGATCACGGACCGGGTTTTTTTTTGTTTTTAATCCATTTTTGCTTCAAGGCAACCGTTCATTCAATTCGAAATTTTGTATCGCAGGTTTTCATTCAGATTTACCGTTTTCACTCACATTTTTTTTAATATCGTTAAAGTGTTATTTCAAAAATTTCTATTAGAAACTGTCGAATCGCGGGCCGGACAGCGCGAATAGCGCCGAGATAGCGAAATGCACCTGTGAGCGCTCGAGCCGCGCGCGGCAAACTGAAAGTTGGGCAAGTGGAGGACGAGCGTTTTCCCGTGGCGTGGCACGCTGCCGTCGCGCTGCTTCCACACTACGGCTATATTTTTTTTTTTCCTCTGCCAGCTCGAGTTATACGGTGTGAGCACTGACCGTGCCTCGGAAACACCACTAAATATACGGTTGTTCAAGTTGAATTCAGCCCGGCGTGTTCCACGAGGCGTGCAACACGCCTGCTGGCTCCTTCGTACCTCCTACTTCTGGCTTTCGTCCCGCTCTCCGTCGCTCACCTTCGGTCACCGGTGCCTGATATGCGGCCCAAAACCGCGACGTAAAGACATCCCAGAGATATCCTGAGACCTTTTCCTGAATGAGACGTAAAAATTTAATGTCAACGCGTCCCGATCATCCGTTCCGTTGTTAGGAAATCTTTTCAGCTGGAATAATTGCCAAAAAGGACTCAGCTGGAATATACCAAAGCGACTCGTGGCAAGCATTTTTTGTAGCCTCAAAATCCGCACGGAAAGCAACTATATGTAAAAAATACATTACAAATTACCAAACTCTCGCGAGAAAACATATTCTCCATATCAATTGCACGTATATTGATATATCGATATATTGATATATTCGCCACATATATGTTACAGAATATGAATACGAATGATATAATTTTTTTTTTTCGGCTATAATTTTTTAATTGAAAATTTGATGAATTGCCGAGAAAGAAAGATATCGCTGTTTCTCGCCCGATTCGCATCATTGCCATCGTGACGGTATTATGGAATAGGTAAAGAGGAAGTTCCAGATCGTTAACTTCGGTGACCTTTCTTTTCCCGAAAAGACGAGGTTCGTCGAACTCACGGTTGTGTGGGTCAACGAATTATCATAGAATTCGATGCCCCCTGGTGCGGAGTGGCATTAAGTAGGGTCACGAATGCAATGTGAGTGTGTGGGTGAGAATGCCCTGGCGGGCTGTCGACTCACGTGGCGTGTAATCGAGACAACGTGGAACAGACAGAAGAACGGCGACTCTCAATTTTCAATGGGGGAAAAAAATCGATGGAAGACAGGTGCTTCGTATTGTGTCCCTCGAAATTTCGTGCGCTGTGTGAAAGAGAGGACTGTCTTACCCAATTGTATTCCGGGCACGTCTTTGAGTGCGTCTTCGCTTATTATCGTGAAAAGTTGTCGAAGTTAAGAATCAAAAATGAGCCAGTGTGTGAACGGAATTTAATGAACTCTGTACAATAAATTCATCGAAAACTTGAAGTACTCATGAATTTTTATGCCCAAACGGGAATAACAAGTTGTACAATTGTGACAAAAAATTAACGTTAACCGTATTGAGATTTCTAGAGGTACGTTAACTTGAAGAATTTATTTTAATTAAAAGATAAAAGTACTTTAAATCCAATAATCGACTTCAATTTTATTGCAAAGTCGATCAAGCTTTCGTCACGATAGTTCATTGAATATACGGTACCAGTTTTTCCATCGGAACTTTCGTTGATTCACGTGCTGATTTTCGTTACGGAAATTATTTGTTTTGCTCTAGATTTGCGAATAATCTTTCCTGTTACCACTTTTTCGCTACGACTCTCGCGACCATTGTCGTGGTCTTATTTGTTTTATTGTTGATTGCATCGACGTCGCTCGAATCCGTCGGAAAAGAGTTGCATAACAGTTCAACCAAAGCGATCGTTCCGATTTCGGTTTGCCCAGATTTTTGTCACATTCAACGCAACTCACAGATGCGTGTCTGTGACAACCTTAGTGCGACTTTGACTGAGTTCCATCTCCGTATCGTGGTAACGTTGCACGCGCTAAAACATCGAAATACCTTCAACTACTTCGGGCAAAATTCAACTCGGAGTTTACACGTTGACAGAAGTAGACACGGAAGATTCCATCTTTATCGGCCGTTCCTATTATCAACGTTTTTCCAGCCGTGGCTTTACCTGTCCGACATTCGGTACATCTCGTTAAACAAGCGCGACGTTTCTGTTGTCCACGAACCTTCAACATTTTACTTAACCAACGCACGGTACAACGAAATTCCGACGACGAGCCACAGTTTTCAAATTGCCGCCGCTTCGGATCGTCGTGCGGGCGTTCTGCCTTCGGCTTTTTAAAGGCACGGCCAATACCGCGGCCGATAATAAAAACTGCAATCCATTTTTCTCACGGAATTTGGGAAGTACGGCTGAGAGACTTATCGACAGTCAATGCGATTTTCGCCTTCGCGCGAGAACCCATAAAAAAGAGTACTTTGTGTATTTTTTTCATGGACCAACCTAGGACAGGTCAGGAGATGAAAAAAAATTGTCTTTTTTCACAGGGACACAATTTCCTTTACTCTCATTTTTTTGCATCTCAAAGTGCGATTCATTACAGATTTTTGTTACTGTCTATCGTATTCAACATCGCCTTGAGACTATGCGATAACTCTTTCTCTACCCCTGAGCTGAACTTGAACGGTATCAAAAAATGCAATCGCCTTTCTCACAAATTTGTTCATCTGTTTCTCGAAGTGTTGATAATTTTTTTTTTCTCGTTTTTTTTTTTTATATTAATCCAACGCGTCGAAAATTTAGTCAAATTTTTTTTTTTTTCACAAACTTTTTTTCCACCCCGTTTGATAATTCAAACGGAGTTTACCTCGTAATTCAATTTTTGTGAAACAGAATCTTTTATTCACAAGACCGAAGTGCCAATGTAATCACTCTAGTCTCAAACGAATCACTGATCGTTAATTTTTTCATTAAGAATAAATTACATCTTTACATCATCACCAGTCGTGTCACCGAGTGTTACCGACCCTTGGCGCGAGTGATCGAGCAAACGATTGAAAGCCTCCGGCTGCCACTTGAATGTTCCGATCACGTTTTAATGTGAGATGCAAGCCAGAATATTCCTCTGAGTGTGCATCGCATACCACAGAATATTCGATATAACTAACGTATACCGGTAATTTTTTTTTTTTTTTTTTTGTAAAACTGACCGAAATGGTGTATTTGCTGCCGCAAGATCTTCGGGCGACCGATTCAGCTTCACCGAAACCCGGTCGTTGTGTGCATGCGGCATACACGGGGAGAATCTTGTGACGTGTGTGCCGGCTCTTTGCAGGCCGGGCGATGGCCAGCAGTCTCCAGTCTGGCTGGTCTGCAGCTGCGAACCGGTTATGTACTTTCATCGTCCGGCAGCGAACCTTCGGTCCGGGGTTCCTAAAAGAGTTTACCCGGGGTACAGCGAGCGCGCAAGCAGCAGCCACACAGCAGCGGTTGGGCTGTTGGGAACCGCGATATATGTATGTTGGGGTTTACGGTTTTGTTCGTTGTGGAAACGAAAGGAAAAGGAGCTGAGAGAGTCCCGAAGAAGCCACGAGCGAAGATACCAGCCCGTGTTAATGCTCGGACGATGCCACGCGAGAACTTGGAAAGGAAAGAAGAGGAACCGGGGCGAACAGTGGTCCGCGGGGTTCTCCGGACTCGCCTCTCATGCTTCTCCCGCTGGTGGTGCGACGGACCTCTTTTTTACCTCGTGGTTTATAGTCTTCGTTAAACGCACTCCGGCCTGTACTTTTTGATCGACGGAGAGAAATCGGATCGTACCCGTGAGATACGAAAAATCGGTCGATGATGCACGTAGTGGAGCATCGCCAGAAATAAAAAAAAAAAGGTCACGCTCCGGCACTGAAGTCAGTGAGTCGACCGATTCGGAGCTTGTCTGCTGCACATGGGTTACCGTCCTTTTGCAAATTACCAGTTGATAACACGATCGAAAAAAAATTCGCACATCCAACGGATACTTCACGTTAAACAAAGTCTGCTAGATTGTTAAAATGATTTTTCATTTTTTTTTTCTCAAGTCGAATGAATGACAAAAAAAATTGTAAATAAAACGAGATTTCAAATTACGGTCATTGGTGGACAAGAAATATTTTGAAAAACTTTTTATCCCGTAATATCCTACAGCAATATTGTGTTTATTAAGCGTCGCGATAATTACCTTTTTCATAACGTACGATAAAAAATTACTTTAAAAAAATGTACTATTCAGAGGTCTCACATTCCTTCAGTTTCCAATATTTGTAACCTATCATCTCGTAACGAAAGGCCGAGGTTTTGTTTTTACAGTGTCAAAACCTACGGCTCGAAGCTCGAAACTAAACCAACGACCAAAAAAAAAAAAAAAATCATCAAAATAGCGATTTCCCAATATTTCCACAAAACCACCGGCCCGAAATATCCGATAACGGCCGTGTTCGCGTTTCCGTCCGCGAACGATCCGCGGTCAGAAACTGGGACACTCGGTCCCCGTTCGTTAAGTGCATCCACAATGCGAGGTATGACAAGTCCTTCGCGGTCCTCCATTCTGCCTGGTGTCTCAGCTGGTTCCCTCTCGAGCTCACCTAAGCGTGCCGACAACGAGTAACCGTGAGTGCCCCACACTCACCTGCGGGACGAATGTGCCCGTTCGGTCTCGGCTTCGCCCACTCACACACTCGTATCGTCTCGTGGAGGAGCGAGCGCGCGAACGAAGAAGCGAGCGCGAGGGAGCGCGAAAGATTGTACATTATGTACCACGAGATATGCCCTCGTAGTCACATAGCCAGCGCGGACTCTTAGCGGTTCACACAACGAAACCCGACTCTCGCGATTGCAAACGCTCACTTAAACGAGCGCGTACACCCACATACCCGCGTGCACGACGTGCATCGCACTCGACTCGAGGTAACGAACACATCCCCGTCGACGGACGTGCGACTGCGGCGCACACACACACACACACACAGACAGACACAACCACACCACTAAATCAGCGCGACGAGAGAGTGCCGGTTGGGGTTTTGATGCTGGCTGGGCATACACATTCGGCGTTGCACAACTGCAACCGGCGAGTGGGTACTTGCGCTGCTGCTGCTGCTGCTGCTGCTGCTGGTGGTGCACACGATGTCAGCAGCACGGCACGGCTTTTATAAGGGTAGGCCTCGAAGCCCGAGAGAGGTATATATAGCGTGTATATATACACAGTATAGCTTCTCGGTGTTGCCTCGCGTGGCTGCTCCATGGAGAGCAAAGCGACGAACGAGGAGGTGAGGATCAGGCAGTGTCGCCCAGGTGCCCGACCGGCATCCTCAGCCCGACGAACTCGCCACGGCCCCCGATGTAAGATCTCGCGTTTTGACTCAATTTCTGTTTTTTTTTTCGGCAAAATTGACTCTTTTTTTCTTCGATAAAACGAACGTCAGCGAATCTTTGAGAAATTTCTCGGACGGAACTCGTCGCACGTGTTGCGCGTTCCTGTTTAAGCTCCTCCTTAAGGTTGGCACGCGGTGAACCGCTTCGGAGACTTCTGTTCGCCGGGAAGAAGAGACTGTACGTATAGTGTCGTGGTAGTATTTTATGTATGTATGTGTGTGTGTGTGTGTGTGTTTGTGTGTGTTTGTATATATATATAGTTTAGTAGCGAGACACGTTTCGTCGTCTGGTTGACGAGACGCGGAACGACGGGTGGGAGGAACAGGGGATCGCGGAGAGAGAGTAGAACAGTGCGGTTCGCGAGAAGAGACGGAAGAGAAATATCAAGCATCGTCTCTCACGAGTGCCCGGAGGACTCAATTATTTTCCTCTTGTTTCTGAAATGCAGTGGGGTATGGCAATAGTGATCGTTATATCCTGGTACGATAGTTCGGGAAGTATTCGTAGTTCTTTTGTTTTTTGATTTTTTTTTTTTTGACGAGAGTGACCGTGCCGAAGACTCGGCGAGGAATGCGCAGAGAAAGATCTCGGCTGGGAATCGTGTCTCGCGAGTGCTCGTCACCGTGAACCGCAATTAAATATTTCTAAATAAATAACATTCGTTCAAATGATTTCTATTAAATTTTTTTGGAGCATTGAAAAATTTGTCTTTAACTTGTCGTCGATTCGATTTTATATGGAATTTTAGTTAAAAATTATTATTAATATTCAACCTGATTTTCGATAAAAAAAAATCGATGATATGAATTTGAAAAAAATAATAATTATTCGACTCAATTTGTTTCAATTGAAAAAATTATGCCTGCTTCATAATTCATTTTCAAGTTAATTACAGAAATAACCGAAGCTTCTTCTCTCGTAGCAGAGGTCATGAAATATTTGTCTGGAGATTTTAACGATGCTCGCAGAGTCAGTGAAATTTAGTCCGGACAGAGCTTTCGACTGAAACCTTTGGTAACGCCACACCGTAACTGTTCGACTCAGTGTGTCACGTGTTATTAATATTGTCTGACAGAGAATCTCGTTGTCGTCCGCGAAGGTGGTCGTTGCTGTTACTGCGGGTCTTCCCACCTCGTGCTTTCTCCATTCTTCGGAAGATAGCTCAAGACGAAGATTATGCGCGACTCGATGCGTCTACGTCACGCGAAGGCCGTCTGACCGTTGTGGTCGCCATAACATTCTTTAAAGATGACTGGATAAATGCCTTCAGCAACGTTCGGAGATCTCGGCGACGAAAAAAAATTAAGACGTAACAATAATAATATCGGAATATTTATTCATTCGAACACTTCATATTACATGTGTTTTTCGAGCGACGTAAAACGGTAGATGGGAGATGAGTTCAATAGAAGACGAGTGCCTGAGTGGTTTACAGTGTAACAACAAAAAGTGATTAAAAAAATATATTCGCTCACGGGAAAGGTGGTACAGGAAGTGATGTCTACCTATTATGGCAGAACCCGCTCGGTCAAAGAGATTCGTTACGGCTAAGGTAAGAGATCAATAACAAATAAATAGTACCAGTAATAATAATACAAGACGACTGTTAAGAATCCGCAACGATAATTGTAAAGCGATTCTCGAGATCACATGAATTATTATTAATGTGGGAGTCTCGGATTTTTTTCTTACACCGTAGATATTGATATATGCGCGATAGTCGTGTCGGACAGCCCGTATATTCGTGCTAGAAATTTACTGAGAGTCCGGGACACATCGACGTCTCGGAATGGTAAAAAAAAAAAAAAAACAAAAAAAAAAAAAAAACATAAAAAAAAAGACGACTAGTTTTACGTCGAAATCAAGTCTTCGAGACGGTGTCGAATCAGCGACGGCAATTTGCTCGTGGAGTTTACGATTTTTCGAGAATCACACGAGACCGCACGCGCTGGGGGCGATCACGAGCTCGGACGGGGTTTAGTATCTTGACTTGACCGGAATCTCATCGCGACTCGAGAAGACGACCGGTTGACTTTTCTTTTTTTCTTTCTTTTCGCCCCCTCCCGTCCCCCTCGCCCCACCGATCTCGGGTAAATTATACCTACCGTTGCGTATACGTTGGTGAACTTTGTTTGCCATTTGCGTTGGACATCCGTGGAGCGGAGAACGAAGAGGAAACTCTTCGGCTCTTTCGTTTCGCCGTCCGGCCCGTTAGGTCGCGAGACACGGAGTCTTGGGAATATAGAATGAACGGTTTGCCTCGCAATATTATACGCGGGATATCGAGTTTCAATTGAATTCAGCGACAGGATCGGCGCCCAGTGTGCGTGAGATCGTTCCGGCTAATTATAATAAAATTCGTTATTGGTGACGATAGGGGTGGAATAACGTGTTTCGAAGGAGTGGCTTTCCGAAAAAGGTACGCAACCTGCTTCGTTATTGTCATAGCGATTTGGTCGTAAGCGATCTGTGTATGACGACATTATGGCGCGTCTAGTGCACATGGTTCGCGAGACATTGCCATTCACGTGTTACCTCAATCGAATGAAATCCTCGTCGAAATTCGAGAGCGCTACATCAGGGCGTAACGAGGACTTATCGACCTGGTTTCTCAAAATACTTCGATTCAGTGCTCCAAAGAAATTTTGCCGTGCTATATCGCGCGACTGAAGTCACAAGGATTTTTTTTCAGTGCGAAATCAAGGTGAAAAATATGGCCTGATTGCATAAAGCTAATAAATACCGATAAATTAATTATATATGGGAAGATTCATGTATTTTTATGGACTTATGTGTATCGTGAGGAATACGTTGAGCCAGATAGGAATCATCGATCGGTTCGAGCTGACGAGCCATTCGAATAACATGACATTTGACGGCTTCAAATGTTATCGTAGGTTTCATCGGGAGTTCTCCGGATTCTAACGCGAATAGACGTTTTGACGATTATGTAACTATCACAATGTTCTGCTCGCGCTAATAAACATTCCGCCTCGGGTGCTCTTTCGAGTACATATCCTATTTTGCCTGAATCGATAATTACAATGTTATATAACATGCACGGAGCAGAATTCAACTCCGGGAGTAGCGATTGCAGACAAATTTTTTTAATTACCCGAATCAACGACTTTTATCTTGTGTAAAAACAAATCTATCGAATCCAGTTTCATTTCGCTTCGACTATGGTCGGATTTACCTCCGGGAGTAACAGGCATAGTCCCAAACTTTTTAATTCCCCACACGATCCACTTTTACCTCACGTGAAAACAAAACCGTCTTGAATTTTTATTGCGAAAATATTGAGGTACTTTCAGTGGGGAAACGTTTAGAAAAGTTTCGAACCGTACAGCTCTGCTCGTTAAACTGAAACGAGGATAATGCGTCTTAATTTCAATGGTGTCGAGGCGTCGGCACGTTTCTATACGCGTAACCGCACTGTTATACGTATCCGCGTGTTATATTGACTCGTCATCCTCACCGAGACTGTGCAGTATGCTGCGAGCGTTTACGGATGGATGTTCGGAGAGTAAAAAAAAAAAAAGTAGGTTCCCTCTTCGCTTCTCTCGAAGCGATTCTGGTCACAGTTGCGCATAGCGGTTCGTATCTGCCTTACCATTTCCTATAGCATTTCGTCTGCCAACCGATTAATTTCTTTCACTGTGTACCTCCGCCGAGATACGAGTATAAGTAACCAGCGGCGGCAATCTAACATGCAAAGGTGCAACATGAATAACGTAAACGTCCCTTTCTCGCGTGGTTACGCGCTCACGCTGAGCCGGTAACGGGGCCCAGCGGCGAGTATGCGGAGTAGGTATACCATAAGAATAAAGAAGGTACTAAAGGAGTGAATTAAAGATGTTGGGGAGAGCGAGGCATAATGGACAGCCCGGGGCAAAACGGACCGATTCATATTTCTGGTTGGACGAGACCGGCCAACTGCGGAGCTTTTATCGCTCGTATTCCGTACCCGATGATGTTGCGCCTATTATGGACGGACAACGTTTCGCACAGGTGTAAAGGTAATAAGCGAATTTGCATGAGATAAAAATCCGTGGGGTAGCCCGGTTTGCCGGAAACCGAGAAGCGATCGTTGCTGCCCCCAGGCGGGTCCGTTTTGCCCCGCGCTTCTCTCCCTAAGGAGGCGACCGGCGATCGAAGAAAATAATATTCTCAGAGGGGGAGCACACGGATTGCAGTCGCGTAGCGTAGATCGGTATACCGTGTAGTCTTGACAATTTATTTCGAAGCCTTCGGTAACACGCGTCGTAAGACCTGGCTTAATAAACTCTTGTTCAATTGAAAAAAAATAAAATGAAAATAAATTAAAAAAAAAACATTATCAACTCTGCTCAGGTTGGGTTGATTGTGAGAGCGGTCGAGCGAGCTGTGCAGCTGTCTCTCGACAGTGGTACACCGAGGAGTCCGAACTCGAGAGTCATCGCCGTAACCCTTGAGATATTTATTCTGAATCACACCCTGCATAAGTTACGTCAGTGGAATTTTAGTAATTTCACGTTATTTTGCATAAGATTATGAAAAGTATATGTGTGAAAAAAAAATAAAAAAATACTTCTGCATGTGCATGACTGTGATCGTAGTCGCGATGCGAAATGTCACGTTCGCGACGGCGCGTTCTTCTCGCTTCTTCCGATTAACTTTTCTTCACACTGCGGAGGAGGCGCGGCGTGACGCGATAATCCCGCACGCAAACTCCGACATCAGCGTGCGTCTCTCCACCTTGATGTACTCGCTATCCGCGGCTCTACGTCCTCCCTCGCGTTTCACGCTTGTATCGTACCGTTTTTTTTCACGCATTCACACCCTTAACTCACACTCTCGCACGTACATGCATAGGAAAAAAAAAAAAAAAAACAAACAAAAACGAAAAAGCAAGTCAGGAAGAGCGAGATGGATTGGCTCCAGTTGAAACTCCCCGCGATCCCGCTTAAACGCTTCGGCATATTTGCATATGCAAATCCGCATTTTCAAAGCTCGCGCGCCTCCGGCATCGCACGCGCGTCATCGTTTTTTCTCTCTTTCTCATCTGTATCATAAGCCCAGCTGCCTTCCTCCTTTGCCCGTTCACTTTTCTCCTTTTTTTTTTTTCGTTTTTTTTTTACCCCCCTCTCGCTGGCGCACTTTTATTCTCAATTTTTTATTTCGTCCGCGCTATTCGTCGCTCTCTACCTCGTTCTCGATCTTTATATTTATTGCTTTCATTTTCATGTTCCGCGTGCGAGTTAATGGACGTCGATCATTACCCGTAACATCGAGAGGCGGTCCGCTAATAGCACGTTGAGTGTCTCAAGGGAGGGGGTCAAGGGGGGCACCCGATGATCGCCAGGCTAACCACCTACCTATGTACCGAAATAACCGGTGAGCATTCCACGCGACCTCCATTAACCATCGATCGGAATTGATTTTCGGGATTATCGTGGTGCGTGCACGCTCATGCCCCGCTACGTTTGTTCGTTTCTTGTCTTGTTTACTCTCTTCGACGCAAGATCAGTCACGCGATACTCCCGGTCATGTGCATCTCGTTCGTAGCCGAGCACTCTCCGCGTAATCGCGAGTACGGGATTCGAGAAGCGAATTATAATTGAGAGTAGGAAAAAAAATGGAAAAATTTGGAAACGCGAGGAGAAGAGGTGAAAGTTCAGCGTAACGTGGAATTAATATCGCTGGGGCGGGGAACACGGATTTGCACGAAGCACGTGTAATTTTTTCGCCTTAAAATCATCAAAAAAAAATTCTCGAAAGCACACAGTTTGATCTACAATTCGTCGCTGAAAACCATTCCAATAAAAAATATCGCTCAAAGGATATCAAACGAACTGAAAATCTTATGTTCATCCTGGTCTCCGAAAAAGATCGCCGAGTATTATTCTGCGAGAAGCCGGTCACGAAAGTAAAAAAAAATGTCGAGACGATTGACGAATCGTCGAATTCAGTGAGAGCCAACTATGAAAATATCGATGCTTAAGACACGAATAAAGGTATAAAAAATCATAAAAACCAGGTATTCATTAAAGAGGCGTAGGAAAAAAAAAATCTGCATTCTTGACGCTAACTTACCTAAAGAAATCCACAAAAAATTATTAAAAAAAAAAAAAAAATCCGTGGCAACCGCGAAGAAACTTGAACACGATTGAGGAATCGTTAACTTTGGCAAGAGGTAAGTATCGACGGATCGTCATCCTACGCTGATATATATAGGTCCCGGCAATGTCCTCGACTCGCGCCAGTCGCCAATGTTCCAGCGCACGAAGAGAGCGACCTTGTGTTGCAGACACAAGTGCTGTAGTGCCGGTGGAACGAGCGCGGCATGGACCGCGTGCATCCCCACCCCCGCAGTAGCTGCACCGCGGAGGAGACGCGGGGCCTCTCCTGTTCGTGTCCCAATGGGCCTCCTCCACCTAAGGCCCTCCGCCGGCTGCAGGTTTCATGCAGCAGCCTGGCCATCCGGCCAGATCCCTCAGTGGCTTATTACGTACGCACGCTACCTCTTACCTCTTGTACTCTGTCGTGGTCCCGCACACAACGGGCGCGGTGCATCGGGACGCGCGTAATCCGAGACTCGCGGGCACGCGAGAGACGTGCGTCTCGTTCGCTCTGTTCCCGGTTCGGCTTCTCGGCTATCGGCGACGCGTCTAAGTTTCGCGAGTTAAGCGATAACGTGACAATCCGGACGAGTGAAAGACGAAACCGGAAGTGGGCCGACGGTTCGGCGAACGTTGACGCATCGAAGTAAGAAACGGAAGTCGATGCGTTAGCTTCGATCGCCATCGGGTGATAACGAATCACGCTTCAGTTACGGAAGGTGGAACGATACGCGATTGTGGACGACGGTGTTCAGGATATCTGGATCAATTATCCGGCTTGCGTGCTGTACGTGCATAACGTTATAGATTTTTAACGTGAATCTAAAAGTGAAAGGTGTCGAAGAACGAACGCAGTCGGTTGTGGTGGTGTTCGACCGGTGGATAGTTGCGGTTGATTAGGCAGCGGGAAATGCGTCAGCGCATACCGATTTCTCGATGGATGTTCCAGTCGTTGACCACTGTGCCGATTTTCCCCTCATTGTCATGGAAAAATATTTACCTCGCTGAATTACCGTCACTCATCGGTAACTCGCAGTCATCGACTTCGATAAACGACGGTTCAACATTCCGCAAAAATATCTAAAAAAAAAAAAAAAAAAAAAATAACCCAAAAATTACCGAGATCCCGAATTTTTTTTAAATTTCCAAAATACCATTCGGGACCCTCAGATTCGATCAATAATGAGCATAACATTTGAAGCATATAATTTTCTATAATATAATTATAATCACATGATAATATAATTCTGTGTAATGTAATACATTTATCTTTCATATGAAAAGTATGAAGCTGCGGTGCAGTGCACGTATACCGACCCCAAATTGGAACGCTCGCCTTGAACGTTTAAACTTTGTTGCACGTTGCGTGCATCGCTTACCGAGTCAATGACTGAGGGATCCGCTTCCTTCTACAATCCTCTTACACCGCATATCACAATAAAGCCTCGAGATCTCCCGAGGTATAAATGCAGACACACGTGATTTAGAGAGTAGGAAGGCCTCTAGCTCCGGACAGGCACTCACCGCGAGATTCAGATATATAAATATATATATATATATATATTTATATGTATATATATATATATATATAGATATTTATCCTCCAGCGAGCCGACGTGCCAGGCCTCGTTGCTCCTTTATCTCGCTGCAATTTTTCGCCAGAGACATATCTCTCCTTCCATCCTTATGATATACCTCGCTAATTAACTCGTTAGCTGGTTCGTCACGCATCGCCGATTAAACGCCATACAAAAGCGACGTCACGTATGCGCCCCGGTAATAATATCTTGCCGAATTTTCGTTCTCTCGTGTAAAAGTGAAAGGTGCGCTGAAAAACCTGTTGCCACCTCACTGTCCCGTACCGGTGGGGTTCTCTCATGATTCGCCGATATGCCCGAAATGATTTTATTATTCATCGTTGTAGATCCCACCCGATCGTGGCTGCCACTCCGACGAATCTCTTGGGAATCGATGAGGTGGGTGGTTTCGCGAAGAAATTAATATCGACCGCGATTTAATCGATGGCGGAAAATTTGAAATAAAAAAAAATTACGTATATATATATATATATATAAATGCCGTGTATGCACCTTGCATTGCGGTGCGGATTTTATTGCGTCCGAATGCTCATGCACCTTGCCGAACGTGTCGAGCCCACCGTTGCCGATGTCCGTGAAACAAAGTTGCGGTGGATACTCGATTTCACAAAGTTGTTATCGGTTCCCGTCTGGTCACTCGAGGACGCTTGATATTCCGCACTCGCGTTCTTTACATCTCCTCGCAACCCGAAGCGTATACGCGCATAACTATGTAATTCCTCGGACACGGTACTCGAGGGATGGAGACGGAGTGAGGGGTCTTTGCTCGGTTACATTGTGGTCTCCGTCCCGTGGAATCTCCGCGCGATGGATTTCTGCTACGGCTCGCGCATGCCGAAGGGATACGTAAAAGTGAAAGGTTGCCGCAGAAAACTCGTTGCCCGTGACTCGATCGTGATCGGTACCGAGGCGGGGGGATTGTGCATCATCTCGTTTTGATTAATCCCGGTGCGTGCTATTCGACGATACGTGAGTGCAACTTGCGCGGAGTCGAAGATCACGCGCGCGGTCGGGCAAAGGGCAGTGAAACATCAAGCGATGAGCGTGTACGATTCAACGCATTTTCGTACCGAAAATCGGAGCTCTAGATGGTGATAAAGGGCATTTAAAAATTGTTAATTCCACGATATATCTGAGGTTTAATTGTTTTCAAGAGCAACTCGAAATCACTGAAACTAAAATTTTATTCACCGGCCGACTTCCCATACTTGAATACCGCAGTGAATGTCCGGATTTCTCGAGTCTCGTTTCACGTCTTCTTGGTATCTTCGAGGCAGATAAGACACGAAACGAGATATCCGGCAAGATGGAAAGTCAGAAAGAGCGGACATTCATTAACAGTTGTGTACCTGTTATTGTTGTTATTGTTACTTTTTTTTTTTTATTGAGAACACATTTTACCGTCGCGATATCAAAGTTATTTCTCAGATAGTCGGCTTTCCTCCGCTCTCCCCTACATCGGTACCGATCAAGTTCATCGACTCCGTGACACAGCATAGTTCACCCACCGATTACGATCTCCGAGAGCCATTCAATTGTCAATTCTCGTGAATAACCACCAGTGTCGCAGGTGTGAGCGATCGGTATCTGAATCTGTGCATGCATAAATACGACGCGTCCCACATATCGCGGCTATATAATTCAATGACCGACGGAATGGGAACGGTAATGGTTACGAAGGTTCACGAAATATATATTTTCCTGCGTATCCGTAATATTTATTGTCCACGTTCAGAGTGCTACGAGAATTCATATGGCGTGAATCTAGAAAGAAAAAAAATTGAATAACCTTAGAATAAAAATCATGCCAAAAAATATGACGGTAGAAAAAGGTCCGGTTACAGCATTTGAGAGTGTTCGAGCTGTACAATCCGGTCGAGCGTGACTTTCAGACGAAATTTCGGACGCTTCTCGATGCGATAAAAATCCGTAAAAATTAGGTCAATGGGAGGTGCCGCAAAGTTTGTTTCTGTGATAATAATGATTTCAATTAATTATTTACAAAGTGAAGATAAAAATCGTTAATCAACAAATCACCCGGCAACATACATTTTTCGACTATAAACATTATTAATTTATTGTTCAGAATGCTTATGAATTTTTCGAAGAATTTTTTGTAATCCTCAAAAATTTCCCTTTTTCCATGTTCAGACTTATGAAAAAACGTAATTTCCAAACCTTACGATATCTTTAATGCCTAGGAACTAAGGAAAATGAACCGCTAATTTCCACGTAAAAAAAACTCAAGTTGCTGGGTAATTGGTCGAGTAATGATTTTTCTCTCAACTTCGTACACAATGAATTGAAATAATCGTTTCACGGAAACAAGCTTCGCCCATCTGATGCACTTGAATTTTTTCAGATTTCACCATCCGCACGTGCGCGAATTTTTTTACAGAACATTCTCAAGTAAATTATTCCGTCAACCTAATTACCGTCTTTATCGAGAATTATTTTAGCATTCTTTTCGACGCGCCTGCTGTCTCGTATAGCGCACTTGGGCAATTTAATGACACGACGGAACAATAACGGTTGTAATTTTGCCGGAAGTTTCGCGAAATAAACATTCCCGACGTATCCGTATAATGTTCAATGTCCGTGTGCGGTGCGACAGTCCGGGCTGTCTTCGGGCTCTCAGGCCGCCGACACGGCCGCGTGACTGCGGAATATACGTCCGAGCGGGTGCGGGCCATTACTACTTATTTCGATCGGGATTCGACAGCTCGGCACGTCCCGCGACGACCACTTCTCGCGTCTCGCCACCACTCCGACGAGAACTGCCGTCGCTGTCAGGGCATAAGCCTTTACCGGCGTGACTAAGCTATCCCATAGTTTCTCCTTCGGTGTGTATACCTGCGTTGTGCACCGCGTATAACTTGGCGGCTCCTCGATGGCGTTATACCACGCGGCTGCCAGCACGCATGGCACTCGAACGAGCGACGAGGTGTAGGTAGGTTGAGCAGAACGCGAGTTATTACAAGAGACTCGTGACGCGAGAGTACCGCTTGCACTCCCGCTGCAGTTCGAGGCTCCGCACGTAATCCCTCCCTCGGCGATTCGGAGATAGGGCGGGATACACACACACACACACACACACACACACACACACACACACACACACACACACACACACACACACACACACACACACACACACACACGCGCACACACACACACACACACACACACACACACACACACACACACACAGACACACACAGACACACACGTATCGAAGAGTGCAGGTGCGCGCACGTGAAAGTGGCATCGGGTCGGCGAGGACGAGACTTTAATAATGTGAAAGTGATGAATAAGAAAAAATTTATTATTTTTGTGGGACATTTTTTTCGAAAATTTTGTCGAGAAATTTGTGAAGGGTCGCGGGAGGTGAAATTGACTGGGAGGATTAATAGTTTGGGCGACTCATTATTCCAAATGGATATAAGGAAACAATGGGTTGTACGAACTATTGTCTCATAGGATTATTTTTTCTTGGGTAGTGAAAGATCAAATTATTGTTACGTGTTTTAGCGTAATTGCTTGCGGCCGCGTCGAGAAATTTCGGAGCGGAAGGGTTGAAGGAGAGGTAAAGTCGGTTTTTAATTTAGTTGGCGAGTGTGCTGTGAATTGAAATAAGTGCGGGCGAGGGTGAGAGCGAGCAGGCCGGGTGATAATGGTTTACCGGACTACCAGAGATCTCGAGGAGTTACGGGATAACGTTGCGTGAGTTTCGAGTGTGCTGCGAAGCAAAAATGTGAAATCGTTTCAATAGCGAAATTTCGTCGTGCTGTACGTTATTTGTCACAGTGAGAAAAAAAAAGAGTTACGGATTACGTCAAGCGTATCGACACAATGCCAGAGGCTAACGGCCTGAGGATATTCAACGGCGTTCAGGTCGGTGCTCAAGAATTTTTTCCTCTTTCTGCCAGGTTAAAATGATGAAATTTCAGCAGGGATTTATTTTTTTTTATTTGAAAAAACATTCAAAGAAATTAGTTATTTGATAGACAAATTTGAAAGGCTTTTCGGATGAAAAAATCGTTGAAAAGAGAGAAAGGACTTTGCTAGATACTATTTAATCCGATAGGCTTTATTTCACTTTATTCCGTGCGAATCTCTTCGCCGTACCCGAGTTTCTACCAATTTCAATTGAAATCACGTCGTCCGCCATGTCCACCCAGTTTCCACTTTGCAGCACTCTTTCGGTGTGTAAACACTGAACGCGTAAAACTCCGTGTGAAACTTCGCTGGTAACATGAAAATTCGTTCGGCCCATGTCGATGCGAACAAGTTTTACACCGGAATGAAATACGAGGCGGAAAGGGTGAGAAAAATAGAGACACGTGGGTAGCGTGTATATCAAAGAGAATTCACTGGAGTCGCGAGACCTGCAATAAAATAATAATATAGTGACAAGTGTGTCTCATAATGCGTATAAAACGTGAACAATAACATCGCAATTTTTCGCCCATACTTATGAAGGTACCTCGCGTGAAAAAGGCAAACACACGCGACGAATACTTTCCTATAACACTACAGTATTTTTTTTTTAGACGACGGTATACTGTAAAAAATGAAAATATTATTAACAATGTTCATGAATAATTTTATGAAAAATAACAGACTCCATCGAGTTGAATCGCAACGAATTAATTGGCTCTTTTTCGTAATACTATTGACAATTTCGTGTAATCAGTAATAGAATTAAATGTTTACTTACTTAATTTTTACTTTTTATACCCTAGGAAATCTCCAATTCGATACCGATTCGCGGCAATGCCGCATTGTCACAAAATTTATTCGTTTATTTTCGTTTTATTTATTTTTAACTGCGATCTTTGATAAACCCGAGCCGAAGCTTTCTTTGAGACCATCATCTTCTCATTTCTATAAGCCGATTATCGTTACCGTCGATCTTAATTCGAAAACGGCACTCTTACCGGTCGCCCCGATCGGACGTTGCGCAGCGACAGGTCGAAAGTATCATCGGCGAGAGAGAAGCGCGAGAAACCGCTGCTTTCAGAGTCGCCGATCGCTAAAGCATTCGTGCTGCGTATAAGTTCGAGCAATGCACTCACGGATGCCCGAGCAGCGAGAGGAGTCGCATATGCGCATTTGGACACCGCGGCACACACGCTGTCGTTACTTCAGTCCCATTATAACCGACGTGAACGACGGGGATTGAGAAATATAACGATCGATTAAATCGGTTCGGAGATGCGCCTCTTCTTCGTTCTTTATAATAACCATCGGCCCTCAACGTCGTTCTCCATTATAATTGGCCGAATGCAAATTATACACACTCGGCGGCGATCATTAGGTCGATGCAACGAAGAGAGAAACAAACGAGGCAAAAACTTGTTCTTCATTACCATCGCGCGTCGACTGCCGTAACGAGGAATTCAGGAAGGACGATACACGAGGCAGGATACGAAGTGGTGAGGGGCGGAGAGGGAGGGGGGGGGGGGGCTGAAGTTGTGTATTTGATGCTATTATATTTTTCATGTTTCTTTCATATATTCGTTAATCGGCCCAGCTGATTGGAACAGTCGCGATGAATAATGGAAGTGGACTTAATACCGGACAATCGAGTCGGTACATTTATGTTAAAAATTCGATATCACGGGTGGTCATACCGTCCGCATAGCCGTATTATCCTGTCTTACCTTGAATAACTTTATTTTATTTTTTTTCCTCAAAATTACGTTTTTCCACTAAATTTAATCATTTCTATCACCCAACCTTTTCCATCATCGGTTTATTTTATCGTGGTCGTTTTATTTTTCCAACGCCAAAATCACCGATGTCAATTAAGAGAAAAATAATGTTTACGAGGCTCTTCGGTGAAACGCCGAGACAATTATTGCCGGATTTCATTGCGTCTGCTCCTGGGGGTTCTTTCACAATATTTTTTAATCCTTAAATTTCTTCTCCCGTATGCACGCAACGGTGCCAGAAACATTTCTGGTATTCTATGTAAAAGCGGTCGTGAGAGGAAAAAAAAAATTAACCGTCGTAAACAAGCTTTGGAGAAGCAAAGGCTGCGGAAGAAGCGCACCGAGAGTTATCGGGACGTCCGATCGGCGCCAAGTTTTCCAACGCACGGAATCCGTTGTACGGAATATAAATCGTTAGACGCCTGTCGCGAACTCAATTAATTTAACTCGACTTGGCAATATAACGGTACGATCGGACGTATAACGCGTCTCTTCGAGTAGACAAACTCGCCCATACGACACTCTCGCTGCTCGAGGTCTACGAAGACTTCGACCCTTTGATTTATCGTTGCCGCGTTTAAAATTCTTCGTCACGCAGCGATGAGAAGAGAAACTTGTTTTTGTATGACGAATATTTTTAGAGTCCGTCCGAGTACTCGGAGGAACGTGATTCATTGTCCATTCTGCAATCGTCAAACCCTCGAGGGACGACGACGGGAACGTAAAATAGCGATTACGAGGATTAGGATCGCAATTGTTTGCGATCCTACTGCGATGATAATGTTCGCAGCACGAATAGAGGATCGGAGGAAGTCGCGTCCCAAAGGAATTCAGGTGATTCGTGTACCTGTCGGAAACATACCTGGAAAGACAATACGAGTAACCCGCAGTTCGGAGCTCTTCAACTTGTCTGTTTATGCGCAAAATAAAATTCCGAGTTCGGAGAATTAATAATTAAAATGAACGATATTTTATCAAATTTTTTTTTTTCTTTTCCAACTAATTATTAATACTAACTCGTATTTTTATTCGGCAAGAGCATAATGCGCATCAACGATTAGTCCGATATCGTTTTTTTTTTTTTATTTTTTTACGTAATCGTTCCAATTAACTGGTCATTCCAACTGATCATTTTTTTTTCCGCGTGCGAGAATAACGAATTACGCGTATTACGGTGAAAATCCTCGGAGCGAGACATTGATTTATTTCCATTGTGCGAGACGATATTCGCGCGAGGAAAGGGACCAACGTAATTTTCTCAAGATTCGCGTCTAGGAGAGTAATTATTTATATCCTCGGAGTTCAATAGAAATCACGTATGAATCATCGAACAAGGCCGTGTGCGACGTGAACGTATAGTATTATAGTTTATCGACTCATTGTTCTACGAAAGGCACGGACTCCTTGAGTTATCGATTCTTGTCCGCGAAAACATAATTGCGTTAGGGTTATTTACTGCTAGTTTTTTCCGAGGTATCGCGCGACCCTCTCCCTCGCGACGTTATTTATCTCGAACACTCGCTCGACCAGGGGATTTCATTTTTATCGCCCATATAATCGCTCGGCGTTTCGCCAAGTGCGGAGGGACACGGATACACCGGAATTGACCGGGTATGACAATCGACTTGCAATCTGAAGACGACGAAAAGTCCTGACGACTATCGTTCGCTGAGACATTCGATGATTTTATCGAATAATTTTTATCTATTCGTTCGACGAATTTCCCATGGCGTTCAGAATTTTCGTATCAAAGATCATAAATAACTGATATCACGGACCGAGAAATCAAAGTCATTATCGCAAAATTGATTTTTTTTTATCGGTACTGCGTTTGAACAATGTTACCCTAAAAAGTAAAAATGATGTACCGGAATGTTGAATATTATTCGGTTTAAAAAAAAAAAAGGTTACTCGATTTTAGTGTGCTATCGATAAATACGATGTAAAAATCATTTTTTTATCACCCGAAGCTCAATGAAACTTCACGAATGATGTAATACGCGAGTTTGACGTAATCTTTAAGACAGCGTAAACCAGAGTCTTCCTTTTCGCGGGAATGATTCGTTATAAAATTTGCGATTGAGCCTATTCTTACTCTACGTCATCCCGTTCCGCATTCATTCCATCGTTCCTCAAAGCCCGCGGAAACCTATCGTGCCAAATTGACTATCGGAGAAGGAAAATAGCGTCGTTCGTCTCGCTCGAGCAGGAAGCGCGACGTCTCGGTAGGCAGGCGGAGGCAGCCGGGCAGGAAAAGCAGCGACCAGGCATCATCCACGGAGACGAAGCGAGAAAGGGAAATGAAATTCTTGTCGTACTAGGCTAGACTCCCTTTATTGTGCGGCTCGGTAGACGCCGGCTGCCTTCCGCTTGCGCTATACATGTACCGTCTTCTTCTTCTTCCTCATCTTCCTCATCTTTCTCGTCGAACGAAACTGCCGAGACCCTCGCCGTATCCCAGGTAAGCTCGCCTACCAGCGCAGTCCTCATCGCATCCAAGCAAGTTTCGTTGAGCCGGTGACAATGTCGAAATCTCGTCATTTTTTCATAGCTTGTCGCAATTATCGAGTCAAAAAAAATTCAAACGAGCTCGCTACTCGCCTCTGATGTATGATCGATATACACTAAATTCTCGGCGTGTTAGCTCGTCGAATCTCACATCGATCATTATCGGATCTTCGGATCGGCGTGGCCGCATAATATATATTCGAATTAAAAATCGCGGCCATTTATTTTACTGACACATTACACGCCTCGGGAGAGTTAGAAGGAGTCCGGACACGGGAGCTCGAAATGCTCGGTACAGATGATTTATTACACTCGCGAAAGGAAGCGTTGGAAAAAAATATATATTATCGCACTCGTGTGTTGGCGAACGGATAGCCAGTTGATGTCGATCGGCTCCGCGTAGAATCGCATCCACGCTCCAACTAACACGTATAAACAAAAAAAAACTGAAAAAGGTTTATATATATAAAAAAAAAATCGTTTTGTTAGAAACAGTTCAGACAGAGGAGCGTGAGCCGCGCGCATGATTTATTACACGTGCGAGAGCGAGGGACCAAGAAAAATCGAACATGTACGTCAGGCAAATGTGTAGCCGATTGACGTCGAGTTTCGACACGGAATCCCATGCACGCACCGAGGCTTATTTTTCAATATTAATTAATTTTTTTTCGTTTTTCTTAAAAAAAAAATTATGAAATTTTCATTTTGTCACGGTGCGTAACGGTTCGGTGTCTATGCCGGTTAAATTAATTACGGTGAAACTTCGGACGCTATTAATAGATGCAATCAGTTCGTGGAAATGCGGTACACGTCGTCGGTATGCTATTAAAATGACTAAGCGAGTAGCGGTGGGTTACAAGACGCTCCGGCTTGCTGCACACGTTGCATCGTGGGTTCAGAGGCCGAGATTGCTCTCTCCCTCTCACTTTCTCGCATCCGCGCATCCACCCCGTACACCCGCCATACAGCTTGCGGGGTGTATCGCGGAAATTTATTATAATTAAATAACCCCGAGAGCGTACTCGCGTATTCACCTAACCAACCACTAGAGCCCCGTAACAGTTGTTACGCGATACTCGCATTCCTCCCTATATCTTCCTCGACATGAATTATTTATGGAATTTCGGTGCTGCGCGCACATATGATATATACAGGTGTGTATACCGCGCCCGAGATTATTGCTAACCAAATTCTGGATGAGTCTACCGCGGAAATTATGAATTTCAACGTGTAAACCGAAGAATCCGGAATGGGATAATAATAATACCATCGTATCAGTCTCGTTTGGGGTAGAGTGCAGAAGAGCACTCGAAGTTTTTCGCATACCGGAAATTTTGTTCATTATCATGTAATGTCGAGTGAAATTAAAATTAAGACACTTACTCAATAAAAATTATGTTTCGACGACAAAAAGTGTTAGCAGTTTTAATTATTTTTTTATCATGGGGTAAACTGCACGATTAGCTTCTGCCCAATGGTTCCCTATTTATTTCTCTACTTTGCCGAGGAAGATCTTAGCTGTTAATTGATAGTCGAAATGATCATATTATTAGAGATCTTCATCGCCGAGGACTCAGCCTCCTCGAGGGAGGATGATAATTAATTGCTCTCTCTCTCTCTCTCTCTCTCTCTCTCTCTCTCTCTCTCGGTCTCAGCATCGAAACCACTCGGGCATTTATTCTCGATTATCCGCATAGACCGACGCGCCGGATATTCGCGTATAATCGTGAGAAGCGAATCAACCTATCGATGTGGAAGATCTCAAGGAGACGCACTCGATAAGACATTTATCGGTTATTCGAGTCCAATCTTTGAATAGAAAAACAAAAAATAAAAAAAATGTTTATCCAACGACGCGACATCGATTGGAAAAACGATGTTCGTTTTTCGATGAACGTCCATATTTATTTAAATATGGTATTCTTTCATTCGAGATGCAGTTTCGGTGTCTTAAGGCTGAAGACCAACCTCTATACATTTGCGATTAATCGATGAATATACGTTGATCATTCCCGGTTCCCTCCGCCCCTCTGCATGGCTCCTCCCCTTGGTCCTCTCGCGAGTTTCACGAAGATCGATCGGCGAATTATCGGAGAGATCATAAATCGTTGTTTCAATGAGTGCAGATGTTTCTTTCGTTTTACAATGCACTCGGCCAAAAAGCTTTCGCCGGGTTTCGTGCAGGAATGCAAAATAAACGAATAATAATTGGTGAATTATAAAAACATAATTGATCTTTTTTTTTTTTTTTTTCGCCGAGAAATTAATTTGGCGGACGTTGCTTTTGTTGCAGTACATGGGTTCGTTTCCAGTGGCGAGTCCAGACATTGCCAGCCGTGCCGAGTCGGTGCGTTCGCAACTGGAGAATCTTAGGGTGAGTACGCTTTTCGACACAGTGCGATTGAAAGTAATGAGCAGACGTTAGGTAGTGAAACTAACGTTCGAAAACTCTCATCAACACGATAAGTTCCAGTGAGCCATGATTTGGAATTGCAATTTTTTAAAAATTATTTTCAACGCGGCCGATAAAATTGTCGGCAAAACGAAAATTGCTCCGCGCTCGTGAAATAATTTGTCTCCGTCAAAATTCTACAAAAGTTACCGTAAAAAAAAATTGTTATATTATTCAATAACAATTTAATATGGACTGTTAATGGTAAAAATTAATAAAAATTCGTTGTCCACACACGTCCGTAATTACCTTTGGTTATTTTGCAAACACGATAAATAGAACAGCAACACTCCAATTTCATTTATTTTATTTTTTTATATTTATTTTCCGTACTACAGAAAACTGTAGAGTAATTCAAATTTGAAATAAATTATCCGACAAATATACGACAAAAGCCAATCTCCGATTAACCGTAAATTATACGTATTTTTGTAATCTCCGCTTAAAAGTTTACGATGATTTATCGATAGTCTGCTTATGAAAGTTAATTTAATTCCGCGATCGATAGGTCGCTTGTCAGCGTATGTAAGAAAATTCAAGTGCAATCTCAGAGTACCAACTATCAAGATACATAGTGAACGAGGCACGGATGCGGGAGTCGCGAGCGAGACTGCCGGGACCGAGGCAAGACAGATTATTCCGGCACGCCTCGACGCATAATAAGAATCAATAAGATCCCATCAGGGATAATGGTCTGACATCCTCACACCCTTCGAATCTGCACGCGCCTGCGCAGGCTTTTCGCTCTGTTTGTTTTCCGCTTCCGCATGCATGATGAATCCCCTATTTTCTTTCCCTTTAAACCCCACCTCTTCCGCTGATTTTATCCTACCGCGAATTTTATGTATTCAAATCCACGAACGAGAGTTGGATTTGCTGGAACACCGGTATTTTTCCCAACACTGCTCCCCTATCTCACGACTCGTGAGTTTCACTTACTATCCAATAATATCGCGACGTGTAGCAGAAAGTCTTCCGATTATTTTTTTTTTTTACAATTGCCTGAGACATCTCTGTCTCGGGTCCGAAGAAATCGTCGCAGGAAATATTCATTATTAAACCATTTTTTTTCATATAAAATCAATGACAGATTCACGGATAAACGAATAGTTCTGAAATTTTTTGAATCTTCTTAACCGGGCAGTCGTTTTGTTTAATCTTATGTTGAACATAATTGTTTAATTTTAAAAAAATACATTTTCACGTGTGAGGCTGCACGATCGGTGATGGCGAAAAACTGACGAAGCATTGATAATGACACTTATAAGCGAAGTGATGGGAAAGATGATCAGATTCTCGTCTTTATCAGCGTTGATCCTCCGCGAATTTCACAGATTTCATTGGTAATTTTTGCCTATCGGTATGTTCGTATTCTAGACCAGGCACCAGTTGGCGATCGCGAGCGTCCCACAAGCCTGTTATCAATTTTTATTCGAAGCGCACACATCGGCAACGTCAATTTCGAGCCTCATAATCAGCTGGGAAGAGAAACGAAGCCCGAAGGGAACAGCTGAATTTCGAACCGAAGTTTCAGCAGAGTGAATATTTGCCCGCGAGGCAAAGGGCACGGAGAGGAAAAGCGGGAGACGCGAAAGAGCGCAGCAACTACGATGCCCAACGGTGGTGGGATTTAGTACGAAAAGTGCGACCACGAAAAGATGAACCTCTTTCTCGGGCTAATGCTCGCTGGCTTGCCCCGCGATGCTACTTTCATAAGAGACGAGTTACGAGTAAGAATTTTATGAAGACATTAAAGAATATCTCACGGAGTTTGTCGAAGGCGGTGGAGGGTCCTTGTAATCACGATGGCACTCCATTAGAGGCCTTGCCAGATTTACACTCTGACCTCATCCTTCTCGTCGCCCAAACCCAGCAACACCCCACTGTCTCACCTTTGGCCAGAAATGTTTCCCGCGAAACGCAACGACCCGAAAACGCTCTTAAGCACTCCAGTGAATAGCTGTGATGGATGTTAATTCCGATTTTCTATTACCTTCCCTTCATTTTAACCGATTGTTCTATTAGAAAAATCTTTCGACACATTTTAGGTATTGATTTGGATGACAAAAAAATACGAGGATAAAATTTTTTTGAAGCTGGAGGAAGAGTAATAGTCTAGCGAATACTGTTTTGTTATATTCATGTTGAAATTAATTTCGAAAATGAACTTCGATAGTGAAATTCGTGCTGGGTTGCGAATACAAAATTGTTTTTGGTTTTTGGTTAAAATTAAATTTGAAAAAAAATACTTTATGGTACGTCCGTGAATTTTCACAAAATTTTTTCAGCTCGTAAACTTCTTACTCATATCGTTCGAAGGTTGCGTCTCAGCAGATTCCATCTCTTCGTCAGATGAGGATTTCGTGCGTGGAGGATTAAAAAAATTAAGGGTACATTAAAATTCGTTATCGCTCCGGTATAACAAGGTTACAAATTTTTTTCATCTTCGTTACCACTCGCTAGCCAAGTATTCTGCAACTGTTTATGCGCAGCAAGTGCCCAAAAAAAAAAAAAAAAAAAAATGGAGCCCCTAATCAATTCTATTTTCCTCGGCAATTTTATTTTCCATCGTTTCCACGTAGAAAGTTGGAACTGCTGGCGGGCTACTAAGCTTCTGATGCTGATGGACGTTCCATCGTAGTTTTTCACTTCCGTCGCGTTTCCGGGGATGCGATTTTTTTAAAAAGCCATGTTTACATAATGGACGGAGACACGCGAGGGGGTGAGTCGGAGGGGTGGGTGAAAATATTATAGCTAGGGCGAACGTAATGAGGCGAGAATTACGCTCGGCTGGCTCTGCGCCGTGACGGCGGCGTTGCTTCCTCCCCTTCCCCCCTCACCCCATTCCCACCCCCACCCCCAGACAAAGGTTTGAGATCGGCTCTACCGCGATGCCTGTCGTCGGATGCTTCCTTCATTCCCTCGCCTTTCTTTTTCGGCATCTCCCGCACATGCACTTATTTAGCACAACAATGCGAACAAATAATAAGCAAAAATATGGGGGCGCGAAAGGCGATGAATAAAATTGTATGAATAACCTTGCGAAAGAAGGAAAAAAAGGAGAGGATACGAATCGTCTTCGTTTTCTTATATCGGGGCGGGGTAAGCTTCCTTCTCGTAAATCTCGACACTGCGGGAGTCCGAGACCTGCACGCTTTTGCGAAAGTTTTTCAATCTGTGTGACTAGAAGTCAGTGGGGAACGTTCGTGGGAGGTTTGCGGAACGGTACAGAGAAGAAAATCGCGAGGAATCTAGGGTCGCTTGCCATGGCTGCGGAGGACACTTGCGGGGCCTCCCGGTATTTTAAATAAAATCGAAGACGGTGGTCCACATAGCGCGGAAATTCAATTTCGATCGGATGCAAAAATAAAATATCCAATAACTACATTCTTCGGATCGTTCGCGCGGCGACTCTCGACGAATGTCCCAGTAATATCACAATGAAAAGCAGTGCTTTGCACACCGGAACGGACATTCCGCACGCGGGATTCTTTTTTTTTTTATTTTGCTTCGAGACATTATAAGAGGCAAAATATTGAGTCTTTTTCGAAAATTACAGAAGATCTCGTATGAAATAAAAATAGTTTTATCGTTGAATGTACACAATCAATGGTGAAACTTGATTGTTACGCCTGTTTATTATTGTTTCGTGAGATTTTTTAATGGATTTGCGTGAATTGGAAAAATTTTCTACCCACGCGTTCGGCGGACAATCATATTTCGTTGTATCTTTCGACGAATTCATTCGTTTATTTCCCGCTTCTACGTGAATTTTCAATCTCTTAAAAAAAATGGTAGCAAATGAAACGAGATTAAAAATGAGCCTTATCATTAATGGATTATCGTCAACGAGAAAAATCTACTGCGATTTGAGTTGAAAAATTGATTATCGTTAAAATAACTAAGAATTTCGAATTTTTTGAATTAAATAAAAAATTTCATATAGTTCAATGAATGAAAAATAAATTATTGTCGAATCAGTTGAAAATTTGAACAGCTATGGAGTCATTGAGGTCGCCGTTATTCCTTAAATCCTCCTTCTTATCCCAGTCTCTAATTCTTAGAATATTCCATTTCTCGCCCTGAGAAAGGGTTAAAATTTACATGTTGCCCCATAGATAACGATTGTCCTAGATAGAGGGATCATCTAGGAACGCGTTTTATTACCGCGACGTTAGAGCTGGGAGGATAAATACGTGACGGAATTCGTGCGGGGAAGGTTATCGACATTTTTTGTTTTCCTTTTTTTTCTCGCTAAACTCTCGCCCGTCGATTCTTCGGCGCACGGACTATTCGTTATTCCTTATCGCTCAGAATGAGGGTATAGGCGCGCACGTCCCCGTCGAACCTATCGTCCTCTTGTAAGATGCCGTCGCACGATTTCCTGCGAGAAATTCTCCGGGTCTCGGTATCCTCCTCTCGTATATATACTTCCTCCTCGCTGTGTCCCTCATGCCCATCGCGAGATTAGGAAAGCATTTCCGATATAGGGGATCGAGCAAACAATAAAACTTTCCGCGAACGAGACCCCCTCGGACGATCTCCCTCATCGATTCTTATTTTTTTTATTTTATTTCATCTTTCTCCGCACTGCGAGAATCTTTTCTTTCACTCTGCGACCGTACTGCAGCATTCAGCGAGCCATATCCGCGACCTAGGGTGTCCGTCTATGAAATCATCCCGTCTACATCCGAATGTATGAATTCAATCGCAATTCCCATGTGCACTGAACTCAAAGCGAACCAAAGTAAGGGGAACAACGAGGAATATCAGGGAGTATCTCGGACGACGCGATTGACGAGGATGAGTTACTATTTCCACGGTATCACCGGGGGAGAATCACGGTGAACGCAGAGATGGATGAAACCTTTCGTTCCACTAGAATTTTTTTCTCTCCATTTCTCGTTCTTTCTTTTTTTTTTTTTTTTTTTTTTTTTCCAATTCTACATGCTGCATTCTGCCACTATCCGTGCGTCTCTCGCCCCTTCGATCCTCTCTTTTTTTTTCCCCGGTACGCCAGGCAACCCCTCTTTGTCGACACTTTTATTGCGGCGAGAGCGCGAAAATTCTTTTACATCCTTTTTTTCGACCCTCGAGCGTCCCGTCACCGCCGAATCCGTCCGGTTGGAATTTTTCGCGAATTATCCGTCGACGGTGACGCTCGAAACCATGCGAATCTAACTCTCCGATATTTCGAAGACGAGCCTCGGTCGGTTCTCTTGTCGTTTGCGTTTTCTTCCCCTTCCCTCTCTTGTCATCCGAGTTTCTCGCGCTTCTTCTCTTCATTCAACGGTATTCAACCCTTATTTTCACCTTAACGCCACCGATCTCCCGTTTTTAATAGCATTACCGCGTTTAGTGAGCCGCGCACTCAGCTCTTTGGTAGCGGGCGCGTTGCCGGTGGCCTTTAATGCAATAGTATATCACAGAGACGGAGAGTCGGCGAGACTTCGAAGCATCATACGACTCAATTTCCGCTGCTTGGAACGAAGGAAAAAAAAAAAACTATTCTAGCCGGAAATCGTTTTTAATGAACTACCCAACGGACCTAAAACGAACGGAAATCGATATTAAAAAAATGCTGATGAAATTTCCATGTTGTTTCATGTCTCACAGGTACTATTGTGACATAAAAATACCGCGTGAAAACCTAGATTACGCGACTAATCGTCCGAAAGAAAGTCGTCAAAATTTTCAAAAAAATTCGTTGAGCCAAAAGCCTTGGGTTTCGGAGTCTATTCAATCGTATAAATGAATTCGAGGTAAACTTTCCTCACGAAAATTACGATTACGATTAATCTCGATTGTAAAAATCTCAGTCCTAAAAGTGCCAGTTGGAAAAATCACAACCGCATAAATTACAGTTGAAAAAAAAATCTCGAGCGAGATTGTGGGAATGGGAAACAGCGAGAAGACAATGGACAGTTCGGATAAACGATATTTCACTGGGAGTATCAATGAAATTTTTGATTATGGTGAAACGGGCGAAATAACGAAAGATACCGCATAGCGAAATAACCGTGTTTCCGGGAGAATTTTTCTCGTTCACAACCCTCCCCGTAGTTGTATTTCGGAGCGAGTCGCGATGTAGTACATGCTCCGCGTGGTATAACTACTATCGACTTTCCACTCGACCTCATCCTCGCGCGTTTCTCGGCGACACAACGTGGTTTCCCTTCACGAGCGCTAGCTGTTTCGCGACTCGTGCCTTCCGATGTGCGCTCCTCTCGACAATCTAAATTTATCTCCGTAGCCACCAGCTCCGGCGTTACAACCCACGAAGTTCACTGATGCTTACTTCCTCCCTGACGCCTTGCGTGAACGTTGCTACCGGCTATGAATACGACTTTCAAGCTTATTCGTCGTTACGATTTTAACGTTATATCGAATTCTTGGTCGTTCGGTAAAACGTAAATATTACGAATCTCCGGTGGCAAATAACGATTTTACCATTCAAGGAATTTTTTTTCTGACATCGAGCGCGATTGTTTTTTCTATAAAAACATGATGAAATTTAGGATCCCAAATTTAGAATAACACACGGCTCGAAAATTTCATAAAGACGATAAATGTAAAAAAAAAGTCCTATAAACTTTTATTAGTTAAGATAACGGAATTTCCACAACAGATGGTAAAAATGAATCCAGTCGAGTATCGTGAATCGCATTAATAATATTCGACTCAAGTCTCTTTTTTTTTTTGTGGTTCGTTGAAAATCGGTTGATCGTCCATTATGCCCCGGCGTTTTGTTTGTTGAGAATGTGTGACTAGACTGAAAAATCCACGTAGTGACGAAAAGCGGTAACAATTTTTTTTTCCGGATCTACGCGATCACGAGATAAAACAAATTATTCGGTTCTTTATCAAACGGTTTAACGAACCCTTGATAATTTTGGTTTCACGAGAACAGCCCAGTACTTTTTGATAAAAATAAAAAAAATTCTTTGTTACCGACTGAGCTCGCGCCTCGCATCGCCCTAACGTTAACTTTTGTCGCTTGTTCTGCTTCAACTTACCTTCGCAAAATTCCTTAACGAGCGAAACGTGAAATCAAAGTCGAAGCAGACCGCCTACGGACGCGACGAGATCACCAGGTCGTTTTGTCTGCGCCGTCTTCGCCCCTTCTTATTTTCCCTGGTAACGCGAATCCACGGAATCCGCATTGACACGACAAAGCTCAGGAGGTTCGCTGTTCACTCGCCTAGGCCGACACCCACCTTCGTGGGCTCGAGAATTCGATACTTTGCTCGCGATGTAGTAGGCAGATAGGTTCACTATAACGGTCAACGGCACGAGGAGTAAGAAGAAGAAGAAGCGGAAAAAAAGAGACGAAGGCAATGGACTAGTCTCGAGTTTCCATTATAGCTTCGTGCCGTTCTCGCTGCCGTTCGCATCGAATTTCCATTGTTCGTTTCGTCCGAAGAGCGACGGCTCGCGTCTGTACGAATTAAAATTCAATCTATTATTAATTTGGAATTTAACGACAAGTTCGGTCGCTCCGGGCCGAATAATTTTCTCCATGTTATTTTCTATGATACGCTCGGCTTTTATTTTGCCTTTTTTTTTTATTTTTCGTTCAATTCGTCGGAGTGAAATTAAATTCTTTAAACTTTCACGACACCTTTAATTGCGTTTCCGAAACGAGAAAGGGCTGGCATTGTTTCTCGCCTCGCTCGGAAATAGGTCAGGTACTCACTCAACAGTGCGCGTACGTATGTCCCACAGTGCGCCGAGGTCTCGTTAAACACCTCTCGGATTCTGGTTCAATGGGCGGAGGTATTGTGTCTCTCGAAAGCTTCGCGCCGGAGACACTGATTGGGGCCGTGAGCGATAAGAGACTCGGTGTACGCGCGATGTGTATTCACAATTGTGGGAGTAATCGAACGGATGCAAGTGTCCATTAATTTAGGCGTGACTGATCCACCGAAGATTTTTTTCCGATTTAATCAGATTTAATCAGAAATCGATGATAGATTTTTTCATCGCATCAACCTGTTGATTTAACCAACAAATTATCCAATTAATTACACTTTGGCCTCGAATACTCCCGTTTCTATTTCTCAACTGCCTTGAGGTAAAAAAAAAAGGTATTTACGTTCTCGACGACGATCACGCGCCTTTGCGCATTTTTTTCATCTTCACGGTTTCCCGAATCATAGAAAAACAATTACTACAGCCAATTTTTTTTTTTTTTTTTTTTTGGTAATCTCTTTGTTTCCGGCTGAAATGGTGTTACAAATTTGTCGGAGCGGCTTCGACCGTTACGTCGATAGTGATAAAGTTGCTAATGCTTTTCAACAGGAACAGAACATTCCACTTAAGAAAAAAACTCGCACACTGTGTTTCGCTCACTCCTGCACAGGCTGGCATGGGCGGTCCAGCAAGGTGCAACAGTGACAAGAAGTACACTCGTGCGAACTCTCCCTCTCTGTCCCGCTCTCGAGGACCGGCGGCCCAGAGGCGACTCCTCCATACCTCGTCACTCCTCGTCGTCGTTGTCGTCGTCGCAAGCACCTTCGTTCCCTCGCCGGGGCTCTTATAAACCTTAAAACGCAACGAATTCGGCGAGTGTGTCCTACCCAGCGTGCACATACCCAAAGGGTCGTTGAACCTTGCTGCTCCAACAGCGAACAGTGCGCCTACATGCTGGCACACTCTTCCTCCCTTTATTTCTTTCTTTCTCGATTCTCAACGAGTGCGAGAACGTCGTCGAGTACGATGAATGCGCACACGTGGAGATCGCTTCAGCACTTATGTGCTGTACGGATATGCGCACTGCAGCGGAGCACGACGAAATTTATCGGGTACATGTTAACCTCTGTGCCCGAACCCCGTGAAAGCCGAGTCTTTTTTTTTTTTTTCGCTTGTAAATTCTCCGACAGAAATTATTAATTTATTTACGGACACTGATTTACGGGGAGGTGAGTAATATTTTAGTGCAAATGTTTGTGAATATGGACCACCTTTTTGCGTACACATTTTTCGGCTTACATTCCCAACGATACGTCGGGCTCGGTCGGAATTTCGGTACTCATTTGAAACAACAAAAATCTCAACGATTGATTAATCGTTTTGAAGACATTGTGAAAATTGGATTCCGCTTGGAAAAAATACTGGAAAGTTCAACACTCAATGGTCAAAAATTTTTTTTATAAATAATCAAAATATTATTAGGTATGGAGAATTGATTGAGTAATCTCTCAAAATTTCATATTCATTTTTGAAAAATTTTGGTCTGCTGGGAGTTCCACAAAATTCTCATCGAGTCTCAGTTTTGAGTAGGAATTATCAGCGATCCTTGAATTGGACTCTGATCGATGACTCTTGATTTTATCAGGGAAACTTGGGATAATAAAATGATAATTAAAATTCATCTACAACGTTAAATTTTTATCTAGCTCATCATAAATCTCGGTGTCCGAAATCGTGTGTGTCCGACAGACGCGGAGTGAGGGTAACGTGTATATACGAAAGCGCTTCGGTCTCGGAACAAAAGTTGCCCTATAAATTTCTGACGTTAACGGTCTTCCTCGTTGAAATGAAAAAAAAAAAAAAAAAAAAGCAAAAGTACCCATATTCGGAAAGTTAATCCAATCTATTCCAATTTCACGGTATCGTAACAGTTCGACTTTATTTAAAAATGATTGGATATCGTGTATTTCAAGTTTCTCGCATATAAAACCGTTGTATCGTGTATCGTCCGCATAGTTTACGTCGACCGGATAAATATGCGCTTTCGGTATTAAACTTGCAATACGGCGAAGCACCGGTGTACATGCAGGATCATTCGATATCGAATTTCCAAGCGTGCAGTATGCTTGCGCAATGGAAAATCCGATCGAACTGCTATTCGCGAGTCTCCCACGTGAATCCTCGGCTTGTCTACTATGCTTTTTTTTATTATCCTCGCGGGTTCAATTTTATGAGGACTCGCGCTTCCTTCCACCCCCTTCCTTATCTCTTGGCTGGTTCTTCAATCCATCTCCCGTCTGCCGCCCCTCTGATTCGCAATTGCCAATAAACCGTCTCCTGAAATGCTACGATATTTTTTTTTATCCTTCCTTTTTTTTTTTTTTCTTTTTTTTTTAATATCAAGGGACGCGCGACGCTCCAAGGACCATCCGACGAGATCGCCGTGTAGATTTTCTTCTTCGCGTGACGAGGATCGATGAAATACTCGCCGGGAATCCTCTCTTTCTCTCGAGCCAGCAGAAACCAGTCTATCAAAGGCAAAAGCGTCTTTCGCTTCTCCGCCCCATTCGCTCGTAATATTAGGTGTAGTTATACATATATATACCGCGGTACAGTGGTACGCTCCTGGCTCAAAGGTTCAAACACGTCTTTCACAGTTCCATCAAGAAACGCGAAAGGCCGCGGAGCTTCCTTGACGATTACCTACCACGATATTTTTGCAAATTCTCAAAGTGTAACGTGCACCCGAAGAAGAGTTCGGTAGTCGTTGCAGTCGTAAATTCGTTCCTCGCGGTTGTGGGAAGGATCAATGCGACCATGCTAAGTTATAAATATCTGTTTACCCTACATTTAGCTTCGACGTTCGCGAAACCTTTGTCGAATAGATGAAAGGTTTTTCTCCCTGGAACATTTTCTCTTTTTCGCGCGAAATGACACAACTGGGTCGCAAAAATCCGGTGCTGCTGGCTCTCCTTGATTCTCTCCCGCTGCGCTTTCCGATGAATTCGTTCGATTCAAAAACTCGGTAAGCGCGCACTTCCGTGGGTGGAATTTTGCTGCAATCGTGCCGCACTTCGTTGCTGCGGTGCGTCGCGAGGCTTCAAACGCTTTTTAAACGTTCTCGCACGGTGCTGGCTGACACTCGGCGCATACAGCGACGACGTTCGTACATACGTTTTCAACGGTATAGGGAATGCTCTATGGCCCGACCTGTGGCTGTGGTACTCGCTGGTAAAAGCACGAGACTTTACTTACCCGAGCGAGAACATATTTCTTCCTCGGTTCGCCGGGAGAAATCCACTGTAATCGCGGTGCAAAGACTACATCGCAGTTACCGCGAGACTACCGTTCTTCACGTGAGTGTGTCCTTCGTTTCTCACCGGAGAAAACGATATAGCGACGAGGCCTTTCCCGGCTAAGTTACGGAGACGAGAATTCACGACTAGCGGATTATAATTTCTTCGCCTTGACGATTGGGACATCGCTGAAGCCAATTTAATAGCGTCGAGTCACTAAAAAAAAAAAAAAAAGTTAAATTTATTGCCATCATTTTTTTTTAACCAGGGACAGTTTCTGAACGAGGAATCCTATCGAATATCGAGGGAGAATGTTTCGGGATAGGGTACGAACGATACAACTGTAAAAATTGACAGAAATTCATTTTTCACTGAAGAAACTTAAAAATATTTATTCTCCCGAAAACGGTGACAATGTTGTTGCTATTAATATCCATAGTTCGTGGGTCAAGGGTATATGCTGTGAAACAAATGGTTTCTGATTTTTTAAAATTCGGCAACCATTTCGCTAGTGGGAAGCCGTCCAAACTCCTTGAAAGCTTGCGAAATGTCGCGGCCAGTAATAAAATTCGCAATGAATTTTTTTGCAAATCCGGTTCGGTAAACGCTGATGGGGTAATTATAATTTTTTTCCTATTAATGCGAGGACTCATTTGTCAGTCGAATAATTTTCTCATTGCGTAATCCTATCCCGGTTGATGGAAGAATTTTTACCGAAAAATTGTAATTTTTTTTAATAAGCCCGTTCGACGTCGAGCCAGCGAAGTTTAAAGGGGTTTCTGCCCTTCGCGCAATTCCTGAGGTTTAGCTCGGGCGAAGTGAAAAGCACGTGCACAAGCATGGCAGCAGACATATCCGTCGAATCGCCGACGCCGATGAGCAAAGCAAGCATAACCGGGAGGGGAGAGCGGGATCTCTGGTGCGCTCATCGCGAGAACAAGGAAGCCACGAAGCGTGACCTAAGGTAATCAAATTACCCGCGAGAGTTGCGGAAGGCTGACGTGGGATAAAATTGATGAGCGTGTTTAACGAGATGTGGAATTATGCGAAGAGGATTAAGAAAAAAATCGTCGGAATACTTCGGTGCACTCCGGAAGCGAAGGTAGGCGTGTGGAAGGTGCAGTTTTGACGATAATGACGACGATCACGCGAAGTAGCTGTATTTTTATTAGGACCAATCTTTCATTGGAATGCGTTCAGTGAAAACAGAGAATTTCGTTCAAACAGCGTGGCCGTAAGTTCTTTTTTGCTCGAAACGTTTATTTTGTTTGTCCATTATTTTTTAAAGACAATATAAAAAAATCTTGGAACATAACTCTTCATACAAGCCAAAAAATTTGAAGCAATCAAAAAGATTTGAAAAACTGAGCATTTCGACACTTTGAAATTTGCGAAAAATGTGTCATGATTTTTAGCTCTTCACAGTTAAAATATTTTGATTAATACGAATTAAATCCAAGCTAATTACGTTGACTTGTCGGTCAAACTAAAAATGTAATCATTATCATTCAGAAAAATTAACGACAAAAAATTTCTTTCTGACCGTGTATGACAATCTCCCAGCTTGGAGTCGGAGTGACACTGGTTGCGCCGCTAAGTTTCGCCGATGCATTACCAGTTGGACGACTGATAGATTGTGTGAAGCGTTCGGAGGCGATCACATGCTCGATCTGCGTGGTTGCGCTCGCTATGGTGCAAGGCTCTTCATCAATTTTTATTAAGCTTTAATTTAATCAACCGAATGGCGAACTTAATTCAATTATCGCCGACGCGTCGAAATATGTATAGTCATATTGGAGTACACTGTACATAAGAACGACGTCATACCGCGGAACATATGAGGCATGAAGCCCTGCTGTCCGTTCCGCATTATTCGTCAAACTTCTCATACATACATACATTCCACGATATTTCAGAATTTCGCCTTAAAGTTCGTGCGCGCACGCACGGGTGTCTTTCCTCCTGCCCGCCCACCACCTGTCCGTCCCTCGCGTGCACGTTGCTAAAGTCTGATTAATAAAGTTCGCTAATTAAAAGTATCGTGAGACGCATTTAATTAATGGGATGCGTGTGAAGTCTATTCCGTCCAGACCGCTAACTCAAAACAATTGGCAAAGTAAAAAAAAAATTACTAAAATCACATTAATCACTCGAATCCAAGAAATATGTATACGAGGGTCGATACATTATTTTTTTGTTGAAGCTCTCTTCCCCTGAAAAATTTATTTAATAAATTCGTAATATCTCCGAAGCTGTGACGTCCAACCCCATTTTTAAGACACGCGTAACATCACGACGGTGCATGTGTCCCCTCCTCGGTGACACAGCGTTTCACGCTCCCGCGGGACCGTTCCGCGGTCTTTATTAACCCGCACTGAAGAACGGCTACCCGAGAATATTTCTCGTCATTGGAATTCATAAATTCGCCCACGCTGCCATCGTGGCCGGCGAAACTTTATAAGATTCTTAAATTCATGGTCCCGAATCGGTTATCTCCCTTTGCCTATAAGGCGTCCCCGTGAACGTTGAAGGTATCCGCAGGCATAAATTGGCGGAAACTATTTTAATTAGCGAGTTTGCAGCGCATACTCCACCTCAGACAGCCCGTCACCTTCTTATATTTGCAACAAGTAACAGTGACATTTAATGACACGGTCGAGACTTTGACGAAAGCTCGTTCGAATACTTCAAAGTTTGGCTCACAAACGAGTCGATATAGATGTCGAGTCCTTCTCGAGAAACTTTCTACCAAAGACTGCAGTCGCGGAATATTCTTGCTAGAATGTCATGAAACATATTTTTTTGACTACAGAAAAAAACGTCAAATACGAATTAAAAAAAAAAAGCAACTTCTTTCACAGTTTCGAGAAATGCAGTTTACGATAAAAAAAGCTAAGTAAATTCTCGATATCACAGTCCTATAATTATAATCTACCTTCAAATTCACCGAATGAGAGAATAATCAAGACATTTTAGTCCCGAAGTAATATAAGTCCAGATATAAATTGCTTCCAGTAAATCATCCGGAGTTTCTCGCTGAAGATGTTGCAACATATTCGTGCTAGGGATCCATAAAATTCGACGTGGTTGCGGTACACACGTATATAACGTATACATATATAGACGTCCGTGTAACACAGGGTGCTGACCGGTTGATTGCGAGCTCTCCGGAGTTCTTCGGGTACGTCCATCCGTCCGTCTGTCCGTCCGTCCGTCGCATCTCTTTCCCTCACATCTCCCGCACTCCACTTTCATTCTCTCATTGTGAGAGTATAGCATCAGCAACAGCGGCTTGGATAGCCGGCACTCTATACTAGAGCAAAGCGAGCGAATGAGGAAGGTCTGGGCGCGGCGGAGAGGTTTCCTGGTCCCACAGTCAGCGGTAGAGTAGTACACCGACATGCACCGGATATTTACAGACTGAGCAGTCTGCATCGCTCTCGGTCGTTCGCTGTACCTACTTTAATATCCTGTCATTGGCTCCTCCGACAGCGACGAAAGAAGAACGGCCCGACGGAATAAGTGCGATTAATGGTGCTGGGCTGAAAACTCGACGAGTTGAAAATGAAAGATGTAAAATCGAGGAAATATCGAAACTTCGTCTTTTACTCACCGCTCGATCATAAGTAGTCGTACAATATTGGCGAGCGCCTTTCATCGCGAAATACAACGACGACGACGACGACGACGACGATGATTGCTTAGAGGCTCTCTCGAGGAGGACTCTTGGCAAGACCTTCAATTACTCGCCATAATCGTAACGATCTCTCAGAATACCTTCTTCCTAGAAACGTTGCGTCTTCGAGATCCGAAGAGCCCAGCGTCGTAATTGCATTGTACCTATCGATCTGAAGACAAGTGGCATGCAAGTTACCGGGAAGTTTTTATATTTGTAATTCATAAACTCTCGTTATTATTATTTATTATAATAATAACTATTGAATTTTGTTTTTATGATCGGAGGAATTTTGCGTATTTGCTCATTTTCCGTTTTCTCCACGACGATCAAAGATCCGTCTTCAATGGTTCTCTCGTCCGCGTCCATGTTCGGTTCGTGGTCTCTGAGGTCCTTCATCCGTTTCCGTTATCCGGACGACATTCAACTAAACCGGAAGCCTTTCTATTCGAGTTCTTTTTGCGGTGAGCGCCGGAGCGCGTGAGACACACTGCTAGGAACAGATACCAGCAGCATCGTCGGATCTCTCATGGTACACTACTCTGTTGCGATAACAAACGTAGATGTGCCGTTCGCAAAGGCATGCTGCACACTCCTATCATTCGCTCAACACGTCCAAGGGTCCGAGTCTACCAGTACTGCACGCCTATACAGTATGGAAGCGGATGTAGTTTCCTACTGTGTGCATACGGGGTGTGCCAGAAACGCTGGATAACATTGTCAAGTAGTCAGTTGCCAAGGTGCCAAGAGTCGGTAGCGCGTCTATGTAGTCCAAAAGTGCAGGACAGTTTGAAGGACCATTGGAACAACGGAGCAATGGTCTCTTGAGTCTCAGATACGGAAGATGACCGGCTAATGTCACTGACTCGACGAAGTCATTGGTATATGTAATTTTTGTCGAGACGACGATTATCAACCCAGGTAGCAAAATGACAGGACTGATTCGGTCTGAGATACCGAGCAGATATGAGATCTGTGGCAGTATTTTATTAACTAGGTTGTGTTAACCTACCCGATATTAGCTTATGCGGTTGTTCGTTGCATCGCCAAGTTCCACTTGTCGTGGCGGATCCCAGACACCGACTAAGTAATTATCGGTCTTGGTTCTTAGTTGTCGAAATATATGAGCGACGACTCTAAACAGGAATGCTTGACATGCTGAGGCTTCGGGACTATTAACGCGTTCCACGTCCTTTTATAAATATGACGTTTGCTCGGCGCAAATTTCGCGACACCCAGTACTGGACACCTACACGTTCGCCGTACTATGCTACGTAGGTATTCGTGAACGTGTAACGTACGTTGATCGTGAGCAAAGGCTTTTCCGTACTGTTTCTGTTCTCCGGCCGGAGAGCCGGAAAGATTGAAAAGAGAAAGAGACCGAAAGACGGTCGGAACCGTCCGGCAATGCCACGGTCGCACAGAATAGAGATCGGGCCGCGATGTCTGTGTACTTTCATGCTGGACACGAGCCCATCGTTTCAAAGTATTCCAAAGTTTACTACAGTTCCGAATATTTTCCTCGTCTCTCGGTGCTTCCGTTTTGGTGCTGTTGGATAACTTGGACGGTCTCACCCTTTCTTTCTTGGGCGACGACGACGTCTGCCTCTGCCCCTTTCTCTTGCCATTCTGAGCACCGTGCTGTGCAGCGGTGACTGCATATGCATAGACGTCCGACGATTCTCTTGGAAAACCCACGTTCCATCGATATCGTCCAAGTCCGTCCCATATCGGCGCTGACGTTTACTCCCACGAGAAATATTTTATCTTGCGGTATCATCGGACGAAAGCTCTCATTGCGGAACGGCTCACGAAATTGATGGCGGTACAGAGCTGGTATTGCCGACGAAACTGACAACCCTGGCCCTTTCATAGGCCCGGCCAAAGAGCCGGGGTCAGTAGTTTCGAAGCTCTGATGGGATTGCTCTATCGCGAAATCAAGACGTCCGGGTGTGCCAAGTTTCTCGGCTTCCCACGTCCATTGTAGTCTCCGCTGAATACAAGACTGATTGTCCAATTGATTTTAGATTAAAGATACGTTTAACCTCATTTGGGTGGGAAATCAATGGGACGGTCGCAATTCTCTCAATTACACTTTGCATTGTTCGATATTCGATAGATTCATCGGGGATGAAGAATCCGATGTTGGAGCAGTTTCTGATCCGCGATAGTGTGTCCGCGCGCTCCATCCGAAAACCATTTGTCCGATCCAGCGATAGATCCACGAACGACATCGAAAGTTTGCCGAACTTTCTTCGTGACCGATGATGATGCCCAGGATCGTACGATGAACTTGGGGGATTTTCGTCGAACACGATGGTGTCCCACCCGCACGCGGTTTCCTCGGTGGTTGCTTCGTTGTATATGGGCTGCGGTTCCGTAAGTGGAGTTAGGATTTTCGCCTCCTATTCGGCCTCCGCGCCATACCCTTCTGCGTCTCTGCAGCACACTGAGAAAAGGGCTATTTACACATGAATGCCGGTTCGTGCGGCTTATCGCAACCTGAATGGGAATACGATGGAGGATGTATTGGTTTCGCGCTGCCCACAGAGCCGATGAAGACTCCTGCAGGCGATATCAAAAGTTACGCCTCTGGGGAGACGGGCTCCATACATATTCGCCGCTTTCGTCACCGACATCGTGCGATTGTTCGTCGACGCGAGTCTATTCTCTCGCGTATAATTCGTATGCTTTGCGGTTGTGTGACTACATTGGTATCCCTTTTTTGCTACGTGTATACATTCATATTACACACTGTAAAAAAATTAATTCCTCGGAAATTAATCAACTGGAAGCTTATTTCATAAATAAGCTTCCAGTACACGCCTACACGATTCACCTCGTTAAATGAGGGAGCAGGCAAATGGTTTTCAAAGGTCGCTCAATCGATATTTAATTTTTATAATAAATATTGTTTCGTCACTACTTCAACATTTTTTAAAGGCTCCTTCCACTTTGAAGGCGTGTATTGAGTTCGATATATGCACTTCTGGGAGTTTAAATTGCAAAAGAAAAAATTAAGATTTTATTACACACCCTGATATATAAATTTTTTTTAATTACCAGTTTGACTTATTTTTAACATGTTTAGTCTACAAGCCACATCAGAAAATAGAAGCACGTCATTCATGCAAGTCCGACAATTTAAGAAATGTCTTTGCAGCCCTCTGGCAAAACTCCCACCATCTAAATGTGCAACTATTGTATATTCAAGATTGGTATCCTATTTCTTAACTTTTCTTTTACCTCGAGGAAACGACGAGTGGTAAAAGTAGGAGTGTCCGTCCCTTTTCTTCGAGAAACTGCTATCGCGCTATGTATGTGTTACACGATATATCCTTCGCGTCCTGGGACACGAGAAAAATGGTGAATCATTGAACTCCACCTCCATTGGAGTATGGTTCGAGAGTTTTGCGGGAGTTGCTCGTTGTTGCGAGGAAGGAATACAAAGTGCCAGTATACTTCAGCACCCATCCGCACCCATCTTCCGTGCTCCCACAGTCGCTCTTCTTTTCTCAATGACCTTCTTTCGGACTCCTCGGTGATCGCGCGTACGCGCGCGATTTACGATGCAGATGGTGCATCCCGCGTGTACGGTGGATTTATGTTGGCGATCTCTTTGTCCAAAGGAGAACGTACTGTCTCGCCGTTTTTATTCGTATTCATAAAAAAATACGCATATCGCCATCAACGCGTTTCCGAGTCGTAACATTTTTTTTTTCGTAGTGTCCGCGTGGAATTCTGCATTCGCAATCGAGATTCGAGATATTTTTCTTGCAATTAAATATTTGCAAACAACATTTTTGTGGCTTCGAGGCGAACGAAGTGTTCGGAAGTTACGAAACTCTAACGCGAAGCGGCTGCTCGATCTTTACTGTTTTTTTTTTTTTTTTTGTAAAAATTTAAAGAAAACCGAGTATCGTGGCTGGAATTTTCTTAATTAAGAATGAAAATAAAAGTTTACCTGTTCTGCTATTACCGGTGTTGGTATTCCGCGTTTGCTGCGAGGCAACCGACCTCTCCCAGACGATTAAAATAATTTCTATCCATATTCATTCTACAAAGTTCGTTTCGGTAATGAAATAATTAATTTAGGAGAAAAAAAGCGTCGATAACGCTGAAAAGCCTCTATTTCGAACACCCACTCGGTAAATTCGAGAGAAGAGCTGAAATTTGCCGAGAGTGATACTTCGGAAGGCACCAGCGCCGAGTAAATATGTTGATACCGGTGGCTCTTACCGATTCTCTCGCTCCCGTCTTTCTCGCTCGTTCCCTCCGTGTGTGCCGAGACTTCTTTTCATGCCGCGGACTCGAGCGGCAGCAGCCAATTTAATTTATTCCGGATGCAACGTACGTTCGTACGGCCCGCGCCCTTTTATTACTATTTAGGTGCTCGCGCGCTTCGGTCTCCGGTCTCCGTGAACGCGTATCGTGGAGCCGGAGCGCCGAGATCCAGCAAGATGGGGAAGAAGAGAGAGAAAAAAAAATTATAGTAACCAAGCTGCAGCGTATTTGGCGGATGTTCAACGTTCCTAATGCGGCGTTACACCGGCAGCCGTTTCGTCGACGACGACGAAAGTAATGGTACGCGCGAGATATATCATGTGCACGTATCTATAGTCGGTAAACGCCGGAAAGAGTTTCCTCCCTTGCGTTTATTACTGGCTCCACTTATTCCACTTCTGCTTCTCGTCCATACGCACTGATGTCCTTCGTACAAAGGCGCACCCATACCGTTCCACTCCGCACATCGCCCACGATAAGCACGTGTGTGCGTAAGAGGTTCATAAATTTCTGCAGCCGCTATAGCGGGGCTGTATGGTCATCCATATATTCCCTCGGTTTCCATTGGTTCGTCGGTAAGAAATGGGGAGCCGGACCCCCGCACGGCATTGTCTCCAGCACGGTCTCGCGCGTACGCTGGACACTACGAGCGACCGAGAGTCCCGAGAATTATTTTTATTGCCCCGGGACAGACCACGGGAAAAAAGGAGCCGGCCTCTGACCGCTAATAACGTAATTCTCGTGGTTCCCGTCTGGATCTCAGGAATCGGGTATAAAATCAATGAAGGAGATCAATCCGGAGGGCAATCGGAAGTAGATACGCGGATGCGATAATCAACTTTATCTGATGAGAATCTGGCGAGGAAGAATTTCGAGCGGCAAATCACTGCAGAAAGTTTCATTATCTTTTCGATACGAGTGTGCGTCATTGGAACGGGACTCGCTACTCCAGCTTCGGTATCGCCAGCAGTGTGTATCATATAAATTACATAAGTCATGTAGAGATTGCGTAACAAATCGACTAAAGCAAAGTAACTAAGAAAATAGTATTTATCTACAGCTTAAAGATCAGCTCTATAATTAAGGTCCGGAACATCCATGCCGGCAGTATGAAGGGAAGGGTTGGGCGAGGTGGGCCAAGTCAGAATTTCATACCAGTGGAACGGAAAAAAAAAATAGAAGAATGAATAAAAAGCGGAAGCTGGGCCCGCGCAGGGTTTTCTTTATGGGGGAGTAAGAGCCGCGGGGTTTCTCGCCAGGCGCATAGATAGAAAACGAAACCGGGGAAAACAACGCGATGCTCAGGGAGGAGCCAACGAGATGGCTATCTTCAACGAGTCACTCGCATGCTACAGAGATGCTTGTAATATTCTTTTTTTTTCATCTGTTTCTCGCTCGCTCTACCTTATCTTCGTGATACGGTGGAATAAAAAAAATACAAGGGTCTTCGTACATGTACAGTCTCCATGTGACACCAGTTTTCTTTTATTTCTTTAAACGACACTCCGGGACAGCCACCCGTGGAGACGAGAGGCCATTGACCAAGCGCATAAAGCAGAAAATGGCACTGACATTTTTTTTTATCCACCCTCGTGTAATCCACAAACTCTTAAGTAGATGAGGAGCTATCGTCTTGGCAGTGAGGTTTCCTGATGTAGCCACTCGCTTTTGAGATCTGAAGTGAGTCATTAACGCTTGCGAAGGCGTGAAGCACCTGAACCACCAAAACGCTTATAAAAAACCGCGTCAAAACACACTCAGGATAAATGCTTCCACGCCGGACCTGGAGTAAAAGCTCTGTCCGAATGCATTGGCAGTATTCAGTGTATCAACCACACTCCAAAAAAAAACGGTCCTAGATCTATAACACGAGGGAAATTGATCGATATGGTAAGTCTCCCAGTACGGAATTAATATACAATGCGTTTAGAGTGTCGTTATAAATTCGCGTTCGACAAGTTCTCAGGGAAAATCTCGGTTGACAAAATCCTCGTGCCAGATGGAGATGTGAAAGTGGACATTGGACTTGGTAGACAAATGCTCTCCGCACAACAATCATCCTCGCGCTCCAAGTCGGAAAGGAATTAGTTCTCTAGAATCTTGCTCCCTCCCCCCATCTCTCGCAAAACGCCGAGGGAACCCTTCGCAAAACTAGCAGTTATATGCCACTGACCGTTCGGTAAACTACTCGAGACTCGAGTGATAGAGTGAAGTATAGATAGAGGAAGGGAGACAGCGGAAGGTAAGCGAGGGTCGAAGGTCCAAAGAGAAAACTAGATATAACCCCGCTCATTCCCAAGCGAGTGAGCATTGCCCTGTTCATATATAACTCTGTTCTAGAATCGCGGTGTTAGTGTCCGGACCATCGGTGTCGGTGAAGAAGTACGTCTCTAGTCGGTTAGCCCCTTTATTCCCTAACTTCGTGAATATCAGATCTGTTCCGGGAGTTGGAAAAGGACGGGGATGCCGGGTCGGGGCGTAAGATGCAGTGAGGGTGGTTCGAGGACGACGGCAAACTGTGGAAGGTCCGCGAAATCGGAGCCATTCACTATGGGGCGTACGGGAGTAACTGCACTTGCCGAAGTCTTGGTTGAGGTCAGAGATAAGAGAGATGGCTCACGGGTGAAAACGGCGAGCGTTGAGAGCGAGGGCCATTCAGACGACAGTACGGTTGTCGATGAACGATACACTCGGCGACAGGGCCAAGAGAAAAGAAACAAAAACAAGAGGAAAAGAGTGGAAGAACAGAGGAGGTATAAAGCGATTGCAGCGCATAGTCGCTTACTCGAGTATAGTTCCCTTGCATCCTCTTCTTTCCTCTCTCGGGTTTCCATTTTTCGATATCAATCGAACCGGAAGTACGCGGGAGCGAACAGGAGATATGGAAACTATGCGTTCTTTCACTTATTTTTGTTCCTGCATTTTTATCGGTTCTATGCATGGACAGACTCTTCGACTCCCGCAATTTGCGTGCCCACGGAAATTGGTGCCTATGCGCCGTTGCGATACTTGCTCCGCACTGGGCGCTGCAGTGACGAATTCCAGTTGGCCTGGCGCTGGCGGATGTACCGTTGGGACAAAATGGAGCATTTAAAAATGATGAAGAAAACCACGTTTTGCCGCTGCTGTCCGGTTCGGCCCCACTGTTCGATTTTGGCTCGCTTTACCTTGTTCCTTTTAGACGAAGCGTTCCCAGAACAACGAGGATGGTTACGCGTTGACGATAGGTCGACGAGCAATCTTTCAGCGAGTCTCGGAAACGCGATCGTCCCATTGTATCCTTCCTGCATGCGAGTCTACAGATGCAGCGTATTCTCGAGAGCAGTGAGCAAAAAGGCGTAAAAAAAAAAAACGAGTGAAACTTTTTCTCTCGCATACCGTTGGAAGTCGGGCTCAGGCTGCTTTCCATGTCCTAAGACAATGAGGGTCGTAGTAGTGCAGCGCGGTTGCGAATGGGACCTGCAACGATCATCGCCACCGCCTCCGTTGGCGTCGACTTTTTCGAACCACCTTCCCGTGGAACCTCCGAACCTTTCACGCTGCACAACCACGACTCCTCCAGCTGTGCGGAGCTACTTTGGCTTGTGCTACCGGTGGGAGTTACGCTCTTAGCTGGTTCTTCGAGAGCCTGGGCGTGCTAAAGCTCTTTACCGAAGCTGTAAGGTTACAACCTAGCCCTCACCGGCTACCCTTCACCAGCGAGAGAAATATATAGTACCTTTTAACCGTGTAAATGGTGAAAAAGGTCTGGCGTTTTAAGATGGGTAGACCGGGGCATTTCGGCTTGAACGAGAACCCCTAGCGTGGTTCCTCATTCTCCTCCCCCTTCTCAACGACGAGGCAATCCCTCTTACGGCTCCTTTCACTCTTTAGGTTTTTCTTTATTTCTGATTCTTTGTTTTCACATTGCTTTTTCTCGTTTGGTCGTTTTACTCGTCGGAGATTCCGCCCATCCCCAAACCTCTTTTTTATCTTCATGCACAGTTGGCCGAGTTCCCGAGCAAAAAGGCAGACACCGATTTGTATTCAATAACCACGACCGTCTTCATCGTCGATTTAACGTCTATTTCCGATAGTTTTGGATTTGCTCATTTGTCTACGAGATACCTCCGATTATCGACGTCTTCCCGATGGTTTCTCCGCTGTGCCAAGTTCGTTATTAATATTTTTGTCGCTCGGGCGAGTCGCAACGTTACTTACCGTACACGTACTCACGAGGCTTGGAGCTTTCAGCAGCCGTGGCTTTACTGATGGCGAGTTCTCTTTTGATATCGACACGCGCACCCAGAAGTACCTTTTAAGCTCGGCTAAAACGCTCGATAGTGTGAGAGCTTCGCCAGTTTTATTCGTAGCTTCGACTCGTTGGTGGGGGAAGGAGGAAGAGAAAGAGATAAAGATACAAGCGAATCGAGGTGCCGAGAGGAGTATCCGAGAAGTGGAGTAACAACCTGCAAAGCACTCGGTTCCTCGCAGGCCTCTTCTTCTCGTTTGGCACCAATCCCGAAAACTATACTCGGGACTGATTCTCCTCCGTGTACCTTATATTCAGGCACGACCTGATTTATCTCGTGCTGGCCAGCGGCGCCCTCACTGCGGGACCCCTTCGCAGGCTCAGAAAATCGCGAGAGTATTCTTTTCGTCGCTATTTCTGGCTCCATGAGATTTATACATCTTTTTGCGATTCGAGCAGGGTACGCTTGTCTTTTTAGTTCTTGAAGTTTGTACCATTTCTCCGCGTCCTCAGTTTGGCTTTTTGTGTAGAAAAAAAAAAAATGTTATGTCGGGCAAATCTCAAGTTTCTTCCCATTAGAAATTCAGAATTTTCGCTGTCGGCTTTCTCCGCTTATACGTACTACCTTCGACATTTGGAAAGTCGAACCACTATTGACGTTGCTCATCCGGGTTTTTTCTCACACGTTGGAAAGTTTTTCACCGCTGCTGTTTTCAGTTTTCGCCTCGGAATATTATCGATGGACCGATGTCAATTTTCCCGTCCATTCTTGAGTTCCCTTCTATATTCAGCGTGGCCGCTGAGGCCGGGAGTAAACGATAGGTCGGAATACGCGCTCGACGAAGCGGACTCGTAAAACCCTCTTCGCGGGAACACAGAAAGCGATGGTAAATCAGCTCCGTATACCAAGCTCCGACTATACACCTATCCAGCAGTTCCGCGAGCTTCTTCCGTTGCTAAATCATGCAAATACTAATAATGGCACGGTGAAACGCTGGATAATTGGAATGTAAACATCGAACGGGTGAGGGAGTCTTTCCACGGTTCCGCGGTCGGGTCGGGGTGTTCGGAGGTTGAGAAGCTTTGAGCTTTCCCTCCGCACTCTGACCCAGCAGGGGTGGTTAGGCGCCGTATTCTCGGTACTGGAAGCAAGGGAAACCGACGTCCCGTAGACTTCGGGGGTCTCCCAGTTCATGAGTCGCTGTACCGAGTCAGCCCGAGTCCATCCGCAATACTCCGTTAATTTCGGTTTGACGGAAGCGTCGGGCTGATTTGGGGCTAAGGAATCCTCGGCGGGAGAGAATAAACGTGCGAACCGTGCCAGTCCTGTTCCACAAGCGACCGGTGGCTTTGCACGTACAACGGTACGAATCGCTCTCCGCAGCTTCTGAGGATTCTCCCGTTTCTCGCCGCACCGACTTGCACCCTCTGCACTCCTGTGTGTCTGACGGAACAACTGTACTTCCTCTCTATTCGGTTCCGCGTACATTCACGGCGTAATGAGACTCCTTGAGGGATGCATCTTTGTCACCCCCTCTCTTCCTCCCCCTCTGCCGTTTTGGCTTCATTGCTTAGTCCCGCGAAGCAGTCGTAGACGAGCGGAGATATATTACTCCCGAAATTTCTCAGCGTCTGAACTCAAACACGGCGAGGCAAAATGAGGTGCGCGAGACGGGAATTTGGAAATTTCATTCTTGAATTCTCGGAGGACGTTAATAATTGGGTGAGTAGGTCTCGGGACATAGTTTCGTTGGGGAAGAGCGAATTCCTTGAGAAATTACAGGGTTTTATCAATCAGCTTATTGATGCACAAGGCCAGTATTTCACTCACGGACCACCCAAACGTGAAGACAAAAGTTCGGATTTAATTTTTGTTTTTTTTTTTTTTAATTTAAATCATTTGCTTACGGATACTTGTGACTTCTTCCAGTCAAACTTCCATAACATTTAAATTCCTTGTTTGTTACTTGCTTCGTTGACGTAACCTGACATTTTTTCTCTTAATGACCCGTTTGTTTTTTTTTTTCGGAAAAAGTAAATCCGTCTATTGTGTAGGCGGTTTTTTTCAGCCATTATACACGAGTGCAATTTTCGGCAACTATAAAAATCTTGCATTTATTTCATTTTTGTTCTCTTAACAATAAATAAAATGATCTCACGAATGTTCAATTGATAATTTTTAAATTCAAATTAAATTGTGGAGGAATTCATAAAAGATTTCAATCAGTAACACATTTCAATGAAGGAATTTTGTTGCCATTAATAAAATAAAAATTGTAACCCGAACGAATTATCCTCCATTAGTCGATTAAATATTCAACAACTAGCTTAAATTTTTGTTAGTTACATTGTCACATTCACCCATTCGCCATGAGTCGATATCACCTGAACGGATTGACGAGAGTGGATAAAAAAAAAAAAACTATGAAACTGTGCAAAGCTTGCATTATTTTACGTACGTAGGTTTATTATTCACGGCGGGAATGTTCATTGTGATTCAAGATATTTTTTCCTCCTACCGGAAAAATACGTTCCATCGGGTTTTCCCCGAGTCCACCTTCACTATCTCGTCCGCCGGAACGAATCTGTTTATCCCTCCTTCCATGATCGTCGGAATCATTCGTGCCTCAGGGCGGGCCAGCCTCGCGGATTCCAGATAAGCTTCAACTGGCTTCCCTTACCCGCTCTCACTCGTTCCACCGCTACCGTTCGCCGGTGGCACCGACGACGTCGTAGCGACCCTCGAGGCTATCTCGACGAGGAAATCCTCGATAGGTCGTACGACCAGGCCGTAACCAACTACTACGACTATTATAGCCTCCGGGACAACTTCCAGTCTAGACCGTGTCTTTTGTACGGGTCACCGCGCTCGCTCTACTAGCCTGCCAGATGACTGGACTGCGTGTACTATATAAAAAAAAAAAAATAGAACAAATATATACAGGAACATCGCGGTTATCCGCGATCCAAAAGACGTTAATGAAAGAAGAAGAAAAGAAGATGTACAAAACAAAAGTAGCGGCGGCGCGGTGGGGTATGAAGAAAATCTGCAGGTTTGCTTGCATCGATAATTAAAGGAGGCAGGGAGGAGCGAAAGAACGACAGACGACCGTCCATTATTCGGCTTCCTCATTTGTTCCTGCGTTTTTCTTCTCCCCCAAGAAATCAGCTCGCGGTCTCGAGCGTAACTGACACGCTGTGGCGTTGGGAGAGGAAGAAAAATTTCTCGTCCCGATGGAGGGTGCGACGGTGGACCGGGAAGGTTACAACGGCGAAGAAAAAAAAAAAAAAGAAAGAGGAACAAGAAGCGGTCCAACGTAGCGCGCAATGTGCTCTGAATCGTTCATATTTGCTTCATTCGGAACTTCTTTTAGCCATGAAACAAAAGCACGCCTAATTAACACGCTTGAGACAGTGTGCAGTTGCTTTCTTTTCTCTCTCTTTTTTTTTTCCATCTCATTCTTCCCTCTTTTCCTTGTACCAGTATTTCTCGGTTTCCGCATGCGGTTTGCCTGAATGCCGACCGGTGGGTCGAGGCTCGTGGCTACCTCTATTACGCGTTGCATACGTACGACTCCAGGATTTAGTGTAGGTATGCCGGTTGAGAGAACTGTGCAGGACGTGCCGACGGTGTGGGGAGGGTGGCGAGAGGAGACGAAAAAAAAAAAAAAAAAAATGATGAGAAAGGTATGAGAAAGGACGATGAAAAGAGGATGGCTACCCCGGTAACGATTCAAACAAGCCTCGGTAATTAGCAGCTTCCTGCACGGAAGCGCATCCAGGATCGTTGGTAAGTCCGTGGCCGGTAGGTGGGCAGTCCCCTTCTCTTGTCGTCATTTAAACAGCGGTAGCATCGGCGAGACGAGGACTCTCGATGAATCTTGTCGTGTCCTTCCCTGTCCTGTACCACGACCGCAAACGGCTGCGTTATTATATGACGAGTATCCGTAAAAACGCTGCCGTGCGTTTCGGAGATTTAACGGGTAGAGTGCGCTGGATTTTTTTTTCTCGTAAATTTTTTCTCGTAAAGTCGGAACAGACGGGGGTCGTTTTTTTGTTTTGTAGAGTTAGCGGGGTTAACAGCAACTCCGAAGAATCACAGCGAAATTAATTCACTGTCTAAGCGACCATAAATCAATGGACTTTCAGTGCTGCACATAAAATCGGTACCAGTGTGTCTAGCCTTTTGGAGCATACAGTATTTTTTTTCTTAGCACATAGTAACTGCAATTGCTTGACGGGTTACATGGAAACCAGACATGACGAACTTTTGTCAAGGCATTTTTAGTGCAGAGCGGGAAATTTATACGAATTTTAGGGTTAGGGTTAAATTCAAACCGTATAATGATAATTGCCAGAAAAGCATTTCACTCTTCGTTTCTGGCTCGATTAAAAGTCCTCACTCGATTAACTAGAATTCATGCGAAAGAATAAATCGCTCGGTCTTGTTTTATATTTTAGTTTTTTTTTTCGCCGGTGGATCGTGCAACCCCTCGGCTCCGATACGCCCTTCAGCATCATACGAATCATCATAATAAATTTATGAACGGTTTTTCGCCAATGTGTGCCCAAACTCGTCCTAAATTCCTCCGAGAATGACTCGCAGGAGGCGAGTGCACCACTGACAGAGTTGATCTCTTGGCGCTCACTTTACCCTCTGTGAGAGTCAAGCGAATCTTTTGTTTTCCCACGTACAATTGGGCGGCTCTTCCGTTTTATTTGACGTTTCTCTTGGGCGCCACCAAGCTGCGCGGAAGTATGGACCATGTTCGTCCGGATGCGCAGAGCGCGGAATGGAAACGAAATAAGTTCTTCGACTCGTCCCCGGTCTGTTCACCCCTGTTTCTATACCTTCCCATCTCGGCCCTTTATCCAGCGAGCATTGGTTCCTCAAACCACCCTTCCTTTTTGTTTTTTAAGCTCTCTTGAAAGTCCCGTGAATTCGAGGACACGCATTATAAAACGAATTCACCGTATACTTCATTTCGCGTAATAGCAATTAGTCGATTGCCTACAATTAATTTCTACCACGGAACTTTTTTGGCTTTAACCCATTCACTTATCTATCACCGCGCTGGCTGATATTTACGTTTGTTATTCGTTTTTTTATTTAAAATTTTTTTATTTTTTTTATTTTAAATTCAAATGCTGCCGTAAGCATTGACAGCGAGTTCGCTGGCGTAAAAAAAAAATCAAAGAGCCGCGACGTGTACACAGAGCCGGGAATTGAGTGCACAGTGACATTCCGAATATACGTTGTTATTCGCAAAGCTTTTAAAAAAATTAATATTTTTCCCGTCCATCCGTCTATATTGTCACGGGTTTTTTCATCATAAAAATCAACCGGTGCATACTGTTTACACAGAGTTCGCGGGGCGTCGTGCATATGAGAGCTCGCGTGTCCTCGACTAATAACGAAAAATACAAATGGAGAAAAATGTCAAAAGATAAATACCAAACATACATAAATAACATAAATGTGGCGAACTGAATGAAATGTGTTATCGATAGGAATATTATTGAAATAGCAATATCGTCTGCTCTCCGAATGTAGAAAATGTTGAAACATAAAAATCGAGTCGCTCATTTCCTTTTTGTGCACGTAAATTAATACAAAAAAAAAATCCGAACAAAAAATGAACACAATAACACGACGGACGTAAAGTACATGAAATGTCTTGTCTGCAAAGACATGAAAGACATAATATAATAATAATAATAATAATAGTGCGTGCTCATCGAACGTACAAAGCGTTGAAACATAGACGTCAATGTCTCTATTCGCTTGGGACTCGATCGAGCAAAAAATATGCTAAGCTACGAATTCATGGTGGTGATTTTCGTTTTATCCACGAAAAATGAGAGCGATGAAGAGAAATCTTTCTCATCATCGCCACTGTGCGTTTTTTCCGTGCGCCGTTGCGTCATACTATAAATCACGATTGTTCGCCCTTTAATCAATATTTCAGTAGTTCTCGCGATCCATCGTTAGGTTCCGCACGGATTGTTGCACAACGTAGCCATTCGCTAACGAGGAATCGATGAATCGGTGACCGCGTTGCCACCGCTAATATTGCTCGTGCGGCACGTCGTTTACAGTATCCGCGGTATGTACAGTGGAGTCGCACAGTAGTAGTGTTACAGCCGGCCAGCCGAATAGAGCTGCGGCAAATAGGTTGCTGTTACTACTTGCCGGAATAGCTGCGAGATTAACGCCGTGATTGCGGCGAAAATGCTGGTTAACCCTTGGCACGTTCCTCCGCTCCTTACTTACACGTCGTTCGTACGTATACGTAAGTCTAAACCTTATCGTTATCGCGTACCGATGAAACATTCGAAATGAGACTTGTGTACAAGCCACATTATTACGCAGGTAAAATTCGATATAATTAACGGTTGTTTAAAGTCCCATTAATATGCCGTGGTTATTCAAATCGGAAACCACCTGCCACTTAGCTTTAGAGATCATAACGCTGGCTTCTAGAGTTAAATGAACTTAGGTTAGAAATAGTAAAAATATAAAATTATTTTGAAATATTTAGATTTTCGAATCTTAGTGACGGTAACGAGATACCTGTCCGCAGAAATTTTTTGAATACCCATGGCAGACCGCACAATAAAACAAAACTGAAACATTGGTCCGTCATTTTTCACGGTGCTCCTTTTGTCGAGCTTCGGCTCTCTCTTTTTATTGCTCCGGCTCTCGCCGTCGCTCTCTCGCTTCCGGCAATTTCCGTTTCCGTTCTAACCTTTCCGGAGTACCTTCTGCTTTTTATAGTTTTACCATACTGTCTGTGGTACACGCCGTGCGTGTGCGCGACCGAACGAAAGTGGTGAACAGACGGGTCGAGAGCAAAACGGCTAAAACGTCGAGCCAGAATCGTCACCGGCCAGTTTCAATGGGCGCGCGAACGACACATCGAAATAGCCGCCGACCAACGCTCGCAGTTCGGCAGTTCGGCAAGTTCCGATCACGGTGGTACACCGCACTAATTACGCGCCCGCCCACGCCCCGGCTTACCGGAAGAATAAAAGTCGAGAGTCCGCGAACTTCTATCGCGCATACGTGTGTACGTGAAAAAGGGGAATTCGAGGTCTCGCACGGCATTGCGCATGATCCCGAGAGCCGACGTCGTTTATGTGTGCACTCGTCGTTACGTGGCTATCGCGTTGAACCTTCCACGCGCAGCTCGGGGTGGTTCGCACCCACGTGGCGCAACACCGTGCTGTCAGTCGCGTCCGGCGAGCCACTCGCGTAACGCGCACCCCGACGCTCCTCTCGATCTCGTTAAATACCATCTTTCGAAATATCTCAAACTTTTCACTGTCATAAATCAAAGGCATTGGAAACATATATTCCTCACGCGTCACGATTAATTTAATTATACTTTGTCGTCAGTGATTTTTTCCGTCGGTTCCAATTTCGGTTTTTTTTTTATTTTTATTTTTTTCAAGTTTATGTTAATTTTTTTTATTTGGAATGCAGTTTCTGTGAAATCATCGGCTTGACTGAGCTTCCCTCCCCGTATCCAGCTGACTGGTGAGTCTCTTTGTTGTCGTTGAAATTTGTATTTTTTCACTGAATGAATATCATCCGAGGGCGGATTTTATTCGTGGTTTTTTACTGTACTGTGCACACTGCAGTGACTTAAATTTAGATTGGTTGGATTTTATTGCGGTCGGTGCAAGGAGTGCCTTTGATTAAGTCGCGAGCCTGTGCATTGGCTTCATTCACTCTGTCGGCTCTGCGGGAGTGTTCTCGACGATGAATCTGACGCGAACGACTGGCGATAAACTTTCGGTCATTACGTTCGAATTCTTTTTATCTCTCTTTTTTTTTCCCCCTCTCTCATCGAGGCCGCTCGCCCCGGAGTTTTGCCGTCGCGGGATTAAAGCTCTCTCGACAGGCTTCATCAATATACATACGTCTTGCAGAGTTTTCGCTCTTCAGCTTCGTAAACTTGCCGCGTCTTTACTACCGCTCACTCACGGACACGGCGAGAGTGAATTAAAAGTGTATCGACCCCCTCGTTTCGTCGTCTTTCAATCGCGAAACCTACTCGCATCGTATTAAATTAACTCGAAGCCAACGGGGTGCCGATACTCCGGATAATGAATTCATCGATTTCCCATCACACATTTGTGGGGAAATTCGAAGAAAAAAAGTCGCGGCACTGGGCACCTTTTCGAAATTGTCTTCGTCAATTTAGTCCTTTCAGAATGACGTAGGCTACTTGAATAAATTGGGCAGATTAGTGTTTATTTTATTTTTATTTTTCCTTTAATGAAAAATCCAAATTTTTTCAATGCACGCGGAAAAAATGACAATGCTGTTTTATGCATGAAAAAAAAAAACGGAAATTTCAATAATTTTAATGTTTCAGGCAATACAAATCTGGCGGGCATTTCTGTGATGTGCGAATCTATGAATATCACCGAAAAGAAAAATGTTCCCTCAACATTTTTAAATTCTTCGTGCATACTCAGCAGTATTTTTTCTTGAAAAATTACGTCGCCTCGCCGGTAATTTATTCTGTCAAAAATGACGTATCAAAATTTCTTTTGGTCAATTACTCGGCGTATAATTCGTGGGTGTTCGGTAATCATTGTCAATCTTTGAATTCCGTGTACTGTCTCATAGCCAGCTACGCTCCCGTCTTCGTTCGAAAAGTGATGGAGATCTAAAAATATACATTTGAGTCCGTGTGAAAAAAAAACAAAAAATCGAAACAAATTTTCCGGTGAGAAATTGCACGCGGGCTGTGGTCACGTGCGATTTCTCACCGTAAAATTGTCGCCGAAGGAACGTCGCGTCGTGGGTTATCTCGACACATACTTGGTAGCGACCAAGCGCACCCATTTGCCACCGGTGCAATCGCTTTGCTGAATCACCGTGATAAATTCCGTGGGATGAGCGTACACAGGCATATCCCATTAGGCATGGTTCGTGCCGGAGCAACAGCATTACCGGAAGCGGGCTACGGCGCCTGCATGGCCTGCGTCCGCGACGTTTTCATGTAATATGTCAAAAGACTTTAACGGAGTCATCGATCAATTAGCGTGGGGAAACTCAGGGTTCTTACGGCAATCCGTGCAATCGCGTTTTATTATCCGTCACCCGAAAGCATTTTGTTTCGCTGATCCGCCTTGATGGGGTCGACAGTGTCTGATCCCGAATGGAAAATATCCGCCGTATCTACTGAATACTAAATTCCTCGGCCCCAGCTTTCTCCCCGTTTCGAACTGCCGCTCGAACACTTTGTCTGAGCTTTCGTCTCGATATTCCAGGAATTCCGGCATGTATTAATATTGACACGAATCAGGGAATTCCGTGTAGACGTAGGGCAATGCCGACGATAGTTGCACTCGACTCCGCTTAACCGGATAGCGGAGGAATTCACTTTATTAAGCTCATCCATCTTCGAGAGCGAAAACGTCTCAAGCTTCTCGCGATCTCTGTGGACGATACTGTTCGATACAAGTGCCAATGAGAGATAAAAGACGCTGAAAATAATTTAAATAACTTCGCTTGAATAATCGATCGGGGGAGTCTGTGCACAGTCACAAGCAATTACAGGTACGACAAGTTTCCACTGCCACGGATGGAAATTACTGAGCGGGAGTAGTACGGATTAACACTGTTCGGTTATACTCTTCCCAATTTGGTTTTATCCGATCAGACAGCTGACTATAATCGTTTAATATAATCAAACGTATGCGCTAAAGAAAGTTCATCTGAAATATTGACATTACTTCTGATGGAATCTTACGTTTTAACGATCGGTTCAACGAGCGCAAAAATAATGACTTCGTGTCATAAAAAATAATTTCCAAGGGAAATGTATTTTATGGTAGTATTTTATGGTTACAGCAAGAATAAGCAATCGCGGTTACAATTGCAATTACATTTTGACAAATCGAATATGTGCCATCAGAAACTTTCCATACTCGTACTGGCAACTTCTCGCTGTAGGAGAAAATAATAATTTTTTTGTCAGTCTTCGATAGTTTTAATTAAGTTACAAATCCGGTATTATATTATTCGCCGGCAGGACAATCAGTGTAAAAATATATGGAGCGCCGTGTGTCGTCGCTGCGTCTTCCGCGATGGGAAGAAAGCTTTTTTCGGGCGATATCGCGATTAATAGCTTCTGAAAACGGACAGCAAAGCGGAGGAGGAAATTGGGCACAATGGCAGGATTCGAGAGAAACAGCCGATATTTCCGCTAAGGCGTGCGGCTTTTCATCCTTCATATTTCCGATGAAACGATAAGAGCAACAGTCCGTCGGGCGGTCCCGTCGTTGGGCGGGTGAAAACGCATACCTAGAGGAACCCCCGCGTAGAGTTCCGCCCAAGGGTGCGATAGAGTAACAACACACAGTGTACATCCCAAACCCGTGCGCTCGGGGGTTCGAGTTCCGTTCAGCTTTTACCATAAACAAACGCTTCGAGTATGCGAAATCAAGCGTGATACAGAGGGGCGGGGACGGGTACGGGCTTTTGCTTTCCGTCGGTCTGTTTTTGATACGTCGTCATCTGCGCCTGACGTTTTCGATAAACAGCACCGGTAGTAGCAACCTTTTTCTTCTTTATCGTTCGGCTTCCCATCCCTCGTACGCTGTTAGTTATCTCGCTTCTTTTTTTCCTTTTACCTTTGTCACAACCCTCCCTCCTCCCCCCCCCCCCCCCGCTATCCCTGAAAATCGGGCGCTACCTGGTACAGCCGTCGACGTTGAGAACGCACATATGTATATGTGCCGCAGGAACTCGATATGCGTTGTCGGTATTTCAGCTCGTACGTTGTTTCCTCACCGACCAATATAAAACGAAAATAATTGAGAGGGTTGTTGGGATTTAACGAGGCATATGTCACGTGTCGACTGACCATTCGTCAATTGTATTTTTAGGGAAAAATCAAATGTTCAGAAATTAATGGACTAATTTGCCCATAGGGTATTTTCGGAGTTGGAGCATCGCGATAGAGGATGGTTGAAAATTCCGTCGGAAAGTAATAACAGTCATGATGGGGAATTACGTTTTTTTTTTTTCAATTTTTTTTTTTTTTTTTTTTTTCAATTTCTCGAGAAATTATTTTCGTGACTGTTTTTCGTTGGTAATTGAATTTCGTGGAATATGGCCAATTATTATCGGAGTGCTTGTAGTGGAACATAGCCGGCGAACACGTCCGTCGGCGCAGGTGAATTATCTGCTCGCACCCGTCGGATGTTGCATAAAAATTGCGTGGGATTCAACGGACATGAAATGCAGGAGTTGAAAACCCTCGACGTCTCATCAATATGATCGGTTATAGTTTCATCAGCCGTAAACAGATAGATAGATGATTCGTTTACGATAAAACAGGGCTTTTTTTTTTACTGGTTTCTCTGAAATTAAGTGGAATTGATGTAGATGTTTAAATTATTGGGTCAATGATTTTTTGATTTTTTATAAGTCCACAAGAAAGATATCAAATATATAAAATTGACAATTCGCTCCCTTATAGAGGAAGTTTTGTTTCGGGAAAAAAAATGTTCGAGATTTTTATGTCAGAGTACATGGAATATTTAAAAATTAGGAGATTTCGGAAACGGTTCAAGATAGCCAATTAAATTTCGGTAGACTAGTAGGTAGTACTAGTCATTATCTTAAGATGTCAATATCTGTTAATAATTACACTCCAAATGAAGTAGATAATTTTATTGCACGTGACTACGAAATTTTATGATGATTGTTGATCTAGCACGAAGTTTATGTGTGTATAAACCGCATCGTTACGTGGACATTACATCACAGAAAAAATGTTTTACCTGCCGCAGTGGAAATTTCCTTCAATAAAAATTTTCGCCACATCCATTGTTGAACGTCGGAATCGTTATGGAACATCGACCTTAGTTGAATCCAACATGTTGGGTCGAATTGTACCAACCTTTGTGCGAATTCTAGTAGCGTGTCTGCGCGTGAGCAGAATTGGTTTTGTGCAGAAACTCGTATTTGCCAATGGTCGAAACTTTTGTTTTAATCGTTATTATTCGTTCACTTCAGGCTCAATGGTCGACGGGAGGGATCGAACAAACGGGCGGATCGAGGGTGAATTGAGCGGATATCATCATTGTCCGTTCAATGCCGATTTGGCAAAGTTTTGTTTGCCCGCCATATTAACCAACAAGTTAATTGACGCCCCAATCCAAATATCATTATAAACGAGAGTTCAGCGAGAGGTTCCGTTTCTGCACTCCGGGCTTTTATCGACTTTGTATCATACCATCACCAATACGCCCATCCCCCGTTCGTTCTCGTCCTCGCGGCTTTCATCGCTCGTCCCCGTGCAAACATTACCCTTTTACAGATCCAATTATTGGCGAGCTAGAGAGCGAGTCAGCAAGCCTCCCACCACCATCGTTACTCGTTATTTATTAGTAGAATTCTTGTTTTTTTTTTTTTTTTTTTCCCCCCTTTTTTTCGTCTCTTTCAGCAGACGCTGGATAACGCCCAGATAGACAGATACGGTAATGCTATTTAATTTTTTTTTTTTTTTTTCCGAATCACCGCTAATGCTTCCGTCGACCAATTATTTTCGACCAAATTGGATCGAATGGTCACGTTACTGCCTAACGGCTTTGTCGGCTGAACATTTTTTTTTTCGTCGGAACTCTCCGTTTTTTTCGAAAAAAAAAAAAACAAAAAAAAAAACGAAAATATGCTAGTTTTACCGAGTGTGACGAGATTGTCGTTCGGCGATCGAAAAATATTTTAACAAGATATACGAGAGTGAAATACAATTATTCTAGAAACAAAGGGTTTCCGGGAAAAGAAAACCGCGCACAAAATTTATTGCAATCCGAATCGCACGTTCCTGGTATCATTACCCTGCTGGAATACTAATTAACTCGATAATAATTACTCGATAACGTAAATGCACAATTTGAATATATTCTCGCAATTGCGAATCAACTGCTGTGACTCTCGGCAACGTAATAATTATACTGAATCTGAAATGTGGAATCGTTGACGGCGTATCCGGTTATGTTGATCCTGATATTTCCGGAGCGCAATTATTTTCCGGATTTCTCAATGTCCAATGATAAACATTGCCGTCGTTATTTGTTCAAATAAAATGCTGCACGATTTTTGGGTTAATTGCGGCTGACGTCGTTAATTGCTCGTCGCTGCGCGTGTTACGATCGTACAGGACATATTCGTAAATGCAATTCGAATTTAACGTAATGTTTATAATTGCTCAGTTCATCTCCGCCAAACGGTGAAAATCGTCCGTTTCCATGGGATTTCCCGACGTGTCGGTAGGTTCGAGAGCGCATGAGCATTAACGTCCACGGAGTTATCCAGCGCGCCCTCCTCGTTCACTCGCTCGTGGCCTTAGCTAATCACCTCTACAGCATTTAAGCATTTCCCGACGCTGGTGCTCAGCGCCTCGCTGGTGTTACATCGGAGCTCCTCCACGCCCGGGAGTGAAAATTTCACAATTTCCGTCGTTAGTTACTTACGCCTAGACGGCTAACAACGGGCCGGTCCGCACTAATTCTGGTTACGTGGCAGAAACTATCTAATCGGAAACTCGTTGCACTTTCCAGCACATAGTTAATTTACAGTCTCTATCTCTTCCTTTTGTAGCTCCCTCCAGACCTCTCTCGCTAACAGTGTCGAAACTTCCCGCCGCTACCATCGCGCCATCTACTCCGCGTACGTATAAAATAGAAATTCTCGCGATAATCGGGAATACCCGAGTTCCATTGTTTCACGAAGTCTACCCGGACGAGGGCTGAGAGTCCGCTCGAGGTAACACGTAAACGAGCCAGTTCACAAATTCCCGAGAACGGAAACCCTTTACGATTTTTATTCAATTTTTTTATTTGAAAACTGATTTTTTCACTAATTTGCAACCGAATATCATTTTCAAATTATATCCTGACTGGGTGACGCTCGCGACGCTTCTCCGGGCGTGTTACAAAAGTCTTTCAAATGTAATCTGTCAAATGGAATATTTTGAAAAATCTATCATTAATATGTTATTGTTATTACAATGGCAGAAAATATCGATGGAAAAAAATAAATGAAGCGGTCCGTTGGAATTAAAATCTTTTTGTAAGATTTTTTTGTTGACACGTTTTCGCAATCGGGAGCTTTTTTGCGATACGTCGGTTGTTCAAGTAAATACACACACACACACACACATATATATATATAATGATACATTTATCCAGAAACAACTTATGGGAAGTTGTCGTAAATTTGAAGATTTTCAAACGCTATCAGATGCGGGAATCTAGCTCACGGTTTTGAAAACCATGTGTTATTCCCCAAGCAATATAAATCTTGTTATATGTCGAACGTCTGTTACCGCAGAGGGATTACTGACGAGCCTGCGAGCACAACGCCGACCTCGCGACACTTTATATCTTTCCAATCAACGGTTGCTCACGACCCCTCTCGACCTGGATATAAGTGACTCCCGTTCTTCGATCTTCCGAGGCTTTTCCGATATTTTTCATCGTGTACACGACGTAGCCGCAGCGACTCGACTGACTTTTATACTCGGAGGATGAAATTAAGATCGGCGGATGCGGTACGGGGCCCGGAGTCAGTCCACGAGGGTCGTTTTCATCCCTCACTTCTCTTTTATGTTCCCCGCCGGTCACCGGAGACCGGATATTTATTTTCTTTTATCCTCGTTTTAGATTTTATAATTTATATGAAGAACTATTTCGATAAAGAGGAATGGTACACGTTTCCGGTTCGACTAATTTTCGGATCCTTGATAATTCAAAGATTTCCTCACACTCTCTTGGGCTCACATTGAGATGTTGAACTGAAGTCAGTTGAGGAGTTGAATTGTGTTCGTGTGTTCCAATTGTCGGATTGTGTCGCGCAAAAAATCTGTATTTCTGAGGCTATCAAGAAAAGTATGATTTTTATGTTTATGCATATCAGAAGCAATTTAAAAAATTTTAGACACGCGATGTGTCTCCAAAACTTGCCCAACGAATCCATTGCGAACTCGAGCAAGTCACGTTGCCCATGAGAAAACAAAATTCATTAAAGTTTCTCCGCAGAACACGGTTGGCTTCCAAATAATTTACGCCCGTCTGAAGGACTTCCGATGCTGCAATCCCTCAACCGTCGCTCCAGCCATGCCTCATCTGTCCGGACTAGCTGTATCCTGAGCAGATTCTCTTGACGGAATGAAATTAAGACGGGGCACAGACCTGACCGCATCAGCCGTGTTGTGCTCTACCGTCAGTGTGCGCTATCAGGGAGACGGTATTTATTTGTGGCGATCCCGTGCGGGTGTCCGGCCGCGAGGGTCGGCAATCAAATCTGGCCCCGGGCTACGGAAGAGAATGAGAGTGGTATAGGCGAGGACATATTCCTCGGTCCGCGCCCTCCCGCCATTCTCTCATCCTCCGGGCAGCTTCGAGCCGGCAACGAGAAACGTACTGGTCGATCACTCAATCATTCCCTATACTCACCCCACTTTTGTCCTCTTCCACCTCCATCGGCGACGTTCTTCTCCCATCCGAGGACGAAGCTTCACGGGAAAGAATTTCCTTCTCTGTTCGCTCAGCTCTCTTTTTTTTATTTCACCTTGTCTCTTGTCTCTTATACACCACCGTAACACCCAAGAGGGAAAAGGGACGCTTCCTTCACGGCGTCTTTTCCCATTCCCGGCCGGCCTCGCACTTTATTTTTACTCAACAACCTCCGGGGTTGGTTTCCCTCGTAAAAAGGTCCCGCGCTTGATTAACACCGACCCCACTGCGTTTCATACCGTGTGGTATTTCGTGCAGCGAGAACTCGCGGAACGGTGGAACAGGACTCGGCTATATGTCCAGAAAATGTCATCGAGAAACAGGGACACGAAAAATTCGGTGTGTTCTCCGACACGATCCTGACGTAGATGACAACGCTTTAGGGTTTGCGTTGACCTAGATTGCCAAATATAGCCGATGGTGTAACCTGTGAGATGTGTCACCCTCGTTCTCTTTTTCCACCCGAGGCCACCACCAATTTTTCCCTTCGTCTACGACTTTCGCCGACTCTGAGAAGCCCTCACCTCTCCTCGATCGATTCTAGATCCACTCGAAGCCGGGTCGTCGCTTCGATTGCTCTCGATATTTATGACCTCGTTTCGTCTACCCTACTGTTCGCCCGGCTCTTTGGCATCCGTGCGCTAATTAAAAGCTATGGTGGACGGGTCGCGTGATTGCAAACGGAATTAGCCCGTCAAGGTACTCTGTCTCCATTACGGTACGGTAGAGTCATCGTGTCATCATTTTGCGATAATGTAAACATGTACGAGCAGCGAATTTCGACGGCAGATTAAGACGTATCACTGATTGTCGGAGCGTCATCGACCCCTGTAAACTCAAAACTATGACAAAGCCGCGAGAATCAAATGGCGGCGCGATAATTACATTGCGTAATTTATTAATTTCATTTACGTAACATGATATACAGGCATGTTTCGGAGCAGTTTCTCATCGGATAGCGAATGAACCTTCCGTCTGGTATTTTCAGATGGTGAACCCGCCTCACATATCGTATCTATAGTTACATAAAGTAGTCGCCAACTTTTGTTTACTGCAAAGTCATGAAAAAATCTTGAAAAAAAATTGAAACAATCTGTGTTACCGACCGAGTACTCTCGATATGTTCTTAACGATGCACTGTGAAAAATTTATATAAAAATTTATTCCCACGTATATACGAATATTGCGGTAAACACCGACGGTGTATAATACGTAGTATTAGTTAGTCAAAAGGTTCGGTGGTGTGGTTTAGCGGGTTTTGAGACGAGGTGTCCGTTGTGAGTACAGGGAGAGGAAGAGGAATGGAGTGGCCCACGGGAGCACTCGTGTCAAGCGAATTGAGAACAAGCCAGGGATTATCCAAGATATAGTACACGAGATTGAGTCAGTTAGATAGAGCGGGTTAGACTGAACCGGCGTCGCTACCATGCTGTCTCCCCTTCAACCCAACCCTCGTGTTTCGTAGCTTGTTCGTCCGCGTCCCAATTGAGCGCGAATACAGATTTACACGCCAATCTGTACCGTTGCCCGAAATCGATACGATACCGTGATTAGAAACAACAAATTAAACGTCTCTCATTATTTTTGCTGTCACAATATTTTGATTTACTTGAAAATCGGATAAATAGGGATAACGAAGGTGCTGTATGATTGATTGATCGATGAGCAAGTACCAGTTTTTTTTTTATTGCTTCTTCGTGCTTCAGATCCCTCGCGAAGGTGAGCTATTTTTTGTTCCCTCCCCCGTGTCAATCCGCTGGGTGATCGATGGTTCAGCTCGTGGCTCAGTGACACGATCGTAGATCAAGCCTCGTTCTTACCGAAATAACGTTCGGAAATGAAAAGATGAAAGCGTCTAAAAACTAAAGGAACAGCGGCGAGATCCGGCCGGAGTGTCTGAGTGTTGTTGATGGTTATTCCGGAGGTCTGGTCGTCGAGCACGGATTTTCGCCCACCGGAGGACCGCGAAGCGGTGACAAACATTGCGTCTCCTCGTGAGGAGTGGATCCTCGCGAGGAGTGGATAAACGACTCAGCCTGTGTCGACGGAGTTCGCGCTCGGTTCACATCGGGCAAGAGAAGAAGAAAAGGGAAGAAAGAAAAGAATGACCGCGACGAACCGGGGTAAACTGGGCGTTCGTTTGTACGTCAAGAGTCCCCCGAACAAGCCTGACGTCGTCGTTCGCTCAAAGCTCGGTCATTCGTCCCTTAATCGTATTTCGGTGAGGATCATAAATCCGAACGCCCGCGGACTCGCGAGAGACGAAACCCCTCGTACTTCCTCAAAGAATACGCTCGAGTCTTCCGGTCTATCTCTTTTTTTTTTTATCGCAACGTTCTTCTCCTTGTCCACTCGTCCCGTTGAAGCACCGTGATAAAGAAAAGCGAGAGGCCGAGAAGAGATTCGGCGCTGGTGGCTAATGTACCGGAGGGATTTAGTGCCTGTGGTATTTAATACGAACGTTGGTTCTTCCCTCGACGCGCTTTCCCCCCGCCCAATGTGAATGTAGTAATATCTTTGAGTATATACGCTGAATCAACGAACGACGCCACGGAAAGAGACGAAACCATGGAACCGTCATGTTCGCGCGCTGCCCACGCAGAAGTAATGATCCCATTGATATTTCTCTACATCGCATAACGGGGACAATTTATTTTACCTCGCTCTCGTACAAATTGGCTAAGAGAGACGAATTCTCCGTTCGATAAAAGATTTATGAAAACGTCGAGAATACCGGCGATTGATATACAAGACGTCCGGAAAAAAAAAATCAACGAATCGTGGTTGAAACGTGGAACGAACGCCCGAAGGCACGACCATGACGACCACTGTGGCCCGTTGCTGGCATCCACGGTTATTCCTCCAATTTCACCCAAACAAATAGACTATTATAGATTTGCTCAGGTCCCCGACGCTCCCGTTAATTTATAATGCCGCACTGTTGTTTGCGACGCAAAATGTGAGTTACGCTGCTCCGATGACGTGCTTTTTCGCTCCGGACGAGTTTTTCCTCCGAAAGCGGGTTTTTCAGTTTTCTTTTTTTCTTTTTTTTTTTTTCGATGTCCGCTCCGCCCTTCGAAATAAAACAACACGTTTTTGCCATCAAATATCAAGAGACCATTACCGCCAGCCCTCTCTCGATTCTCCTTTCTCATTCTTCGTACTGTTGTCATTCCTGTTATTATTGCTATCGCCTCGTGGCGGTTCCGATGTTTTTGTTTTTCAGTCGTAACAGTCGATTCCCCGCTTCAGCGTTTTTCGTTCACTTCTCGTGCTTCTCGCTTTCGTGCTTGCCACGTCATTTACAACTTTTTTGCGAACGTTCCTCCCTGTAATCGCGAAGAATCATGCAATTTTTACGTCGATACATTTTTCGCAATTATTCTTATGGCTTAAAAAAATCGAAAAAAAATCTTATCGGAAAAAAAAAAATCGAAAGGATTAAGTTGCTCCCTCGTTAGGTTAGAGGAAAAAATAAATTGTGAACGAGACGGTCTAGCGGAATATTGCATCGTTAATTTCTTACGCATTTGATCTTCACTTTTCCTTAAGCCTCTTCGGAGATGATGGGGCATCAAGCCTCTTTGCTCCTCGTTCAGTTTCCTCGGTCTTCCCCCGCTGTGAATTTATATAACTGAAAGCGCATTACCTCTTCAGCCCCCTTAATTGACTACGAGCGTTTAGTTTTATTTTTTATTTTATTTTTTACTGGGTGGGCTCCTCTCGAAAAATGAGGAACGCGAATTGTGATGCCGAAGGCGCCGGGAGTGCTCCGAAGCTTTATTGGGGTTGTCGGAAGCTGCGATTCCGGCCGGGGGAAGGGACGGAATGTAAGAGTTTAAAAAAAAATCTAGGAAAAAAAGATAAAACCGCCGTGCCGTGAGTTCTTCTGGGGATAACGATTGCGACTCTCGTAACTTTAGGCCTCTGGCATCAACCATGCTTCTTATGATCCATGGGGAGTTCAAATCCGCCTTACCGTTATCCGACGTCACATCAGCATATTTTCTTTTCCTGTTGCATTCATTTTTATTTCGAGGACAATTAATATCGCTTTAATCTATAATTTATGGGCAAGTCGTTCTAAAATTACTGATATATTTATACTTCATTTTAGTTAATATTCGCATTTGTTTTCAAAATTTTGCGGTGTGAAACAGTGGAGTGAACAGACGTCAGACGATACAAAGTGAAAAAGAAAAAAAATTACCGAATATCACAGAAAGCTTAAAAAATTGATGCTGAAAAAAAATGTTTCAATTCTTCGTTTGCTTTCGACTAATCGTAGGTGGTCAAGAATATGCTTTTTTTTTTTGTGAACCTAACGGAGCAATTCTCTACCACTAATAAAATAATGTGAATAATTCTTCACCGCTAACCTTCTGTTTACAAGGCTATGAAATGAATTAAGGTTAAGGAATGTTTCGCAGCGCTTTAATATCGTTGGTCCGACAACTCGAAAATGAGTGGCAGGGAAAACAAATTACGCGATAATAATTGAAAAGGAGGATGGAAACAAGAGAACAAGCTTGAGAATGCCTAGGTTCGTGAATGCCGAGTTGATTTTCCTTTTCTCAGCGTCTCGGGATGCGGAAGACAATTTTTTATTATTTTCCCCTCGTGTCCTTTTCAATTACGGGTGTTTCGTAATTTCCAGACTCGCCGCGAAATTTTTTATTTTATAGCGCTGGTGAAGTGAAGAGCTTGGTATTATAACGGTAGCGAGGACGCCGCGAGGCCCAGACATATTACGATGTTCCTTGAGCTGACTGAAGCTCTGGATGATCCGTCAAAGGAATAAAGCTCGCGTCTCGGACGCCAGTTTCATAATAGAACGAAAAGAAGTCGAGCCTTCGGTCCAACGGAAAATTACGTTGACTCTTCTTTTATCAAGTCCCTGACATGGTCTGATATGAGTTACATATGCACGTAAAAACGAATTAGTTGGACGCAAAAATAAATTAAATGAATGACCCAACCAATCGTCGTCGTGTGGTGAGCGCTAGACGATTAAAAATGCTAAAACGATAACCCACAATTACATATTTTTTCCATTGAAATTTTTTCAAAATTCTTTAATTGAGCCGATCGATTAGTTTAATGTTTTAATCACAAATAATTGAATAATGTTTAACGAAATCTAATAAAACATCTGAGCCGTTTCGAGGATTACTTCAAGCATATAAAAAATTAATGTGCAAAAAAAATGTTTAATCCTTACTTCGGGTCCTTTCTACCGTCACTCACAAAGGTATGGCAATATAGTTCAACAGGCGTCGCGGCAGGCTCAATTTGAAAAACTACTGACACCAGAGAGTTCACAGTGGCAAATAGCTAATACGAAACCTCTGCTGAAAGATTCCATCCTCGAGAGGAAGTAACGGAGGTGCAAAGGGCAAAGAGCGGAGATCCGAGAGGTTCGAGTTCGGTGAGGCAGCGATACATTGGCGCGCGTTGTGCGGAAGGAGACGCGAACTCTCGCTACGATTTTATTTAGTTGTATACCGGGGGCGCGCCCTCGCCTGGGAATATTGCTAACAAACAGGCAGAAAGGCAGGAAGTAAGACCAGCCAGACGGAGACCAATACAGACCTATCCTAGACGCCGGTTCCCGTTGAAGCCGCACGTATACCGACGTCCACGGCGTGCATCGTATATAGCAGTGACCAGCGGAGGAATAGGCAGAGCCGTACAGAGCAGCTCGAACTTGCCTCCACGATGAGGAGGAAGAGGACGAGGAACGTCGAGAGGGTGAACGGTTGAGCGCGCCGCCGAGCGCATTATTAAAGGAATCCGTCTGTCTGAGTATTTCCGCGACACAATTAAGCGCTTCACGGTGACCGTGAGCGAGAACGAGGAATGAGTACAAAGAGGATGAGAGGTGGAAAGCGGAGAAGAAGATGCGGGGGACGGGGTGGTATGAAGCTCGGCGAGGCCACCTCCGTTGCTTTTCCGTTTTCTGTTCTTCCGCCAGCGTCCTGGGGGTTTCGCTTTTCGTCACGAAGCTGCCATGCTCCCTCCACCTTCCCCCCTCGCCGCAGAGATCCTGTCAGCCTTCGTCTATTCCGCACAAACGTAGCGTCTGCTAACACCACGAGAATTGAGCTCCTTCACTGAATACTCCCATTTCTGACGGGTCCATCGCGTTGACAATCGCACGACTGGCGGCACTTGCCCTCGGCGACATCGTGACGCAGTCGGTGAAGTATCGGACACGATTCTCGGTGAGAATTTTACCCTTCGGTTCGCGAAGCATCGTCCCCGTTGGACTCGAATCTCGGCGGTTTGAGGCTTCGATGAAAAAGTGGAAAATAAAGAATTATCGTTAAGTAGAAATTGGAGTCGGAATATGTGTAAAAAGCCAAAACATAAAAAGCCAAAAAAATTAGGGCCACAGGAGATACGGCAGCATTTCGAGTTGCTGCCATGGTAGATTAGTGTGGACAAATCAGAAGAGGTTGACCGAAGAGCGCTGAGATGGTGTAAATCTGGCCCAGGTTGGGCCAGCCCTGTCCGCGCCAACCTTCGGAGTCTGGCCAGTCTGATTCCGGTCGTATGTATCAGACAGCCGGGCCAGAGCCAATCTGGGTGTTTGGCTTATTTCTTTTTTCTCTTCGCCGAATATAATTATTCGTGGACGTATCTTGCAGCGTATGATTTCCGGTCAGAGAAACTCTCATCCCAGCTAGGTGGGCCACGGACGGTAAGCAGCCGACTGTACTTACGATGCTACGGCAGCTGCAAACAGAATCGTTTAGTTATTCGATTATATGTTTTGCCTCTGCCATCTTCTTCATCATCCGCTCCCTCCGCGCTCATTGCATCGGTGGTTCCTTACCTTCCTTCTTCTCCTCCCCTCACCAGCCTTCTGCTCCGTGCTAATATCTGCGACGGAACTGCAGACAGCAAGCACCTCGAGGACGATGAAGCCTGCGAGCAGAGCGACGAGACGAGGAATTTAGAGGGGAGAGAATTTCTCTCGACATCAAGAGCATTCGAGAATCCTTGCTGAGCGTTCATTATTCTTACTCGGCACGCAGATGCTGCTGCTTCCTCTCTTTTTCCGTCCCGCCGTAACTCGGCGCACAATAAACACGGGTGGAGGCCAGGGCTTTCATGACAAAAGCGATCAAATTCCTGTGAGACCAGCTTGTTGGTCCCTGCCTTTCGGCTTTGCCGACGAAGAAACTTCGCCCCCCCTCGCATAAAATAATAAATCGGCTATTTTCTACAACTTTCGGGTGTTCACGAGAAACAGTACTCTCAACCACTTGTCTTCGCCAAGGTACTACTTCGTCGGTGACGAATAAAAAATCTGTCGCGAAGGCGTAACGTCAAGATGTAAACAACACATCTGCAGTGGTACAATATTGACCGGGGAAGTTAAACAACTGTTTAACTTTCACTGTTTAAAGTCATCGAGGTAGAGAAATTACGCGTTGCGGAGGATACCAAGACATTTCTCCCAGACGAGCACAAACGGTGGTAACCGATTTGGAGAATATGTACCTTGATGTGTTGCGATATGACATTGGAGCCAGTAGACTAAACATGTTAGACACACAATACGAGACTGTTGTCGGTTAACGAGAGAACACAATGTAAACGCATCGCGCTTTTGTCGGGCTTGGCTGTTTACTCTCTCCGACGTCGGCATCGTCGTCGCTAGTCTCATCCTCTTCATCCTCATTCCGCTTCTCGCTATAACCATCAGCGCAGGACAGCAAAATCTCCCGGAGTCTTTGATGCTCCGGGAGCCTCGGAGCTGAGCAGCTCCTCGTTGCAACTCTGCTACATGAAAGCGCCAGTTTGCTATCCGCGTTCAACTCGCCGATGTTTCCGTCCAAACATCGTCCATTCCTTCTTTCTCTCCGACCACACACCAGCTCAACAAGCTCTGCAATTGCTCGTACGTATGCACAACATCGTACGCGTGTACCATGTACGCGAGCTTCACGCACTTTACAGCGTCGTCTGTGTGGCCCGCCTCTAAGACGACGGCATGGCATGATCGCCCAGTAGCATCAACGTAATTGGAACCCAACAGATCCGCTTGTATACAGTGTTGTTCGACATCGTCAACGCTACCACTCACTTGCCTTCGTACTCTCGAACGCTCCTCCATTTACTAATTACTCTAATGACGTTCGCAGTTGAGAATTATTCATGGGAACGATGACCCTGAGGCTACCCGCCGTCGCTCCTTCTCCAGCTATGTCACATTCGTTCGCTATTACACTCTATAGTCTGCCGCTTCTGCGCCGCTGATGTAAGGTGCTCCATTAACCATCGGCGGTTGCCCGACGACCTTGCAAGTATCTATTTCAAGCACCTCCATGCATTAACCATCATGTCATCCGCCAGTTTACTTATTCGTTGATGGATTTTTCTTTCGACTTCCCTTTCTCGAGTCACTGATTGATTCCGAGAAAAAATAATCCTCCTCTAAATCTAGATCATTCTCAGGATTCGCGTCGACATTCGTCGTCTTCCTTTTATCGTCGTCTCTCGGCTTCGAGTGCCAATGCTAATTATTCCGGTTGGCCTTCTTGAGATTCCGAATGTCGATATTTTTCTGTGGGGCCCGGGTATCCGAAGTTCTTTTTTCCGTGTAATGATGGCGGTCACCGTGGACGGATAGCGAGAAAGGAAAAGGGCCATCGGTGTATACAGAGGACACGGCAAGGGGTGCTGCGAGGGTCGACGACGAACAGCATCGGGAGTCGAGCACCAGTACCGGCGACCAGTACCAGCAGGATAAGGGGAGACTCGAGTGGCTTCGTAATAACATGACGGTAATTGGACGAGAGCGGCCCACATCCTAATTAGGCGGAATGATGACGTTAAAAGACCACTGTTATTATCAATTAGCCGCGATGATCGATACACGCCGCCCGGTTATCGAGGCCCGGGTCACTCTTGATCGGGGACCCCGCCATCTAATTTCTATCACCGTTTTATGAATCTGATTCCGCTTTGCGAAACTTTATTTTTCACAATCTATGGTCATCACAACATCGCGAATACGTGACTGCGTCGGCTTCTGGAATGCCCGTCAAGTTTCTGCAACCTCCGAATCATCGAAGACCATAACAACAAGGATAATTACAACAACAGCAATATCGCTGTTCACAATGTTCAACATTCATCGATCAGCGAACTTTTTAAATTTTACCTCGACCCTTTTCGCATCCCGAGGGTTAACTCTGCCCATGCATTATCTATCGCCATCCCCGATATTTCACCCCTGTCCGAAATTTGATGCAGGATAATCGTCCCGACAGTGTATACAATCTCTGGGGTCTGAATATATTTGTCCAAAAAAAAAATGGGAAAACAGAATTTTGCGGATACACCGGCACTGCACTGCTATACTATTTGGGATATCGGAATTCATGCATGGTGTGTATAAACGTGTGCATAGGTGCTTGTACGCGTGCCGTCGGTCCCGGGTAGATCGAGTATATCGGGTATGTGCAATCCAGTCGCCACGATTGATTTTCACGAGGTGGAAAAAAAGAAAAAAAATATATAGACACAAATACACATACACCCACACACACACACACACACACACACAAACACAGAGTGTACATGAGTATCCATACAGGCGCAGAATATATCGGCACTGTTTGCTGCCGTATATACGTATTTCGGACATCTGGGAATAAAAGCGCGTCGGGGTTTTCCCTATCAAACACAAATCCAAGGTCCATTGAACGGGGTCCAGCAAGCCTGTCGGCCTGGGGGCTACGTTTCATAGATGGGAGAGAGCAGGCATCGAAGCCCGATAGCAACGGGCCAGGCACGTGATGCAGCCCGGCCATTAAACGGGATCCGATTCCTGGCGCTACCATGATGGTCCTCGTGCCGCGATGCCATCCCGTCAACCCAGGTTGGAAAGGTTTGAGGATCGTTTGGAAGAATTGGGAACGGATAATCGAGCCGTACAACGACGCTCCCGACTCTTGCAATTCTATCTCGATTCAAACGACGACCACGGTATCCAGCTGGAGCATACAACGGGCAAGTGTAACGGTGATATTTGAGACCAAATGCTGGTTCCGTTTGACTCTTTAGAATTTCGCTGAAAAGTGTTGGGTTGGTGTTCCAAATGAAACAAGGTTTCGTCGAGGGCCAAGAATGTAGGTTTATGCACCGATTTAAAAAAAGACTCCACTCGGTCAATCTGCAGACTTTTCGATGAAGACTTTTCTTTAAAATCACGGATTGAGATTTTACTTTCGAATTTCGATTTTCATCCTTGAACACTTCCTGTTCGGAAAGTTTTGGCTAATGAAGATGGAACTGGAATTAACTAACGGCGAATTTGTGAAACATCAATTAAATTCTTTGACCCATTTAATGTCGACACTCACCTGACTAATGTGTGTTTTATTGTCACATGCCGAAATACGTTGTTCGAAAAAAATTTTCCCTGAAAATGTGCCGATTTTTGTGGCGGAAAACAGACGATGAAAAATGAAAGAAACCTCACTTGTGTCGTTCCGACGTACAAAAGAAATATATACGTTATGAGATAAGACTCATCGTACCAACACCGCCTAAATCTTAAAATCCTGCGTAACTGCTTTTTTTACTCACAGACTGGAATTTGTCCTCGGCTCTTGTATTTATAATGTAACGCTATGACATTGTTTCGAGGGTAACCGGGCTTCTGACGTTTATTCTTGAATTCATCTGAGCATTAAAAAGAGGGCATTTCGTCGCCTTGCGCACAAAGTCAAGTTATAATTCGTCGCCGCTGGACACCGGGACGGCAAGGCCAGAAAGGGTTCTCCCCTCGGAAACCTCGAAATTAATATTCGCGGTGGACCAACCCGGTGTGGTCAACCACTAAATACCCGTGCACGTGGAAGCCGAGATAAATGAACGCAATTAAATCCAGGCGGAAATGCTAAACGGATGAGACTGGAGAGGGAGAAAGGCAAAAAAAAAAGGGTGTCGTTAGATAAGCGAATGGTCTGCGGCTTGGTTGTTGATGCTGGCGGGGCGTGCATGCACTCCCAGGCAACGCTATCCAGCACTAAGTATTTATGGTGTACGTTGAGATAACCCTCTTGCGAACCCTCCAGCTCGTGTGAAATTAGCTGTTCTCGTCCCGCTACATCCGCGCGTGCTATCTCGCCCATTGCCGAATCCGTTGAAGAGGGAGGAAACACTCCGAGATTACCCAATTCCCGAGTGTACATGGTAATCCCAAATACCATAAACAATCGCGGTGACATTGTCTCTACACATTTACGCTAAACAATCCGAGAATTAAAAAAGCCAACGGCAAACACACGATTGACAATCTTTAGTGCGATTAACAACGGTGAATGTGCCGTTGACGCTCGGGTAGTCTCCAAATCAATCAGATTCGGTTGCGGTCGGTACTCGGATGGTCAACGGTTGAGCCGTGCATTAATTCGCTGATAGTTCTGCGGGACGTGAATTTTTTCAGATTTTCAGAAAGTTTTCTCGCACTCTACCGAAGTGCAAGAATATCGGAATGGACGATGACTATCTGTACCGGCATAGGTTTCCCATAGTTTATCCGTTTTCCCGAAAGAATGCGGTTCAGTGTAACTGAGTCAGCTACGAGCGTACCGGAAGTTGCTCAGTTGAGTGTGACTAGCGAGTGCCAGGGGAGCATTCGCATGGGATTCTGTGAAAAACCAAAACGAAGAATAAAAAAAAAATAAACATGAGGGAGGTTTCTGCGCAACCTTCTAAGAGCACTTTCCTGTAATAAATACTGTGGTATCGTTAATATGGAAATTCATGGAGAGTATCGAGCCGACAGGAAATCGATACCGAACGAATGGATATAGTATTTCCATCCTCCCTTGCCGAGAGTAGACTGTTGTGTGTACATACTTCCAATAGACCGTCTTAGGTTTGAGGCCACTTCGCGGTAGGAAAATAGCCCGGGGCGTTTCGGGTGAACCCGAACTTGTCCTAAGCCGTCTCGGGATGGTGCAAGCTCCACACACATGACTGCAGCCGAACGAGCCGGAGGAGGAGGTCGTGGGTACGTTGGCTGCGAACGGCTTCGCCGACGGTCGACGCTGGTAAGGGGGATAGAGAGATGCTGGATGCCGTAAATATTTACCTGAGCCCCGGTTGAATGGCCGATGAATAAATTTCTTACCTGAATTGCTCGACATGTTATAACCCTCTCCCCATTTCCTACGTATATGTATATCTTTATAGGTGCAGGCAAGAGGAGAGGGGGCAATTTAGGTATAAGGCAACGTGAGTTCACGCTAGGGGTAGCTGAGATGGGGGATTTCCAAAGGGGAAACGGAGCTCCACGAGCTCTGGGGCACCGAGCGGTTGAGAGTTTACCACGCCTCTTCCGAGTCTTCCTCCTGGCGTACGTCCCTCTCTCGTTCCTCCCCGTTTACCTCACCGGTCCCGGTGCGGTTTCCGCTAAGGGTGATGGTTTTCCGTAAACAGACCGAAAGTCGCTTCGGCGGGCTTCCCTCGTTCTCCATCCTTTGCCCTTCGTTCGTTCGGGATTGAAGAGGAACTGCTTCGCGTATATGCGCGCCGGGAATCTTGGCGTGTGCTTTTCTCGCTTCGGCTTCGACCCTCCGGCTCTCTCTCCTCTTTCGGCGCGTTAACGTTGCCTCTGAGAGCGACTGCAAGAGGCACGACGGAGGGAGAAACCCAGCTGGGGAAGGGCACTTTCGGCTGCGTCGTCGTCGTCGTCGCCCTGCATATCCACGGCAACCCTAACGACTCCGACGTGTTAATGCTCGAGCGAGCACGCGAGAAGCGTGGAGACGACGAGCGAGACAGAATAACCGGAAAGGGGTGAAACGGAAGGGTGTGCACGGAGTCTTTGGACGGTGCCGACGACGCCAGAAACTACCACCGAAAGCGATTGTGTTTCACCCGCCGGTGAGAGCTAGGGGTAACCTACACCATCCGGACTATATGTATATCTCTATACTCAGCGCTTTCCGCACTCTTTTTGTCTCTCTTTTCCAACCTTGTTTCCCTCTCTCTCTCTCTTTTTTTCTCTCTCTCTCTCTCTCTCTCTCTCTCTCTCTCTCTCTCTCTCTCTCTCTCTCTCTCTCTCTCTCTCTCTCTGTCACTCTCTATCACTGCAACCGGCGAGTGCTTTTTGGGGAGCATCTGCTCAAAACTTTAACCCTTGCCGGTTCCTTACTTGTTTCGGCTTTTCTCATCTCGCTTCCTTGGCGTCACTCACGTTTCCTTTGCTTTCACGCTCCGATACACGATAACCCTCATGCTCATCTACTCCGTTTATTCTCGCTTCACCCGTAACCTTGCTCGAATTCCGGAACAAGATTGTTCATTAGAACACACAGTAAAAAAGCTTTGTAATTTCAACAAAGTTTCATTCACTCCGCGATTTTTGGTGAAATGAATTAATATTTTTGCAAGAGGAATTATTATTTTGTTTTTCCCCGATAAAAAATAATACTGCGACCGTTTGTGATTACGAAACGTCGGTAAAAATTTTACCGACTAGCAAAAAAAATTCGGCAAGGCAATCGAAACAATATTTTCGGCATTATTTAACGCTGATTTCTCGATCCTGAAAGTTTCCCCGGGGCGACAGAAAATAGAGCAGCGTTAATTTTGTCAGCATTAAAGAAAAAAATATTATCTCACCGGCGTTGTTATCTCCGTCGGAGTGTATTAATCCGTTGGATAAACTTCACTGGTTATCCCTGGCTGGACTCTCACTCTCAGTCTATCGCTTCTGATTCCCATTAAGAATGACTGTTTCACTTAATTAAACTGTCTGCGGGGCTTTGCCAAGAGATTATTATTATCGCGACCGCATGCGAGAGGACGACGGGCGGTTGAGCCCAGAGGGAGACGAGGGGGAGAAGAGGATCGCTGGTTCGCCGATCAGGGAGCGGATGCCGCGCGCACCCGCGCTGAGCTTCGGGTCGCTAATTAGCGAACGTTCTGGATTAGATCGCTCGGAATTGGTATTACGATCATCGTGTTGATGGTACGTGTGCTTCGTTGCCGCATATACGTTATAACGGCCTTCCGTACCACCGACACGACGTATAGTTCAACGTTCGTATAGGTATTATATAGAACGTCGAGGCCATAACGAATGTGTATACTACAAAGTACCGTGATGGAGTGCCGGTAATTCCAGGGGAATCTCCGAGATAATAACCCTCTGTTCTCAATCAGTAATCACGGTAACGCGCCGTTCAACCGACTCTCGTTCTCATCGGGTAACTCCCATCGTCGTCACGACGGTCACTTCTGCCCGTTATCCCCTTTCCTTTCGCAAATTTCATACGAACCAATCTCCACCGGCTCCCGTCCACGTGCTTCTCCTTTCACTATTTCATATTTCTTTTATTCTTATTTGTGTCGTTGAATCTCGTCCCGCCGTGGCAAAGGAGTTTGTCTCTCGTAACTTCATTAATGTCTAGTCATAACCGTGCGCTCTCCGCCAACGTAACCACTAACGTCGCCCTCGAATACTCGATCCTACGGAAATACGTGTACTGCACCTCTTCCCTGGCTGCCCCAATTGGCAATTACCATATTAAATAGGACGCACTATCCGGACTATATTTTCGTTCTCATCCTTCTATAATATGTTGTTTATTTTTTTTTTTACATTTTTTGTTTGTTTAATATGGTACGCGTTAGGAAGCAAAATTTTCCTTGATTATCAAGGGAAATCCATTTCATACGGAGAATATTTTTTGTGTTTGATTTTTTTTTTTTGCTTTTCGAGAGCGGGAAACGGAACGATGCCAAAGTGCCAATGGAACGAGGCTGCATCCGTAGCGTACACTCACTTTGATCATGGACATGATGTAACCGATAATGATACTGGCGCATCGCTTTCCGCTCATAACCTGATCAATGTCTGACCACAGCCGGCACGTAACCACTAACGTTCCGGAACGATAATTCGTTTGCGACTCTTGTACTCCGGCAATTTATAATTATCTTATGAACGGCACGACCATTAGCCTCCTTCATTTAGGAGTTACCCACTCGTGCAGTTGACTTTCCTTGTTAAAACTTCACTTTAATTTTTAATATTGATCTTGCAGTCCAATAATTCACAGATTTGTGATAACCAAAAAAAAAAAAAAAGATTTCCATAGGGAATATATAGGCTCAGTAGGAAGACCATTCTTCTTCCCTGTACATTGTCAATGAACAACGTCAAAATACACGAGAGAACGACAACCAGGCATTTTTTTTATACGCAAAATCGGAAAATTCGAAACAATGTTCTAGACCACACCATTCGAGATAGGTTTTCACTCTGAACACGATACGATATCAGTTTTGGCCCGAAGTCAAGCCCGATATTGGTATGGACGATAGTGGTAACACTAATAAAAAAAAAAAAAAAATTCATCGTTTATAGTGCGACGAAAGTTCCTCTTCAACAGCTACCAATTTTAACCTCGTGCAATGCTTAATCCAGTAATGGATTTTTTAGAAAGGAGGATCAAAGCAGAAGACTCCGATACACGAATATTTTTCTTGTATCAATCTAAACCTAGATAACGAGCATTATTTTTTTTGGGAAATCGCATCTCACAGTAATCGACGAGGTGATCGATCCTGCGGTTATCGAGAATCGTGACTAATGTTCGCTTATACCGTTTACGGTAAGTGTGGATTACGCTATGGCACGACATTGTAAATTGCGGCGTACTTCCAATTACCCTATCAAGCGCGGCAGCCAAGCAAAACAAAGACTCGTTGAATCCAATATCGCGTTGCACCTGTTCATCCGGAACTGTGTCACGAAAGGTAACATTTTTCCCTCGGTTTTTTTAACTCATTCTTTCTTTTTTTATTTATTGCTTCAAACCTGCCTATTCTCTGCCAATTTATGGCTGTTTAATTCATTGGTTCAAACGTACCTGTTCTCTGCCGCCGGTCCTATCATCGAAATTATTAATTGCCCTTGAATTCAATGCAGGACAGAAATGAGTTTTGTAAAATCGGCGCAACTCTGCAGTAGTCCGTGTGTACATCAACGTTCATGGATTTAAAATGGTTTTTCCACAATCGTTTGACGGATTGTCTTCCACTCGAATTCGTCGGCACATTCGTGATAATACTAGGCGCCTGCAATCGTTAATTAAAAAGCCCGGTGGATCAACATCCCGTTGGATGAGTGCGCGGCCATTGATAATGGTCGCTCGTTCGACGAGCAACACAGATTTTTCTCGACACACGCACATACTGTGACGAATCGGTTGGTGAAAATACAACATAAAAAATGCCGATGGGACTGAACGATTTCGTATTGTCGTCGTTGGAAATCAACGGGACTAAAAGGAATACAATACGATATTTATACTCGTAAGATTAACACGATAATAATTATTTGTTATTCCATAATCAAAAATAGAAATGGGCTAATACTGCCAATCGCTTGTTGTTATTATCCAATTAATTTACAGAGTGTGATTGCACTAAAAATTAAGTGAACTTACTTTCAAAGATCGTTACGAGCGGTGAATCTTCTTGCAAGGTAGTCAAAATGTTTCGAGCTATATTTGTAGTACTCTAAACCATATGGTATTATAAATCTGCGAGTAAATGAACGTTATACACTACATTTGAATATTTTAAAATTAGTTTTTTATTTCCGTCTGAATGAATGCGATGGATATTTTTTCCAGCAAAATTGGTTATGTGGCTGTTCATTTTTCGGGTAATATGGCCAGTAAAACTGTTTCATTTTTAGATTAACATCTGAAACATTACGGTACATGCGCAGTACGCTTTCCTGTACGGCGCCACATCAGCAGACACGGACTGGCACTTCTACATTCGTTATAAAAAATTATATGCGATAATAGTGCAGTGCGGTGAAGATTATACGAAGCCTGTGAAGTGGATCGCGCGAGCTGCACGAGTACCACAAGAGCTCGAGGCAAAGGCGAGTGTATCCTGTGTATAATGTTCACTTCACGACCTGCGTATAATGTTCGCTTTACCGCACTTGCAACGGAAAGTACCCTTATTACACCCATCCCAATTATCATTATGAGCGCCAACAGTCGGAAATATCGCTTAGTCACAGAAATTCCGCATAATGCATGGTGTCCGATGGATGAATTAATTTTCTAATCCCTTTTTCTTCAATCCTAAGAGTATTTCACACGAGATATTCGAGAATTCTTAACAATCCATTTGGGTATATTCAGAAATGCTGGTAAGGCATTCAAGTTCAGACAATGGGCCTCTGTTTCCGCGAGTAAAATTGTCTGCCGGCAAACACTTGCGACGACGTAAGGAAAGAAAGTTCAAAGCGGAGTGATTCGTGGGACGTTTATAGGAGGACGGTACGGCGGAATGGAGCGGCGAGCGAGGATCCAGGGAGCACGGAAACGACCGAGAACGTCGGACGAAAGACCGTCACATCCGGCGACAATGTTCGCCCAAGCCAATGCATACGTTAGAGCGTCGAAGCGTCTCACACTCGATTGTGGATTCAATTTCAGCGAAGGGCCTGCGCGCCGATGGCTGGTGGAGTCTGTCGTCGTGCTTCCAGCGGAGTTACCCGCCTTATCCCATGCTCACCCTTACCGGACGGTCGAGCGGACAAGCAAGCGAACATACGAAGATTGCGACCCCACCGGCTCGACGAGTATGAAATATGCGCAGCCGATTATTCGTGGATTTTCAGCTCGTCTGGAATCCTCGATCAGCCTCATCCATTTCTGTCTTCGGCGACGCTGGCTTCTCTTCCGTCGATCCCCTAACATTTTCTCGTTTCACCGCAATTCCGGATTCTCCTCATTTCCGGCGCACTGCACAATGGAAAATATTTTCGTAGGGCCGGGACACGAAATTTCGTACGAAATAATTTTGTCCAATAAGTGAAAAACTTGTTTGTTAATATTTAAATATGCAAACCTGTCCGATTATTTTTCGTTCCATTAGAAATGTCAGTTTGTACTTTTCTTGGTAAAAGAAGTAACCTGTGGGCTCGGAGAATCAAGGAATAAATTGTGGTCGTTCGTGGATAATACAATGTTGTAAAGAGGACAATTTTTTTTTTTTACTGTGCATCTAATCTGGGACTTTTCGTTTGGAGTCCGGTGAAAAAGTGTTCGTAACGTACCTGCGCCAGGTACGGCAATGGTCCCGTCCACCCTTTACCATTTTCACACCGACGTTCCTCGATTCCTTACTTTCCTTTAGTTCGCGGAAGAATCTTGTTGGCGGTGAAACCGCAGGATAATGGTCGTGGTTCCCGTTCTAGCCTTCGGCCCAAGCCTCGCCAAAGTGCCGCTCTTCAACTTTCTCGGGAGAAGGGTTCGCACACAGCCATCCATATACCGGTACACCGACGCGTACAAACTTCGGTAATGAATCGGTAATTCCCTAGGAATTCCTCAGGCGATAGGTTTTCCAAGCTCGAAGTTCCAGTCCACCGCTGCAGTGGGCAGAGACCGAAGTGCGATAGAAACTTCGTAGGAATGGAAAAATGGGTCACAACGGTATCTTCACCCGGGACCTGCTGTTGCTGTTGCTTTGAAATTCTTTTTCCTCGAGAGACTCGTAGACCTCTAAATGCACTTTTTAAATCCTCGCACTCCCAACCGGACGAATATTTTCACTCCTCGATCGATAACGCGTCCACGCTGATGTCCGAAAACTGATGGCGATCGACAATTGCTTCGTCTTTCATCGCAAGCGATTCAAAACGGAACTGTAAGACAAAATGGACTATCATCAATATTTCGTAGGCCGCAAAAAACGAAGTCTCTTCTCGAATGAGGATAACGAATATTCAAAATTTTTCACAGCCACAGTTTTTTTGGTGGGCCTGGTAAAGGAGTAAAAGAAATTCAAGGTGGAATGAGTGAAAAGTAGCGTACACCCACGGACGACCACAATAATTAATTCACCCTCGCTCTATTCCTTTTCTTCGTATTCTCCGTCGACTTGTTACGGCTTAATTAATCGCAATAATTAAAAGGAAGGCGTAGGTTACGAACGTGCCCGGAAGGCGAAGTCTCTTCGTCGTCACCCCCTCCCGTTCTCGACCACGCCACGGTAACTCTGTATATCGTTCTCACTTGCACAGAGTTTGAATATGCAAACTCTCGCTGCCTGTACGTGAGTTTCGGCGTTGTGGCTGTGATATCGAGGTACACTTCGGCACGAGAGAGAAAAGGCAGGAAGGAAAACGGCGATTGCCGGAGGGGGATAAAGAGCGCGCTCTGCCACGATTCCTCACTGAAGTCTTGGTTTTCGAATGCCTCGCGCTTTGGAATTAGTGTACCGTACACCATACAGGATACCGACGGCGAGGGAGACCAGAAGAGAGACGAAAGATTATTGCGTTTCGGGAAAACAGACGATTTAGCGGCGCGCCGAACGCATACATAATAAATCGTTAATTATTACTCTCTGAAGTTATTGGATAACAATGAATATTCATAACTATAAATACACGCAAGCTTTTTCTCTATCTAATTTACTGCTTCAGACAGAGAGATCGTGCCCACTTGGTACGCGTTTATATCGCCAGGGGCCGATCGATCCGAAGAAAAGGACAACGAAATATTCTCTTCTTTGCTCCTCAAAATTAATGCGAATCATCATAAATCACCGTTGTTCCAATGTAAAAGAAAAATTAATCGTGCAATAGACAATCAATAATACCATTAAAAAAGTTACCAGCAGAGTTTAATCAAATCGAGAATTTTCCAAAAAAAAATGTATTTCTTAAAAAAAAAAAATTGATCGACCAACGATCTCCTATCGAAGAATTTATGTATTCGTGAGAGACGCGGAGATAGCCGTGAAAGTATGTGAAAGTATTGCGTGTCTTTTGTGATACGTGGAGCCATTTACGTATTCTTGGAGCGCCCACTAGTTTTCTATTTACCTCGGTGGATAAGTTACACCGTCTCGCAGAATACATCGGTGCGAGTCTTGGCAACAAAAGAGGGCCCGGAGTTCGAGAGTGGAGGTTGCCTGCCAGTAGGTTAGTTGGCTATGAAGTACGAGAGCCTGGGGAGAGAACACGCGGTACGGCGGAGCGGGAAGTACGAGAAGGCGCGCGTTGTGGAAACTTGAGGAGGGATGATGGGATGGAGAGAGCGCCGCGGCGGGTGGTTAGGACGAGAGCAAATGGGGGGATGGCTGGTCTGGGAAGAAACGTGCAGACTCGCCAAGGGTAGGTTACCACGTCGCAAACATGGAATAACAAAACCTGCTGGCCCACGCCCCGACGTGCAAGCTTCGGCATCAACTACGCTTTCCTTCAGCTCCCATTTCATCCCTCCACCCTTTTCTCTCTAACGCAAGAGTCAAGCGCGCGAGGCTCGGCCAGACCCGGCATTCTGCGTCGAGCCTGCAGTTTGCTCACTCGCGCCGCCTTTCGTTCTCCCGTTTTTCCGTTCTTTCTTTCTCTCCAGTCTGCTTTCTCTTCCTCATCGTTCCGGTCTCGCATACCAATCGCCACTAAATCGTTTTGCGTATAGCAGAGAGGATATTCTACTATCCAAGCATTTACATTTGCTCCGGCTGCTGGCTCGATCCGTAGAATCCGCATGAGCCAGCCACTCGCCGAATAAACCCCCGGCATGCGAAGAAATTCAATACCCTCCATTTGCAGCTCCACGTATGTTGCATGAACACGCGAGAGGGAGGAATTATCGCGAGCGAAATCAATGTTACGATCTCAGTTGGTCTCAATTGAAACGATATTTTTTAAACATTATCGCAGTGACTTCTCGCGACTGTGCAACCTACAGACTTAACGTTTCGCAGTCACATTTATTTATCTGTCGGGTCGAACTGTTATATTGTCCAAGAGCCATTAAAATTATAATTTCATATAAATATATGTATAATTTATTTTAATGTACAATATTTTGAATGCGTGACTTCTTACAATGTCATGAGTTTGCGATCAATCGCATATTAACTCAAAGCCCTCGTATCTCACAATTCCTCGTTCGTTCCCTCTCGGCCTCGTCGTGTCATGGAATATCTTGAGATATTATCGTAAGACATACAATACCAGGCTCTTTCTCCTTCCACTTTCGCCCGAACGAGCCGACTTCTGTATGTAATGAATGAAATTAAATACCCCGCCAGAATACGCGTTTCAATATCCTCGATTCAAGTTACACTTTGCGATCCTGACTGTCTGGATCGCCGTAACGAACCGCGCGGCAAAAACGAGACCTCGACAGGAACGTTTCGAATACATATATATAATAGCATTGTAAATTGACCATTATATACACTGCCATTATTTTAATTCTCTTGTACCACTCGAGATGAGAATTCCCGGCTCTCTCGTACAGCTCTCGCCCTTTCCACTCCATGCCAATCTTTCAATAACGACGACGACTCCTCAAAGTCCCTTGAAGAATTAAATTTAATGCGTTCCACTCTCTCCGGGACTCTCGCTTTCTCCCCCTCGAGCGTCGCGATTTAATGGTACTCGAAGAAATAATTATCTGACAGGCAATATAATAATTTTTCGGCATCGTTATCACGTTGCTGCAAAGTCTCGCTATTTTAACTTCGATTTATCGAGAAACGAAGAAAAGTTTTCTCTTAACTTTATTAGTTTTTTTTTTTTTTTTTTTTTAACGTTCTGTTTTTCTTGTGCTCCCGATACGGGAACAAACTAACTTGAAGGGGCGATAAAAGTTGAATTTTCCGCCTCGGGTACTTGGAAGCTGGATAACAATTAGGAAACACCGTACGGACGGTCAGGGAAAACTGCAAAACTTGAGATCCATGGTGTGCGAACTCGGCTCCTTCTCCATCTGCCTCCGGAGACGTAAGATGTATAGAAAGCGCCTGCTTTACCACCCCCGCTGTCCTCTCGAGAGAGACCATTAGCCGCTAATGATTCAAGCAAATCGTCGCTCGTTCCTCTTGACTTACGTACAACCGTACGTGAAGCACCGCAGTCGTTCGTCTCTCGGTATCGGGAAGAACGAACTTCAACGGTTACACAACGACCGAGCAATTATTCTGTGCCACGGCGTGAATGTTGGAGTGTTCTACTCGACAGTGAGAAAACAACTCGGCGCGATACTCCTTGAACAGAAAAGCACAGTTATTTGAGAAACTCGCGAGTGTAAATTTCCAAAATTACCGAGGAAATTTTTACATCAGAATAATTTGCGGTAAGAGCGATGTTTTTTTTGTTTTTTGCCACGACAATAAATTATCAACGATAACTCTTTGCAGGCATTTTTGTCCGCGTTAATTTATTGTTGCGCCAGGAAACGAAATTTTTAATCGCAAAAAAAAAATTTGCCGCCGGCGTTAAGAATTTTTTACGAAAAAAATTGTTCCTTGACCGAATACGAGGTAAATGAATCGGTAACGGTAAGAAAGTTCTTTCCGTCTCGACAAACATTTTTTCCTCCGTGCATCCGAAGCGCTCGAAAGAATGAACTGAGAAACTCAAGTAAAACTTTTCCACTGGCATCTCATTGTCGTCCATTGGTGAGTCGACTACTTTTTTGCACAGCATCCCGGTGACCCCGTTCGCAAGCTCCAACCTCCCATAACCGTAGGCTTTCTGTCGATGATCCGCTGCTCCGAGTCGTCTGTCGGAAGTCTCGAGGATCTCCCGGCTGAGAGGTCGGCTTCTCGCTTTCTTCGCCTCATTCTCGACGGTGTCGTACATTTAATATTGGCTCTGCCTCGTCCAGAGATCTAAAAATTCACGGGAGGGTTTAGCGTATTTTCGGAACTCAATAACGAAAAATTCCGAAAGACCTGGAATTCTACCAAAAAAAAAGAGAATACAAGAAAATCGCACGATCACGACCCGTGAAATTGTTACAAATTAAACCAACTTGTGAATAATCATTATTATAATTATTACATTAATTATTAAATGTCCCCAATAAAACGCGGAGCGATCTCACAGAGCGAACGACGGGTTACCTTTGATTTAATTATTCGATTGTGTCAACGAAATGACCCTTTCGAAACCGATCCATTATTTTATCTCGGTGCATTTTCGATATCACCTTAATTGGCTCCGTTACCCGACTTTATTTTCCCCACCGAGGATTCGGCGACTCGCATAATTGCAACGCGATATTTCTGTTGATGTTCGGAGATTGCCGGTTCCGTGGCGTTTTCGCTATCGCGGTGGGACCGGGAGGAACGCGGCTTGTCCCGTGTAACAGGGTTCCTCCGACGAAAGGATAATTAATTTTAATTATAACTACCATTACGCTGACCTTCCGCCCACGAGAGCTATGTATAGCCTGCGAGAGTTACGGGAAGCGGCGAGCAACGTATCCATATCCAGTTACGCCCACGGCGTATCCGCAGGCGTTTTTCGCCACGGGCATGAGCGGCCGGTGGCTTCTGCGAAGCTCGCGTTGATTTATTACGCGACGCAGTCTATACGCACGGCTGGCTTGCCGATCCTGTCGTTGCCCTCACCTCGCGAGAGCCACACTTATACGTCGTGTCTGCGTGTTGATGTCAACCTCCCCCCCCCCCCCCCCCCCCCGGTCCTTCAGGGGAAACATATTGGCACGTTATTAAATTCTTGCCTAATACGCCGGAATAATGGTAACGGAGCACGACCACTGGACCACCGTGCGTTTACCCTTCGAAGTGAGGAAGTACTGGAAGAGATAGGCTACGTACGATCTCCATACCGACATGGGTCGTCAAGTGTGCGTATAAAGATATACGAGAAAACGGGACGCCATAACATCGGACGCACGCGTCGTCGCATCCTCGCATGTGCAATCTATCGACATTCGCGTTACACTACGATGCGCCGTAGAACTTTGATTCTAGAGATTTTTCTGTTCACCGGAGGAAAAAAACATTGTTGATAACGTTTTGTAAACGAATGAGTGCATAAAAGGAGCCTTCAAGGAGTAGGTACATTTTCGGAAAAAATACAATTGAACATTTTCATAATAATGAGGCATTCTCATTGGCATTATGGATTTTTAACGATACAAGTTATCCGGGATTTGGACAGGGAAAATGGTTTATCGGTTAGTTAAAAGTGAGGAAAATGTCGGGGAATTTTTTTTTCTGGAGAGAAACTTGACATCATGCTGTCAACTGGAAGTAGCGGAGTCAGATTTTTTTTACTCCAGCGTAAGGTTTTACCTTTTTTTTTTTTCGTTGCGGACTACACGAGGCTGACTGCAACCGATGATAGATTGATTGATGAATCGTAGGCGTGGCGCGGTGCCCGCTAAAAGGTCATCGGCCGTATGCGATTCACGGGGGTGACAGCTAGGCACGCGAGCAATCGTTAAACTATCCAAGAGGTTTAACGACTGACTAATGGCCGCGAGTAACGAGAACGTTGTCGTCCTCGTCGATCGTTCGCACATATATATCGACAGGGCAACCCTCCACCCGCCACGATGGCCCATGAAGCCCAGAGTCTGCCTATGTTCCCGGTCGGCGGAAACTCTCGCGCGCCCATTCGAACCACCGGAAAGGGGCAGTGACGCCGCTGTCCGACACACCGGGGCCTTCCATCAATTCACGAGCCCGCTCGTTTCGCCCGTTTATTTTTTTTTCTTCTCTTCTCGATACGTTTCTTTTTTTTTTTTTTATTAATCCCAAACGACCGCATTACAAGTACGCCGGACTCGGACGCTCGTGTTTCTTTCCAATAGCTCACGCAATTCTTCACCGCCTCCTCCCCTCTCTGCCCTGCAACTTTCGTCTATCGTGCCGAGTGCAACGCGTAACGAATGACTCACCGAGCTGTTCTGCGCAGGATTCGAAATTTCGTTCTCATTTTATTTCCTTCGCATTGTGTACACGGCAATCATAAAATTTACTGCTGTCCGGTCGGACGGACGGGGTTGGTCGGGACGATCGGGTTTCAGTTGCGCGTTACCATGCTGTCCGCCACCATTTTATGTTTATTTTTGCAATATTTACATATGCATATCGTATTGACTGTACGATTTGGCATTCGTACAATTTACGGATTTAAAAAAAAAGAATGCATTGAAACGCACAAAAAAGGTTGATTTGTCGCTATATTTTTGACCGTTTTATCGAGAAGAGGAATAAAAGGAAATTTTGCTCAACGAGGAAGCAATAATTTTATTCCGGTATATCACACGATTGATTCTGATTATAAATTTCAATAAACCCCCCATATTTTGGCGGAAAATTGAGCTCCGGACCGCTCGCAAACGTTAAACCCCTCAATTTTCTAATGGCGCATGATCGGAATAATCGTGTCATCCCCGTCTCTCGCAATTTCAATTTGCATAATAAACGAATAATATTCTGTGTGCGTTGTCCCTCTCGGTGTCCTGGCGTTACTCCCGATTGCTTAATGACACCACAAAATGTTGTGCCGATCTAATTTGCAAGGAAATTCGAGAGATTTGTCGATTTATAGATCTCGCTTTCTAATGCGCAAAAATAATGGACGTGACGTTATCACTGCGAGTATTATCATAAAAATAAAAAATAAAAAACAAATCGTTAATCCCATGATACGGTGGAAAATTGTTTAACGAGGTTGCGAACCGAATGACTGACGCCTAAACGAGATTTTCCGAACGAATTCGGCGAACCGGCGCTACGCTCGAGTCATTGTTGCATGATATTCTCGTTTGCATAACCGAATGACATGATGCATCCAACAACTTCATTGCGCTCGGACAATTTCACTATTTTACCCGAATGACACCGGTACCAATCCACGATACTGTATTTACATATATGTATAACGGGGCGCGTTAGCGGACAGTCTGCTGATCGAAACGGCCTCTGTCCCGTGAATTAATGACGCGTTTGCTTTAAAATTCAACCGGGAATATTTTATTTCAAAAAGCTAACGGAATGGAGATAAAGCGAAATAGAGAAAGCAGAAAACTGCGTTTGATTGACGTGACTTTATCGAGCAGGGGGATGTTTTTTTTTTTTTTCGGGATTTTTTTTTTTTTTTTCGCATAAACGCATCGCGAGAGTTTGGACAATACGTGAACGCGCCGCTGAGCAACGGACAGACCGACGGACGGGGTTAGGCTCGGGCGTTTGGATTTTCGGCTGCGAGCTCGGTTCGGCAAGTTCGCGGCTCGTCGATGGGAAAATTCGTGTTTACGATGAAACGATGCTTTTATGGTGTATACAAGTTTAGTGCGAGAACCCTTCGCTCTCTCGTCAATCAGCTGATGACTGTTCCGTTACGCCCTATTACGTTGGTAAATAGCCATCCCTCGGGGTGAGCGTTTCAACGTTGAGGGTGAAGGGTGACGATATGGTGGTCGCCGCTGTCGATTGGACTCGCATGGCTTGTGGCGGTGCCCCGGTCTGTGCGCAGCTTTCCATGCCAATGTTGGCGGCGGTAGACGGCGGCTACGAATGTCGAAGCTGAAACCAACCTCGTGTCGATGAGAGGGTGTTGCCGATCGATTTGTATAGCCATTTGATTTGGGTGGCGTCACAGTTGGAAAACGTACATCGTACCCATGAGTCGACTTTATCGTGGTATGGCATTGTACATTAAATCGAAGCCTTCTGAAAGTGATGCGCTATTTTTTTCATAATTATGCATTTTTTTTTAAATCAATTATAACACGAATATATTTTTGAATAGCCAAGTAATAATGAGACGTTTGGATTATTTTCCTCTCGGAAAAATACATCATGTATTAAATGTCAAATACGAAAAAAACATTTTACCATAAAGAAAGCCTCATTAACGAGGATATAAAAATGTACGAATCAAATGTTTCATCAAATGCTCGTAATATATATTTTTTTTCTTACCACGATACAATTTGGCAAAATGAAATTTAGAATCTCACATTGCAATTAATTGCATTGAAAAAAAAAAAAGATCATACAGACAGCGTTTAAAAGTGAGGACAAAAGTTTTATTGATTTCAATAATTTCCTTTCTCGTTCACCCTCAACCGACTGCCCGCGCATGTTACAAACGTACATCGTACCTATGGGTCGACTTTATCGTGGTATGGCATTGTACATTAAATCGAAGCCTTCTGAAAGTGATGCACTATTTTTTTCATAATTATGCATTTTTTTTAAATCAATTATAACACGAATATATTTTTGAATAGCCAAGTAATAATGAGACGTTTGGATTATGTTCCTCTCGGAAAAATACATAATGTATTAAATGTCAAATACGAAAAAAACATTTTACCATAAAGAAAGCCTCATTAACGAGGATATAAAAATGTATGAATCAAATGTTTCATCAAATGCTCGTAGTATTTTTTTTCTCTTACCAGGATACAATTTAGCAAAATAAAATTTAGAATCTTGCATTGCAATTAATGACATTAAAAAAAAAAAAAGATCATACGGACAACGTTTAGAAGTGAGGACAAAAGTTTTATTGATTTCAATAATTTCCTTTCTCGTTCACCCTCAACCGACTGCCCGCGCATGTTACAAATATACGTTACGTACACGAGACGTTTCTCGTTTGCAACGGCGTACAAAAAAGTTTTACTACGTTAAGACCTCCGGCAGACAGTCAAAAAAAGGGGCTCACAGCCACGAGTTATGACAGCTTGGCGAGATTGCAGCTGTCCGCGCATGTGTACGCACTCATAAGAACGCGTTGGAGTGACTCAGTCCGTCAGTCAATACGTGGAGTAAGTGGTGCAGCTGGAGCCGCAAAGAAATGCATTCGTACGGTATGTATATCTGTGACGTGTACGTGCCAAGTTCACTCAGGATAACCCGCTGGGTTAGCTCAGAGATTCACATCGATCCGTGTCATGTCACTGCCGTCTTCGTCAGGGACGAATTTGCACGGGGTTCCTGTTCACGGATACGTCACACGTGTTAAGCACGATGAAGAGTAGGAGTAGGAAAAATGGCCCGGTCGACTAGCACGCGATTCAATCATGCACAGATCGGACCATATTGACCACTTTTATTCTACCTGAGAAAAATCTCCTCCGAGACAGAGTTTATGAGACTAGTTTGTCGTCCTTTTCGAGAGAGACAAGTCGTTTCGACAATGGTTGTAAGGTTAATAGCTTACTGCGTTGTACATTTTATACTCTTATATCTCATCGCGTGAGTGAAGGGATTCATCTCCATTAGAGACAGCTCGTTCGGCTTATATCCATGGCAACCCAGCATGGACCCACGTTGTCGAGAACCGAATTCGTAACATTCGTTCCACTGACGTAAGTGTGTTTCAGGGAAAACAGGTTGTCATATTCTATACGGAAATTCGAGGCGAAACGTTGCCTCCGTTTACGACGAGATTTTCTTCGATGTCCGAGAAGACGATTGACGAGACTTTTCGCCTCTCGATTCTGTTTTTCTTCGGCGCTTTCGGTAACCCAAGGTGTACCTACTTCAAATAATTTGCTCCGTCGATGATTATAAATCTTACTTTCGAGTACGCGACGACAGCGAGGTCTCCCACGTGTTTTCTGTAATGCAGAAAATAGTTCTCAATTTTTATTTCATGTTCCTTGGATCATCGGAGTGAGCGTAAATGGCGATGATCGCCGGGCGCTTAAGCGCACTGAAACGAAATCATTGAAAGGCTCGACCTCGCTTTTATCCATTAATCTCTGGATATCCTCGGTCTGACCGAACATTCGATAAAAAGGAATACGATAAAAAAAAAATGATAAAAACAAATAAACAGAGAAGAAACGGGGAGAATATACACAGATGCGGAATAGAGAATCGGAGGGCGGAAGGTCGGGTGGGACGCGAGTGTGGAGTTTCAGAATCGTCGAAATCGGAGCAAAAGCAGCGACGATGCCGACAGAGCCCTGACTCATTCGCTATTTCTCTCTCCCTCTCACTCGAGCGAATCGGTTTAATTTCCGTCCGTCATTTCCGATACCTGTCCGTTGCCATCAGACGTCAGTACATTTCATAATGGCGGATTAAAACGAGATGGCGAGTGCCGGAGAGGGTGGGAAGGCTTGTCGGTTGTGAGAGTGATATATAAAGTACGTGCAATGCTTCGAGAGGCTTTCGTTGTACAGAACGCCCGGACCCCGTGGCCTCTATCGTTACAACGTTTTGCTTTTATTTTGCGTTTGCAAAATACCGGCCGGGAAATAGCTCTTTTTCGGTGATGTTTTGTTTTATCTCGAAAACCTCTCCTTCATCCGTTTGCGTACGCAAATCGCTCGTGTGGATGTGTGCGAATGTACGTGTCTCTATAATTCCTGGGACGGTAAGCATGTATGTATATTCCGATCGTATCCTTCTATAAATATTCCCATTCCATTTATCTCCGATGTACGTTATTCTCACCGACCGATATATCGATTTAACGAACACTCGTCCGGTCCCGCGTCATTTTACCTTATTTTTATCGTTATGATTTTTCGTACTATTCAAAAATACACTCGTTTCCATGCACGGCTTTATTACAGTCACCAAAAGTTACTTGTTTCCTCGATCCCGTAAAAATAACCACATTTTTTTGCGCCCAATGCAGGCTTCAAATAGCCCATTATTGACCAGTGGTCTTTATTGACTTGTGCGCTTGCGCATTATCATTCAATACTTAGGGAGTAATAGGACTCATTTTTCCCTTTAAAAGCACAAGGACGACGAAAGGACTCATTTATCAGTTTCACATAATGGTCTTGAAACCGTCTTGCCTCGATGACTCAAATAGCGAGTGGATAAAAAGCTTGACAAAAAATGTCTCATCATACGATACGGATAAGTACTCTAAAAATCGCCTTTAGGTTTGAACTTTCCCATGTTTTTTTGTTTTCGGACTCTCTAGAGATTATGCGCCATAGTTTAAGAACATCCGCGAGTAATAAGGCTGACCTTAACGAGCGTAGAGTTGCGAGTGCAAGGATTAACGATTCGATGAATCCCTCGTATCGGTCGGCTGCTTCTGTATTTCAAGGATTACGAAACCGTGAAAGCCCAGCGCAAGCCAAATACTAGCTTGTGTGTGAAACCTTATTCTGACGCACATACATGCATACATACATATATATATATATACATATAGCCCTTGCCTTGTATAGAGGAAGACAGAGAGTTCGTAGGATTGCATCTCTGTGCACGTTGGAAAAGGCTTTGAATTCGGGAATTAGCAAACGTGAATAGTTGGCGAATGATGAACTAGACGGAGAGAAGGGGCAAAGGGGCGTTGTGGTCAAAATACGGGGTAAGTCCCTTTATATTCAACGGAGCGCGGTGCACCGAGCATGTCACTCTCATGCCTGGTGCGACTTATACCTGATATGATTCTCATGCCTGGCACGACCATGATGCCTTGTACTCTTAGGCCCGGTATGGCTTTGATACCTGGCGTGACACTGAGATCTGGTATGGCTCTCATTTCTGATATCACTATAAAGTCTGAAATGATTGATACCTGATAGGACCTTGATTCCTGGTGCGACTCTGATGCCTCGTCTGGCTGTGATGCCCGGTATGACTCTGATACCTGGTATGAATCTGATACCTGATATAACTCTGCGGCCTGGCATGACTCTGATTTCTGGTATCATTATAAAGTCTGGAATGATTGATACCTGATAGGACATTGATTCCTGGTGCGACTCTGATGCCTCGTCTGGCTGTGATGCCCGGTATGACTCTGATACCTGGTATGAATCTGATACCTGATATAACTCTGCGGCCTGGAATGACTTTGATTTCTGGTATCATTATAAAGTCTGGAGTGATTGATACCTGATAGGACATTGATTCCTGGTGCGACTCTGATGCCTCGTCTGGCTGTGATGCCCGGTATGACTCTGATACCTGGTATGAATCTGATACCTGATATAACTCTGCGGCCTGGCATGACTCTGATTTCTGGTATCATTATAAAGTCTGGAATGATTGATACCTGATAGGACCATGATTCTTGGTGCGACTCTGATGCCTCGTCTGGCTGAGATGCTCGGTATGACTCTGAGGCCTGGTATGGCTCTGATTTCTGGTATGACTATAAAGTCTCAAAGACTGATACCTGATAGGACCTGGATTCCTGGTGCGACTCTGATGCCTCGTCTGGCTCTGATGCCCGGTATGATTCTAATACTTGATTTGCAGTGAATATGCCAGTTTATCTCTTAAAATGCAATGCCCACCGCGCCTATCTTGTATCAATTTATGGCGCCCATCCCAACTGCCGTTGATAGGGTCGCGATATCGAGGACAGACAGCATAAAGCTATCCTCGCTGATCGGAACGCGAATAGTTTCCCAATGATGGAGCTCACCAACAAGGACTACGTTGTGATGGCGAATTTTGAATCTCGGTGAAACATCGCGCGTCAAAGCGAAGATCGGAGAAATCACTAGAGTGTCACATAGAATCGTGGTTAATCGCTGGATGAAAGCTGGCCCTCTGTGACTCGTAATATCGCAGATACACAGAATTAACCCTACAGTGGCGAAGCCGCGCGGAGCACAGTGTCCACAAGGATAGAATACAGAAATAGTTTGATCCATCGAGTATGCATGAAGCGAGATGAAAACCGGCTTCGCTGTACTGCGGCCTCGTCATGTGTACCAAAGGCTCTCCTCCTCTCTTTCGTTCTAAAAGCTCTCTTCGAACTATCTCGCTACGGGGCAGGGCAGGAGAGCTTACAAGAGTTTGTATTCACTTTCAGAACGCTCCGGGAAATCCAGCTTCCCGCTGGTACGATGCACCAGAGCTTCGATTACCTAGAGCTTCCGCAACGTTGCACTAAGGGTGCTCGGATTGACGTGGTGTACGGAAATCATGAATGGAGATCTGAGAGATCTGGGAGATATCTTCAATGGGACGAAAATGATACATGAAAAGGTGATAAACGAGTTGAATCGAAAATCTGATCGAGTGTCCGCAACGGGTTTCTCATCTGGAATAAAATAAACCTCTCGAATAAAAAATCCCTCGAATGAACTCTTCGAGAACTGCAGGTTCGAAATGGCAAATGCAGAACTCGTGTACCATTAGCCGCGTCGGTTCAACCTTTCGTTCCCCATTACGAATGGCGAAATAATTAATGAGCGGCCTGAAGTATCGGAAAGTGTGAGTGACAAAATACGAGGCGGACGGGGCTCGATTTGTGAGCGAGAGGCGTTAATTTTACACGGTGGACTGTTAAGCACATGGGTTGTTTCCCCTTACGTGCCTGAAGTTAATGCTTTTTGCACGAAGTCACTGGGACCACTGACAGTGGGTTATGTGACGTAGGTATAACCACCGTCGCGAAAAGAAGTAACGCACTTATCCCGACAAAGCTTATATATCATGCACCCTTGACACGAGAGCCGAGCAGTCGTGGGCAGAAACGATACTCGGAATAAATTCATAAATTCGTCGAGCGCTTCGCTGGTGGAACGAGGGCGCGTCTAGTTCTGTGAGCAGGACGATCCAACTAGTCGCATACGGAACAGGACGCACCCTCGCTTTCCTGTAATGGGCGATATCTGATGCACCCTCCTTTCCGCAAAACACTCAACCCCGAGACCGGCGGACAGGGAGTAACGAACTCGCGCCGATGTTCGACTCGACGACAGCCATGAGTCATTGGACACAACGAATTGCCACAGACACTCTTTGTAATCTCATTAATTAGAAAAAAAAAAATAGGTAATCATCGTAGAGGTAAAAGATATTATTAGTATTTATTATTACAATCGGGCTAGAGATCACTGGCGAGATGATCGTCTGTACGAGGAGAGCAGAGTCAAAGATGCGTAGTTATGATTGCAAAGAAATGTCGTAATTATATGGAGTAAAAGGGGTGAATAATCTGCTCGTTTCAGCTCATAATTCGACAATATATGGACCGGGCTATTTTTTCTTCCACCTCTGCTATTGAGGTAGTACTTGCAGGCAACCCTGACCTTACCTGAGCTCAGATGGGATTGAGTAAGGAATTGCGAACACTTCTCGATAAGATAAGAATCTGAAAAAAGATCACCCGTATACAAGGTACTGCAAAGATTGATTTTGTACGATATTAATTCCAAAATGTTACTCACAAATTAAGGAAACAAATTCCTGACAAATAACTCAGCTACCTAATTTTTTTTTTAATTACTTAATACCATATTGTGGATTTTTTAACGATTTTTAAAAGATTTTTTACAGATTTTAAGAATGTTGATTTAATTTTTTTAAAGATTATTGTCTTTATCTGCCGCAGGATATAAGAAAAAGTGATATAATTGATTCATTGGTAATCGGTTCTGCAGCAGGCGAACGTTCAGTGCGTATGACGATCATTTGAAGTCTTTGTCGACGATTAATTTGCTTTGAGAAAAAGAATTTCGTACGCAATATCTATTCATTAGGAATGCCTTGAGAGCTCTCAGTTTAGAATTGGAGCGTGAACGAATCTCCGTTTGATAGGCGAAATAAAAGAAAAGGGAATCAACGGTATCTGCTTTATATATATCTGCTCTTTCTCGTCGGGTTTCTTCAACTGCAGAGTTTAACTGGTGTGGGTTGCTCCCGTCCGGGGAATGCGCTTCCGGATCCGTTCCGTCGAGATGTAGTAGTACCTCGGTTGCAGCTTGACTTTCTTTCCGTCTGTCTCTCTTCCTCTGTAACCGACAAACCAATTATCCTCGCTGGCATCTCGTCGACAGGAGCAGCAACAGCAGCGGTGGGGATTCTCGATAGGAAAAGAACTCCCAGACTTTGCGGCTCGTTATTCCTCTGCATCGTCGGGATTGGGATTCATCGGTAGCAAGGAAGAAGAAAGAACGGAAGAGTTGTAGGCATTCGGAAGAGCAGAAAATACTGGCTGGCTATAATGACAATGGGAACGACCCCGTGAAAGAACAAGAATTCTCAAGTCAATGGAAAATCCGACCGCTCTATAGATACGCCCTACAAAAAAATTCGTGGATTCTGATGTACGGTACACTGGCATCGTCGGAAGTGTAATTATTCGGGATAAATTATTGCTCGTACGGGGTTTATGCAGATGGGAACAAGGAGTTTATGAGACCATGGAAGATAAATAAAAACGATTACGATCCATGAGAACAATAAAACCGCCAGAGAATGTGGAGAATGTGAGAACGATCGAATCATATCGTCTGGTGCAAGATCGCTGCAGGGTGTTCAATCAACAATCCAAAGAACATTTCCCATAAAGGATCAATAGCCGAGACGTTTGTCTTGTTTCGCGCAGAGTATTCTACAAACCACACCATCCAGAGCTCAAGTGACCGCGTGACATTTATGCAAATCGGGGCAAAAGGCTTGCAGGTCAGAAGGAAAAAACCAAGCGTAATCACGGGATTGCCGTGTGAAGTGAAAAAAAGCGACGATCCATGAGAGGCCAGCGCACCGGAGAATGTTACAAATGGAAGGGAAAAAAACGGGAAAGAAAGCTGTAAAAGTTTGCAGCGTCGGAGTTGTTCAATGTGAACGAGGGCCTTTGGATGATCATACCAAGAGCCCATGCTCCTATTCGCTTGGTACACATCCAGATGCGCTTAATGGTTCCTACACACTTCGCTGCGAATACACTACTAGCCGCAACGAGTTATCTCACGCTCTTTCTCCTCGCCTCTTTCGTCTCACCGACGTTTTTCCTGCTGTTTGCTGCCCGATTCTGCCGGAACCTTCATCTCACTCGGCAACTTTTTAATCACCCCCGGCTCGAACAAAGGTGCCGAGGCAATGGGTGTTCCTAAAGGACACGGAACCCACTACCCACCCGTGCACAACGGGTATCTTTTCAGAGCAACCTCGACTCTCCCTGTGCCGTTCATTCCTGTCTCCCTTGTCATCTCACCCGAGCTCTCTAACTCCACCTTTCCGGCCTTTCTCTCTGATCTCTTTCTTGGTTATTGGAACGATCCAATCGTTTCTAGGCAAGAGGGTTGCATATTTCTTCTGTACAAGGCGTCGGGCCAAGTTGCTTTACAGAAGCGAATGTTTCAGCCGTAAGCCTCGCTATAGATAAAAGATATGATCATTCCTTCAAATATAGCCCACGTGTCTCGGTGACTCTCTCAAAGTGAACGATGAGCCCCGGGGGCCACCGAAGCATCCCTTCTCGCAATAATCAACACCTCCATACACGTTGTTCTCGATAAATTCCTTCGCACAACTCGGGACGCTTCACCGTGACAAGTCGTTGCGTTCGTTGCGTCTGGCGATGATCTTGCCCCAAGCAAGCCGCCACCCTTCTGCCGTACTACCCGCCCGACGTATATTCATCATCGAGATGAAAACTTCTGGTGGAGCGAAACCAGCAAATGAAGACACGAAGTCAAGGAATACGCGTGTAACGAGAAAACGCTGAAGGAGGATCAACAGAATCCGGCAAGTGAACAACGACGTCGTTGCCCGGAGCCAACATCTGCCGTGTAATACTTCTCTCGATGAGTTGAGCTCTCGTTGTGAGACCAGCAGTTACAGCCCTCGAGTAAAGAAGTACCGTGCGCGCAGGGTGTTCTTCCAGCCAAAACGTCCCCTTCCTGTTACAATAATTACACCAGCTACGTCATACCCCGAACGAACATCGCGGCGATGAGCGAGTGTGGTCGTGCGACGTCGGTTTGCCACAGCGGGTTTTAAGACAATGAGAGTCCCCTCGTGACGGCCCTACCGAGAAATTCTTCCTGCGCCTTCTGATGTTCCTTCTCCACATTCACCAAAGTCACTGTTACGGATTTTTTCCTCTCGACTCTCCTCTCTCCCCCGTCTCGCCCCTCTCTCTCTCTGCTCCCCTTTTTACTCATAGTTCGCGGCTCTCTTTGCCAACTTTTCAATCCGGAGATTAGGCTATATCGCTCGGTGCTCCGTACATCGCCACTAGCGAGCTCGCTCCTTTTTCTTCCTCATGTCCCCCAGTCTCTTCTGTTCACGCGACTCGGAGAGTTTCATAGAGTACGGAGGGGAAAAGTGCCAACAGTCCGAGAGCATCTGCTCTTCTGGCAACAATCATAGTAGTATACTATTGTTAGTTTCTGTATAGCAAAGTTCGTAGTGCCGCCGGCAAAACCTTGAGTCATTTGGAGATTATCGAGAGTGGAAGATGATTGGTTCCGCGCAGACTCATTTCCATCGTTATAATTGACGGTCTGATTTATCTTTTGTTTCAGTACAGCGATCGGTCGACAGCGGTTCTCCTGATCGTCTCTTTAGCCGGGATCAAAGTATGCAGCCCAGATGGAAAAGTGAGTACGGACAAGCAGTAGTAGCGTTAGAGAGTAGAATGCGGCTCACCGCGAATAGTGGTGGAGCTTCGACCACATGCGTTCTCCTTTCGGCTAGGGAAGCGTCCGAAAAGGGCACGTAAAGAGGCACCAAAAGGAGGACGCAGGGAAAAAAGGAAAAAAACGAGGCGGTATCCGGACACAAGCTTTTTTTGAGAACTACGAAAAAACCGACAGCTTCACTGGCGGGGTACAAAGAAAGTCGGTCAAGCTGCACCCGAGCGTCGAAATCGTGGTTGGTCTGAGGGTTGGAGGCAAAAGCTCTTTGCACGTGGGCTCTGCGCTCGTCAGTTCTTCTCATTTCACCGTTATATCCTCAGAGAAATTTCGGCCAGACCTCTACAACGTTCTCTGACTTACCTGCTACTTCCATTTGCCACAGTCTCGAGTTGGCGGCAACAGCGGGAAAAAAGATAGCCTTGTTCGAGGGAAATAAAAAAAGCACGGTGGTTCTTTTCGTAGCTTCGCGTCGGAAGGTGTGAAAGTCCATTGGAGTCGGAATACCACAGAGATGAGACCGGAGTTGTATCAAGACTTGTTTCAACAAAATGTGGGTGAATTAAAGCCCGTGAAACTCGAGAACGACTTGAATCACCGCCGTGAAATTTGGCACACCAGGAAATGTCTTTAAACTCTTCGAGCCGTGCGATTTCATTCATTTATATTCTATTTTTATTGTCACGAATAACATTTGTTATTCTTTGTGCTGGAATTACCCTGAAAATGGTAATGAACGAAAATCTTTTGTATCCATTCTCAACATATTTTTTCGGGGTACGGTACAAATGATCCCACCAACAGAACCGACTTTCAGTAATCAACATAATTTTCAGAGGTTACTTTATAGATTAGGTGTCTACATATTTGCGTTCTTTCCATTTCACGCGTCTATTTTTCCTCGCCACAAAGATGGTATATTTCCTAACCGATCGCGATTTCGGCAAAATCGGTGAACCTGACCTGAGCATCAGGGCAAACGTGAGGCTTCCTTTAAGCAACGTAAAAGCCACGGTACCGAGGGGACTTCTCCGGTGTGGTGTTACGTGCAAGGGTGAGAATTCAAAGTTTGCTTCATGTCTCTCTCTCTCCGTCAATCCCCGGAGAATTCGGGAAGCTCCGCGGCAATTGGCAGTGCGAATGAAAACGGGCTGAAAAGACTAATGTGACCTTTCTCGCCATCCGAACCTACAAACGTACAATTGTTGCGAGCGGACTGATTGATATTTTTCCTACTATCTTTCGAGCCTTTGAGCTTGTTCTTTTCCCTCGTTGACGAAAATTCGCTGGAGCATTTATCACTGGAAAAAGGTTTGTGTTAATTGCACTCCGATATCGATGGTTTATCGACAGGAACCTTATTTGCGATTGCCACGCTAGAGACAAGATAAACTATTGGTAGGTCATAATGGATTATTAGAGGTGGTATGTAGATTCTGTATACGCCTTGACTCCGACATAGATTTATGATGCTGTTCACCTATTATTCAGCAGGGTTGCAATGAATTTGCCAGGAACCGTAGTCTAGCCACTCAAAGCCCGAATCCAGTGAGACAGCCAGAGAGGAATCCACTATAAGTGATTACGGTGTTCCGTAAGTCAGGGACAACAGACGCCGTCACTCACTTCCCGCATCTAAATCATTTGAGAATATAACCCTCGAAAAGGCCCCGCTCGCACCACCCAACAGGTATAATGCGTTCCATAAAATCTGGTCCACATCTCGGTATGCTTAAATAAATAAATACAGGCCGCTTGCGAAAATACGTCTTATTCGTAGATTTCATTGTTGGTATGAATAGTGAGAAGTCAACGGGACGAGGGAAGAATAAATATCGTTGGAAATGCCGAAAAAAAATATGGCAAGCACGAATACAGAATAAAGCGGAGGAGCGATTCACACGGGGTGGTTCTCGGCCTTCGCCAACTGCCCACGGCCATCAACTTTTTTATTGCACCCTCGAGATTTATTAAGTTTCCGGTATGTATAACGCGCGGAGCAAGTTTTATTGGCGCTGCTGACGAGCGAAGAAAAAGTAAAGGCAAAGAGAGGTCGGGAGAAGTTGGAGTCGCATGAGCAACAGTGCAAAATGTCGGCGCATCTTCTCTCGTCAAATTATAGGTCCGTAAATTTCAACTCTTCCCTCGTCTCCTCTTCGTCTTTTCGCATCAAGCCGGAAATGCGAGAACAACTTTTCTAATATTTCCAAACGAAAGGGAACCGTGCGCTTTTTCCTACCCTCTCACTCTCATTCAACCACCGTCGTCTCTGTGGTAGGGGCTTCGGCCTGTGAAAGAGCTCCTTTCCGACGCCTATCTTTTTTTTTTTTCGACGAGCCACTCGACGACACCCGGTTACGCAGTTTGTTTCTCGATGCGAAAAGTTTGTTGCGCAAGTTTTATCTATCTTTCCGTATCGAAGTCATTGCGAGACAAGGTATGAGATTACTGTTTGTGATTTATTGGCGTGGGACGAGAGGCGGCGATCGATCACCATGTACACACGAAACACGTGCATGTGACTTTTACTGCTGGAAAGTGGTTTTCGCTTTCGTTGAGCGGGTCAGAAAAATTGCCTCCAAACGACGAGCGAGGTAGACGAGGCACACACTTCGGACACCGACGAGACCACCAAGTGTTACGCCCAATCTGTCTCTAACGAGCAAACGACGTTGAGGGTTCGCTGGTTCTTCTTTTCACGTGGCTTCTCAGACTTCTCGCATTCCCCAATTAAACAACTATCTTCGAGTTCGGTGACGCCGAATCACTGCTCCGACGCCGTTCAAGACGCGGAAAGTGACAAATTTTAGCGCGACTTTGGTACCCATTACCAGGAGTCAACGAAACGATTGGCGTTCAGAAATAAATATTTCACCAGTAAATTCATGTAAGCGGCGAATTGGAATACAAAAAACTTGCGACTTTGAAAAATACGACAGTGACGTCCGGGCGACTGTCGTTCACCGCTATCCGAGAGTTACGAGTCATCATTGTACCAGAAAAACCACCCTCGGTCAAGCTGAATTCCCAACGCAAAAAAGAGTCCTCAGCTTTCGTGGTTTATTTTCCATTCGTCATTCACCTCCTTCCGTTGAGCCATCTTTCGCCCTTCGCATACCACGGTGCTACGCATTGTGCGGGAGTGAAATTTCACGCAAGTCTCGCTCGCTCGAATCATGGGCAAAGCTGCGACGAGATGCGCCTCCTTGCGTCCTTTCGAATGCGAAGAGTGCCGGAAACCGGGGTATATCGCAGGGTCGACAACAATGCGTTTTGGCCGATATATTCTACTGGTGACGCGACTCTTGGTGTTCGCGAAACACAAACTCTCGCCGGATTTCCCTCGGAAGCTTCCTTTCGCCAGCGTTCAACCCGTTCCGTCTCTTCCTACTCACGCCTTATCCTTCACCCGTCTCGGTTTCCCGGAGGGTTGAAACTTTTGGGTTTGTTCCGGGTGCCACGGCGAAGAGATGCTTCCGCCTTCGCTGGAGGGGATGAAAGACCATACCCGACAGCTCGCAGGAGAGAGAGAGGGGGGGGGGGGCGTATGGGTAGCTCGGAGGGTTGGAGTGCGGTGAGTTCGAGTGGGCCGGGCCGGATGGTCCGTCGGCGGAGATTCTCCTGAAGTTTCCGCGTCCGCGTACCCCGCAGCTTTCTTTTTCTTCTTTCAATCTTCCGCCCCGACGACGACGACGTAGGCGAAGAACGGGACCCGCCACTCACGTAATGGCCGCAAGTTTTGAGCAACGTCCAACCGAGTACGTACCAAGCCGAAGGATTTCAACCCTCCGACCCTGTCAGGCCACCGAATGCTCACCAACCCACCAAATATACCTCCATCTTGTGTCGCTGTGGCTATCCTTTTTGAATTTCAAACTTTTAAAAAGATTGTCTGTTTAAATATTGAAGTTATGTCGGCGGTGCGGCTCGCGGTGAGGATTCCGTTAGCTTCAGCGTCGCCGACAGTAAGAAAAGCTGATTCAAAAATGTCTGCCACACCGTTTGAGTGGAGGAGCTAATAGTTCGTTAGTAGGTAGACAAGGTGGGTTCTGAATCACGGAGAATTTGCATGGTGTGGGTGTGTGTGTGTGTGCGTGAATGTCCTTGTAACGTATGTGTACGAATATCCTTGCAATCCTCGCCGAGTTGGCCGAGCGGTCGAAGACGGTGAATTTAAGCTCCGTTTTCCTATGGATGGGAACGTGCATTCGAATCCCCACACTCATTACCACCTTGTCTATCTACTTTTGTTGAAGGTTCTCTATCGCGGGAACGAGGTGGAAGCTTGGAACGGCGAACAACCAGCCGAGAGATAGCTAGGGAGAAGCCGATTGAGTGCGAGGAACGATGAGGCTTGGCCACGTGGCACGGGACCATGTCGCTTTGTTACAAATAGGATTATTATTGTAATAGTAGTCGTGAAATAAAGAGGATGAGATAGAGAAGGGGCAAAACGGAGAAAGAGGGAGTTTGTCGCGGCCTCGTTTCGTGAGTTCTCCGTTAGGGAAGCACCTCGTTGCTACCAGCTGGCGTGGTGGCGGTGCTTTGACGTATTGAGTCTCGCCACGAAGTACGTTCATTCCGGCACTCTCCTCTCACAGAGTGGCCCAATTCACCAACGACATGGTTGAAAAATATGCTAAGCTCCTTTATTTTATGAAAACCCTAATCATCTTCGTACACTTCGTAGTTTAATTACCCGAAGGGGGAGCTAAAAATGAAATAATGAAAATTATGCGCAATGGTACGTCATTTATTTCATGATCGGAAGAGGATTTTGCGTAGCTCGGTTTACACTGGAATCTGCAGTCAGTGCCGCAATTTACGTTGAAATGGCCGCACCGACAGAAACATCATTAATGCCTACGTTTGAGTGGTTGGCAAAAATAGGAATAACTTAGTTCCAAGTAAGCTCATCGATCAGAACCTATTTTTACTTCAAAACGTCGCACTACGATAGGGAAAGAGGAAAGTAATACGATAGGGAAAGCGGTAAATGTGGTTGCCCCTGCTTTTAATAGCACTGGTCAGTGCAGTGAGTACAGCTTTAGCGCACAACTCGATGTCTTTCTCTATGCGCGTTTCTCCCTATTTCGTTTTCGTCATAAAGTTTCGTCATGGGATTCATCAAGGTTACGCGGTCATAGATGTTTCGAGGCTCTCATAATGAAGCACTTTTGTCTCGGGAGTCCATGAGTAGTCTCGACTGAAGCAGGCGCGCGAGTTCCGACTCATCCGTCGCTGCAGAAAAAGATGAGTTCAACGCTCACACGAGTGAGCAATTATTCAACCAGACTCCGATGGCTCACTCGTTTGCAGTTCGACTCTCGTCCACGCGGCTGCAATTAATTGCGATCGGATAGACGACCACGCCCCGGAAATATTTTAATAATGCATAGTTCTGCACGCCTCTACACTCGCTGCCCCCACACGCCACCCTATCAGGAGTACATGTGGTCGCGGACTGTCTGTACACAGATGAATCAACTAACGAAATTAACGATCTAACACGAATTGAATTAATATCTAGCGATTCGCTCGAGTATACGAATTATAAACGGAATTTAACGCGACAATAGGAATATTTTATTTATCAATACGATTTTCAGATGAATTTACATTTTAGAAAAATTAATAAAAAATAAATTTTACCGGAATTGACTTCATTGAATGAATGAAACTTCGGGTTTGATAAACTCATTTTCCGGCGGATGATTCCTTTTCGAATAAAAATCAAATCTTAAGTTATGTTTTGGGTCATGACGTCACTCGCGGTAGACAGCGGATGGTTTTATTGTTATTTCATAATCATGAAATTGTACAGGAATAATTTTTGTAAAATAATGTTCGATACTTTCAGTACTTGGTAACCTAACTGATAGATAATTTTAAAAATTCGGCACATGGTGCAGATTAATGATAATGTTTCTAATTTTACATTACGCGATCCTCTTTGCCGCTCATTCTACGTTTCGCTGGGTTTACTCAATGCGGCCCTTACACGAGCGTAATCAGGGACCGTGGATTAATAGGGTCGATGTCCGTGTCGCGTTCGAGTGTGAACGACCGAGCTCGGGGTTGAAGGTGAAGGCCAGTATCGGGCTAGGGTGTATACCAGTCTATGTATGCGCCAGAGGATACGAGAATATACATATGAGCTGGCAACGACGAGCGAGCTCCAGCTTTAATCCTCACGCCGGATTACCGTGAGGGGGTTAAAGTGTCCAGAATTCTACCGAAATATGTTTACCTGATGGTCTGGTATACGGCAGTTCGAGGGTTGCAGACGGACGGCGCCGAATTCAGTGCTCATTTTGTCGGCTGAAAGGCTTACACGATTAACTAGTCGCGAATTCGGGAGCACGTAAAGCTCGTCCGGCGGACACGGGGCACAGTAATAATCTGCGTTTGGTCGTCGCGCGACCGTCTGCGTACAGAAAGTCTTGATCCACGAAAATTCTCATTTGTCGACATAAGATAGTCATACATTTATTCATTTTTAACGGTCGCATTTATCACACCAAATCCTTTATTTTTGTATTTACGTGAGCTTCCAGTATTGTACATTTCTTGATCTCTGGAACTTCAACTTTAAATGTAATGCTCACCAAGGTATTTCGACCTTTCCTATGGACTTTTCTTAAAAAAATGTCTAGACTACAATTTCTTTAGAAAAATAAACTGTTATTTTTGTATTTACGTGAGCTTCCAGTATTGTACATTTCTTGATCTCTGGAACTTCAACTTTAAATGTAATGCTCACCAAGGTATTTCGACCTTTCCTATGGACTTTTCTTAAAAAAATGTCCAGACTACAATTTCTTTATAAAATTAACTGTTATTTTTGTATTTACGTGAGCTTCCAGTATTGTACATTTCTTGATCTCTGGAACTTCAACTTTAAATGTAATGCTCACCAAGGTATTTCGACCTTTCCTATGGACTTTTCTTAAAAAAATGTCCAGACTACAATTTCTTTAGAAAAATTAACTGTTATTTTTGTATTTACGTGAGCTTCCAGTATTGTACATTTCTTGATCTCTGGAACTTCAACTTTAAATGTAATGCTCACCAAGGTATTTCCCCCTTTTCTATGGACTTCTCTTAAAAAAATGTCCAGACTACAATTTCTTCAGAAAAATAAGCTGTTACAGTTGCTACGGTAACGTGTTAATCACAATGGCTCTGACAATGAAATTTGTACCATTCGGATCTATTTTGATCACGCATTTTTTTCCAACTTGGTCATATTCACCACATTTCGCAATTCCACTACTCTTCACAACTTTTTATTCAAAATACGGTTCGTCGACAAAAGCAAGGTTGTTCATTTATTTGTTTGTGAAGAATAAATTTTCCAAACGACTTTTTTTCACCGCACAACTAGCTAACGTTATTACCGCCAATATTATGTTCCTTTTAGCTTGCGCTGCTAGTTCTATGTCGTGTCAGCGATATGCTTGAGTAATTGATAACAACTCGGAATCTACATATCTAGAATCTCCGTATCCATATCGATCCATTTAACTGTATAATGATGTCAAGGGGGCTTTCTCATCGCCTATACAATGCTGAACGTGTGGCTACCGTCTATTTGGCGTTACGCAAGACCGGTTACCGTACACCGGATGCACCACAGGGAACCATTACACCGTTCAAGCTCTGTCCTTCTTTATCTCACCCCGAGACAGCACCGAAACCGTCCGGAATCCGAAAGTTCACCCACAGCTTCTCACCCTCCTTATCACTCTTGTATACTCGCTTCTCTACGACCGTCGGCCGCCTGGCTACGCCGGTGGACGTATACAAATGCGAGGGTGAAACTCATTTGTCATTCGGGATCTAGCGGTTCCGTCTGTGAAAGTGTGTTTAAGATTCGGTATTATGTAGATACGAGCTTGCGTTTGTCTCTTCGGGTTGGACCGCCACACGAGAACCCACGGCGGGAGAAAACGAAAGTGCCCAACTTGTCCGCCGGTTGTTAGGTGAATAACTTAAACAAGAGTGCAAGGAAGAGCGGCCGAAAACGGATGCGTGTCCAGCATTACGGCCGAGACGTTTTTACACCGAGTGGACATTTGTACAAAGGGACTGTTTTACCCCGCTTTTTTCTACACGAAGCTTGCATCATATTTTTAGACGATGACCGGTTCGTGTAGAAAAACGTGGGACAAAACCGACTGTATAATTTTACATACGATATTGATATTTTGTATATTCAACATAGAATGATATTCTGATATGACGGATCACTCAATTAAAATTAAGGCCAGGAGTAAAATATTTTGTGAAATCACTTTGTTGAAAGGAGTCATTGAAAATTCATGGAAAACTGGCAATTTTCAACGAAAAATGACGTACCTTCAAAGTTGTCGAGAGACCGTTCGGTGAATAGATGAGTAGCATCGCTCGTTAAACCTTATTCTCATATATTCTTTTTCGCATATAACTATAAATTCTGCCGCCTCCAGCAGGCTGACACCTTAAGGCAATATCCGAGCAACGACATCACACGGGATCGGGGATGGTCGTAGGCTTGTAAGGTGAAGTACGCGGAGGAGGAGGCGGTCGCTATTCAGAGCGAGCTGCTGGGGTAAAAGGCAATATGCGCGAAGCACCCAGTCGCTCATCTCCAGACTAGTTCACGAGGAAAACCTCGTTTTCTCTGCACAATTTTTTTTTTTTTTAATACATTGAACGCGATATTATAATTTCAACAATGCTCGTAAGATGCGCGTGCAGATAATAAAATCTGTTTTTTGCGTCAGCAAGATCAAAGTGAGTAATGACTACGAGTTTCATTATTTTTTGTTCAGTTTTTGTGGAAAATAAGAGTGCCTAAAGAAAATCAAGACATGATTCCGTAAGAAATGAGACGGTAGTTGGATATTGTTAAACGTGAATACCGGCACTTGAGAACGATGTTTGACAGCAGCTTCTCGACATCAAAAAGCTCCGTCGTTTTTCGTCGTTTAACTGTGAAGGGTACTACGACCGAGGATAAAAAGGATGCTCACAAACGCATTCAATTTTTTCGTACTCGACGCGGTAAGCGAAATTTCGTTTTTTTTTGCATACAACCTTAGCGTTGTCTTTGCTGTTGAATTGCTAAAATCTTACAGGCACCTTGTGTCAACACTGAATACAGTGAATGGCCACCTATCTAATGCCAACACCAATTTCAATAACCCGTGGGAACAACAATTTCTCTTGCTGCGATAAAATAATCTGTAACGTTTTAGTCGCAGTACGCTCTTTGCAGAAGTCTACAGTTTGATGTCGCATATAGAAAGTGTCTCGATTACCGAACTCAGTCATTGCGAGTCGTCAAAGTTCTATTGCCCATAGTAGTACACCTGGACAGAATTCCACTATCCGCGTCTACTTTTGATACAAATCCACCTTGCAGACTATCGCTCACCTGTTATACCTGTACGGTGATATGCGAGTATGTCGCCAAGTTGTTGAAGCACCGTTGTACAAGCATATCTACCGGTACCTGGGACTGTAAACCTCCTTGGCATCCGTATTCTTCCATTCACGATACCACTCTCGCAACAACCCCTTCTACCTTCGTTCCACCGTTCTCTTCTCGATCACCCCCTAATGCACACTCGAGCCGCCTCTCCTTCAGGCCTAATGCATGCTGTTAAGACTCTGCTCTCCCAGCTAGAAGCGAAGAACCAAAATCGCATGGCGACTTTCGCTCCGGCGCAAACCACAGAAAAAAAAAACCCGCATATATACTCAACTATTGCTTCCACGGAACTATCGCGACTTGCGCGATGATCGTATCATACGCTTCAATACCCAGAGTATCTTTCCCGCCGCCGAGTACTCTCTACATAAGAATGTTCACATAAAACGTTTGAAAGCTATTCCTTGCGGGAGTCATCCTTGGTACTGAGCACTCTTCGTCAATCTTGGAAAAAAAAAAAAAAAAAAAAAGTGGATTTTGCATAAAAATTCATCTCTCGTGCTCGGTCTTCCGCTCGTCTTCGTGGCAAAAAAGAGGAAAGTAAGGAGGACATTAGGCAGCCGAAACTACGAATCGACTGACTACGAGAAACCGTATCGCTATCGTTATCCTCCGAATCTATAGTGTACTCGCCGAACGAATGGATTTTTCTCCGATTCTTCCACCCTTCTCTTCTTTTCGTCCAATTTCGTTTGAACGCTCGTTTACCCCCGAATCTCATGAAATCGTCCCGTGACTGCCGCACACATAGATGCACGAATACGCCATACATATACGGTATAAAATAGAAAGTCGTATTCCTCGTCGTAGTCTGCTTGCTCGTCGACTTCTCTCCGTGCCGAGGAAAACGCACTCCGTGGAAATGTGCCGTAGACCTCCCTGCGTCGGGACACTCTGGTATAGCTATGTCACTCGGTATTCGCAAGGGGATAACGAGTGAAGCGAGCGGGTTATGGGTGGAAGTTCCCTATCGGATGGTTCGTCCGAGTTGCCCAATGCCGGCGAATCGTCTGCGCTTCGGTAGCCGATAGACGACACGATGATGCTAGAAATTGGTGGGGTGCAGGTTAGAAATTGCGAGACGAGAAGATCGCCGGGAACGGGAGGACGAGAGAAAGTGAGAATGCTATGGAGGGCAAGAAAAAGGGGGAGGGAAAACACGAGAAACGAGTGCTCTAGGGGCGGCAAACCGTGGAGAAATCGAAAAGCCTGCGGCTGAGCACTCACTTATAGCCTTTCCGCGCTCCCCGCTGGGAGTCGTATCTTTGTCAATAGTCGTCCCCGACGATATATCACCCGGTTTTATGGTGTCTAAAGTCCGCTGAAAAGAGTTCTCGCGAGCGTTGCGGCGTTAAAGCTCCGTTCTCGAGAGGCGCGCGCTTGAATCGTTCCGATCGCAGGGGATGCTGATGGGAATTAACGGTTCGATACTCGAACGAAACACCCGGAAATATGGGATACTTTAACCTGAGCAACACCTCACTGGTTTATTACAATAAGAGGTATGTTTGACGTAATATCGCAGAACATTATCGCGATATAAGTGAACTATTCGGTATTATCGCCTACTCGTTTTCTCAATGAAGAATCGATATATGTTGTTGAATATGGACGTTATCTGTCGCCACTGGACAATTTATTTTGCGGTACATCGCATTTTGCCACGAGACCTACATACAGAGTTAGACTCTCGATACTTCAATAGCTAACTGGTGTAAGAATACGGGAACTACGGAATCTAAGTGCGAGTCTTCTATAGGAAGATATGTCACTCGCACAGAACCTTCGTTTCATAATCTCAGTTTCCTCATAGACAGTTTGTAAATGGTATACAAAAATTAGGAAGCAATGTCGGAACTTCGTTTGTACCTGTGCTTCTTCCTTCCACTTCGCGTTAATACAAAAATTCCCGTTTTGCCCAACACACAAAAAGTGTACATTTTTCATTGGCGACAATCTTTCAATAATAAAAATGAACGATTCTCTTGTTCCGCGTACAGTACACTGCGGGAAGAATAGGGGGATGTTTCCAATAACGCAATCTCGCGATTTCGACATTGCCAAAACCGAGGGGTTGAGTACGACGAAATCGCTCCTCTTCTCTTTATTTCGGCGGGAGTTTAATCGGGAAGCCATAATCCTTCGGATATCATCGCGGTCGTCATATTTCGAAGATCCACGTATATATTCGGTCTTATCTCTCTCGCTCGTTCACCCCTCCGTTCCGTATTACATGCCTTCAGCTCTCGGCTCGAATCAGTGAACCCGCACACCTCTCGAGAACGCATCGGTTCGTCGAATTACACCGCGATTTCTTTTCTTTTTCACTGCCTCCTCTTCTCTCACTCGCTCTCACTGTCCGACAAACTTCTCCGCCACCCCTCGTTCATCTTCCGTCGATTTAATTTTCTACCTGAAAAAATCCTTGTGTTCGAGCTTCAACCGTGCTTCGCTCGCGATGCTTTTACATCCCTCGTCTTTGGATATTCAGTGATTTTCACGAGTCCTACAGAGATTCCTGATGCGCGTGGCATGTACACTGCAAAGCGCTCACTGCGCGGAAGCATACACGAGGGCTCAGGTATATTAACCCTTAGACTTGCGTATCGCGTGCAGGATGAAAGCTAATCTCATGATTCTTATTAACTTCAAAAGATATTCGAATCCACCCCGTGCCTCTTCCTTTCGGAACCCTTCCAGATAGACTCCATTAAATTGACTATAATAAGAGCATCTCATCCTGAATTCCCCGTCACAACAACGTCGACCAAGTAAATTACTTCGGGACGCACAAACCAGAATTCCGTGTCGTTCGACGATGGAGCCTCGCCGTGTCGCTGCGTCAGACTCTGCGTATAGCGTGTTGTTCGTACGCTCCAAAAGCTCGCGTTCTACAACAACGAATCGATTTATTCAAAGGCTGGCGAAAACAATTCCGTCCGAAAGCAGCGACGGCAGAAGCGGCAGTAGCATCGGATATAGACGTATAATAGGTAGCTTGTATGGTTACGATAGGTGGATGTATACCGCGGTTGGGGATGCTATCACGACACCTACCTCGCGTTTCGACCGTGTACTGCTTCTCGTCTCTTGTGACGAGCGAGAGCAACACACTGTCGTTCATTCGCTGTACGTGACCCATTCTACTCTCTGCGTGAATAATCCTCCCGTACTATGCTGCAGTGGCCGGAGTAGCGTTGCGTGCAATATAAATTCAAATGCCTCATCGGCGGTCTCTCTGCTGGACACTGGACTTCGAGCCTATCAGCGTACCTGTCCCCGTGGAATATCGTCTAATTTGGAAGCCTATTCCCTTCTGGCCTTCACCCATCCCCACGTTCCGGAAGGGAGCCATTAAGTTATTTATACCTTCGAAAATTACCTTTCCGAACGCGTGACGAATACACGAATTCGCTATTTGTGATTGTGATTAATCTGTTGAAAATATTTTTTTAATTCCGAAACGAGACAATTCGGATTTGGGATCCACGTTGATATTCAGTTGATAATTGATCATTCGAAAAATCAATGCTCGGTCAACTCTCGGAAATGTCGTCGACGCGTTTCACCTTCGAGTACTTCGTTGGTCGGGAAAATGATTCACTGATTTTTTTTCTGAATAGTTTGCGAAATAAACGTACTACTCGTGTGTACTTCGGTCATTGTTATGCAATGTACTCTTCGTAATTATTACGACACATACCGAACACTCGTGTGTAACTAGTGACATAATCTTCGTTGAAGAATATTCTTCGATTCATCCAGTTTCCAAATCCGGTGTATTCCAGAGAGAAATAATGTTGCGCGTGCAGCGCTTTAATTAGTCGTCGAAAAATCTTATACTGCGTTAGGATTTTATAAATGCCTCGCTGCCCGCCATCGCCGGAGGGACGACAGTCATAGAAAATTTGCACAGGGACCCGCGAAATTAATTTGTATTTTGCGTGAGCGCCGGAACAATGGCGCCCGCGGGATTACCAAAGCGAAGAGAGAGTCGGGAGAATAACGCTATGGGGGTTTTGATGTACGGCCCATATAGCTGGGTCTTTGGTCCGTACACCGGTACTCCGGGCCGGTGTATACGGGGTTTTGTTATGTGTCCACCTATACCACTGTACACAGAGAGCTTTTGGATGTCCGTCTGTCTCTCTTGCCGTGTCCCTTCCGCTGGTAAACCGGCTCTGTTCGAGCCCTTCGCTCGCTACCCCCCTTTCTGCATGCATCCCATTGTATCCCATCCCATTCCACAATATTGATATGCGTGAGCCGTATTTCATGCACGCATATACATACATCCTGGACAGCGTTGTTGACTGTAGAGCCCGGTCTGCCCTGTGCACCTCGTCGAATCAGTGGACCTTACTCTCTGTTATATCTATCTGCCACGAGCGTAAATCCCCGAAGCCAGTGACATTCTCCCTCCGGGACGATACGACCACGGCAAAATCCCCGACACCTGTGGTACCCCTTCGTTGCGAGTAAAAAAATATAAACGCGTGCGATACACCGTACCGACCATGGATACGTGCGAATGTTTTTTTTTTTTCGTTTTTGTTTTTGTTTTTTTTTTTTTTTTTATATTTTACACCCAACGTGTCGGAACGATGTTTCGCACGAATGTACAGTGAAAAATTCTGTTTATCTCAGTGAATCGTGAGTTTTTCCTGGTAGAGAGAAAAACTTTATTGGTCTACGGAATCATTATTGCTGCGCGCACTATTAATGGGTGTAATTGTCCTCGGGACTCGTTCTTTGCGGGGATGAAAAGCCATTCCAATAGATCCTTTTCCCTCGCGAATATTATTTGATTTGTTAATCGTACACCTGATACAATGAATCTTAAGTGAGATAATGATGAAGAACACATTCTAGATAGTTCAAATATGTTTGTCCATTTCACAGAAATTTTTCCACAAAAATCCAGAATGACAAAAAAATTAATGAATATAGTTTTTAAACAAAAAGCACAAATGAAAGGTGTAAATGAGATGGGAAATAAAGGATAGGATTTAGATGTGCAAACCTTAAGAAACGAGTTTGTGACTCATTGAACTTTTTCACTTTTCGGAGCCTCTTGAGGAGTCCCAATAGAAAAAAAAGGTTTATTCTAACAGTAAAGGGATTAACAAAATTAATTTTTGCACTGTAATGGATTTCAGTTGTCCAGGAACATTACGAAGAGCAGAGAAATGCCTTTTAATCATAGATATCATTGCCCTATGATTTTTCGATACACAGAATGAGACGACCTGATCAAACAATTGTTCCCAGTCTCTCTTGTCGCGACGATCTTCGACTCATATAAAACTTGAAATACAGCCATTGCGTTATGCAATGTAAAAATACATTTTTCAGAAGGAATTTTTATGCCATCCCTTGGTCGTAATGCTTCTGGCCGCGTGATACCTAGCGTACGCTCGGCGACAGAAAGGTAACTGGGGTGAGAACGAGAACTGTGAAAGGTAGGAAAGGACTCTTGTTCTATATTTCTTTTCTCTCTGGCGCACTCGCACGCATAGCATATAGGTAAGCGCGGAATGTAACATTATTTACGACTCGCACGAGGGAAACAGTGATCGTAAAAGCGAACGGGAGCGAGCCTGACGTACTGTCGTTGCCGCTGTTATTGCCAGAACGGAGTCGCGACCTCGTCGCGCTATTATCGTTCCGCGACCGGAATCATATTCGTCCGGATATTCGCGGACGCATACGTACACCATTAGGTACAGGTTGAAACGAAGATCATGATTTCAAACTGTGCAGCGAAACGGACGACCGCGTTGAAGAACAACACCGATGTTCCACCTCGATAATGCGGAAAATTCAAGGATCGACGTAAGGTGTTTTCGCTCATTTCGCTAAAAATGCGTGAAAATATCACAATTACAAAATAATTACAATTGATCGGACCCTCTAATTAAATCTTGAACAATTACCTATGACCGTTTAAAGGAGCGAATTCTTAGCCCGTCTTATATCAACGTCAGCGACCTTTTGTCAGTGTCTACACAGAATTTTAATGACAGCATATTTCAATGAACATTTTTCACATAACGAGATAGTAAATTTAAAAATTCCATGGTAAAAAAAAATTTGTAACTATTCGGGTGGAAGCCAAATTGGCGACATTTCACGATGGAATTTAAACGAGAATTCGAAGCGCATCAAAGAAGGTCGCTCGAATCTCGCGCGCCGTCACTGACCGTAGCGACTACTCGTTATATGTAATCCGACGTACGCACCGGTTCGATGCGAGAGGAGCAATTAATAGTAATTGCGGAAGATTATTGTGATTGTGATTTATACACCGAACGGCCAAATTACCCTTCAATTACCTTCAGCGCAATTTTGCACTCCCCGTAGCCAGGTTGACTCTGTTCTCGTCTCTCTGTTGCCTCGGCCTCTCTGCCTCTGGCCGACGATTTAATGCCCGATCGTGATTCGACCGCTATACGAGCGAGATAGAGAGCGAAAGAGCGATTTACGGTGACAATGAACAACGACGCGATTGGAAGAGGGTGGAGCGAGACTCGTGGAGCGGAGAACGCGAACTTGAAGCACGAAGTCCCTTTTTGCTGTACCTACATACATTGGTCCTGAATTCGTGGAGGGAATCGTGGTAAATAGAATGATTTTCATAGCCAATGACTCGCACGTACCTATGAACAACAACGTCACTACAAATTATATTGTACGCTCGTACAATGAAACCAACGGAAAATTGCGTGAAATCCTGATAAACTAGCTCGCGCACGGGAGCGTGAGACGCGATAATACGAAATCAGCAAGCGAATCGTTGAAAGAGGGAATGAAAATAAATGATTCGACGCGTCCGATAAAGAGGGGCATTGGTATTATAAACTGGCCAAAGCCAATGCACCTACACTACAGTGTACACGGATGAAAGGGTGCCTGGAATCATGTATTTTTTTTCACCGGTGTCAGCGTGTAAGAGAATGCATGAGAACCGAGGCATTCCATTCGTAATTAGCCCCAGGAGCACCGGTTTAAAATCGACGAGGTCGGTACGTGCAACGAACTCCATAAAGGAGAGTCTTTGCCCCCCTAATGGACCGCCGATAGACGAAACAACCTTATTATACGAGAACGGTACGCATCGAGACTTTGGAATTCGAGAGGGTTTTAAAACGGTCGAAACGATCAAGAATCGAATGCGTCGATTCGCCACTTATTCTCAGTAATCAATAAATACGTCCTGATTGATTATGTCACCCAGACACGGAAGGCGATATATCCATACGTTGTGCAGTCGATATGCTATGATGTACAGTTTACATGCGTATGCTGTACAGTTGATATTTAATGCTGTGCATGCGACATGCAATGTTGTGCAGTTGATATTGAATATCCTGCACTTAATATGCAATGCTGTGCCGGTAACATGCAATTCTCCGCAGGTAACATACAATGGTATGTAATTGATATCCAATGCTGTGCTGTTGACGTGTAACGCTGGACAGGTGATATACAATGCTGTGGAATCGATGGGCAATGCTGTTCGGTTCATATGCTTGTGTGACTCGAATACACGAGCTCCACGTAAAGCATCAACGTGCAACTTGCGGTACATGCCACGAAAAGAATAAGGACGAATTAAGAAGGTTTCTCCTCACTCCCATCGATGATCCGCCAACAAAACTTGCCGGTAACTCAACGGAAACGGATTGATGGTTCCTTCGAATTCAGGCGTAACTCCTGCGTGCATGTTCGTCTGCCGATGTAACAAGAATCGCCGTTGAAACATCAAAAGACTTTCCCTATTCGCATGAATGCTGGCTGCGATGAAAATCGTGATCTTCGCATTCGCCGAATGAATTCCGCCGCTGCCGCGGAGACAGACTGACTTCTGGTGTTGCCCGGGGAGGCTTTTGAGTCTGCGCTGCATTGCTTGCGCGAGCGCGGACTGCTGAGAAATAAAACTCGAAAGGTAAACATCGCCCGGCATGAAAAGCCTTTTGCACATACATATCCACACTGGTACTGGCTAGTTGTATACATTATACCCTCGCGCGAATGCGAAAGCTCTGACGGGCACGTCGGCCGTGGTCGAAGGGTCGTGCTCGACCTTCCCCGGGACGAACTTCTCACGTGAAATCTTTTTTTTTTTTCTTTTTTTTTTTTCCTTGACGCCGATGTTTACGCCGTCCACGCATTCAGTTCGTTGGTTACTGCAACTCGGAGGCAAACAGCCTCGGGTGGAGCCCCAACTCCGGACGTCTACGCAAAATCGTATGGAACGTACGGCATGCAAAACGTGGTACGACGCAATGCGTTGCTTTATGCAATCCCCCTTACGTCCGCTCACTGCCGAAGCTACATGTCTGATGCCAGTGATGGTGAGTTTGTTTGTTCCGTTCTACCTGCGGATTTACTCGTGCATACACGAAACAGCACTCCGCGTTCCTGGCCGTATCTCCGCGGCAGAACCGACATGCCACCCCCTTGTCTGTCCAGGATCAGCTAATACATACCGCTTTGATACACAGTCGTACAGTCATCGGCATTGCAGCGCAGAATTAAAGCCCCGACGATTCTCGATACCAAAGACTCCGGATTGCTTGTTGCGGAGAAACTTTTTAAGATAATCGAAAGTTAAAAGTTAATGTAGGAAACCTTCAGGGCATCCGCAATCGTCTTATGGGAGGTCGTTGTGAATTTTCAAGTCGCAGCTGGAAGGCCCCAGAGGTTTGTTTCCAGGTTCCTGAAAGCAGATATTACATGAGAGCATGTTCAGACCGAAAGGTGTAAAAATCTGACAGGTTTCCTCTTTATTAATTGTACATAGTGAAAAAGATGAAATTTAGAAACATTTGGTGAACCTTATTCGTTCATTATAGTTGACGATTCTTTCTTCATTGCTATTACCAATTTGTAATTTAAGAAACATTTTTGTAATATGGATAAGATATTTTGTGAAATCGCCAAGAAAATAATTGTAAATGTTCGTCACAAAAAAAGTTGGTACCGTTTTTATTGTGCACGAGAGGATTATGCAGGGCCATTGGAAATCGCTAACTCCCAGCAAGAAATTCTCCGTGGATAATTGTCGGGCACTCCAAAAATGAAAACGGAAGTGAGGAATGTCGGAGCCGTAGGGATTTGGAGATCCGACAAGATTCCTGATTATTAGGTACGGGAGAATCTCTTGGTCAGTGTAAGAGGCAAGAGTGCTTTTCCTCGTAGCCTTTCTCTTCCCATTCAGGAAGAGAGTACCGTAACACGAGCAACGTGCGCAGATAAACCCTGCATGCGCGTGTAATGGGTTTCCTACCCTAACTATATACGATGCGTGCGCGATACTCGATGTATGGTGGGCGTCTTTCTTTCTGTTCCCTTCGCCCAACTTGCACCGCCAACTGGACGGGAGCATACATGGACGAAGCGTGGATAGGGCTCCTTTCAAAAATTAATTAGGTCCTTCCATCAAAGTAGCTTTTCCCTTCTGCTGCGTCTGTGTAGTCGGGAACTACCACAAGTTTCAGAGTCAAAGCCACCTTTTGGACGAAAGGATCTTTCGTCGGAATATTACATTTTTTTTTTTTGGACGGATCTACCCCGTTGTGTTTCGAATTAAGGAAATTAAAAAGAATAAGAGAAACATTTATTTTGTAAAAATGTTTAACTGTCACGGAACGTCGAAGGGTTCTGAAACGCTCGTATACGCGTCTAAATGTACGGGAGACTTGAAATTTCAACGAGATATTATCCTTTCGCTCTGTACGTTTTATTTTTCTATTTGAATTCGAAAAATCTTGTACCAAAAAGTGGGTATATTATACCTTCCGAACTTAGTCGTTCGCGAGGGGAGAAAATCCCCGTTGAAAGTTGTTACTTGGCGGCAGAGTTTGGAGGAATCCCAGTAGGAAGAAGGTGAGGCAAACTCCGAGGGAAGGAGTATGATATCGCGGCAAAGCAGCAGCGACAACCCCCTTTTCCACAAGCGGGACACCATATCCCACCGATCCGTTTCCAGCATGAACTTTTGCGGTAATCTCTTGGTCTCGCACTTACCGCACCGCTATATCTATGCGATGCCGGAGCTTATATTATGCGAGGAAAGTACGCTCAGCGCACGGATACTGCAGGTTATCTCACTGTATAGACTGCTGTGATGTGCAGGCATAAATGTATGTAAGATTGAAAAATCTATGTCAGGGTTTACGTGAGTACAACAATGTAGAAATATTCCTTTTCTTCAGGTAATCAAGGGTTTCAAAAACAATGTTGACGATCGAATCAAACGCTCCAATGATAAAGCACTCGTTGTAGATATCGAGACGGGTGGATTCTATCTGCGAAAAAATAGAATTCGCAAGTGTCTTGTAATATATTATTAAATTGTTTTTTTTTTTTTTTTTTTTTTACATTTCTTAGAGCGCGATTTTATTCACTGATAATAGCTAAGAAGATGAATCTTCGTTTATACCATATCGAAATGTCACTTGATGCAATAGCAATGATCTCTGTGTGATCTTTGAATGATTGTGAAGGAAAGTACATCGATAAGGCACTCGGAAAGCCACATACGAAAAATGTCTATGAGAGACCTAAAAGCCTTCTCGCTGGCATGCACGTCTCTTCCCCGGCTCTTCGAGGATCGAGAGGCGTACTCGACTGCTACTATGCATCCCTACTCGACTTCCTCTCGTTCGCATCGAGGGGAGAACGCTCTTCGGCAAACGGAAAACTCTTCCACTCCCTCGTTACCAGCCACGCGAAACCTCAGCTACGAAGACGGCAGTCGAGTTTACTTCGTTAACAATTTATTTACTTGTATTTCGTTGGCGAACGACGAGCAACTTTGCGCACTGATGTTCAGGACGTTCAGAAATCTCGAGACGATTCCTCGTCGTGATACTTTTTTCTTTGATATTAGACTTTGAACTTTAATCGTACTTGGTTCTATCACATTTTTTCCTCTCGACGTAAATCATTAAGTAGACCAATGCGTACGAATAATTCACTTCTGATAACGTCTTCATGCGTCAAGAGAAGAATCATGGTAATTGAAAATGCCGAACACTGCCAAAAAAATTATACCCAAACACTGCAGCGGTCTCTCCGTTATCCTGCGCAGTCAGTTCAATGAGATAAGAGCAAAGCATTTTATGTAGATAATGTGCTTTACGTGAAGTACGAATTCGTGACTGCTTTTATTATTGGTTGGTCTTCGACCAAGAGTGTTCGAGAGCAGACAGAAAACGTAAAAACGAACACACTGATATACAGAGAGTCGGAGACCGTGCTGATATATTTGATGGGGTACTCTTGTCGTATTTTCGTCTCGTGGGGAACACAAGTGCAGCCTCTCGAGACACTCTTGCTTACCGGAGACCTTTGACCAGTACCGTGACGCCGGATCTTCACCGTGGACCACGGTGACAATAAGTCGAGTTTTCCAATGTACTCCAGTTGACCCGCGGTCAGTGGAAACCTCCGGTGGCGGTGCTCGGACGACGGTCAACTGCGAACCCTCTCGTGGCCATCCCGACTCTACAGCGGAGCTTCCAGCGGCAGAAATAACGAAGAAAAATGTGGCCGAAGCTTCGTGCGCCCTTCGTCGTGTACTCTCGTTGTTCCCACTCCATCTTCCTTCTCGTCTCCCGTCATAACACAAAACCTCACTTGACGGGAAACTGATGCATCGAAACTTTTAACCCACCCTCTGCCGAGCGAACCTTTTCCCAACGTCTGTCCAAACTTCGGCGAGAAACTTAGAACAACCTCGTTGTTCAAATGACGCCATCCTCAGCAAGCTTCCGGTGCTGAAACAACATTAGGAAAACTGCAACAACTGCAATTAAATGAAGACGATAAGATAAAGGGTGTTCTCGCGATTTCCGCCTCGTTCCATTCAATTGAAAAAAAATTCGTGCTTCCGAAGAACTATTCAAACCGCTGTGACACTGAGGTCACGAAAATCACGGGGGAAAAGTCGAAGAAAATAGTGTTCGGTGCAGAAAATGAACATTTCCAAGGTACCGAGGATTCGCGAAATTTATTCAAATCAGGAAGGATATTCAGGTCACCGTGAGAACGCGTTCACCGCGAGCTCGCGTTATCGTCTCTTCGGATCTTCGGGAGCAATTACTTTTAATAACACCCCCGGGAAGTTTCGCGCGCGGGGAAAGATGGCGTGAATCGAAGTGGAGCACGCGGGGAGAACGACAACGCAGACAAAAAGAAATGATGGAGAATAAGGAAAGCGAGAGACGGTGTAAAGAGATGACGTGCTCAGCAAGGAGGAAAAAAAAGAAGTCGCGGTGCAAACGTGTCGTAGGATGACGAAGAATATCGTAGCGGCGAGAGATTTTCCTACGGTCGCGCGCCTACCAGCCGGCACGTGCTGAAAGACCGAAAAGAGCGGATGAAGGAGTCGCACCGAGAGCGAGACTCTCCTCTCGGATGCTTGTACTACCGGCGATACCCGACGGAAGAACTGCAGCCGGTAGAAAAGAGTACGGAATGAAAGAAAGATAAAGATGAGGAAAAAGAAAAGCGAGGAAGTAAGAGGGAGGCAAGTTATTGATGGTCTCCGCGTCGCAGCATCGTTTATATCTTCGTCACGTACCACCGCCATCTCGACTGAATACACAGATCATGGGTTTTCGTATAAAATAAACTCCGCGGAGGTGAAGACCGCGTACGCTCCACACGGATGAATTCCGAGGAAACAAACCCCTTCCTCCTCTCATACCGAGTCGAACGCGATGTACGTACAGGCGCGCAGCTTCCGGTGCGCTTTCCTCGTATCCTATTTGCTTCGTGCCGGAAATGACTTGAGCGGCGAGAACGAGAATTAATATTTATAGGGAGAATTTTTTTTTTCACGGATAATCGAGCGCGCCCTCGTCGAATCGGTAATCAAATTCTCTGTGTAATTTCAAAAAACGAGACCTGCTGTATGCAGTTTCGTACGTCCTTCACGTTATCCCCGGTATAGCTACCGAGTCGCGAAGGTACGTGACGATTTTTCTCGTATTTTCGAATTCGAAACAGGTGCACGGAGTACCCGGGAATAATGCAATATTCATAAGTCCCAAATACAGACGGTGACCAGATGAGCCAAGAAAGCGCGGAGGGGATTCAGGAGGATAGTGAAGCAATATTTTTTTTAACCAGCTTCTGCTATTCCACCAACGCAACTGGACAATTTTTAAGTTCCGTATTTGCGTATGCGCCAAATCATGCAGGACGAAGATACTGACACAAACTTTTAGGTGTGTGGTGAAATTTCGATTGAAAACTCAAGAGACTTGAGAAAACTTGATGTCACGGTTTGTCTAAGTGCATTAACGTAGTGTCACGATTGATGCACAAGTTACTCCAAGATCTGAAGCATACCGTCGCGCAGAGACGACAAATACTGGAAACTGAGAGATCGCCTGCATCGCTCGATAAAACAGGATGATCCAGCATATTTCTAACACTGTTTTTTACCCTTCCCGTAGATTGTGTTGTGCTGCTCATAAATCGTAGGACCGTATAGGATCGCAATGGACCTAGAAAAAAGAAAGTGCTGTATCTTGCCCTCTCCACGCACACGCGCAGAGACAACGATGAGCGCGGCTAAATTCTGTATTTCGTTTTTTTTTTTGACCCCTCTCATTCTTTCTCTTCATTCCCTCACTCGTGCGCGCATTAATCTTATTACGATGGACGACCACGCGTCGTACTTCTCGGTATACCGTAGACTCGGCCAATTTGGTAAGAGCTCCCACGATATAATGCCGGGCTTTATGAACGAAATTTCATTATCCCCGTGCGTTGATCGAAAAGAGTGTACGCTGCTATTCATTCGGGCACCGAGTACCAACGGACGATTTACCGGTTTCGCCGGTAGCAAGAAAGTTAAACGGGCTCTCGATTACCACTGCTGTCCTCTTGCCCGGAGAGATAATCACCCGAATGCACCCTTAAGGCTATCATCTCCTCGGGAATTATCTTTTTTTTGTTTTGTTGCTGTTGCGTATTAAAAAAGATGTTGGGACTTGAGGATCCTCGTGAAATATAGCGGTTCGGTGTAATGGTTCATCGATAAATATCACACCCGGTCACGAAACGATAAAACGTACGTTTAGTTGCGCAACGTCGCTTCGGCAAACTTCGAGGAAATTGTTCATAATTGATATTATTATAGAGAATGGGAGAGACTTCCGGTTTTCTTGAATTCGTTACAAAATCGGTATACAACCGTGAAAGTTATTAATAACACCGGAAATACTGTCGGGCGGAGGTTAATACGATATTACGACCCTCTCAAGGCAAAGTAGGTGAGAGAAACGAGCGAGGTACTCGAGATGGAGAGTGAAAGAGAGGAAGATAGAGTTGAACTTTAGTTGAGCGTTGGAGATGATAAGCCGGGGAGTAAAGCGAAACTTTCTATCGGATTTTCTCGCGACTTCCCGATCGTCGCGGGACACACGTTGGCGCCATTAAAAATTTGTCCCAGGTAAATCCGCGATAGATACACGTCGGCAGATTAACGATGGAAGATAACAAATTTCACGATTAATTTTATAGCAAAACGGGAGGCATCGATCTTTCGATTTTTTTTTTTCGTATTCCTCAGCCGAGCATAAATATTTAATATCTTCGTTAGGAAATTTTTCTTCGTTTAACGAACGTTACGTGGAAATATTGAACTCCCTTGAACCGAGAATACTTCCCCGCTTTATATATCCACGTGTATTTTTATATATATATATATATATATATATATATATATATATATATATACACATATATATATATATACATCAGTACCGATGGTACAGCTGTTGATATAGGTAACTTGCGAGTCTCGCGGATGGTGCATCGGGAAGCTCGACGTACCCACCGCCTTGCGCGCTCTCGGAGAGTAGCTCGGATCCACTCTCTTCTCTGCATTTATTCACAGCTTAAGGGTCTCATCCCACACTCGTCAGATCCGACTTACAGAAGATTTACGGTGCTTACTAACGAGCCCCGGAACACTCGACGTGCATGCCGACGCGCGGGGCAAACCCACCTCTCGTCCCTGCACCCTTTTCCTGCGACTACTCTGATACACATAAGTGATATTTATGAGATACAATCTTAATGAGGATGGCCACTTTCTTGCAAGAGCTACCATTTCTTGTGTTTGCACTCACGTGCCTTGTTTGCGTGACAATTTGAAAATTCCACTCAGTCCCCTTCGCGTGTAAATAATAACGACCAATCGATTGAGATTATTCATTGTCGAGAAGCTCTGATTAGGAATTAATTGCTCGTTTGGCTGTGTCGTGACTTTAATGGCGACAATGGCGACGATGGCGACGGATGGTGGCGACACGACAAATCTATTCCTCGCAGTGTACAGTGGTTAATACGTTTCTTTCGTCGCACGCCGTGCTCTCAGTTTAAATGCCCATCTCGTGGCTTTAACGAGCGAAGAAGAGAAACGATGAGAAAAGCGACGAATCGAGCGCCTCGGGAGTCCTTTTTACGTCGTTATTTATCCCCGGGAACGGGAGAAGAAAACCCGTTATCCGAGTAATGACGGTCCTATTCGGGAAACGAGAAGCGCGTGCATCGAAAATTACTTAGGCGTACATTAATTTCTCTCCGCACTGGCAGCGTTGCACTCCGTCCAGAACGGAGATGCATCGCTACGCTATCCGGAAGTTCTTTGTTTCCGCGAAGCTTTCTTTTCTCGGGGGGAATTAATTCGTTGTACTGGAAACAACGAAAGAGACGCGCAAAGCGGACGGTAAAACGCATTCGGTACGGTCGGCGAGAAGGAAATCCTAAAACCGTCAACCCCTGAAGATATAACTTCAGATTACACCCCGAGATTTTTGCTGTTCGGTGTGCGACATACCTGCCGGACACCGGCTGGACAAAAATAGTGTTCGGCTCACTTCTGCCTCCTGTACGCATATTTCTTGTCCTTTCCACGACGTTGGCCGTCGAGGAATAAATCTGAAACCCCACTTCTGGCAAAATTAATGACCGTAGCTTTTTTGTTCCGGTTTTTGGTGCGTCCATTAAGGGTGGAAACCTCCAAAGACCACTTTGTTGGGATTAAGTCTCAGGGATTGTTTCAGCCCTGCGGGAAAGAAATCGTGATTACACATTGTTTCTTATTTTTTTCAATACAGTCAAAAATTCATTATGATAAATCTTATTTGATTTCTTATTTACAGTGCGTGCAAATGGCACACGCGTTAAGGCGCATCTCGTACGCGACCTGTGAGCCTCAGCACGCCCAATTCAGCTTCCTGGCACGAGAGCCGAGAGCCCACTTCACCATCCAATATTGCCACTCCTTCATCACCGAATCACCTGAGCAGGTAAGTCAAGATTTTGCCGACACGTGAATGCCCCTTATTATTGTCGAATGCCGTTGTCCGACGTCACCTGAACCTTCGTATGTCACAAGTCCGTCTCCATACTTAAGCGCCATGGACAGCATCGCTTGGTCGCCAGTCTGCATCCGTTGGTCCCGTTTCGAAACGGTTTCGGACGAAGTGACGTATAGAGGGTTAATTTTACGATGTAATGTCGACGTCCGGCATGGACCAAATTTTTTTTAAACATACGCGATATCCGACGACTACTGTTATTTAAAAAAAAAAAAACCATCGTACAAACTATATTTAGTGCCGAATGTCGGAACTGCAGTGGCGAAATCGCGAGGTCTAACGGTCCTCGGCTCAGGACCATAAAAATATCTGCATGTGCAAAAATTCACTTCGGCAACTTATAGCGCCTAAATTATCGGTTTAAGGCAAAAAAAACGCGTAAGGACTTTTTTTTGTTTTTTAATTTTTTACCAACGCATTTTTTCAGATTTTTTTTTTTCAATTTTTGAACTTGTTTTTACGAATTTGATATTTCGGCACGCTACCACGGGTTAAATAATAAACGAAGAGAAAAAATCTTTAGAACTTTTGTAATTTCTACTTTCAATTCTACACGAACGCATAATAAAAAAAAATTTGGGCTGGTTTTCATGAATTTAATGAATATTAAATTATCATTTAATAAATATGAAAATCAGCCTAAATTTTTTGTATTTCATGAAACCAACAAAAAAAAATTGGGCGAGATTTCATGAATTCAATAAAGATAAAATTCATGAAAATCGGTCCAAAGTGAAGTTTTGTAGATGCAGATATTTTCATGGTCGCCCTCGGCTCATTCTCCTCGACTTCGCCTTCGGTTCCCGGTTAGTGTGTACCGGTTGCAGAATTTTTAAGGCCACAGTCGAACTTTTCGGACGAAAAAAAATTGAAGCGAAAAAATAAACCCACGAAATCACCGAATGAAGAAAGGCGAAAAGAAACGTTAGGGTATCAGCAGGAAGTCAACCGAGCGAGAGAACCGTTGGGCGACGTTCGCCAAAAGTTGCAGAGCGTGCGAATCCCTCGTAAAACATTTATGACGGTCGGTTTTGTGGCGTCGCGGTCGTAATTCATTCGCGATATATATTTCGAACTCGAAGGTACGAAGTATACTGTGTATGCGTACACTGTAAACGTCATATGTAGCTCGATACTGCTGCCAGGTGCGGAAGGAAAATCTTTGATCCTCCCACCACATTGTCGTCGAGCGTTTAAGGAATAACAATGCATCGTCCTAGCCACTGTCTTATCCTTCCCCTGGGACACTCCATCCAACCAAGTATCTCGTTTCACCGGGATTATCGCGGAAACTCTGGCGCAATCGGTCCGGGAATTTCGAGGGAATTGATCCGAGCAATATAACGCAACCTTGCGGGTTGCTCGGCGATGTATTAAGATACGGAATTGTAATATTCCGATTGCAAGAGATATAAATTCGTGGATCATAAATTAAAAAACTGTTACAATGAAAAAATGAGATAATAAACAGAATCCCTGCGCACAATTTACCAAAATTTTTTTAAGGATAGCGATGATGAGGTGTTAAAAAATTACTGAGAAGTTGCATTTTGACTGTCACATTCTACCCCGGAAACGAGTTCGCCACTCGTTAAATTAAATGCACTGAGTTATTTTTTACAGTAAAACAAAAACCATTATAAATAGGAAAATTAACGGCGATTTTTGTCTCAGTCTGTATCCAACAGATTTCGATTTTACGGATTGGGTTAATCACTGTGGCCTTCATTAAGGATCATAAAAAAACCATCACCATCCCACAATAAAACATCGTCGTCGTTTGTCACGCTGATGTAACCCGTAAAGACGAGATAAGCACGTTCTCAGTCCGCGTATATCGATCCTTCGATGAAGTTACCTCGGCATCGAGTCGAGTATATCGAGAATAATCGCCAAATCGGAACAACGCTCCAAATTCGAGGTCCATCGAGATTAATCCGCGGTCTAGGATGTCCAGGTCCTGAGATCGAGAATAAAGATCAGAACGTGCAATTCGAACTTCCCGCGGTTATAATCCGCGTAGGGTACGGCAGAACCTTCGGCCGACGAGGGACAGAAATCGCTAGGCTCGCATTCACTCTGGGCCCTGTTTCGCTGATGCCGCTGGTCGGGGGCCTCACTCGTCGACACGAACGCCCCGGCCGCCGGTAAAAGAGCGTCTAGCTTTGTGCTGCAGTTCGGCCGTGTGCTGCTGACGCCGGTTTTAGAACCCCGATGAAGTCCCGATTACCGAGCGCGAGAGCGAGCTCTCAGCTACAACGAACGACCGTGGGGCGTATAAACTTCCACTCCGCTGGTGCCGTTGCTGTTGCTTCTACCGTTACCGAGAGTCCATCGGCAACTGGTGCTCCCGCATTTCTCCGCTCATAATCGCAGGACTAAACGGCGCAACTCCCGACTGTTTTACGACCGGACGCGTGGTTTCGGTGAGATGAGGGAGCATCCTGTTGCGAAGATCGTTGATTACCGTCCCTGTCTGATTTGCCTGCAAGGTGAATGAACGTGTCGTTATTGGGGGAAAAAACGTTCCTGATGTGGAATTTACAATTCTTTATGATTGATAAGTAGGTTCCTTCGCTTGCCCGTGATCGTATTAGCCGGTTCTTCTTGGTATTATCAAGCTCGGTAAACGTTGGTAATAAGCGTTCGAACGGGCTCTATCGCCGTTACATCTCCCTATCAAGACTTCTCAATTGACCTGAAACTCGTTTTCCGGGTTTCATACTGGCGCAATTGATGAACTCAATCGTTGAGCCACGTTGTTGGAAGCCAACGATTTTCCCGCTCATTGTACACTTTCGTTGGAATAACCGCAGCTGCCGAGCCACGAATTAGAACTCGCATCTGCGTACTGGAACGCACGACGAAGTCGAAGTTTCGCAGAGATCGCTGCGATCGTCTTGCCATCAGCATCAGCGATGGATACGTTGTTTCCTGTTGCACGGATCTGGCAATTGTTCTCGGAAAATCCAATCTGGCAATGCTCCAAATGGAAATATATGAGTCTGTCAAGGGTGTCAGCTCCAACGAGACGTGTCGCGAAGATACTCGGCGTACTCGGAAGTCCTGATTGCTGTTAGACTGCGCGAGAATTGCGCGCGAGTTAAATGCACAAGACGGGAGAGAGTTATGGAGAAACGTCACATCCAACGTATATCCGAGGAACGTCGTCGTTGTCGTCGTCGTCGTCGTCGTCGTCGTCGTCGTCGTCGTCACAGTGTCGTTGTCGGGATATTCCAGCCGATTCACCACCCACAGGCAGTCGTCGTCGTTCGTCCACCCGCGGCCACCCCTTGCCAGCCGTTACATGCATAAACGGCAATTATGCAAAACAAGAGAGGATATAGCTATAAATGTAACGGTCGGTTTAACTGGGTGACTATTATACCGCAGAAATTACCATTCGGGAAACGGCCGAACGGGTATTATACACCGTGGCGCGCTGCGCGCCATCACGCCGCGTTGAATTTGTCCCCCGGGACTTTGAGATTTCCCAGAGAATCGGGGAAGGGTGCGATCGCGGAGGGTGGTCCGGGGAGGGGGGTTACGAAAGACAGTGGGATGGCGAGAACGGCACGGAGCCACTCGCCATGCGCTAATAATGACGCGCGTTAAAATCTTTAATTATAATTATAATTTTGCGGAAGTGAAAGGGGTGAGGGGAACGAGTGAATCGCGATTAATTATGTATTCGTATTCCTCGGACGCGCACAGTGCACTCCGGCAAAGTGTTATCACGCGGCGTAAAATTAGCATGCCACTTTAAGTGATACTTTTTCCCCCCACGATCATTTCCTCCGAGTCGCGAGATTATTTCTTCGTTTTTTTTTCCTTTTTTCCTTTTTTTTTTTTAAATTCATTTCCTTTCTCATTCTCATGCTCGGTTTCTCGACTGTCTTTTTAATTAATATCTTTGCGGTGCGTATGTGTGCGCGCCCGCATAAGTGGACGCTATTGAGAGAAGCTGCCATGACTGGAATATTATTGCATCTAATTAGCTTCGTTATTGTTACCGCAAACCTGCATTAATAGATACGTTGGAACGGGCTCTGTGAACTCAAACACTGTGCACGGTCTCCTCTGGCCGCTCTTGTGTTTCATCCACGGCGCAACACAGCTGACTATCATAATCGATAATTCGACGAGTGCCCATTGTACGAGACTCTCGAGAATCGACTCATTTGTGCACGTCGATTGCTTTCGATTCACATCTACATTGAACGTCGAACGACATTTTCATATTAACGTCAACGACATCAATAATAACAGTCAAAAACGTTTATTTTGCTACCGAAATTTGTCGTGATCACTTTGCTTCGAGAGCCTCTTGTCAATTTGTGCGCACAGTTTTGCGGTGAATATTTCTGCATGTGAGAGCATTTTTGGACACTTTTTTTTTATTTTTCGATTATCAACCGAACAAGGAGAGTCAATGATACATTTTTTTTTTTTTTTAATAACAATTCCACTTTTTTAGTTGAGATCCCGTTCGAATTCTTATTTTATGGACATTTCGACGCATTGCAGTAGACTCGCGGAGGCAATGGAACACATATATGCATATCGATTGACGGAAAGTCTGCATATATGTTGGAGAAATGTATAGCAGCAGAATTCTGACAAGCGTCGTCTCGATGCCAACGAGAACGACGCTCTCGTCTTTTTGTTCGAGTGTGTTACCCCCTCGTGGGCTGAAAGAACTGCCGCGACTTGAGGGAAAGACCCTTTGAAAAGGCTCTCGAAACGAGTTCCGAGGGAAAAGCTCAGTGTCGATGCCGCGTCAAACGGCAACCGTCACACGTCATTCGTCTCGCTGTATTCCGTATCGAACACACGGCAGAAAGAAAAGTTACCTCTTATTGTGCTAGACAGCAGGAAGGAATCGAGAACCTTTGATATATACTTTTCGCTGTGAAGTCCGCCGGAAAGAAAATAAAACGCCAAAAACTCCAAAAGAAATCTTGGTGCTGAATCTTGTTTTGCGTTTCCGTTGTTGTTTCGCGCTGTCATATGTGTAATTGGAAATACGTAAACATCAACGGCGGTGATGCAGGTCGATGTTGCCGACTTCAAATTTCCACCAGATTCGCCGAATATTTTGTTTGGATGATAACCCCGCGTAAAAGGCAACACCGAGATGGAGTAATTCACCTGGTCGACTGTAAGATGTTTCGCCAGAAAGATACAAGCTATTTCCTATTGATCTTTACAGAGGAACCTGTTGCTGCACATCATTAAACTCCTAAATACAATGTTAGAGTGTCATGATTATTTATTACCTTTATATGCAATGAATCCGAGAGCAACTGCATGAGTCGTGACAATTCATGTTCGATACGTCAGCTCACATATGTCTCAAGCAATAAAGTCATTTTTGCTATATCCTTCTCTCAGTGTAGGCAATCCGAAGCGGTGGCACATTACCGAGAGAAATCTCGTAAATTTTGTCGATCACGGGACTTATCAATCCGACAAGACTCTGATTCATTCTCGCCGAGAGCTAATGGATTTAACAGCGTGTCCAATGCTTTCCGAGCCGTTGCCAAACGTAGGAATTTTTCAATCTCGTTTTTGCTCCCACTTGTACCTACACGCTTAATGCGTCTTCTTCTCTGACTTGTTTTTTTTTTTTTTTTCCTTCTTTCGAAGACGTTCGTGTGTCGTCGACGCATGTGCTGGTCGTATTTTGCTCGATTTACAATTCTCCGGGCTTGTCGGAAGGGGGTAAAGGGGCGGGGGTTGAAAAAAAAAAGGAAAAACGTATAGAAAGAACAAGAGTAAGAGCGCGGTGCACAGCTTCTACCTCTTCTTGGCGAGGGACAATCTCGACACCCAGCGAGGTCGATGGAGGGGCGGAGGAGTGCTCCGCTCGACGTTGAGATATTTGCGGGGTTCTGCCGAAGACGCTAATGTGCAAAAAGGTCGAACGAACCCGCCTGCTTGCCGCAGAAGAGAAGTGAGAGAGGGTGCACCGCCAGCTACTCGTAATTTTCCTCGGGGGGTTTTACGAACACCGTACCTATGGATGTCGACAGCCATACGCTATGCGCCTCGTCGCAAAAGGGTGAAAGTACCGCAGCACTCACGATTTTCGTCGCTCGATATTCCCTTGAACTTCTCGAATGTGAATATTCGAGTGTCGTGATGTATCTAAAAATATCGACTGAAGGCTACCGATTGATAAAGACGTGGGAAATTTTACGGAAACGTTAAACCCAAAAAATGTCGGCACGCTCTGAATTTTGGGAAAAATTTTAGGGCCGCATATCCGATATTTTTGCCGTAATTTCTTTAGTCTTAAAAATCACTCTCGCCAATGTTGGCGTGTATTTTCTCTGAAAAACTTTCGCCGCTCAATTAAAGCAGGAACGTCGCTTCACGCTTGTTTCGCATAAGTTTCAAAAAAATAAGGGAAAATTGCAAATACTTCTCGATGAAAAAGAAACACACCATAGGTACTAAAAAGATTCGTTTTCCATATTGATTATTACAAAATCGTATTAATAAATTGATCGAAAAAAGTCATTGTTCGACAAACTATTCGGCAACAAAACTTTTTTTTCAACGAAAGTAATTCGTTGATTTTTTTTTTTTAAACGAATGAATCTCTTGTAGTTTCTTTGACGACCCGTGATTTTTTAAATATGAAAAAAACTTGTGAAAAAAAAACAAAAAAATCCGAAATAATTGAAAAATCGGAAAAAAATCATACATATTCAGAAGAATGAACGAATTATTTTCTTGAAAAAAAAAAAAAAAATTCGTTACCGGATGATCAGCTAAACAATGACTTTTTCGATGAATATCTTAATAACATATTCCAATCATTATTATGCAAGAAAAAAAAAAAGTTTTTCAGTACCTTCAGTATACATGAATTTTCAAAGATTTTCATACCATTGCGAGGTATTTGCGATCTTCCCTTATTTACTCGAACTTGTGGTAAACGAGCCCGAAGCAACATAGAAACTTGGATCTTCCTGTTTATAATAAATCACGATCGATCATGTGTTACATCACAGTTCTCTCGAATACGCGTCTCTATCGGCCAAGTAAATCCAGGTACAGTGAGGTCATCCTCGGGGGATGCGATCGAGTACCAGTTAAACGTGCGGTGGTCCCGGTAGGTCGATCTAACTCATGCAATCCCGCGTACTTTCACACAATACATCGTGTTATTGCAGTATACGTACGGAGCGCGACGGGGACTTTGCTACCATTGCCGTCAAACATTTCCGGTGCACTACCGATGATCCGGAAAATACGGTCGAGTTGTCGCCCATTGATTTCGTCGCGACTCGTGTATCAATTATTCAGGCAAGCGTGACCCTGAATTATTCATTCGAGGATCTCGACGCCACGCGGTGCACCCGAGACCCGTGCTGAGTAGTCTTACAGTAGATATTCTTGTATACCTTCGATAGTGTGCCCACTTGCACAGACAGGGCGTGAACAGCCAGGCGAAGTTAACCCGTTCACCTCCGCTCCGTTGGCTGCGGACTTCTGTCGGAGCTTAACTGTACTTATGGAGCAATATTTCTCGTTCCTGCTCTCCCGTCGGGACCAGCAAAAAGATCGAAAAGAGGCTGAAAGTACTGAACGCATATGGCAACTATGTATTCTGTAATTGATTGCCGCGCGACGGTAGTTGAAAATAGCGTGGCGAAAGTTTGCTGAGGAATATTCATGTCACTGCCCATCTCTTCCTATTATCGATTAATACGATCTTATGGAAGTCGGTAAGTTATGGGAATTCGACCCCTCATGATTTAAGGATTTTTTAAATAAAATCCATGGCGAATTCAACGTTATAGATATACCTGACGCGTGAGGCTTCTCTGATATGTCCGAGAGAGTGTGTGTGTGCAAGGTTGTGAGAAAATCGACAGAGAAAATCGAGGACTTTATGGCGATGGCGATACATTCTAAATCTATTATCTTACAATAGATTTTTCCGGAAAATAAAAATTAAATGAATTGATAAAAAAACCATCACCCTGAACCCTTCAGCCCAGAATTTTACATCGGTATCAGAAAGGTTCGTTTCGTTTTGTTTTCCTTTAGTTACATTGATTGCAGTTACAATTGTTTTAGCTCGTATTCGGTGTCGTGGTTCTTTACCATTAATAATTTTTATATTCACATACTAACCATTATTAAATATTTAGGTATCAAGCTCTCGAATGTTTCCGTTGCTAATTTGTTTCCTATACAGAAGTCATCGATTAGGATAAACTCAATCCTTTGCTTGTTCCATTCATTCGCATTATGTCAGCATTATCTCCTTTAGTTCGCCGAGAGTTCTGAGCATCTGTAAAAACAAGTATAAGCTCCAATAAAATGGATCAACACAATACTGCGATGATCCTTCAATCTCCAATGCACCGAAACGCACCCCGTTCCAACAAAGCTCAAGCGGAGTCAGAGGAGCCGTATGGAGTTTCAACCGACGAGAGATGCGGCGGATCCCTCTCGCTATGTTCGAGACAGTGTATATCTGCCGGATTACACGAAGCGCGTTGCATGCGAACGAGAATAGCACGGAGTTGATGGTATTTTGCTTTGCTGTCACGCTTCATTTGGTGGTTCATTCTCGAGCGCCGCTATCCTGCTGTTTCAACGCTGTCGCAGTCGTCGTCGTCGTCGTCGACGCGCTCTCGTCGACTCCTATGACGAATAGGACTGACACTGAATGTTAAAACGACGGTGGATTAAAGTGCGGCACCGCTGGAACGTGGAATGAAGCGCGCATGCCGGGTGCGTGTGTGAATTACAAAGGAAGGCAAACAAACGCGAACACACAATGGATTACGGTAGAAGAAAAAAGCCGGAATCATTTCTATTGTGCAATTCATGCAACCAGATTGATTCGGACACGGGAATTTTCGCAAAAAAGTTACAAATAAATTTCTCAGAGATTAGAAATGCGATGTCACATTTATGAGAAAATATCGTACCGCGTCACTGAATCGAATTCACAATGAAGAGTTCCAACGTCGGACCATGTAAGACGATACCGGGGACTCAAAGTGGGTAGAGATGGAACGCGGTGAAAATGGGGTGACGAAGGGAAAAGTGAAAACCGGAAGAGCGCTCAGAACTTTTCTCGCTAAAAGTGTAAAAAGCTTGGCTAACCCCGTGGTATTGGATACACGCGGGTAGGACCGAAGTGGATATGGAGTTTATGGAGCGATCATATATATATATATATACATATATATATATATATATATGTGATACGCGTATGACGGATGAGAGTACTAAACTTTGATCGCCTTCGCTACGAAAGCACCGAAGCGTCCGCTTCCACGAACCGCAGTTCGCTCCTTTGGTTCTCCTCTCGTTCTATATCGAACCATCGATGTGTACGTAATCCCGATGCACGAGAAACGTGTATGCATGGTTCTTTATGCAAGTGGTACCTATATGCAAAAAAAAAACATGTACACATATACAATTTTTTTGCAAAAGTTCATCAAATTCCTAGAGCATTCGACATTCACCGCTTTCACGTCAACGAGAAAATAAGATAAGGAGGGTGTTTTTTTTTTTTTTTTTTTTTTTTTTTCAACTTTCTCCCCCTCGGCCTCTTTCCGGTTTCTTTGCCGGACAGTTTTGCAAGACAACTCGCAGGACCTAAAAGCATCTTCCTGTTGTCTGGTCGGAAGGTCCGTTCGCCGAGACTTGTACCCCTATATATATTTTCTGCGAGTCTCGTCGCGAGTGCAATTCCGAGGATTGGGAAAAGAAGCTTCGAGCCCGGAGAGAAAAGAAAGGAGGAAAGAAATAAAGAGTCGGGGGAAGAAATCGAAGCCGCCGCGACGATGAGAAAACGCCCCCGCGGCAAGCGTCTTCACGAGAAGTAGACTTTGCACTTGGAACTTTGCGCCCTCGCGGATTCTCCGATCCGCGTGCCTTTCTCCTTTTCTCCTTGGTCGCCACTCGCCCGCGCCCGCGTTTAGTCAATCCTAATGGCACTTTTGCAGATTAAAGTTTGAACACTTTACGGACGAGTCGAGCCGACCGGCTGTCTTTCTCCGTCCGCCAAGTACGATTGCAGATTTCACGGGAGAAACGGAGAACAGGCGGAACGAAAATATTCGGTCCCTCACCGTCAGGGACCACTTGCTCGAGGATCCTCCAAGCATCCCCCTTCGACACCCGTGCCTCTCACCCGGCGAACGATTAAACGCCCGTCACGCTAATAAGATTCGTGATCATTCCCCGCGGAGTTAAGAAGGAATGGGCGAACACGAAATCTTTGTACAGAGACTTGGATAAGAAAGGCAGAAAAGAGTTGAGCGAGACAGGGACGGTTAAACACCCCGAGAGAAAATTCATTCGGCGAGGCTAAATCGAATGCTCTTTACGACCCTCGAGGTGAAGAACATTTCCTTCCTCCTTCACTGCATCAAAACGATCCACCCTGCATTCGAACGGAGAAAAAAACGCCGAAGGTGTTCGCAGTGTTTTTAGCTGAAAATAAATTCCCTCCCCTCCTCTCTTTTAGAGATAATAAAATAGGTAAATTGCGAAGAGAGAAGCATGGGGAAAAACAAAGCACGTTTGATTGGGTATTTATTCCTTTGGAGCGTCCAGGCCTGCGAAAGAAACTCATGATAGGCCGTTACTGGGATCTTGCGATTTTCTTCTTTTTAACTGCAGCGAAGTTGTACGGAGAACACTTGCTCGTACTCTCTGTACGTGTGAGCAATGTTTTCTTATACAGAGAGCAAAGTATCTCGGGATTCCGAGTAGGAAACAATGCTACTCTACCGGAACTCACGTACTTCAGAATGTTCCCTCCAAGGAATATCTTTGCCGTTTTCTTCTAAGCCGCTTCGAATAAGACGGCAAAGAATAAGAGCGAAAAACATTGTGGATACAAGACTGTCTTTCTCGTTCTTTAACAGCGCGAACGGAAATGAAAGTTTGTACTTCGTCTGTGTGCCGAAGGAATTCAAGGTATTCTCGCTCCGCCCGACTCCATCGCCGTAGGGGTTGGACCATTAAGACTTTTATTTACTTGCGACCGGATAAAGATCCAGCTCGCGCCTGAAACGCTGCAAAATACCACGCTATAGTTATGGTCGATGAACGGAGAAAAAAAAAAGATCGGATCTCCGTCGAATGTGGACACCAGAGGACTATTGAGAAGTCCTACGTCTTCTTTTAACTTTCTGCAGCTCCGAAATCGTTGGCCTCTCAAAAAATAAAAATTCAAAGTAATTCATGAAAATTTAACGAGTCATTCAGTATTTCGAAGTTTTACCAATCACGAGACTCATCGTGGCAATAAAGTCAATTGATTTTAGCACTGGGCTTTTTGGCGGAGGGTCAAAAATTCGCACGGGAACGAACTGCGAATCCGTATCTAACCTCGCGTTCAACGAGCTTTCGACATTCCTCTGGAGCGGACAAGTAAAAAAAAAAGCAAGTTACTCAATGCCAGTTTAGTCGGCGACTGTTCTCGTTAGCGCCGGAACCTTTAGACTAAAGTTGTTCTACGTGGCATTTGGCTGCCAGATGACGCATTCGCCGGTCGGACCTCACGTGCCAACAGACGGATCTGATTACCGGAGTACGCTTTCCTGACTTCTGAACTAAGTAAACTATCGTTACGGTTATGAAACACGGTTAGCCTAAACTTCCTCTCTCGAATAGACTTGTACCCGGCTATGTTCTACAAGTCGGAATGGTCCCTAAATACCTCGAATAACACTCGTGTGCTCGTTCGGCTTTCACTTTCTTCGGTTTCACTCTCGTTAACACGTGGAATCCAAAAGACCTCGGAGAACTCTGTGAGAACGGCACGCAGCCAAAATTGCCGGTAACAGCCACGTGAGCCTCGTCGATGACTATTATTAGGCACGAATAACATGGTTATTATTAAAGTTCATTTTTCGACCCAAGTGCAGATATTATACAAGTAATATATTCAAATTACATATTAAGCTTCATGCATGAGCTATACAAAAGTGGATATACAGAATCCTTTGACCGTGCATAATGCTGCTTATCGGCTGTACACTATCGCTGTGTGTAAAACAACTAATTTCTCGACCGGAAGTGCACCACAACCGCTTTGGAAATTCGATTTTTCAGCTATAATTGACATCATACCGAAAAATAATTAATTCCACTTCGAGAGTCTTATTTTTTTAACTGACAGTCGTCTCGTACCGGAAACACGTCACTCGTTATTTGAAAAATCTATTTCTTCGAACGGGCGTGAGGTACTTCCGATATGACGCCATTCCGCCCGAGGAAAAAGAGCGAACTCGCGCCATTCTGCGAAAATGATGCTTGCACCGGTCTCTAATCGAGCGCGGCGAAGGCGCGGGCACGGATAGAGCCGAGACGGTGGAGGCAAATACGATGGTCGAAGGAGGACAAAATAGGGAAAGCCATGAGGCGTGCAGGCGATGCAGTCAGGTGGTTAGATATCCCCGGCAAAGCGCCACTCTCATCCGTTAGAATCGCGGCATTAACATTTTACGGGAGCGGCAAACCGTAACCGAGCCGCCTCCATCTCTGCCCGACTATCCTTTACTCTATCCCGTATTCAACGAGTCTCTTGCTCGATCGTTTCTTCCATTTAACTCGTAGTCTCGCATCCCCCTTCCCCGACATACTCGATGCAACGAGACATCCGCCGCAACTAGCTCGTATGGTTCACCGTCGTTGCGAATTTACCTTTCATTCGCTGATGCGAATCCGTGAGGAAGCGAGTGGGCGCGCGCGCTGCCTCGACCACTTTTCTTGACAAACGGCGCCTATTCCTCGATCCGGCTAACGGGGTCACGATCGCCACACAGTATGTCGAGAATGAACACGTGAACCGAACAACTATCCGTGCGAATTATTGCCGTCGATCTGTATAATCAATCCTTCGCTCCCTCTTCGTAGGGCAATCACGTTTCTAGAATACCCGACGTACACAGAATACCGCGATTATCAATAAACGCATCGAACGAGAAATTACTATGATGTATCCCTCGATAGACCCAGCGACGTCAATGCACGCTGAGACTTCCCTTATTTTTTTTTTTTTTCTCAATATTGGTACGAGAACTCGAGAATAACACCTAATCACTGTGCCATTACCTCAACAAGGCTAAGAACTTTGAGTTACATGCAAGCAGACGCCACGCACGCAAAGTAGAAAGTATCCGCAGCCGAGCGCATGATAGTCAATTGAATTTCTTGGCAAGTGTCGAGTTTGCATGCAGTATTGGATATTACTGTTTGACTATTATCGTACTTTATTGTGGAACCCGAAGAACCATCGACACGCTTGCCCCCCGGCTCCGTTTAACGTGATTAATGCTCGGCGTTCTGTTGCATAAACATCGAGATACTTGTTCAAATTAATGTCTACGGAAGAGGCTATGGTTTATCGTCTAGCTGCGGTCACGGCAATAACGTGGCAAAAATTATAAGGAACAACTTATAGTCGAAGCCTGTATGACCAACATCGGGGTGAATCGGAGAATTTTTACGAATTTTTCGCGAGAAATAAAAAGAAATTTCATATTGAAGAGTAAAAATAGTTTGTTTCTTTTCTACTCGTCTCGTCTATGTTCAATCCTATAGGTCGGCTATTATCCGAGGACACCCAAGACGGTAATATCGGCGAATAACGCCTGGTACATAAATAAGAATGACTAAAAGAACCAGTACTGGCCGACACTGTTCCGGTACTGGCCCCGTTTGATCTTCGGATCTAGGGATCCATCATCGATTTTACGTGCTAATCGTTCGCGGACCTGATTCCCTAATTTCACCATAATAGGAAAGCGAAAAATGTAAAGAGAATTGAAAAATGGGATGATGAGATAAAGCGCTTTTTTTTAAACAACTTTTAGATCATGGCGATGGTTGTGACTGAGACAAAATGGCATTAAGAATTCGGACTCACCGTTGGGACGAAGTAGCTCATCCAAGAATTATCGCAAAATCGCGTTTCCCTCCGCCATCACGTTTCACCCAACTGTCCCATATTGCCCCGCTCTTCTCTACATGAATCGGAACAGTCACCCACCGAGTTATTTCCCCATTCTTCGATACGTCCCAATCGTTGCGCAAATCGCTCGCCGGCGACTTCGGGACGCAGGTTTCACGATGTTCCGTTAGTCGCGGCTCGACAGAGTTCCTTCTTCGGTCTCCGAGGCAAGGATAATTGCGCGATAAAGCAGACGGGATAGAAACCGGCGGGATGCGTCGGTACGTACGTCCGAGCGTGCTCCGCATTACGCGGTGCAGAAGCGAGGAAATCCACCGGCCGGCGAATGCTACACCGCGCACCGCCAATGGATTGGCGGCTCGAAGGTGCTTTGCCGCTGCTATACGTCGTCGGGAATGCGTGTACCAATGCCCAGACTAGTCACGGAGGGGAGGAGGAGGCTCACTCTTCGGAATGAGGCTGACCTTGGCATTCTCGTATAGATAATAGCAAGTTCGCCGGAGAGCCCGCGAGCACGGATTGCGAAGTCGGAGGGTCGCCTCCTTCTTTTGCCTCCCTCAGGCTCGATCGTTTGCTTCTCTCGATGTCATATTCTGGTTTCGATTCTTATTTTTTTTTTTTTTTTTTTTTTTTTCCCTCGAGGTATAGTTTAAACCGACAGGACGCATTAATGCACTGTGGCGTTATTGCACGAATAGAGAGGGACTCGGCTCGGGATCGTGGCGCTGCTCCAGCTCCCCCGAGCGATTCGATGCCATCTTTTACATCTCGTTCTGCGCAATAATTTATCCAATCAGGAACGAGAGCGTGTACAGGCCACAGTGAAATTCCAATATTTTGGGACACGATCTGCGGCGTGATATTTGGGTGTGATGTGAGAAAATATGTTGTTGAATGAACAGTGAATCGAAAGCAAAGAGCGAAGCGAAGACGTTGATTAATGGCGGGAGTTTGTTAAGTTTCACGATAAATCTTGTGAGGACGAGGCAAGACGAGCAGTTAATCGTAAGCTAACAATGTTAACATTTGTAGCAGTACGATCGGCAATAAAAATTTTTTACTGGTATTAATTCAGAGACGAGACTTCATCAATTTGTTGATTGGTCAGATGGTTTTTCGATCGGTGATTTGAACGAACGGGATCGAGAAAATTATCAAAAAAGAAAGTTCACTTACCGATTTGCAATGGGTGTATGCGGGACAAAATGGGACAGTAAGACAAAACGGGACAGCCTGGAAAAACTCAATTTGCCAACAATTTTTTAATGTCCCCTTTGATCCCAATTATAGACCTGGATTTTCATTATCACTGCGCCCTTCTGTCCCATTTTACCCCGGAATCCCCCAAGATCGTATTTCATTGACCGTGAAACTTCGATATCTCACAGACGAATCAGGCATCGTGAAATTTTGGAACTCGTTTTGGCGCTACTTGTCGAACGATGTTCGAAAACTTTTAACTTCCGGTATCCAATTCGTACCGACACCTCTGGATCTCCGTGTTATCGTTGAAGTAGCCTTTGCACGATCGAACGAAACTCCAGCAAATTTGCATGCCCTCAAAAGGTCGAAGCGTGTGCGTTAAAGATTTTTTTTTCTCTCGCAAAACCACCAATTTTGCAAATTTGTTCCGAGTAATTTCGTTCGAGTTCCATTCCGGAGAATAGTTTTGAATTCGTGCGGGCTCGCAACGGCAGCGCGATGCGAGAAGGAGACACGTAAAAAGTGGAGAATAGAAACTAAAGAGGAGAAAGCAATAGGAGGACCGTTACGCGGGAGATAAAGAGGACAAAAAAAAGAGCGGCAAATTTGCGGTGAGGTAGAGAAAGAGATCTCCTGATGGAAGTCGCGTGGGCGCGTTCGACTATGTTAGGTATGCGGACTCAGGCTTTTCGCAACCTTTTATTAGCGGCCCTCGTCCTTTCTTCCTTCTTCCTCCTCTTCTCTCCTCCTCTTTCGAGTGTGTTCGCGCCGGGAAAAAAAATCGCTGACATCCTCATCCAATCGTACGTTCTATCACACCCAACGAACTTCCGGTCATGAAGTCCGGTAGATACTGTAAATCCGCGGAAACTAAGGAACAACAACGAAAAAAAAAAAGAAAAAAGTTCAACCCACACATCCCATTGATCACGTGGTACGGTGAACCTAATTGAAACGGCAGATCACAGGAAATTCTCGGTATCTTTTTTTCAACACTCCCACGCGCAAGAAGCTCGCGGGGCGAATCTCGTTAAGCCTCGAACTAATTGCCCATCTCGTTTATACCGCGACTGGCTTCGCAAACGCCTCCGCGAGTTTCTCCGGCTCTCGCGACGTAGAATCGAACTGGATGGAAGACGAATTTCGTGTCTCGCGAAGAACCGCACGGTTTGTCTCGACTCTGATCCTACTTTCAGCGCGGGACTCCGGGAGCTCTTCGAGGTCTCAGTCTCGGGTCTCGGTCCTCGTTCGCTCATCCCCCACAGCGGGTCGCGCGGTACCTCATTGAAACTTTAACGTACCAATCTGCATAACCGATTACTCACGGAATTATCTCTTAATCCCGGTGACCACGACGATTTATTTAAGCGCGGTATATGCGCATAGTATTATGTTCGAGGTCCCGGACAGCGACCGGAGTGGCGAAGGGCCAAAGGGACTGAGTAGGGCGATATCGTCGCTTCCGTTCTCCGGCGGAACCGTAAAGCTCCCATCCTCGTTGGAGACGTTCGCGGCGAAACGAGGTTCGCGTATTGCGGGTCTATCTGCCGAAAGGGCCAAATTGACGACGGAGGAAACGCGACAAACTGCAGTAAAGCGAATAGAATCTCTTTCTCGAGTTTGACGACGACGACGACGCTCGGCCAGAACAATTAACCCGACATTATTTACGAGGAGCCGCCACCCGCACACATCCTCCATAGCCATATCTGTATATTACTTCCTCGGCACTCCCCTCGTTTTACTACCCTCAGGAAAACTATATGCGGTAATTGAATTTCCTAGCACGCCACGTTGTGCACGTTGGTCGAACGATGATTCGCGAAAGCCATCAACGATCCTCTCCAGTATCGCGGCACTTTCCCTCGTATTTCATGCCGGCCATATAACTTTTTTTTACGTCGACTATTAAAATATAGGTAATTCGTGTATGAACCAAGAAGCCAAGTTGCGGCGAGCCACAAACAAATTGGACTTCACGACAATGCTATTTGTCACAAGCGTTGACGAATTATTTTTCCCTAATTTTGTCATCGCAAAAGTGCATTTAAAAAAAAAAATTTCGTCGCCCCAGCCACGGACGAACAATGACGGTCACTTTCAGCGACTCGTCGTCAATTTAAATCTTGACGGCGAACGGAAATGTGAGTCGCCGCTGAGCTCATCAACGTTGATGGATGATCGCTTCATCCTTCTCCTTCACGATTTTTATTTGTTAATTTTTCCATTCGTATGACGAGAGTGGCGCGGCTTTGTACTGTCAGCGCGCTTTCATTCTTAATTCTCACTGCTCCGGTTTCTTGGACAATGGCAAACGAGTCCGCTACGACGAAATAAAATGACCAAACTAACGACTCTAACGGCCGAACACGGTCAGCACGCGCATAACTGTTTGGTCATTCAAGAGCCAGGCCGGACGACCAAGAAATAGTCTCACGCCGGGAATGATTTGCCTCTCGTGCCTGGTTGCGTTGTACCCGAGAACGGAGGTGAGGACGGCTCCGAGAGGAATGGAATACGCGTTCGTGTGCGGCGAGCGCTCGTAACGATGGCAAAAGGTCCTCGCGAATGGTCCGGCCAATAATAACTTCTTTGGTCATCGCGGCTCGTCGTCGCCGCGCCGCAAAGAACAAAGACCTCGCCGAAATGAGCTAAATAATACGTTGCTAGCGTCAACTCTGCCCACCACACGCCATGTATGACATAATATCCACGGCTGAGTATCGTGAACTCTCAATGCCATTGGGGAAAAGATTTCCTATAATCCGAGGAACGAATTATGATACAATGTAGAAGAATCAAAAGGGAGGTAAACAAAAATTGCGAAATATTGGTGGGCTCAACATGACTTTCAAAGAATTACCTTCGATGTAGTGTGATCGCACTGTAAAAAAGATTGTTTGGAAATTTATAACGGATATTGGGATCTGTTTAACATAAACGATTTTTTGAAATTTCACACATGCGTGTTGGAATTTTACCGTAAATTATTTCATTTTATCGAAAATTTTTGTAAATTCGAATATATTTGTAATTTTAAATAACTGTCATTCTATTTGAAAAAAAAAAAAACAATTCCATTAATGTTCAATCAATATGAGTAACGTAAAAAAAATGCAATTTCGAGCACATCAAGCTTACAATTTATTTCCGCAGTGCAGCTAGAATGTACTCGATACCGTTATCGCCACAGCCTCGTTCACAGTCGACTACAGATGAATCCCGGCGTGTGCAAAAAAAAAAATTGCCAAAAATTGTCAATTTAACAACGTGGTTGAAAGAATTCGCTTGGAAGAACTGGCGAGTGAGAGTCGGGGAGGCTAATGCGGTATAAGCGGCGGATATCGAGATGTCTTTACGTGTATGTAATGGGTACGGGGAGATGAGGAACGTAGTAACAGAAGTGCAACGGCAAAATCGAGACTCCTCGGATGACGGGCCGAGTGCGGCGAGGTGGTATTCGCCAGCTGCCGTTCCTGCCGTTGAGCGTGTTCAATGCCGGCGCGGTACGGCAGCAAGAAAGCGACCGGCGAGGAAGAGAGCCCCGGTACCCGAGAGACAAGCGCAACAGAGCCATCGAGAAAGTAAGCAGGGCGAGCATCGGCACTGAGGAGAGAGACGACCGGTGGTGAAGTCTCCGCATGGGCTTTGAGCCTCCCCGGGCAATGCTGCACTACCTACATTCTAACATTGGAGGGGGATTAACCGTGTGGGCCGTGACTGCAGCCACGGTGGCTCGCTGCATTTTCACTCCGACTCTTTCGACTTCAGTCTCGTCCCGCTGCGTACTCGGTGCGGCAGCTCAAGGGAGACCGTCCGCTCGGCCTGCGGAAAAAAAAAAAAAAAAAAAAAAAAAAAAAACTGCCCGAAAGTCTCTTCAAAATTTATCGTCAATGTCACTGACGAAGAAAATTTGTAGCCATCGCAACGGTGCTCGATAACACGATTACCAAGATCTTTCGCACACTTCCGGTAGCCATAAGACACCCCCACCTCGTATCACGTGACCCGGCTAAACTCCACGTTTGACGGAGCGAGAGATCTCTTGCGAGAGGTCTCGCACCGATATTCGTCTTTAGCCTGCCGAGCGAGGCAGACTCGGAGCATACCGACTGTGTACAGTACTGTATCGCGGTAGTGTTCTCCGAGGTCCCTAATCGCCGCGCCGTTGTGTACTGTAGTGGGCCGCGGGGGCATTAAGTACCACCGAGAGTCAGTGAGGCAAAAGAGAAAGAGAGTCGTTAACCGGTTTCACTCGGTAGGGAACGGGCGCGCGAGCGATCGAGCCTCCTCGGTACCGGCATGCAGAGCGTCCGCGATCGTTCTCCGGAGTGAAGTCGGATCTGGGCGCCGCGAGACTCGCGACCACGAGGACCGAGAGATATCGTCTCTTCTCGCGAGCGAGCGAATTCCACTGTTATAATTCCGCGTCACTGTGCCGCGTGTGTGTGACGATTCAACAGCGTTGTTGGCCGTCTTCGAACGTTCGCCGATCTCGGTTGTGCGGGTCGATCGGGTAAGAAACGTCGAAAAAAGTGTGTGTAAGGAATTCACCGATCTTGGCACGGACGATCGTTGGCGTGCTTCGGAATCAGGTGCGTTCTCTTTGGGAAACGATCGCCGAGCTTCCAGCGACAAAAAAATAAGGATCCTTGAGAATCGCCCCGGGGAAAGAGGCGATTGCCGAGGTCAGCCGAGAGAACCAACGGGAACGGAAGATTCGTGAGGAGTTGGGATCCAGAAGTATCCCAATATATTCCGTGGAACTGTTGAGAGAACCGTTCGAGCTCGAGAGGCGAGTGACTCGCGGAGTGCCAAGAGCAGTGTGAGATCGTCTTGGCAATCCCGGCAGATCGTACCGGAGATATGAATTCGCGAGACGGATCGGACATTGGGCTGGAAAATTTTTCCGATGACGTTGAAAGAATAAGATGAATTGAAAAAAATGTACGACTGCTCATACCGTGCAACGTTTGTGAGTTCTTCGTTGGGCGATCGAGACTCGTCGGTATCGCGCGAGATGCACGCGCAGCTCGGAATAGTTAATTGAAAAGTGCACTGTGCCAACGTGCGGCGTTGAGGCGATTTTAGTAAACCGTGCCGGGTGTTGTGGTGCATCGAGGAATATCGTACTGTCGGTAGCTTCACCGTTTCTTCGTTTACAATAATTCACTCGTCCTGGTGCCTTTTTTTTATTCGACAACGAACGAAGAATTTGAATCCCAAGGCCGTGCCGAGCTAACGAGGCTACCGGTATTTCCATTAGGGGATTCAGTTCGCGGTGCCGCTGCTACCGGTATCGCCGGTACGCCGGCCCGAAGTCGTCGAACCCCCCGCGAATTGGCCGGTCGAGGTGGCATGAGGAGGCTAGCACGCAGGCGAAAAAGCCTGGCAGCGTTCACCGGGATTATGGGACGGCTCGGTGGCAAGAGCACGCACGGTCATCAGCACCATCAGCACTCTGCGACGAGCGGTACCAAGCCAATATTTCGCGTCCAGTACCGAAAGCTCGTCGACGAGAACTCGCAACAACCGCAGGAGCCTCAACTCAAATTCGTACCGGCCCTACCGGATTACATGTCCTACTGTTGCTGTCGGTGCGGACACACACAAAAATTCGAAGTAAGTCTCATCGCTCGAGTCCTCCAGAGCAATCGACGAACAACATACAATTTTCAAGTTCAACCTAACCGTTGACTTTTAAAGTTGCCTGCTTTCATTTCACGAAACTTTGCGGTCATTCATATTGAATAGACCGGTCCGATGAAGACTGAAAAAAATTATCTAGTCACAATGCAGTTAACTTCAGAATCCGGCCAATTCCCTTCTCACTGTGAATAATAAATCGCTTGCAGGATTTTTTTTCTATCAACAAACATTGTACCGTATTCGGTCAACGAATATTTTCCGTCGAATTAAATTCGTAAAATTTGCCGAATTTTTTTTTTGTTCTTTTACTGTTGTTTGTTCACTGGTAATCCTCGCAGTTGTCCCGCCGACCGATCGGCGAGCAGTCGGTAGACCGGTTCGTCCAAAGTCCAATTAATCACAACTGCGCTCTCAGCTGTCTCCGAGGAAAAAAACGCTGACGGCCAATACCCCGTGTACTGGTTCATCATCGTGTACTTAGACGGGTAAAGAGAGGAGATCGCGGTCGCAGAACTCGAGGTCTCGCAATAATGTCACCGCTGGGAATGCTCTCGCCATGGCACATCGCGAGGCCAACCAGTTCGGCGCTTAACGTGAAACAATTATCGATATCGCAAGAAATAACTTATCTGTCGATATATATACATATATATATATATATATACATGTGTCCTACCCTGACTGGCTGACAGTCGAAGAAAAAGATCTAGCCCGTTGGAGAGAGGCGCGCGCGCATGCGCCAGACCGGCGCAGAGATCGCACGGATCGGGGATCGAGCGCGCACGCCTGCCACGCCGTTCACGATCGGTTGCCTCGGGAACTCTTCGTATCGTACTGCAGACCGCAGAGTATCGTACAACGTATAGTTACACCACAATGTATCTTTACCTGTACCGGTGTGGCACTTACTCGGTACACACATAGACCGCGCAGAGTAAAATATCCCGGCACGGTTTCTCGCTTTACTCGGTTGTGTTGAGTCCGGAGAGAAGCGAATGAGAGAAGGGGGAAAAGCCGTGGGATCGGACGAGCGCATTCCTCAGGTCCTTACCGCGCTCTCGTGGCACACGGGATGCCTCCTCTCCTCTCGAAGCGACCGACCGGCCTGTGCCTCGATCCTCTTCAACCTCTCGCTCGCTCCTCTTCCTCGGCGGCTCCATTCGTCTCTCTTTCATCCTCTCGGCAGTCCCTGGCAAACTCTTCGCCGAGTGTACCAGAGGCGAGGGCGAGAAGAGACCGGCACAGACAACATCGTCTTACCGAAGAACGGCTCAAGGCATGGATCTTACTATCCCGTATCCTCTTACCTATTGGGCAAATGCCCAAATAACTGGGCTTGCATTCCTAAGACCAAAACGAAGATATGTATATATATATATATATATATATATATTAGTTCGATAAAAATTGGGAGCATCAACTTTGATCTATTTTTCGGATGCGATTCCAAGATTTAAAAAGTAGTTGGTTTTCTGGAATTCGGATATTACAGTAAAAGAGAGAAAAGGTATCGCTTTTCACTCGTTATCACGACCGGCTTTGAAAGGCTGCGTGAAACGGATAACGATATCTCAGGGCGAGACTTTGTGAGAAGAGGTTTTAGAGCGAAGCCTCTCAATGCTTATCTGCAAGAATTTCGGCCGAAACTTTTGATACGTTGATAATTTTTTTGTTGCTTCGAATCGTTATGATAATTCTACGAAAACGATAGTCCCTGCGTTAGGAAACACGGCGAGAGTGCGAGAGAGTGGAATGAGCCGAGTGGAAGAAAAAAAAAAAAAAGATTCCGAGTACGTGGGCCAGCGGGACACGCGGAGCCACTTTTGTGGGCGGAATTTGTCTAGGAGCGCGCCGAAGCTAGATTTCTATCTTGGCCGCCGCTTCGTCTCTCATTGTCGGCTCGCGAGCCACGAACCATGACTCATGAAATCGGTTGCGAGCTTCTGAGCTCCCGGGAGCGCCAGACGATCCGGAAAACAACGAAATTACGTCATTATCGTTACACAAATCATAACAAGTTTCTAATGAAAACAAAAAAAAAAAGAATTTCCGAAAATAAAATGGATACGTTAACGAGTGGAAGAAGCATCTTGAGACACTCTAATGACCACGAATCAAATGAAATTTTCATTCCTCGATGCTCTCGCGCCGTTTCGTTCCTCGAAATAGTTGCACCAGTTCCGAGAGATATTAATAGCAGCGGTCGACTCGCTGCGAAAGACGGGCAGAGAAGAGAAGTTATCCGTCTTGTCTGATTTCTTCGGATTCTTTTCTTCCCGCTAGCGTCCCTTTACCGGGAATGTACTTGCAGAAGGATCGCGTTAACCGCGCTGCGAGAATCCCTGCCACGCGGGGATTGTAAAATCGCGAGCGAACTCACGCGTGAGAGAATTCGCTCGAGCCTCCGACGCACCACCGGCTAAATAGCTTGCGCCGAACGCAATTATGCTTTTAATCGATACTCCGCAAACTACCTCCGAGCTATTCCGGGACTTTCGTACCACGCGTTACGCTATTTCCGAAATGAATTATTATCCTTCGTCGTCGTTCGCGCGAAAAGACGGATAACCTGCACTCGTTCGATTGCAAATTATTATAATCGATCATGTTCGAGACCGATCACTCATCGCCATTTCTCCACATCGGATGGCATTTGCCATTTTCAAAGTGCAGACTTTTTGATAACCAAATAACTACGGACATTGTCCCTTTCGTATATTAGAACAAGAATTTTAATGAATCTGTTAAAAAATTAATATGTAATTAGTTACGAACGAGTAAAAGTGCGAAATATTGACGATACCGAAATTTAAAAAAAAAATCATAAAAAAGAAACATATTCCTGTTGAATTACAATACACATGCTTGAAGTTTCATAAAACATTTATAAAACAAAAAAAACTTCCAATATCGTTGAGTAATGTTGAAAGGGATTTTTTTTCACCGTGAATCTTCACAAACTTTTCGCCGTACAGAAAAAACGTATTATCTTAAAAAAAACGTTCGCTGGTCCATTTTGCCAGACTATCCGACAGTGAATATTTCATCGTACCTCTACGTCAACCCATACGGGGTGGGGTGGTGTAAGCAGCGGACTGATTTTTTGTTTTCCGACTCCACATTAATAGCAACGTAAGCAGGAAGCTGTACGGGCTCGCGCGCACCCTCCGGAGTACACCGAGTGACTTTCCGTGGCGTTTCGACGCCGCCGTTATACTCTAGACCGGGAAGAAAGGGGAAACGAGACCCCTCCGAATCGAGACGTGCTCCTCGGTGGCGCTTCCGGTTGTGTCCCGGCGTGCCAGAAGGGGGTACGAGTTCCCACACCGGCGAAGAACAGGCGTCCCGAGTAAACACGATTTAGATAATGCGCCGTGAAACGAGAGCGTGACTGACGGCAGATTACCGGTCTGCTCGTGGTGTTCGTTGCCGTGTGCAGTACATGACACGTAGGTTACGTCGTGTGTAGAGCACGTTCATCCAAACGCGCATATGGCTTGCGACCGGGGCGATCGAGGGTTTGGAGCGAAGCGTCTCGAATCTTGACCTTACCCAGGCGTCGTGGAAAGAAACGAACTGCGTTCTATCCCACTCGAAATGTCTTGACGACTTCATCGAGTGGGCTCTCGAGGGCGCAGTAAAAATACGTTCGTTAATTTTCCCACGAGAATTATTACCGACCGGTGAGTGGAGCTCCGAGCCAGAGACACGTTGATCAAAGTTCCATGTCGCATGTAACTCGACGAAGCGGGCCTCGAAGTCGTTGGCGCGAGTGACGGGACGATAACGAGACAATTCGCATGAAGCATTCACGCTCGCTCGACGCTTTCATACAATAGTGCTATCCGTGGCGTACAAGTGTCTTGAATCGAAAGTGAAAGGAAGTGACTTCGACACCGACGCCCGGTCAATTGACGCCTCCACATTCGGCCGTAATCAATACGCGGCCACAGTCGTTATGGAAATTAAACTGGGAACGAGTTTCGTGAGTCTCGTACAGGTTCGCCCCTTAAGTTCCGAATGTGATGTCTCAATTTTACGTCTGGAGATCTAAATATTGGCGGGCCCGTTCGATCCGCATCTCCGCCTTTGGCAATCGTCGACGATACGATCGCACGAAGTCTGGCAGATCGAGGAGGACGTCAACGCTCGGAACTAAGACATTTTCACATGTACAGGAGGCCCTTGGCTGTCGATTCTCTTCGCAAAGACTCGAGACGTTGCGGAATGCCATTTGACTCCAATGGAGCATCGGGCTCAATATGACGCGGCAAGGGGAAAGGCAAGCGGGAGCTTCGCATTATACGCATTGTCGGACGGAAGGGACACTTCACGTGGAAACCGAGACACAGATTGTGTTGAAGCGCATATCTCGTGTGCGCTACCGTAGTATATATAATACGAACTCGGAGAACAGTGGAACTTCATAGTTCAACAGTTCTCCGTTGAGGCATAAGTTACACCTGGTGGATCCTCAATATCGCGTTAGTTTCTCGCGAGAAAGCAATAATGGAAGGCTCCGCGTATGCCGTGGAGGCTTCTCTACGGGTAGGAGAGCTCCTGTTGTCAACTACGGCCAGAGGGCCGTTCTCTCGCCGAGGTTTCAGTTTCCATGGTTATCTCCCTCTCACAGAGGTGAAGAGGCTGCGGATGTCGCATGGGCCGTTAACTTGTATGATTTCTCACAGAATTATCATTTCAATGCGAAAATGTCTTCGGCAGGAATTGGAAGCGAAAAGTGTCCTCAAAGAGCGTCACGGTCAAATTTTCCCAGGACAAAGTGATGATTGGAGCGATGACCGGATAAAAATTTGGTCCTTCGAATAATCAGTGCCAGGTCTGATTGAATTCTTACTCCATCTGAAAACTGCCCAAGATGTTTTCCCATACGGTTTCCGTAAACACTCGATTATACCGTGAGAGAAGAATCTCAGAAACACCAGAACGTCATATGGTCTATGTCGACCAGGCAACGTGGCACACCAGCGCCATCATCAGCGATATGTCAAATTTTCTCGGTCCATATAGTAATTTTTCCAAAAAGCGTGTTGACAATATTTTGCCTGTCTGGCTGCTTCTAAAAATTCAGCTGGTAAATCTCAACGCGGATATAACACAAGTCAATCGATATCGGAGTCAGACGACAGTAAAATTTGTTTTTATCAATCAAATAAAAAAGCGCTTGATAACTACACTACATAGCAAAGATCTCGCGTAAATGCATTTTCTTATTAAATTCTACAACATCATCAGTTTGTTGCGAAGGCGGATTATCCGTCTGTCTCAATCACTCGTGTATTCAATGATGCTTTTTAAATATGATCGTCATCGGAATGAAACCGCAAAATCTGATTCCGCGAGTACAAGACTATCGTGGATAACGAGAGACATCGAGAGTCCGTCGCGAGACGAAGACCGTACAGATACGAGAAGGAAAGATCGGATGGCGAAAAGGGATTCTCTGGGGTACACGAGAATATAATTGGCACCACCCGTAGGACGCGTATGAATGCTTTGGGTGCGCTATGGCGAGGAGTTCGGCAGTGCGAGGGATACCCTCGGCCCTTCATTGTACGAGCCAGTCCATTCGAAATCTCTTCGAGAGACTCTCCTCGCTCGAGTAAATAAAGAATATAATGGAGTACAGTGGGCTCTGTGCCCCAGTATCCACTACCTACGCGGAGATCTATGGGCCGTACAGTCGACCGTGCCATTATGTGACTTTGGTCGTGACGATGCCGGGGCCCCCAAGAATCTTTGGTGCCCTCGAGAACAGCCAGGGCTCTTCTGCTGGCGCAAATTCGTTCATTGTCCCTCTTTTGGTCCCTCGTCGAGTTTCTTGCTCCCCCCTTCGACACGCTCTAGCACACCGTGCACCGTATGCGCGCGCAACCCGCATGCGTGTCACTCTATTAAATTCCACTCCGCTCGAGTGGACCAACAAGCTTTTTGGCGATCCACGTCGCACAACTTCTATATTGGGTGTACAACGTCAGCTACCGAGCATCTCCACAGCTCATTCATTCTCGCTATTGTTGTAAAAATGGTTGCGATCTCACAGATAGCTCGTCCGTTCGTCGCACCTTTCGGTTCCATTGAACGTCCCGGAATGCCACAATGTTCATGCGGTTTCGATGGAATCCTCTCGACCCGATGTCGCGCTCCGGCTTTGTTGAAAAATGGTGATTCGGCGACCGGCTCTTTCGAAAGCCATTTGAACACCGTTAACGCCTTTCGTCCACTTCACCTTCCATTAGAATCTCCCCGCTGTTGTATCGATTTCTATGGAAAAATCTCGAGAATGCCTCATCGGAGTCAATTGTGGCCTTTTTTTCATTTCGAGTGACCCGACCAGGTGATATCTATGAGGTTTGCTATTTTCCGGTCTCATAGTCCAGTCTAGGGCACGCGAACCCAGGAGAAAATGTTCTCTCAACAAAATGTCCTGACAACAAAAAACGGTTGTTTTAACCAACAGTCGCTCGAAGCTGTTATTAATACGACAAAAATCAAGCCCTATTTTCATAAAAACTGATAACCGACAATTTAAAATGCGTCGACTCAAGCTAAAAGTTTCGATATGCCAACTAAATAAAACCTTCGAACTGATATCACAACGCCTTGGTCAATCGAATCATTTTCCTCGAGGCAACCAGCGACTGGCAGAGTTTCCCCGTCAACCCTGGAAAACTGGACCGAGTCCTCTTTAAAATATCAATAATAACGATAATAATAATGGCAATAACAACGAAATAATAATGACGATAAAATTAATAATATATCGATTGTGTAAACTCCGTTCCGTTAATTAACTCGCGTAAATAACCACCCTTCCTCGCTCGAATCCGAGGGCATTGTTCGGCACGATCGTGGCGTTCTGACTGAACGAGAGCGGGCGAAAGAGGGAGAGAGCGGAATATATGCCCGGGTTACGTGAACGCGATTCTGAATGGTCGTCAGTGGCAGCAAGCTCACTGCCAGGTTCACTCGGGCCTTCCGGCATCTCCTCCTCCTCCTCCTCCTCCTCCACCTCCTCCTTCTCCTCCTCCACGTCCACTACCGTGTGCTGATCGTGTACAAAAGGGATCCAATAACTCGCAGGTATTAGCAATTCAAACTAATAATACGGGCCATGGGCTACCATACGCCGCAACGCGGTCGCTCACAGTTCGGACCCGGAGCACATATAGCGATAGCCCACTTCTGGTGTTCTGTGTATCCGGTACACGAAGTTCCGTACCAGTCGGCCCTCCCGTACGATCCCGTTCTCCAGCTCGCTCGCTCGCTCGATTTAGAGAACCCGATATTGTAGACGGAGCTAATGATTCCGCGATTGTGGATTAAATTCGGATCCGCGTGTGAGACCTCGCCGGTATCGAAGTCCCACGTTGACACACGAACCTCTTCGGCTCCGTTCGTCGCATCGACAACTGCCCGAACTACACGAGTTCACTCACTAGGAGGTGATCGAAACCAGAGCCTGTGATTTCCATACAAGCCAGAGGTAATTCGGTCTCGACGGTTCAACGGCAATGGCCGCCGCTTATATCGCACACGCTGTATTGACGCTCGTGCGACACACACACACGAGAGAACACACCGTTCCGATATTACTCGGGATAATTTATTAGGAGTTTCCAGTACGAAGCATTTGATACGCCGACTGTCTCGAATGCCGATCGGGATTTTTATTTTTTATTTTTTTTTTTTAAAGGAATTGTCCAGTCCAACGCATGACTTCCCGTTTCCTCGCATTCGAGTGCGGTGAGAGTCGCGTGCGGAGTAAGAAAAATGTTCAATGCCGACGCAGTCTCGGAGACGTCGTCGGCGGGAAAGGCCGCGCATCGAAAGACCAGCCAGACAGTTTTCTCTTTATGGGAACAAGAGTGGAAGCTTACCACCCTTGCTCCCCGCTTTCTCTCTTCATCTCGCTCTCGTCCACGATCTCTTTCTCCCTCTCTCGATCGATCGATAAATCGATACAGTCATTAAGTACCATGTACTATCGCGGTCGCGAGCGTTATCCCCGTCTCACTCCGGACTGGCTCGTGTACTCCGCTTCTCGTTCGCTATTAATACACGGACCACTAATAGCGAGAGGCTATAATCTCCGCGGGACAGATGCCCGGCTTGTAAACCGCCTTCGGGGCTATATCTGGTCCATTACGATCGATATCGCGCCGTCCTCTCCCTCCGGAATATTTTACCGACAAGTATTTTTTGCGGCTTTTTTTTTTTTGGTGAAAAAAAAAAAAATTCACATTTTTTTACCAAAGTCAATGCGGACATTGGCGAGTTCCAAAAAAAAAAAATTGTACATTACGCTGGGAGAGAGGGAAGTGCTATTTTTCACTGAATGTTAAGTTTGATGACGGAACTGAGCGAGGAAAGAAATTCACACGAAGTGAACATGCACTTTCTTCTGAGGGGAGTAAATTATTTTGTTCCTGGGTATGCTAAAATGTGGAAATGTTTCTCTGACTGCAATGGTAGAATCTCCATAGTGTAGAATCGCATTCGGGAACCGAACCAGGTAACAAGCAGTCTTTACTGAATATCGGCACAAAATTTTCTAGCGCGTTTGCTAAAGCTCACTTTTTTGTCGGCTGATTCACTTCACTTCGCTAAAATCAATTTTTTGTTTAATACAATCACTTTAGAAACACACTTCAGTCCGCTAAATATTCTTTGTGGCAAGGCACTGAGTTTATATAAAAATTTATTCGGCTCATCTTCGTCGAGATTCGCGATTATCTCCTCGGCTTAGATGACTCAATTAGTTTAAATGAGCCCGAAGTGCGCGGTTTCTCGGCTGACGATTATTACGTTTACAGTTAAATTTGACATTTACAAATTCATAGAAAGAACGTAAATTTTAGGGATCGATGTCGACGCTCAGCTGCCAGGGCTTTGTACGGCCCGCAGTCTGATTTCTCCCGACGGTGATTCGCCGGAGTCGTTGGTTAGCTTCCGCTTCGCCACTGTGGTATACGGCAGTGTATATGGAATTTAATTTCATCAGTTATGAGCACTAATGAAACTGCAGTTTGTCTTTCGGGGAGCGGGCATTGTTCGGCGGGTTAGTGGTCTCGTACCGGTGGTGGTCGTGGCCCACGACCCAGCGGGGTTACGGGCAAGCCCACCAGAGTCTGTCGTACCGACCGTACGCCACGCTAAAACGCGAGAGAGCGAGCGAGAGTGCAAAGGGGTGAGCCGCAAGGCAACCTCTATGCTCCGGTGGCTTCTCGTTCATTGTCCCTGCTTGTGGTTATGAACACAGTGTTACCGCACATGCTACACAATGACGTAATCGTGACACGAAAATATTTATATCGTGTACGTAGACTCTCGCACACGATGGATTGTCAAAACTCTGCTCGAGTATGACTCCAAAGTAAAATTAAAGATGCCAGAGCAGCGTTTTTTTTTTATTACGGTCATTGTAGATTACCTCATCGAGGACTTCTTTGGGAACACAGTTTTTTTTGCGAGGAAAAAATGTAGCAGATCTTGCGATCCTGGGACTGTCTCATCTTCTGAGAATTTTTTTTTCTATTGTAGTAAATTTCAGATGGAACTTCGAGATCGATAATTGAGTTCTTTTTTTCAGGTGTGTTTTTGTTTTTTGACTTGAGATTTCAGAAATTTTTTATAATATGATAAAAAAAAATGATACTGTGGTTGAATAAATTTAATTTGAATGAACTATTGACGGCAATTATCATAATATCATGTGTGATATAACGATTGAATTATCATGTCGAATTAATGAATTTCTGAACTTTTCGCCGTTGACGTTAAATTATCATTTGTAATTACATTAATTCCTTTAAACAAAAATATATCGCCATTATTCAAATATCCGATGGTTTCCAACGATGGGCTTCATTCATCCCATACATATATATAATGAAATATATATAGTGTATGAAAAAATAAATAATATACGTGAGAAAGTGGAGTGTTGGTTAAATTTACACGTATCGGGTTGCGGATCCGATACTTCGATGCGCCGGACGTGCAGAAGAAAAATACGAAATACACCACCGAAACGCGAACGTTGCTGGTGTCCGATGTCGAGGCGGTCCCTCCGGTCGCTCGTCCGCTCTGTTCGTTCTCGATTCTCCCCCTGTCCCGACCTACCTCTGCGCCAGGAATTTGAGTACTCGGCAAAAGTGTCGTGGCAGACCAGCTCAAAGAGCTGTCAAGTTGTGGGACACTCGCTGAATTATCGAGTCAAAAGCTCACATAATAGAACGACCCAGCGAGCCATTAAATTTCCGTCACATAGTCGGATTTCAATCTCCGTCGTGAATAAATAAAAATCTATGTAACGCACGATCCATTGTCAATAAATAAAAAAATTAGTCGCACGTAAACGTGTGTTCTCTTTCTTGCAAAAAAAAAATGTTTCGCATTAAATTTGGGAAAATCATTGAATGGAATAATTTAATGGAAAAAAAAATCGTTGTCAAGTCACGTCCGAATTGGTTGTAAATCTCAATGTAGGCTTGAAATCTCGTATACGTGAAGTCAAAATATAATTAGTGTCCGGCACGCAGACAGGATCGTATATCGCGGCGTATATACCGTACACAATATATTATACCGCCGTCTGAGAGGATGGCAATGGCGTCAAAGAATGAGGAAGTCAAAGTACCTTATTCTGCCTCGTCTCTTTACTGTTTTTCTACCGCTGCATTGAATTATCTTTACATCCTCCGATTGTGTATTTTTTTTTTTTTAAAGTAGATATTCAGTAAATATTCCGTATGGATCCATCAAACACGTCGCGCCACCTCGAGACCCGTCAACGCTTGGGAATGTGCTTCTGGAATCGTCGAGCGTTTGTATGTGCATTTTCGCGTAAAAGCGAGACACTTGCAGCCAGCAACAGGCACGAGAGTTCCATCTTGGGTGCGAGTAGCAACCGGAAGTAACTTACCGGAGCCAGAGGACAATAAGCATTTGATGTTCGTTCGAGTGGAATAAGTGTGCCGCGTGCTAAGAATTATAACGAGATTGTCCCCAGACTGTTGTATTACATTACGGCGACGACCTTTCGTGACTTCCCTCCAGTTGGCGAAAGTTTGAAGATCACGTTAACCGTTTTCACACTGTTTCGGCCAATTATTTTCACTGATTGTCCTGATACGACGAAGGGAGAACAAAATTCTCGTCGCAAGACAGATCGTCGCGAATCTTTTCACGATCGTTTGTTTCTCGTTTTCTATAAAGTTCCCCTCGCTTCCGACAAATTACTTGCCGTTCCGAACTCCGCAGCTCGTGAAATCCTGCGAAATAATGTATTTTCGTGAAGCGGTACAATGTTTGTCACAGACCTGGAAAATCAGGAAAAATTAGATTCACGTGCTAATCGGACTGGGCCATATTCCCCCAATTCACCGTATAACTTTGTGACGATATTATTTTTATATATTATTTTTATTAACCATAATTACGCATTATATTTTACGTTAATTCCGATGTTTTTTCTCCGACTCGGTCGATAGACAGAAAAAATTAAATTTTTGTTCTGGAACGCCGAGAAGTTGAAGAATTTTGTGGCAACCGTACAATGTTAACCGGTTAACCTACCGCTGATAGGTTCGAATATCCCCGATGCAAGCCGTGCCATTAATCACTTCACGTGTCGTTAGGTGCCCTACATGTTCATGAAAAATCGTGCACCTGCCACCCCCGGACCCTCCCCCGGAGTCCTCTGCATGCATGAGCATCCTTTCGCACCCTCTTCGATTATCGCCTGATGTATAATGTATATGACCGTCCGCCGCGAGTCTCTACCTATATACACGCGATGAATATCGAGCGAAGAAAACGAGGACTCTGGTCCCTCGGACCGTCGCACGATCCCTACAACCCGATCCATCCCCTCCCGTCAATCCTTCCGAGGATTCCTGGAATACTTTTTTTCGACTCCGCTTCGTTCGTCTGCCGCTTCTTCCGCCTCGACCCTCCGGAAGGGTGGCCTGTTTCAATCGCGACAAGTGAGACAGTCGAGCAAAGAACGAAAGCAAGGGAGAGTATCGCAGCACCGACGGGGCAATATTACGTTTTACCCTCGGCGGCTTCATTTCCCGTGTCGAGTCCGGGGGGGTTGCCGGGGTTTGCCGGGTGTATACAGAGGTAGGCAGACGGCCGGAGGCCAGCAGTATCGTGGCGTCCCAGGGTTGCCGGTAATATCGCCACGGCGGGCTTCCAAGGCTGCCGTACTCACCCGGAACCTGGAATCTCACTGGTTAGGGGTCAATGGTGCAGCAATCGGCACCTCAAGGAATTCTCGAGCATCGATCGTTGGCATGCCTCCATCTCGTTTCTTTCCAGTGTGTCCCGTAGTTCATTGCACTGCACGATTGCCAAGCGCTGTCCCGAGGAACCGCTCGGGATTCCTGTCGGTGGTTACAGACGAACGGGGTTTGCCAGTCGGGTCTGAAGTGGGTGGGCGCCGGAGCCATCGAGGCTCGCGGAGGGCGAACGGACGCGCAAGGCAAGAAAGAGACGACCGAGAATCGGTGCTAGGTGGAGAGAAAAGGGATGGAAATGCGAAACTGTTCGACCGTGAGTCTCGAGGGGCTTTGGATCTCTATCTTCTTTACTCCTTCTCTCTGTTGATGAGCATGCGGAAGATCGCAAATCCAAGCCGCGTCGCGTCGTGAAGGCTAAGTTGCTCAGCCACCGGTGTTAATTGCTGATCAAAGACTCGCTCCCGTTTCTCCATTCCCACGTCCGTTTCTATATCGCGGCATGTGTATCCTTTACCTTCGGAATGGCCTCGCTGGCGTATCCCTCTGGATCACGCAATTTCCACGTCCACCTTCGGGAAACAGGTACACAGTTTGATCTCCAGCAATCGTCTGGATTCGGTTTGACGTCGGGATGGGTAAAGCTTATCCGCCGGGATAGTCAAACGATTTTCCAACGTCACACCACGTACCGTCATCCGAGGGAATCATACCTCCGTATGATTTCGCAGACCCGTTTGCATTTCAAATCGGAACTCGCTGAGTCGTGGCTCTTGGTCCATTCACACGAATTTTCCGGATTAACTCGGAACCCAAACGATTTAGCTGATCTTCTCTCGCTCAGTTAACACGATGGTTCCTGGTACGATCGTTAAAGACGACGATTCGAGGGTATTCAAAATTTGCCTATGACACTTGTCGGCGTAAAGATTAATTGACATCGTGTATTTATGTGAGAATCCAGCAGAAATAAATTCAGAATATCAGAAATGCGACGGTGAATCTCAGTTTTAGATCCTTTGGATCGTCATTAATCCAAATTCTCGCCGATTGTCTGAGAATTATTTTCATGGACTTATCGTCGTTCTTCTTAATATATTTTAAAATACTTCTCGTGATTTATTACCAAATCGTATAGGAAAAAAGTATCAATTTCAAATCAATATCTTTAACGTGCGACAATGGAAGACCGATATCTCGAAGACTCTCGAAGGAAGATGTATCGAGCAAACATCACACCGAGAACCCTCGCGACAACGAAAAGAGCCGAAACGTGCTTTCGCTCCTCCGCTCCACCAACGAAGACGGAAGTCGTGAAGCGCACGGATGTATCGGACGTGACGTTGTCGCTTTCGATGGAGCTTTCTCCTCGCAGTGTCATCCTCCTCCACGAGGGTGAAATTGTCTCGACGTGTAGTAGGTTTACGGCCGGGTATGGAGCCTCTCTCATGGGAAAGAGAACTCGGCTTAATTGAAGAATGGGAAAAACGAAGGTTCGAGGCTCCGCCTCCTCCTGTGCGTTTCTTCGACGTCACGAAGACCCCGGTCGAAGGTCGAAGGTTTTCGCGGGATCGTGCGAAAAACACGCAGAAATCTCACAAAGTTCAAGCAGAACGAGAGAACGGGAACAATGAAATATCTTCGTATAACTTCGTTCAAATTCTATAGTGGTGTTATACAGTCAAATTTCTTATGCCTCGTGTCATCGAGTCACAATTTAAATTTTGTTTAAAGGAGTTACTCCGTCACTCAATACAACAAATAAATAAACACAGATTTCCATGAAGCTCTATTCATATTCTCAGCTTCATAGTCGAAAAATGTATTTATTTTATCTACTTCATACAATGAAGCTCCGCTCATTCATTCCGTGATATGAAGTCGGCAGAAATATATAAATTTTTGTTTTTTTTTTACTTGAGTATTGTTTTTGTACGATATCTTGGGGAAAAAAGAACAGAAAAAAAAAAAAAAATAATGAAGCCGGCGACATGTCGAGGAGACGATAGCGAAGCAAAAGGATCGCTTTAACGCGAATGCTGCCGTATAAGTGGACAGTGAACAGTGAAATAAATTCTTCTCCGCCGACGACGAGGACGAGGAAGCGAGTGAAAGAACGGACCGGAGCAAGGAGAGGAATATCTGGAGGAATGGGAGATATGGCCGTGACCGCGCGGAATGCCCGGAATGTGGCCCGTCACGGGGAGCGCGAGGCGAAAGCCTACACGCGGTCTTACCGTGGTCGGCCGGTCGGCAAACGCTCCTCTCTTTCGCTCCTCTGGCAGCCGGACTGTTAGTCCTCCATCCTTTCGGTCCACTTCGATGTCGGCTGGGCGAGAGAGCGAGAGACGCAACGAGGGTGAGAGACGAAAGATCGCGAGACACGCGCGGCAGCGAAGGTACACTGTCGCCCTCTTCACGCACATTCGGAAGAATCTCGTTGGTACTTCGCGAAATTCTCGATGGTTTCGACGTCGACGAGAATATTCCCTTTGCGCCGTTAATAGAAGATCATAATGGAAAGTTACACGAACCGAGGTATTCGCGAAGGATTACGATCCTACCCTGATGGCAATGACAGTCGGGACCGGTACTGGCCGACGTTGTGCCGATACCGTCCCGTGAGGCGCTCCCACCAGGCAGCCACACAATGCCATTGCATTTAGGAGTCTCTGTGGTCTGGTTAGTTTCCCTCCGTTCTGACAAAATTTTCCTCGGTCCTCAACCATTCGGGCTTCCGATCTTGTGTGACTTCCCGAATTTGGCACGGCAGATGCGGAGACATAATCGTCCGGCGAAGACGTCCACTTACCTAATAATAGTTTTGCGCTTCTGCCTTCATGATGAGAGGCTGCGGACTAGCAAATCGCTTTGGAAGACGGGAGATAAAAAATTGCGGACGGGTCGAGAGTGGAATGTAGTGGGAAAAAAATAAAGGAAAGTGGGTTTTGGTATCGGGTTTTCGGGGTACATGGGTGCGATTAGACAGGTGCGTCGCTGGGCGGGTCTCCTCGTTCCCGTAGTCTCGTAGTCACACCTGCGCCACCTCGCCCGGAATCCCGTACGCAGAGAGGCGAGATACCTCGAATCACTGCGGTCCTCCGGTAATCCCTCTCCCCCTCTGTATCCGCCCTCGAAACCCACCTCAACGAAATCAACATCAGACTGCCGAACGAGAAATCGATCCCGAATATCCGGCTGTCACCTGCGGATTCGGGAGCGAGGGAGCAGAATGAAAGAAGGACCATGGCGAGAATAGAATGGCGAAATTACGAGATCCTTTTATTCCATTTTTGTAGCGAGTGAAGGGAAGAAGGGACGAAAACATCGGCGAATCTTTCTATCTGTCGAATCGATCTGATAAATCGCATATACAATACGAGATTATATATGCGAAATTCTGCAGAAACCTTGTTTCGATCCCCGATACAAAGAATGTTTCGAGGATCTTTTCGATCGAATTAAAAATCTAATTCGGCCGATCCGAGTGTTGTCCTCACAGCTTGTCAACGTTCACCTCGCAAATGAACTTTGCGCATAACAACGAAGGGCAATCGTGGATCTGTTTAATGTCCAGATTTTCATGTGAGGAATTAACCTTTGAATTTAAAGAATGCCTCGAAAGTTTACCGTTCACTCGAAATTATTTTCATGCTGTTCAGGAAAGATTCTGGCATTCGTTGAAAGTTAATGTCGAGATGGGCGGACTCTTTGATTCAGCTAGAAGAAGGAAATTCCATTAGGGACGAACGCCGCAGGGATTTAGCTGTGCAGGTGTGTCGAGACTCACTTTTCAATCTTACAGTTTTTTTTAGATAAAAGGCTGTGTGTTGACTGCAGCATCGTGTTTAACGTCGTGCCCTTCTCACGAGGTAACATCAAACGCTGTGGTAGAAGCGGGGAACCTCCAGTTTAAAAAAAGACTTTAGGGTCACAAGCGGCTGACGATGTATCGATAATTATCATCATCGGTCGATGATGAACAATTTATTTGGCACACCTGCTCGTACCTGACCGTACTGTGACACTAATTTAATCCAACAGTTAAGGTACCAAAATATATGATTTTTGGAAATCTTTTTCCCTTCGGTGTTTCCTTTTAATTTACGAGCCACATCCAACTAGATCGGTGAAATTAGGTTCTAATTCTTCCAAATGCACTACCCAAGCATCACCGTCCTTAATCTCACCCCGACGCTTATTGATAGTTTCCATCGCACGTCGATTATTGAGTTATTACACCTGCCCTTACGTCCGCCGCGATGGATTGCTACAATACCACTACGATTACATCCCCGCTCAGGTGAAACATTCCCATCACGAAGAAACCAGCCCCAGCCTCTCATCATCAGGCGATGACTATCAATTTATTCCACACACCTGCCCATGTCTGCCCACACTGTGACACTAATGTTAACGCATTAATTCGGGTACCAAAAAATATCGTTTTGAGAATTCGTTTTTAATTCGGTTTTCTCCAATTTAATTTACGAATTCTATCTAATTACGGTGTTGAAAAAATATTGCGAATTTAATGGCCGAGATAGGAGTGTTCATTAAAAAAGATGTACATCAAATTTGATGTACGATTGTCATAAATGATTAGTGATTTTTAACAGTGAAATTACGATAAATTATTGGATGCAAACTACTTTTATAGTAAAAATAATGTGAATTAAAAGTAAGCTGACTCTCAATTTTTTACTATACTGTACCCTAATTTTTTGAAACAATTGCACATGAAATATACTAGTTTGTGCATAAAAACTCAAAGCGCCGATACATTAAATTTCGTACAATTTTTCTTACACCGTAGATCGCGGCTCAATTTTCCCGTATAAATAGTTTCCATCACTCATCGATTATATTGAGGTATTAAACCTCCCCCTACCTGTACCACGATGGATCGCTACAAAGCCGCCACGGTTACGCCCCTGTTTCAGGTGAAGCTTTCCCATTCTCCCAGAAACTTGTCCGGGCACTCAGAGATGATGAGAAAGAAAAATAAAGCCCGAAGGAGGAAATGGGAATAACCGAAATACTTCGAGGACGAATTCACCGGGCAAAGCTCTCTGCTCACTTCGCCCGAAGAAAAGAATTCACACGAGTGCTCTGGTGTTCCCGTGTAACAACAGAGGCCTCCCGCACTCGATGATAAATTACCTCGTTGACGCGCGAGCTCTCTTCGTTTCTTCTTCCACTCACCCTGTTCATCCTCGAATTCCCGCATGGTACAGCTACGGTACGACAATGGGGGTCCTCGAGCGACTTTCGAAAAACCTTTCTTGCTCCTCCCACTGTGCGTCGGCTTCGTCCCTTTGGTTTTCGCTCGATTTCGACTGCGACGATTTCGTTCCCGGTTCATTCGGGCGAGAGTGGACGTGGAAGACACATGTGACGAGAAAACTTGCTCCTGCATCCTCCCACTTTTCCCTTCATCGGCGCCACGAATATATCGTGTATATATGTAGTACATGGACGTGTCTATATACATCGACAACGGGTATCGAATCGTTGGATTAGTTCCAAGTAGCTGGAGAATCCGGACATCGCGAACGAATCGACCACGGTCGCATCGGGCGATACATTCAAAAAATCACCCCGAATCTCATGTTTTCTCATCGGCCGAACATTGGCCGGGCGCTCGGAATTCGACGACCTTCACGCTGACACTATCCCGATTATCAAGCGTGTCCGTACCATCGGCAAAACCCACATGGAAAAGTCCCTCGAGGAAAAAATCAGGCGGACGATTTTTTTTTTTTTTTAAATGTCTCCCAAGAAATTCTTCGTGCCGGGAGCACGTGGAGTGCCTCGAGGGTCGCAGCGGTACGGGAAACCTGATCTTTTCGGCGGAGAAAATTGCCCTTGTTAAATGTTCCCTTCGAGCACGAGGACTCCGAAACGAGCCACGTGACTGGTTCACGTGGAGTTTACCACGTTTCAATCTTTGTTATTCTCCCACTTAACGAATTCTCGATGTACGCCGAGTAAGCCTGATCGATTTATTCGTATCCGGTGACCGGTGCATCGATATTTTTTTCCCGGACGTCACGTGACCCGCGCCGGTACACTGAGTTGTGCACACGAGGTCCGGGAGGGATTTCTCTATCTTGTCGGTGATACGTCTCGTGGACGCGATCCCACGCAAGCGAGTCCTGGAGACTGGCAGACGTGACCATGAGTCCGACACAGAGCTGTACGACTGCCAGAAACCAGGCAGTCCCATGATGATTCCAGCGTCGCCGAGGGAACGCGCACGATGCCTTAAGTGCTGCTGGATATCCGCTCGGAGACGAGAGTACTCGGTGTAATGTGTCCTCCGACAAGCTTGTCCGATGAACCTGGTCGACCGACTGCGACAACGCAGCGTTCGCCAGAAAACGCTACCAGGTACGGTCTTAATTTTATTTTATTTTTTTCTCTGAGACGATTTATAGTGAATCTTCTCTGAACGAAGATCCTCCGTTTGCGTTCGTGTACGCTTCGGGATATTTAGTCAGTCAGCGCGCAACCCGGAAGATACACGTGACTTTTCAATTCGAAGAGCATCAAGAAATGCCGATTCCGCCCGTACCGTATCGTACCGTCCCGACGAGATTCCACGATCGAGAATTTTAAGAGCCTACCCGGCAACATGATTCGACTCACGAAGAATAATCGATGTACGATTGGCCGTGGGATTTATTCGATCGGTTAGCGACGACGTGCAGAACCGGCGAACTCCACGTATACACGGTATAACATGCCATGCCAGATTCGTGTCTATCGTAATTGCGTAACCGGCAAGATTTATCTTCGTACTTTCGCTCCTGGCTCGATATTCGAGTTGCCAAGCGACAGAGAAGTACTCCACGAATTCACTAGCAGGCAGAGCTAAATCCATTTGGCAAATAAACTCGCAGGCAATGGCGAGAAGCACCGACGACAAGTCCAGAGTGAGCAGAAGAAGCTCATTGTGCACGTGCTTATCCCCTGTTATTCCTACCTCCGGTGCCACTTTTACTCTCTCGCGCACTTTTCCACACACACTCACGAAAGAGGAATGGAAAATCCAACGAGAGTCTCCAAATATTTGCCCGAAGCGAATCGCTGCGATAGCAAAATTTCCGACGGAAATTGCTACATTTCGTTAGAATGTTTTTGGTGTCTTTTTTTTTTTTTTTTTTTAGATCTCAAGTTGTCTCGGCACACTCGTCGTCCGTCTTACATCAGACGGTAAAAGCAAATTGTTGAATTTGAAAGAAAATGATATTCGATGGGGGGGAACGTGGAAAAAGAAAATTATGAAAATTCCCAGACGAGACCGCTGACGAGCTTGATAATCCGATGGAATTACTTTGCTGACGCAAATCTCGTACTCTCGAAATTTTTCTCTGAGAGAATGCGTGTTATAAAAAACGCGCATGCGCGACAGACGCAACGTTCTCGACGCAAGGTTAATGCAATTTTCTCACGGATTCCTTTTTTTTATCTCCCTCTCTCTCCCTTTCGTTTCTCGTCGGCAAAACTTGATTATACCAGAGCAGGTCCTTGACTCCCCGGGGACGTTATATACACTTTGAGGCGACGCTCGTTGGGACGAGTTTGCGTTTCCGGGGTTACGCGGGAATAAGACTTCACTCCCCGCCTCTCGGCTTTCGCTCCTCTCGCCGTTTTTCTCGCATCTTCGTCTCTCTTCGACTCCTCGTTGTCCGCTCGTTTTTTTTTTTTTTTTTTTTTCATTCGGGTAATCGAATCCGTCCAATTGACCCACTAATCGACATTTCGCCACGGCGATTGGAAAAAAATGAAACGATATTTCGCGTAAAGTCGAGCATTCGGTTTCGAGTGCGCTATCGTGTACCTCGATAGCTAATACTCCGGTGCGTGCGAGCCCGGTGTACACAGAAACGATCGCGAGAACGCACAGTTATGCGCTTCCACGAGCCAATGAAAGCGTTCGTGTGCGCCACAGCGCTCGTGAAAATCTCACCACCTGCAATAGTATGCACACTAGCGGTTCGATACTCTTTTCGATCTTTTTTTTTCTTCAAGGACCCTCGCCTTTTGGCCCGATTTCCATCTCCGAAATGAATAGCAGAGCATCGGAATCGATTGAGCTGTGTGAAAATCGTCTCCAGCGAAATTTGCTCTACACTGAGAGAACGATCTAGGAAAAAATTACCGATCGTCTGAGAAAAATTACCATAGCACAGCAACAGGCCGTAACCTTTGGCGGAAAGTCTCAGATTATCCGAGAATTTTTACCATAATGTGTGAGAAAAACCCACACCTACTACTATGTACCATGGTAATATATCTCAAGCCATGTGGTCGTTACGTAACGTTGATCGTTCGTATTTTATGTCTTCTTTAAGCTGGAAAAATCTACTCACTATGGAATTAATATCAGCGGATCGAAACCGATATAATTCCCTGAAAATGTTTCCGGGTCAAACATGTTCCACGAAAGATCCGAGTGCGAGGACCGACACTTTTATTTTTATTTTTTTTTGCAAATCTCTTCCTTTACATCCGATCCGTTGCCGATACTTTTCCCGAAACAGTTGATCGATTTCAACCGCTCTGTAATTGCCTCCACCGTTTTGAGCGTAACGACAAGAAAAATCGTTCGTTTCTGGGGATCGCTCGGAATTGTTTCGCCCGATCGCTCCAGCGAGTTCGCGACAGTTGTCGAGGCCCGGAATCGGCGGCGTTTCCGCCGAGCAGTCGTCGGCGTGACCCTCCGCGGTTCTACGGTATGCCGATGCCAGTTTTACGGTATGTACACCTAGCATGCTATGGCTTCGCGAGATATGAGACAGCGCGCCGGATCGTCCGGCACGGTCGGTCGACAATTATAGCGCGCCGGACTAGATGAGAGCTTATTGGGCTCTGCGGCACGATCGAGCCAACTGACCAACCGTGTCCCGTCGTGGCCGTGGAGACTCACCGATATAATACCGCTCCGTTCGAGAGCTGCTGTTTCTGGGCGTAATTGAAATATCTCCATCCTCGCCGATCGGACCGACTTGACCTCAGGATCGCAAACCATGAAATTATCCGGGCGAGCGATTTCCACTGCGAGTCTCGATCCGATGCCGCGGCTCTCGCTCTCTCTCGCAGCCTCGCGCTGACTCGGCTTCTTCAGCGAGGCTGCGGGCGCGCATCGGTTCATCTCCTCGTCTGTCGGTTCGTTGCGACTGAAACACACGTGCTTTCAGCATACGGTTGTCCCGATTCTGACCGCGCACCTGGCCGACCTGCATACACTTTTCCCCGCGCGGTCGATCCAAGAAATCGCGGCGAAACTAACCGCGATCGCCGAGAGGATAAATCGAAGAAAGAAGAGAAATAATATCGAGAGATCGAGTGTCACCGACGTTTCTCGACGTCTCGGGATGTCGAGAGTATTCTTTTTTTTCATACATTCATTAATGCAGTGTGAGAGCACATGCCAGATCGTAGCTACTCCGACAACTCGATCTCATAATGTTTCACGATTATTATTATTATTATTATTATTATTATTATTACTAATATTAATAATCGAAATTTCTTTGCAAATTTTTATCATTAATATTTCCTATAAACGAGTTTAATATTAGGAAGAATATAATTGGCCGCCGATGCTGAGGTTTAGTGCAATTTTTTCCGGACTCTTAGCAGTCCGATATGAAACATCTGTCGATCGTTTTCAATGGCAGAATTGTTTCGGTGATGAGAGATGCAAATTATAACGAGAATTTACAAAATATCGTAGGTAAAGCGCAATTTTCCGATATCTTTTGTACGATGGCGTTGGTGGTGAGTGGGGCAAAACGGGTTCAAAGATCCGGATATATCGTGTGGACAGAGTAACCAAAAAGTTACTGGAGAAATTACGTTTTTCCCTCGCTGTCCCGTATCGCCCCACTGGCCCATTTTAACCCGCGCTCTCCTACCATCGAGGACTCAAAAAAATGTGTCTGCCTGCTCCTCATGGCGGAACTATCTCACATAACACGCGTGAAAGGTACACTTTCGAAATCGATACGTGCTTCGAGAGTTTGCATTTCATTCAATTTCTCTTTCCGATTCTTTCGGTTTTTTTTTTTTCTTCTTCTGAACCAGAAGTACAAGCTATATTGCGAAGGCAAAACGAGAACCGTAATCAGGTAGGACGGCATATACACGAGGACAGAACGAAAGGGCGGCTTCTCTCGTAAAGTACGATGGGAAAGGGAAGAGCTATAGAGTCCGGGCGTACGGTGCACTTCGCCTGGAGGGCTCAAATGCCAGAGCCCTGAATGTGTAATAAGCACTCATGTCGCGGCCCTTGGGTTCGCCCCCGCACAAACGCGGGACGCGCGGCGGGCGCGCACAGAGTCTGCATTTAGAGAGGTCCTACCGCGCGCGCACGCATATCGCCGTGAAACTCGTCTGTATTTACCTGTACGATATGCAATACCTGCGGGGAAGCGGTTTACGTAAGGTGTATGCATGTGCAAACGTCTCGGGCGTGGAACGACGACGCACATTTGATTGCGGACGAGACGCGCGACCGACGGGCAAACACGCACCGTTCGTCTCTATCTCCACTCTTTCTCTAGCGCGGTCAACCCCATTTTCTCATCCCTCTCTCTCGCTTTATTACTCTTCCGCAGGCGTGTTTTCCGTCCTTCAATCTTTTTGTTTATCTTTTTGTTTTTTCTTCTTCTAATTTTCACGACATGCTCCTTTTTTTCCTGCTCACAACGGACGATGACCGACTCGACTGGTGCGTAATAATGCAAAGGAACGTCCAAGAAAACGTTTTCCGCTCGTCCCGTTCGCTTCTCCGTGACAACGATTTTTTACTTCTTTTTCTCGATGCAATCTGCTCAGGAGGATGCACTGTTGAGATGGCTCTGGTATTTTCTCACCCGTGATATTATTTCGCTCACGAATAAACAGTGACGACAATTTAACTTCACTTTTTCTCTATTTTTAATCACTGTATTCCGAAACTGATTTTCTGTTATAATTCATTATCAAACGAAAGCAATTTTGTTTTTTCGTTCAGGCGTAAACGATTTTCTCGTGAATAACCAAGGTTGCCAAAGTATAAACATTTAATAAATATCGAGACCACAATTTTTTGTTATTCTTTAAATTTTCTACGAAACAATTTTTTATTAATTTTAATCCACTAAGTGCGAGTCAATGAGACATGTTCGAATGGTCCTCGACGGGGCGTAAACGATCCTTTTGTGAAATTAGCGAGGTCGACAAAGTAGGAGCGATGAATAAACAAGTCTCATCCTCTGTGGAGAAAGCGGATGAAGGAAGATGAGACGGTTTTACCTGTGCTTGTCACCGGCGACTATTACGCCTCGCCCGCTCCAACAATGGGACGACCAATCTTCATTATTACAGAGAGGGACCGCAACCTTTTTAAATATATGTATATATATATATATATACATATATATATATATGGTCTGCAAATTATACATACGCTATGGCGAATTATAAATACGACCCATCCCTTATGGGCGACAAATATATCGCGTGAACGCCCTTAAACAACATTCATGGTAATGGCTCCTCGGTTCGCTAAAAGTTACCATTAATAATTTATAAGAACGCGAATATGTAATTAATTGCAAACTTCGTCGTTTACGATGGTATTCGAGGGATTCCGTAGCTTTAAATGAAGCAGCCCCGGCAGATCAGTTTTCCTAGCTGACTAGTAATTTACATACTCGCGGTCTAAATATATACTGTGTATACGCGAGAGAAATGTTCAACGGGCGCGGACGATATTGCGTTCGTTACCCCGAAGCTTTTACCTGAAACTGCTGTAATCTCCAGTAGCATCGGACAGAACGAAGCCTGAGTGAGCGACTGTATTTTTTTTTTTTTTTTTTTCACGAATAATTTAATATTAATTGAATCTAGGAAACGAGTTTAACGGAACATGGACGCGGCTTTTTTTAACGCGACAAGAGTCTCGGAGACCGCGAGTTTAATCATGGTCGCGCGGCTGGGTTAATTATTGCTTTATGCAAAATATGCTAATTGCGCGTATTAAATAGTCCGATTACTATACGGGATGATATATCGTGGTGGAACCATAAATTAGTGCGATCTAAGCCCAGCCCGGACGACCCATCGGCCGTGTGTACGCTCTCGTACTCCACTCGCGGCATTACGTAATCGTCCAGCTTTCTGCCTTATTAATGTTATTACCGAGCCGTGTCACGTGCATGTATACGTAGCTTCCGTACGAATTTACACACTGCCAGTCTTAAATGGCGATATATATGTAGAGTACGGGAACCGATTGTGAAGCCAATTTTACGCAACGCTGGGTCCAATTTTTATCGCTGAAACAATCGACATGTGACGTGGCGCTTTTCCGGTGGAAATTTGCGCGGAAGAACTATTTAGTATCCTCCGCCTAATCACTAGGCTTGCAAAGGCCGGTCGAGGCATCGTCAATTTGTAGCATGACGAAATTTTTTTTTTTGTGGTATCAAACATTTTGTCAATGAATTAGTTGGAGGGGGTGGCATCGATGTATCCCGAAAGTTCACTCTTCGACGGGACTGCATGATGTGCGTCGGATCGTTCAATCCCGTTCGTGACCGGGATACGGAAAACGTATTTTTTATTCAATTAAAAAGCTGTCAGAATTGATCAGCAATCACGTTCATTTCTGGGTCACGAACGCTCTATAGTATAAAGTAATTACTGATATATATATATATATATATTTATTTATTTATGTACAGCAGAAGCTTAGCTGCTTATGGCCGTAGCGAAAGTTTCGAAGGATCTGAGAAAATCTTTATTTGATTGGGCGAATCTGAGGTAAATGACTTTACGTCCGGTGCGGTAATACCTCGAGAGGTGGCCCTTAAATTCTCATCCTCAGCCGGAATACCGTTAAATACCTCCGAGATTCTAGATTACCCGACATTTTCGTTCAACTCTGGTAATTTTTTAATTTATTTTTCCCTTCGTTCATCCCATTCTCATCTGTCTCGCTACTCAGGATTGCCGACTTCCCCACGCTACTAGCGTGTATATATAGCGTCCTGTCGAGTTTTCCCGGAAGAAGAAAACTCGCTCAATTAACATTTCCTTCGCAGGAATTAAATGTGGTAATATATTCCCGAGGCTCACTGATTTTCAATTCAATATCGATGCTAATTATAAAAATTTCACCCCGGAGAAGCGCCTCCAATTCGATTCGTGCTCTACGGTAAGATCCAGGTGTATTTTGATACCTCCCTCTGATATTCTGACAAATAAGGAAACAAAAGTTTCTCTGAAATACACATTTACATAAATACATTTTTAATTCTCCGTTCGTCCCGATTAAACTGCAAGTAACTACACCCCGATTGTGTAACATCGGTGAAATGGAGATGACGCAGAACAACATATTCAGACTTTAATCGATATATCGATGGTTAGAGGCCAATTCAGAAGGGCAGATTGGGACCGAAGGGTCGTTGATACTGGTCAATGATGGGACAAAAGGTTCAATGACAGGACGGTCAACGATAGGGACTAAGGGGTTGTCTATTAAAGGCAAAGGGTGTTGCTATGACGAGGAGCGAAATGCCAATTGATTCAATTTCCATCATATAACAAAAAAAAACCTCAAAAATGGCGTAACCTCACCAGTCTAAGAATGAAATACTCATTCAGAGAATGGAAATGAGGTATCGAGAATAAAAATAAAAATACGGATTTCACAATGGAATGAAGATCGAATGGAGAGGGACAAGTGGCATTGCGGGTACGACAGTGGACACAAATAGTGAGAGACTCGACAGCAGCAGCAGCAGCAGCAGCAGCAGCGTCAGCATGCGGAACCGCATGTGACTACACGGTGTCGCGTCTCCGCACACACCTCGGCTCGTCAACACGTTCGCGCTTTCCAACCCACAAGCCCCGGGATGCATGCGAGCACGCCGGTTTCCCGAGGCCGTGCCACCGATCGGGTTTCAACAGTTCACGGTCCCACCCACTGTATAATGGCGAAGACAAAAGACAGCGCGGACAGTTCGTTCCGCCAGTGTGTGACACTCTTTCCCCATCGCAGCCCTCCGACTCAATTCATCGTATTCTTGTTTGAAAAGTCAAATGACGCAGTCCCGTTTCGACGTATCCGTTTACCCCGTGGGCTACGGCAACTCGACTCTCGACTACGTGTGAGCTGAATGAGCATCTTTTTTTTTTTTCGACGTAAATTTGTCGTGTGATTTTTGTTTTGTTTTTTCTTTCCCCAACTCCGTCGTCAGCAACAGTCGTTATGCGTGACGAAAGAAAAAAATACGAAAGGGTGTTTAAAAATAATCGGCTTACCGAAAAATTTATCCAGGAACATGTACTGGCGACGTAGACCGGACTTTTTCACAAGGTTTCATTTAGCCATAGCTTTCACAATTTTTTGAGTGTTCGAAAGGGTTCCAAATTAAATGTATCTATAACATGGCTCCAACCGAGCGAAATTGACGGTGCTCGTATTTGCTTTTAAGGAGGATATTATTAATTTCAGTCACAACTATTAATGTCAAGTTCGAATTGTAAAACGTCTTCTATCTCTGAAAGTGTTATCAGAACTATAGTCATTTGATAATCTGTACTTTATCATTTGCCACACCGAGCTATACCATTGGTACATGTTATGTCGTGTGTCTCAGCCAATTTTCACCTCTATATTCGTTTCAACATATATATATATATATCTTTTGATTGTCCATAATTTCCTCAAGATTTTTCCTAGAACAAAAATAATTGTTTGAAAAAAAAATTTGCAAGAATAAATAAAATATTCTATCGAAATCGAAATGTGTTCGATAAGCGATTTGCAGAACGAGTCGATTTTTTGTTTACACTCAATTTTGGCCTGAAACATGAGGAGAGAGTCTACTCGCAGCGGCGTAAAGCCGTGATTTCATCGGGAACCAGTGAGATGTCGGATTTCTGCGACTTCCTTGTCGTTCCATGGAAATATTCGTTGACTGGCGGGGCGGTTGCCCGGTCTACCTCCGGCGAATGTCGGACACGCTCACGTGGACAGGAAAGCGTCTACTACGTACCCGCTATCCGACGTTACAGATATACCGCGAGCAAGCGAGCTTCCCATTTCGGATATCCGGCTTAGCCAAGTGCAGACCGCAGAGGAATACGTATCGGATGCACCAGACGCCTCGTTCTCTACCTCGCCTCCTTCTCATCTCCAGCCCTTTCGCCGTACATCATAAAACCCCCTCGGATCTACTATTACCTACTCTTCCCCCTTCATATTTCCGTATCTCCCTCTGTTTCGCGAACCGCGACACATGCTATCTTCTCCTTTTTGCCCCGCGTATCGTGTGTGTCCTCGATGTACATTCAGCACTCCACCGCCAACTATATAAGCCTCGATAGCAAGTACACATTTATGTGTGTGTGTGTGTGTGTGTGTGTGTGTGTGTGTGTGTACAAAGTTTTGCTTTGGTTTATTTTCGTACTTTGGCCCCATCGTTTCTGGACCCTAACGAAAATCCGTCTGGGATCCGAGGATTACGACGTATTACTGTCCGAAACGATTTACGATATATCGAAAAATATCACGGACGAATGTGCAACCAGGCAAGCATTTGTAATGATGCCCAGCGTTTTCCGGCCACCGCGTGGAGCCTCGCGTCGAATATGTATCGATGGTTCTGTAAATAAATTCGGTAAATTTCGATTCATCGTTTTACTAGTGAGTGTAATTAATAAGAAATTAAGAATGCGTCGCACAAAAATTTCCAAGCATACTTTCGAGTCGATCAACAATTCTGTACTGGACAATATGTTGAAATTTTTTTTTTTAAATCGGCCGTTCGAATGATATACAGACCTGTGATTTTGTAATGTAATCGTGGAAAAAGTTTTTTTTTTTTTTGAGACTCTGAAATAAATTAATGGTATACTGAAGTATTCGGTTGCCTTTTGTTTTCTCGTTTAACTCAATTGCGTGATGTTTTTAAATTTTTTCAGTTTTTAGGTTTTGGAAGTACACAAAAATGCGAGACAATTCCGAAACATTCTCGTGACTTCCAGAAAATTAACGAATTCATCTGAAAAGATAAACAAAACGATTTACTTTGAATTTGTTTAACCTTTAGATCTTGTTTGTAACTTTTTGACACTGTTATCGTGTAAAATGACTACTCGACACTTTCAGTACAGTTGATTTTTTTTGGCTGTTCATACAATTCACATATGTTTAAATTCTCACCAAATCCCACTGTGATCCCAAAATTATTCCGAAATAAATAGGAGAGGAATTGCATTCGAAATGAACACACCTTGCGCAACGGAAATGGCGATGCTTGAAAGAAAAAAAATAGTGAAAAATATTCGAAATAAAAAAAATAGCGGTGCATCTGTGTAGTCGTGAAAGAAATTGAGATGATAGAAATGTGGGTCGCGTCGTAGACTCGGATTAAATGAAACCAGTCGCTAAATAGATCGAACGATAGAATCGTATACGTGCGTGAGTATGGGATTTGTCTGTGTCTCTGCTTTATTGAGGACGTTCGGATATAGAATCACTCTGCGTGAGAAACCCGGTAGATCGAGCACTCTCGTACGGGTCGAAGGATGAATCCCAAGTATCGTCAACTAGGGGCTTTGATGTACCAAATGCGGTCGATTAATCGAAAATTATTCAGAGTTTCTGGGTCAATCTGTTTCTGGCTTTGGGACGCGAATGATACCAGCCGTTATTTGTACACTGTACAACGCGTTCGTATCGCGTGACACGCCCGAGCAAATTCGCTCAAATGTTCGATTGATCCGCTTTTATCTAACCGAATTTTCTCTTCGATTCTCTGTTACCAGGCGGAAGAATTGAATACTATTGTCGGTAATGCGTTTCGCATGGCGTACGTGGCGCAGCTGCAACGCCAGCCGATCCTTCAAGATGTGATAACGCCACAGTCTTCGCCGGTCTATCGCAACAAGGACAAACAGGAGGAGCAACGAAACGCTTGGGTAAGGAAAAAATTCCAACTTTCAAAAATTAAGGTTCTAAAGTAGCGAATGTAACACTCACATCAGGACGTAAAAGAATCATAAGAGGACCGAGCAATATTCACTACTTTTGGCACATGAATTTTTTATATTATTGATTTGAGGAAAAATGGTTTTTTAAAATCATTTTTGTTTGTAGAATTATAGAGCAAACCTGCAGATTTACAGCCCACTATGCAGAGCGATAAAGGGAAATGTTTTGTCTGTACTCTAAATCGTCAGCATAAAAACATAATTATAACACAATGATATAATTATATTAAAAAAAGAGACAAGAACCGAGAAATAAATGGAAATAATAATAATACAAAATATGATAATAGTAACTAAAAGAAAACGCAAACAAAAATAACTACAGCAGCAAAAATGAAATAAAAATAAATATTTGAGAAACTTTGTTGTGGCGAATAAAAATGTATTTTTTTGGATCATAATCTAGAAGATCAATTTTTTGTTTCAAATATTCTGTCTTTTTACGCAATTGCATGCGACGGGAATGCGAAATGCGTAAACTATGGGCAATTGTTCGTCGGCTTAGATCGTTTCGAATCTCGATACTCGTGCCGTCATTGACGAATCGAAGTTGCTCCCGTGCGTTGAACGAGAATTCTAGGATTAGCTCGAAAACTAGTTTCCCCGAACGTTTGTCAATGCGACGAGAGCGGGCTTCTGGATACCAATTTCGTAAACTCGGCAAGCCCGATCGCTTTTCCGGCTCTACCTGCTTTGCTCTCCCATTAAATCGATCTCTATCGGATCGCTATCTAGCGCGCTCGACCGTTTGATCCTCCGCTCGTTCGTACATCAGATGCTGAAAGTTCTCCAATCGTAGAGAACTCAAACTTGTACTTAACCGGCGCACATTGGAACACCGTGTAATATAGAACAGCATCCTGTTCGTTCTAATTTTGTGAATAGTTTATCGGTTAACTTTCTCGTTATTCGTTCCCTATAGCTGCGGCGTCTTGTTCTCGCTATTTTACATAAAAACACAACCGTTCTTTCACGCAGTACAATAATCGACGACGAAAAAAACCATGATGAATATTGCTCAGTCCGATAATTTGTTTTTTTAATAAGATAAAATAGAGTTAAAAACAGTTTCTAAATTGAAGGATATATAAAGACAATAAAAATAGGGCTGTCAAAACTCACCCGACAATCGATGCTCCGGAAGTTAATGAGAGCATTTCGCAGCTGGGATCGCGAGTCTGCAGTGAGGGAATTCCGGAATTGCATTTCGCGCATCCGCGAACGCGGAATACCCGAGCTCGGATTCACGCCCCCGTACAGAACAGAGGGGTTATTGCAGACTCTGGATTTACGTGGAGATATTCCCGTCATTCATCTATAAATTCATCCCGTTCCGGACCTCCCGAAGTTGCAGCTAAATCTAAATTAGTGCGATGTGACAAATTTACGAGATATCAGAATTTTTAAAATAAATTCATCGTAATCATCCTTCATGCTATTCCCAGGCGACTGGCTTCGGAGACTCAATTAAATTTGATTTACGATTAAAGTGCACTCGATACGGCAGTCGACCGTATACGCGGTTCTCGCTGTCTCCACGATCGTACAAAAATCGCACAGCGAGAGTCTTCACAAATTATTCCATTTATGTATCGAGCGATCCTAAAATTTCTGAATTATCACGACCGAATGCGTCTTGCGCGTATGAAACATCTCCCTCCTCTTTGAGCCCGAGCTCGATTGGTATCTAAAACTGTAATCAACTTTTTCTCACGAATTCTCGCGTATACAGTGAAAAGAAAAATCTTATCGAAACTTGGATATCGTCTGTGTTCGATTAAAAAAAAAATAAAAATTAATTTTTTCCGCTGGTGCATTTGCGGTTGGAAGGAAATTGTTATACGACGCACCTGTCGCATCAGCTTCGTCCGAAGAATTTTCTTCTGACCGCGGAGCCTCGGCGTCGATAAAAAAAATTGATCACAGCTTTAATTACCGGCCGAGTTGTTTCGCATGGTCTTAAGCGTGGAGTCCACGATAGTCGGCGTATCGGGTCTCGGGAGGCGCGATGCTACCGGTCACTTTATCAACGAGTACACAGAGTCCGGTGAGTCTCGGACTCCCGAGAGGGACGCGGCAAAGTGTGCTGATAGTTGATGCGAGCGAAGTAGAAATTCGCACTGGCGAAGGCGCGCGCACGCGCGGATGCGAGAGCAATGTTAGTCGCACACCTATACGCAAAATAAACAGCGGGAATCTCGCGTTGCAGAATAAACCGTTGGGAGGCGACAGCGCGAACGGAGGGACCGGGACCGGCGTCGGAGTCGGCAGCGGAGTGGTGGGCAGCTGTAGAAGTCCGTCCTCGAATTCGTGGCTGAAAAGTCGAACGGCGCCCACGTCCCGTTCTGGAAGCGGTACGTCCGCAGCGGACATGAACGTTCAGATCGGCAGCGCCGGTTCGCCCACGCTGCGACTCGCCAGCGTCAAGGTACGTGTTCATTATATTTATTTTTGTTTACGACTACGTAGCTGTACCTGTAGCCAGCACTTCGCAACCACTATCGACGAGCGCGCGTTCGTGTGTGGTACGAAACAGCCGGTTCCGTACACACATTCCGCGTTAAAAGAAGCGAGTGCGCAGGTTGACATTTTTTTTTTTCGGTAAATTCGATCCGACGGGAAAAATTTGCGAGAGTCATCAAACATCAACATTACTCGTAACGTTTCAGAAAGTTTCATGAAACTCAATGAAATGCAGTGCAATTAATTTTATGAAACTGAGGAAACTGCAATATTCAGTTTTCAATTGAATTAAATAAATTAGAATTCGAATAAAAGGAGATAAATTTTTTTAAATTAACGATTGCGATTAATTTTTTTTCAGACACCAAATTCCATACCCGGTCTACGACCATCGCACAACTTTACCAATGTCCTCGGTCCGATCAGCAACGAGGATGAGCCGAAGAGTATTTCGCAGCAGAGCACGCCGAGCAGCGACGAGAGCAACTCGCCGACGGAGCTCAACTCGTACAAGAGGCTGACCGATAAGCCGCCGCTGATAAAACGACTTACGATGGGTCTGACCGGCGGTCGGGACGTTCTCGGTCTCAACAGCGAGGACGACAGTTGTCCTTTGGTAAGCGGCAGCAGCACGCCGACGAGTCCGTCGAACCGGCCGCATTCCGGTGGTTACATAAACGAGGCGATCATCGAATCCGAAGGCACCAGAGCGCCCTACAACAAAATACCACCCTCCGAGAGCCTCGACAACACTATCAACGCCTCCATTACCGCTAAGAACTTTAACATCGAGAATAATAGGTAATGTACCTTTTTTTTTCCCAGCAACGAATAATCATTACCACCGGCAATAACAAACTGAGAAAATTAAGCTGCAGTTGCATTGGCTGCATAATTTTGTTTCGCAATGATACGACTTCGAAAACGCTAAGAATATTTCCTCCGCATACTTGGAAACGTCTAGTTTTGTCGAAAAATTCTGGAATATATTTCTGCAAATTTGCATACCTTTCAAATTGTAGAAATTTATATCTCAGATGTATCAGTGGTATAAAATTTTTTAAATATTAATATGTATATATGTATATACATATTAAATTCATCGAGTTTATACGGCCGGTGGTAATGCGTATTTATTAGCAAGATGTTACATTGGTCATCAATTTTTCAAGTGTGTAAAAAACATGTAGGTGAGTACATGGAGAAGGAGCAATATTTTCTAACGAGCAATCAACCATAGTGCTTCGGCTCGTTACTTCAATTATCTCAAAAATGCAGAAAATTTGAAGACTACAATTTGCATATATTTCATAACAGATTCAAAATATAAAATATTACGGCGAAAAATACGTCGTCGATGTATATCATTAAAAAATTTTGACAAAGGGGGAAAAAGTATTCGGCGTTTCCGAAAAATGGACGAAAAATAGTTACGTTTTTTCTTCGAAGTAATTTTATCGAAATTCGAATCTAACGACGATTTTTTTATTACAGGATAGGACACAATTCTCCGAACGCAGGTACAGAGACCGAATTCAAGACGAAAAGACGATCGCAGATAAGTACGTCGAGCAGCTCAGTACCGGCGGACGGTAGCACGCACGGATCTACCCCAACGCCGCCACCACTACCCGAGAGAACGGATAGTCTGAACAACCGCTGCGAGGAGGGCGAACTCCGCAAGGCTCCATGGTTTCAAGCGGGAATACCAAGGTGAGAGTCGATCAACTACTTCGGATTTAAGTTTTTACTTGGATCTGTAACAGCCGGAACAAGAGTTAAAAAAAAAAAGAAAAACACAACCCGAATCGATCGATCACAAATATCTGAAATGAAAATCATCTCATTTTACGAAAATAATCATTTTCTCGTACATCGGATAAAGTTTGACCCTCGTTATCGTATGAAGTCATCGCCAGAGCCTTCATTGTTACGCGGAGACAACACTGTTTCTACTTTGCTTTCGCCCAGCCGCGACCCACGAAGACTCATGCGTTATAAGCTGTGTTGCATATTCACGACGTTGTTATTTATCGTCCAGGGAAATAACGCTGGAGGTGCTGAGCCAGGAGCCGGAAGGAGCCTTCATGGTACGGGAGAGCACCAGCAAACCCGGATGCTACGCTCTGTCATTGCGTGTACCGCGAGAGTTTCAACCAAGCGGCATAGCCCATTATCTCATCATGCGGACGAATAAAGGATACAAGATCAAGGTAAGATCCTCGAGATTATTCTCCCCTCCGTACCGCTGAGACATTAATCTCGGAGCATTAAATATGTAAGCTTGACTCCTAAAATCTTTTTTTTGCTGCCCTCTAATCTCATTTTATTCGCAACGTCTCGACTCGCTTTTTCTTTCTTTTCTCGCTTCTCACATCCTCACGAACGAATTTTCCCAGAGTAGTATTTTCGAGTTTTTCCTCTTTACGAAGCGTATTTCCCGCAGTCACGAAAAGCAGGAATTTTACCTTGCTTCCTAATTTAATCACAACTCACATTTATCCATTAAAATCCCCTACTAGTATGAAAACTTTTTTTCCCTGCATATATATGTGCGTATCTATTGGCTCCTCGGTCAGTTGGGCGTTTTTTTACAAAGTTTTCTCCTTGTTCTACCTTATTAATTTTTTTGTTTTCTCTTACTAACGTATCTATAAAATGTAAACTCTCGACACTGTTCTTATACTCTTCTGGCTACCTTTCATTTTCCCTCTTTTCTCCACTCTCTCGTTTGCCTTTCATCTCTTCCGTTCAGTTTTTGTCAACTTTTTTCTACCTACATTAATATCCGACGAACGAATTAATCCAACTAACTTTGCAATCGGAATTTCTCATATAATTGCCTCATTGCACCCCGAGTGTAACTTTTTTATCAAACAAATGTATAAATATTCATATACCAATATTATGGTTTGGTATCGAGTATGAATTAGCGGATTTGATGCTACGGTTCACACTTGCCAGAATTCGAAAGGTATCCAGCGAGCAAATGGACACGATATGAGTTTTATCGCTGGTACCATTGGCAAATGAATGTAACTTTATACGAATGTCATGAGTATTATATACGAACACGTCATTTTTTTCGCACTCACCATCACCGGCTGTAATAACGAGTTGCCGGAATTCGTTAGACTTTAATTAACATTCATCGTGGCCACGCTGAAAAAGATTTTAATTCCCTCGTGCGAGGCCCAGAGCGACAAGGTCCGAGAAAAAAATGCACTTCGTAACGAATTCCAATTACGTCCGGGAATCATTAATCATAAAAAAATTCGGATCTCGAACAACCTCAAACAAACGGAACGATGGGCAAAATAATCACTTAATTGAACATTTTGCCAACGAAATATTTTTTTTATTGTTATTTTTAGTTAGACGCAATCGGACGTTCTATCTAAACGTTCTGTTTTATTGGATTGTCGCATACATGGTCCCTCGCTGTAACATCGAGTTGCCGGAATTCGTTGGACTTTTATTAACATTTAGCCCGAACGCCGAAACGATTTCAATTCTCTTGTGCCAGTCTCGAAGCGAAAACGTTCGTAAAAAAACAATGTTTTTCGCAACGAAACGCAATTACCTGTGAATGGCGAATCATGAACAGACTACGAGTATCGAATAAAGTCGAACATGGGAAAAAATAATGACATTTTTGTATTGAACTAATCTAATATATTAACTATCATAGATGTTCAATATTTCTTTGAAAATTTTTTTTGGAAAATAAAAACTTGTGATTTATCAAACACCAAATTTCGTACCTGACAAAAAGATGATACTTGCTGTTGGAATTTTACAATTTTCGGCCTATTTAACCATTCTGTTCTTTTTCCAGGGTTTCACGAAGGAATTCACGACGCTGACGGCTCTCATAACTCATCACTCGGTGATGCCCGAGCTGCTGCCGTGCCCTTTATCCTTGAGTCGTTACAATCCGAGTTTCGTAAAGAGTGACTCGAACAAAGATTTCGCGGACATAGACTCGGATCCGGACTACAACACGCTCGCCGATTTTCGGAAGATGATGGCAGACCTCAACGTCTAAGTGTTGCGCCGGCATTTTACTCGGAGCATCCATCGAGAATCTCAAGAATAAAACTCTGTTCGCCCGTCGATGAGTAACGGGATACACCGACTAAAAATTAAAATTAATTTTTAACCCATGTCCAGATCAAGGTGATAAAGACTCGCCAAGGCAGTGATAGACATTAAACAAGTAGAGATAAGTAATTTATAGATACCACTCGAAAAAATACGAAACGATATTAAAAGAAAAAAATACGGAAAATTGCGAAAACACAAAAATCGGGAGAAAAAACGATTATAAATTCTCTCGAACTCTGTCGTACCGACGCAATTTAGGCAAAGCTTTTGATGACACAGCATACACACATAAACTGTGTAAACAGTATTTGGAAAGTATATTTAATAGATTATCATGATTCACTGCCAAATGATTAACGTACTGTGAATTAATCGATCGACTGACATTGTGAGATCGTTTGTGACAATGAGAAAATGACAAAAGAAAAGTGCGGTAGTTGCACACGGGTGTGCCATGAGCGGTGTGAATGGGAAAGGACCAGGTATTAGAAAGCCATCGGTGTATCTACGCTAATCGATACATACACACACATATATATATATATTATATATGAAGTAAAAGTTTATGTAAATGTGTCTATATGTATATAAATTCTAATTATCGTTAAAAACCGACTTTTAATTTAAAAAACAAGAACTCTAAGAGCTTGCGGGGCGCGTCGAATGACAGTGAGAGAGTATAAAAGTTTCGTTCGTCAGCGATTATTGGCTTTTTTATATTTTTTAAAATTTCGTTCTCAGTGTCATCGTTTGAGGATAAAAACCAGAGGGATCTTAAGTGGTAAATCGATTGCTCGACTAACCTAGTCTTGTACAGAAGTTTGCGTGCATAGTTTATATTATATATAAATATATATAAAACGATTATATCAAACGACAAAGAATCGAGCGAGGGTGGATGATATGCGAGCCGCTTTAGCACGCCTCAATGGAAGGCACCGTTAAAACGATAGACGCTGAACCAACGCGCGGGGCTTTGATTTCTTGGGTGAATAAAGAAATTTCATGTCTAGCGAGCAAGACCTGATGTTGAGATTTAAAACAAACACGAGAATCGTACCGAACGATTTAAAAAAAACGTTATCTGTTTTGAGTCTGTGAAACATGGTGTTGTATTATCGGAGTGTCTTTCCAATGTGACAATGGTGGAAAAAACTTGTGTGAAGACATGGAAAAAAATCAAACAAATTGTCGACTCAAGGCGACGATCTGCTCGGTACATCGTACAAAAATTGGGTGTGTTTCATTGTGCCGTTCAAAAGTTGAAGAATACTAAATGTGCTTCGAAGGATCAAAGATTAAAGTAAAATGAATTTCTAGCAGAGCTGCGTGTTGAAGATTGGGACATTTACCTCGGTTCAACGTTAATCGAATGATCTTGAAGCGTGCAAAGAACGCTGAATGTCACTTCACTATAATTTCGGGTCAGTAACAGTCGGCCGCGTTTCGATGATTACCCTATTACTAATATCGGAAACGCGCAACCGGCGATAAACGTTAAACCCGAACAGCCGATTAACTGTTGCGAACTACGCTAGGACATTAATCACCGCTTGAGGTTTGTAACGTTCTAAGGATCACTATAGCGTATGCGTTGTATAATTCAACAATAAAATTATTTATTACAAGCGATCATCTCTCTGGCCGTAAATTGTTAACCTCAATGTTCCTTCGAAAGATTTCCTATAATTTTTTAAGAGAAAAGAAACTTTTAGTACAATTATCGTAAATGTTTATTGGTCGTAAGGCGAAGTAGATTGCAAAATTTAAAAAAATGAATACCGTACAATTCAATATTCTTCACGGACGACGTGTTTCTTTCTCTCGGAGGTGAACGGCACCGCGCCCTTCTTCGAATGCGCTCGTCTATTCGCTTCCCTGGAGAAATACGGAAAAAGCACAAAAATTAACAAAAGATAAACGCGAACAGCAATTTGCCAATGACGACTTGTGAAAAATACGTACTTTCGTTTGCTCTTTTCGCGAATAGTTCGCAACTCGGCCTGAGCATTGTAAATGTGCTTCGGCACTTGTCTGTGACGACTTATTCGTTTAACTTGCGGATGACCAGCGAATTTCTCTTTCAAAGCGTCACTGTAACGCATCGCAACTCGCTCTCTTGGTTTGAGCTGAAAATAGAAAGAAAAAAAAGCATTGCATTAATATTATAACGGAAATGTCTTCGAACAGTCCATTTGAGGAAAGACGATTGACTAACCACTCCCAATTTTTCCGACGCCCGAGCTTTCCAAACTCGGATATTCATCTCGTCGCTTCCGCTGAGAATATATTTGTTGTCGAGAGACCACACCACGCTCGTTAATCTTTGCATTCTCTTGGTGTGATAAATCTCCCGAGAATGACCCTTGTTGACCTCGTAGATGCGTACCGATTTATCGTAACTTCCCGAGACGAATTCCTTGCCAGTCGGCGAATAATCCACGTCGGTCACTGCACCAACATGATCCATGTGCACGTTCACAGGTGTTTTTAATTTTCGTGTGTCGAATGTGTATAGACTGAAAATCGTGTTATCGAATATTAAGTAAAAACAACAATAAAGTGGCGGAATGCAACTTCACTGTTTACAACTGCAGGAATCGCAAGAAAACGAAAATTGTCGTTAATTACCACTATAAATCTCACGGTGAACGACAATTTTATTTATCTCTCTCGAAATAGCATTCATAAAATTTTTTGGTACCAATCAAAGGATTTCAAAATATTTCCAAAACTACAGAAAGTAACACAGTCGGTAGCGAAGACTAGAATAATCTTTTGCTCGCACGCCTTGGTATTTAAGGTTGAAAGAAAACTCTCACTACATAATAAAATCCGTTCTCAGGAATACCTTTTTTAACAATTAACCCCAGCAATCACCAAATATTTTATCACATATTCCAATACCGACTGAGCCCTGGTTGGATGTTAAGAAACTTCCATGTATTCATAACTGAACTTGCAAACCCTTAATCCAGTTTGCTCAAGCAAAATCAAATAATTAAATTAATTTCCATTTTTGTTCACAATTATACACTATCGCATCAACACCTTAGGATCATTTAAAAAAAAACTTCTATGTTCAATTATACCAACCAAATTTTTTTTGTAGTTAACTTCAAGAACATCACTTACTTGTAATCTTCATTGGCACATGTAAATGAGAAAGCCTCCATGGGATTCCACGACAGCCTGTTGGATCTCAATCTCATTGTTACTTTACGAAGGGGTCCAGTATCTCTCGTGTCATAAAGAATGATGCTGCGATCACTGGCGCAGGCAGCCAAAAGATTGGTCTGAACTGGATTGTATTTGACGTCATAAAGACTGTCTACTCCCCATTTGAAAGTTCTTACAGGCTCGTTTCTTGTTTCCTCCCATATTTGACAAACCTCTCCACAGGTTGCGAATAACGGATCTTTCCTATGATGACTTAAAGCAGTGATGATCGTTTTGCTGATAACGGTATTAGTCGGCTCATCTTCTTTGCCACACGTCCATGTTTTTATCGTCTTGTCCTCACCTATGGTGATAAAATTTTCAGCATCTGGAGTAAACGCTATTCCTCTGACGATACCGTCGTGGGCAAGAAACGAGCGTTCGCACTTTCTCTGTGGAAGATTCCAGACTCGCACTTCACCATCATAGCCACCACTCAGCACAGTCGAGAGACTCGCTGGATGTTTGCAGATACAGTAAACGGCATCCTTGTGACCTTCTAAGTTTCCTATGAAAGGCTTGGCGAAAACGCGATCTAACTTAACGGCGTTCAGAGCTCTGGTATACTCCCTTGCTGCCGCAAATGGATGCAACGCTGGATCATAATTTCTTGGCACTGCGGTTAAACGAACATTAACGTGCGGTAATATACAGTGATCGAAAGGAGGTTATGTTATTCTGTTCGCTAGCGACTTACCTTTGTGTATGTCGCGTTTGGTTTCGCGCAGGTAATCATCCGGATTACGGGTTAGTACTTTCACTTTCATTGCACAATAAATGCACGATAGATCGCTTGCCACTTATCGTTTATGATTTTTCGGGGCAGACTTCATAAATGTTTTATTTTCGTTGAAAAAAATCACTCGTACGCTTGGACAGTTTGGATAACCAAATACCATAGAGGTATGAAGACCACGCTGACCACGGCGCGTGCTGAGCATTCATGAGTTTTCCGAACCTTGACGAGCATCGCCGAAGAGTCACGAATCTCGGCGAGCGCCAAAATTGAATTCATTTGAAGAATAAAATTGTAGTCTCGTGATTTACGAGCGTAAAACATTGATTCTAAGAAACATTATGAAGTTGGAGATGTATACCGTATAATATTTTGCATATGTTGTATATGTTACAAAAACTGTAAAATATAAAACTGCAAAATCTCAAATGATATTAAGATTACAACATGATTTAAAAATCTGGGGATTAATATTTTCCAATCAGTTTATTTAATTGTATACATAATGTACTTTACCCACATAACACGAAAACATTTTTTTAGAATCTTGAAAATGTAATTAAAATATAAAAAATATTTTTAGCTCGCTCATTTTACATGGAAACGTTTTCGAGATGTTGATTGCAACACCAGTCTAATTTCCAAATACACAACCCCATAAACATGAAACCAATCCCAAAAATATTTTGGTAAAATATGAATTTTAAAATGTCAAAAAATCTTAATGTACATGTTTCAAAAACATTAAGTATGTTTTAGGAATGTCTGAAATTTTTTTTATTCGAAAATTTAGAAGAATTTCAAAATTTAGATAGAATTTCATATATTACAGAAACATTTTGTAAAATTGGACATTTTTAAATATTTCTGACATGACCTAAGAATATTGCGTGCTTTATGCGTAAGATGTCACTAATTTAATGGATGACTAATCTAATCCATGAATTAAATCAATAAGAAAGGATCGAGATAAGAATTATTATTGTTGTTTGGATGAATTCTAGATCGACAAGTAAGAAATGTATCTTCTGCCGAAACTGCGTGGGAGTTGGATCACCCCCACGTGGGACAGAATACACCCATTGACAAAATGAACAATATTTTACATACACTCGCAAATATTGTAAAATATAAAACTGCAAAATATCTTCCAATATAACTTATTGAAAATCGCATTTTTACACGCACTCTATGAAATTCCATCACATCAAAGTTGATCGATAAATTAATTGTATGGTAAATGCCATTGAAATACTGATAGCGTTATACCACAAATGATCTACGATTATGCGGACCAGTAAAACAATATGTTTTTTATATTATACCACATGATTCACATCATATCACATGTTTTATATCACCTTTTCGTAAAAAGGAGCAGAGTCCAATGTCGTATCTGTTAAATGGCAATTAATTACATTGCTTATATCAATTTAAATGTGTTTGCAGTATTAAAGCATGTAATATAGGCTTTATAATTTATAATTTCAAAAATTATAAATAGCATTCGATTTCTATGAATATCGTACTTATATAAGGGCATTGTATATTTATAAGTATGATTCTATCGTCGGTTTTGAAGCGGCGGAAGTACCAAGAAAAAATACACTCCCAAACTGGTGACGTACTCAAACAAGGTAGAACAGACACGATAAGATAAACTGGGTTCTTAACCAGGTAACAAAATCTGATAAGCGTCATTTTACTTCAAACCTTCAGCAGTGTCGATCGCATTGAAAAAAAATGCCAGGTAAGTCTCGTTGTAAAGTATTCTCTAAAGTACCATCCAATTTCACAATTTTAACATTACATCAGATTAGCCATATATTAGGCTATGAATAACTGATACCCTAATTTTTGTAAACACCGCATTGCCACTGTTTTCCCTTATTCATAAGCTATAACGGTTTTCATGCATAACTGCTGCATTTTTTATTTGTTAATTATTAAATGATGACGACTATTAACGGTTAAATGACTTCCATACTTTTGATTTTTAACCATCGATATCGCTATATGAAATTTAAAAAAAAAACTTTAATCTGGATAGCTAGAAATATTCAATTAACACCTAACTACAATAGAAATATAAACTATTTCGCTTCTCTATTTTGTAACTTAGACTTTATTTTTTCCACGACTTTGTATAAAAGTATATATGTATATATATTTGTACGGTCGGAATAAAGAGGCCAAAATTTTTCTTTTCGTAAAAATTCGACAATTTCATCGTACCTTACTTCACGGAACGTACCGATGAGATCATCGTTAAATCAATACAGGTGACTCAATCGTGGCAAACACATAAATTAACGAAATTGAGTTCGAGAGTTTCACATCACTTTCGTTATGGTATATAGGCTACGTGCCGAGTGCATACAAAAGTTTTTTTTTATCCGGATTACAGAAATATCCTGCTTATCATTTTGAAGTGGTCCGATGACATCACCATGCGTGATTAAATAGGCAATCCGTGTTCCAACCACCAATTTTCGTTACAATAAAACGACTACTTATTTCTTTACGGGTTTCTTGGCAACCTTACCGGCAGCACACCTGCATGAAAAATAATATCTTCAGAATTTACAGAAATTGTATCTCGTATAATCTAGCGTTACCGAATCGAGCCATCGATGTGTTACACGAAACAAAATTTCAGAAATTCTTACGGTTTTATTTTTTTTACCACCGTCACACACATTGCCATCATTGCATCAAATCGTTTCTCCGATTGCATTTTTCGGAGAATAGATTCCGTGCAAATTTTGATCGATAAAAAAAACGTCCGCTTCAGTAGAAAATACATAAATGTGAAAAAACTGCGAAATTTCTAGAAATAATTATTAGATTCGTGTATTAGGTTCGACGTAATTGCGACCGATAAACGAATCTTTGTGTGGTCAAACTGCTTTAAAATTTGGAAAATGCTGATGAATAGAAATAATTTTTTGGCTTTATCTTTTATGATTAATTTATAATGTCATATGAATTGCAGCATACAGGTGGGTGACGCGTGCGGTCGGCCAGATGGTTCCGAATACGGCTGTGGTCGGGGGTCGCGATGTCGACGGTTCGACCATTTACGTTGGTCGCGCCTTCCACAACGGCGACATGATTCCGGCTAAAGTGATTCCCGACAAGAATGCCGCATACGTCGCGTACGGCGGTGAAGAACACTCCAAACACGAATACGAGGTAAAACTTCTTTTTTTTTTTTTAATTTTTTGTATCCAAAGCTTACAGCACCAATGATAGTCTTATCAGCGAACTCGATATATGCCACGATTGTTTTCGAGGAAACGTTGACGGATAAACGGATTGTCACCATATCGAGAAAAATGTATAGATATATATATCATGTTAATAATACTTTCATACTGAAATGACTTTTCCTTATCGTGTTTGCTGATAACGCTATCAACTTTTTTCACTGTACTCGACCCACGTATTGATTTTCAAATCTAAAACTGCTTTCTTACCGAAAAATATTGTAACAAATAACATTTTGTCTAGATAACTATTTTTTGAAAAGATGAATTGAGCATTGAATCTTTTGGTTAAATTATTGCTTGCGTCTCGACAGGTGCTGTGCCAAAATTCGTTCGCGTGGGAACCCGCCAACAATGGTGCAATTCCTCCCAACGCTGTCGTTGCCGGACAAAACTCCGACGGTGAACCTCTCTACGTTGGTCGCACTTTCCACAATGGCGCCCAAACCATTGGCAAGGTTGGAAAATTACAAATTATATAAATAACACTTTTTACGTTCAAATGATTAATTAATTTCATTAACTTCGTATCTTCATTGTGAAAAAATGTTTCTATTCCTAGGTTCAAGCCAGCCATGGATGTCTTTACATTCCGTTCGACGGCGAGGAACTCTCTTTCCGTGAATACGAAGTTCTCGTCAACCATTAACCAGTCTTCGTGTTTTTATTTTTATTAATAAATGATTACTGAATAATCTTTGTGTGCAAAACGTACTCGATTCTCATTGACATTCTGCAATGCAATTCGACAGTTGTATTGTCGTTGTTACGTTCCGGCATGTGTGATAAACATTTTTTCATGAAAAAATTATTAAATACATTTACTGCCTGACCTAAACTCAGTTTACGAAAATAATTTAAATCCCGTCTTGAAAAGTGTGTTCACATTGCGTCGCGTGAGCACACTCGCTGTCCATGTGTGGTAGTTTGCAAATTGTTGACAATTACTTGCGCGTTATTATGAAGGTATCATGGAATTATTGGGTAGCAATAATAACGGCTTGCGTGAAGCAAGAAGAAGTAACCTTGATGATACCTGAATTTTCGTGAGCGTTAGTATGCTCGAGCATAAAAAAAGTACCAGCAAAAGTGCTAAAGCGAAATGACTCTAAAAAATAAACACACGACTGCGCAGTATTTAAAAAAGCTTGTCGGCCGTGGCTATCATGTCAGTACTATTTACAGATTTCTGAGACCCTTTCTAATTGAAAATATAATAAAAACGTGATTCGCAGAGTAGTGGTCCGGTTAACCTTGTTCAGGAATACCGGTAGAGCATTCAACACCTTTGTATAGCATCATCGCCAGAGGAAGATTTTTGACCAATGCAATAATGAGCAGTTTGCCTTTGGTTCTGGTAATTCGGATGTAATCTGGATTGATTTCAATCATTATTTAAAAAATGTCCATTAATTAAATATAATTCATTCATTAAATATAATTGTTTGAATTTTAGCTGTCAGAGTTCGAAATTTTTATTACTATTTTTCTCATTTTTTTTTTGTAAATAAAAGTCTCTTTTGGTTGCGAATTGCGACTTAAAATGAAGAAAAAAATTAAGATGATGCATGCTTAAAAAATGGGCACTGCAAAGGCTGAAATCTCGGATCGGCAATTTTTTTATTATTATTTTTCCAGTTATTAATCTGTGTTCTTTTTCTCCACATTAATATACAATTAGGTCTACGACTGTGAAGCGTAGTAGAAAACATCGGGATGATACTTGCTTCAAGATAGCCATGTGCATAGTTTTTGCTTCACATAAGTTTCAGAGTAATGAAAGAGAAAGGAAAGAAAACTTCGGGATGGTATGAATATCTGTAAAAAATCAAGCTTATCAAAGCCGCCGATAGGATCAATTTTGCATAATACTAATTTCAAATCATCGATTTGTTAATAACATTTTGGTTTTATTATTAAGCAAAATTATTTTCACTTTTAATCTTTTTCCCACAATTTTTTTACCATCGAGAAGTGTATACAATTTCCTCTCATTTCTCTGAAACCTGAACAGGGTTCACTTTGCATAAGATTCCGGTTAATATCTACCGTAACTCGGTAATATCCGATCAGAAAATTTTTTCCAAAACCTTTAAAAAAATTTTTTTAAAATCTCTTAAGCATTTCTGGGCACGGAAACCGTTGTAAAAACATATAATACCCAGAAGGGTGTTTCGAGTCGAAGACTCGATGAATACAGTAAACGGTAAACTTCCCGTCCACGAAACCGCTTAAGAATAAAATTCACTACGTAAAGTTTTTATGCAGAGGCTGCCTGAAATACCTTCGACGCAGGAAGTAAACAGGTTGCGAAGCGATGAAGTTCAAACAGTTTATATAGTTATAACATGACAGCGCGAACGTATATTCGCTTCGTCAGGTGATGGTTTATTCATGCGTTATTGCGTGAATGCACATGAGGGTTGAGGAACCCTGTTGCATCACCGGGAGGATTGCAGCTAACTCACAGCATTTCGTAATTGCAGCGATGACCCATAATTGGAAATTCTTTTTTTTTTATGCCTGACGGGGTGTCAAGTATTAAATGGTGCAAAAACGCATAACGCATTAATTTCTCATCATAAAATACCACACATCATTAGGCAACGCTACGACAGTGTTACGACATGTACCGAAACTTGTTTTTTAGAGAAAAAAAAAAAGATGTATTTATTTATTTATAAGGCAATGGAAAAGAAATCGTAATCGAGTTGATAGCATTCCGTAATTTGTAAACAAAGCACCGAGTAAGTACACTTGTATAATGTTTATACAAGTATGTCAGTATAATTCTCCCACGGTATATTATTTAAAGAATAATCGTGTCGAAAATATTCCCAATAAAGTATTCGCTCTTTCAGTATAATTCCAATCGTGAAAATGAGTGAAAAAATGCAACGAAAAAAAAATATATACATATATATATGTATATGTATTTATGGAACCGATAACGTCGGGGCCGAAATGAAACGAATAAAAAGAGTGACAAATGCTATTCGAGAGCGACGGAGTGGAGATCCCGTCGTTTCAGAATATTATTGTTGTCATATGGTCACGTTCTCGTTTTCATTATCGTCCCGACTGTTCAATGTCAAATTCCTCAGGGCAATTTCCGAGAGAAAAAAAAAATCTGCTCGCTCGGTTATCGAGGTAGTTTGAATAAGTTTCTGTGGGGCTCCAATCTGTTACCTATTACGTTGCCTGTGGACGGAACGTTCGGGGCGACAGGCGCCTTTAATATTTTAAATGGCTCATCGTCGCTCGTCATTAATCATTGTTTCGTTACCTAATGTATACCACGAGTTGGTTCGCACGCGGGTCTCAGTTGTCCGGCATCGGCAATGTCGCTTTACGTCGGTGTCGACCGAGAACGGATGAGAAAAAAAGTTGACTCGCGCGACGAGAGGGAAATGTTGTCGGAAAAACAAATTATTCGCAGTTGTGACGGAGAGCCCATTCGCGCGACGGAGTCCTCAAGCAGTGATTGCCTCGATCCTGACAAAAGAAACGCTTATGCAATCGACGAAGACAATCGCGAACGTCGCTCTGTCGCACATTACGTGCATAAAACGGGAAAGTTAAATAAATACGATAAATCAGCGTGGCCGTATTTATTCATGGCATTTTAATAAATGCCTGCAAAAATGTACTCTGATTTACGATTTTACAAAAAATGTATGCGTGGCTCGTTAACTAAACTTACTGAGAAACACTGAAGACGCTCATTAATTTCGAACAAACTCGAACTCCCATGTACTTGGTACGATCACAGACTGTCAAAAAAAAATGTATCGTATGAGACTGAAATTTTTTCGATGAAAAAATTGGTACATTGAGTTCAATGTATAATTATAGTGAAAAATTAATAAGCTTTGTGAATTGAATAAATTTTTTTTAAGTAATGCACTTTGAGTCGTGACGTCATACGCGCTGGTTGTAATCATAGCCAAAATGCCTTTCTGGAGTCACATCATCAATTATATTTTTTTTTTGTTATTTGACATTGATTGCGAAAACGAGTTTCGTGAAGGCACGGCCAGAGTGGAGAATCGTGCGGATGAGAAGCGGGGAGAGAGTTCATTGAACTCTACTTGTAATTTAGGATGGTTACTCGCAGTGTTATTGTACACGGTACAGAAACGTTTGCACATTTTAAAACGTACGAAATATTATTCTTGTTATTTTGTATATTTTGTATCGTTTTATCCAAATGTGTTTCATGAACAAAAAAATTATTAAGGCAATCAGCAAAAAGAAGTTCCTTCAAGCGTTGTAGAATATTTGAAACGAATTTATTAGCTGTAACCTGATAGTTAATTTTTTTCCAACTTCTCTCTCTCTCTCTCTCTCTCTTCATTGACTTCTTGTGTGATTGTCAGCTACTTAATGAAACTTAATGACATATCTGATCGTTGATCGGGCTGACATTGGATAGAATTGATTCGAGCTTAACATAATTATCCAAGCAGTTCTCCAGTTTTGCTCACAAGTGGTCGATTAGTACTCCCGACGGATTTGCTATTTTCTTTCGAAATCACGGTATCCTCAATTGATACTTTGATGACGTGCATTCCAATTCTGAAGTTGGAAAATTCAAGTACGCCCGGTGGATCATTAGATGCAGCATAATTACACTTGTGATTGCGGCATACATGGTGTAAAAAGTATCATTTGTGAAAGCAATTTTCTCAAGGTTTCACACGTTAATCTTCGACTTCAATTTCCGAGATCGACTTTTTTCTCCGAGACGCAACACTTTGCCGCTTACTGTAGCGGGTCATTAAAGTGAAAAAAAAATTAATTGAAAAACTAAAAAAAAAATTTCTCATCTGACAGTTGAAAACACCTACCAACCAGTACTATGGTACAGTGAAAGTTGCCATAAACTCGTCCTACAGCCGACCTATTACCGAAATATCGAATATATCACATGCTAATTCAAGCATGGGACTCAGACACGTCTCACTGAACATTAAAGGAGTCGAGTCACACATTAAAAATGAAAAATTAAACTCTTTAATATGTTTCCTGATGTTAAAAACACTTTGATAAATAAAAAAATACTTTAGGAATTGGTGTATACAGACCAAGATTATGTATTTATAAAATATACCCGTTTGATTTTTGAAAAAAAATTATAAATATTTTTATCAACATTTTTCTCATAATAAATTATTTATGCACGTCAATTATCATTTTAGAGAAATATTCGTTCGAATTAATTTCAATCGATCCAAATTGAATCCGTTATATTTCGAAAAAATTATATGTCTTCCATGATGGGGGAAGAAAATTGAACACAGTGAATTTCTTTAAAAAGTCTCATAGAAAAAGAAAACGATTGATCGACGAGGGTTTTTGTTCGCACATTCGAAAGTTTGACGATACAGTTCGAAAACCGTGATATTCTGATTAATTGTGAACAGATCGTGAAACTTTTCTTACATCGGATAAATTCGTTCGAGCAACGACGCGTAACGCACCTCCTGAACACCCACGTGTGTGACGAGTGTACAATTTCTACAGTCGTATTACTATCATTCTTCCAGCTGCTATCCAGTCATGCAGGAAAAAAAAATGCAGGCTCGTTACGGTCGAGAACAGTCCCTGGTTCACGATTATTCGTTCTCGCTTCCCGCTCATTCCGGATAATCGAGCTTCCACCGTAGAAATCCACCGGAGAAACCCGAGAAAGCTCGTCGATATGTTCACAACTACATCAGTCGAAACGTGCGAGTCGTGTGAACGGACACCTCGCTTACAGTGTTATGCTCGCGTCCGTTGCACAGTATCGGAGTCGATTTTAATATAAGCATCGCTCGCATTACTCACTTAAGCTGCGGTAACCCTCCCGCGGGTGGCCGAGGGTCGGGGCTGCCACATATGCCCTACACGAAGCCGCGAGCGGTAGCACCTACCGGTAGAAAGAGACCGAGGCCTATCATTATTGTATCAGCATCATGTTGCTTTGCGAAGTACGCCAGTTCTCGCGTCATCGACATCGTCATAGTCCCTCATATATCCGCGAATCTCTGCTCGCTATCGTTCGCGAATGGTCTCGGTGTCTTTTACGATTTACGCACGATTTTTATTTTTTATTACATGTATTTATTAAATTCCACAGAATCGTAATTGAAAATGTCATCGACGGGGAGAATCGAATGAAATACCGGCAGAAGCAGTGCTAGTGAAAGGGATTACATAAACGGCGAGGTTCGGTGTGGCTGCCCGTGAGGTTCGTCGCGAAAACGACGAGGTCGTGTAATACACGGCACGAAGTTTTCCTCCATGGCGGAAGTAATTGTCTCGAATTGGCCATTAAGAAAGAACTATCGGGAGATTCGGACGACCCTGGCGTTAAATCATGCCTTGTTTGTTCTACCCAACTGGACGTGGCAGTGATCTGCGGGCGGGCGCGCGACGGGTCGAGGAGAACCGAGCCGCGGCACTCGGAAAAAGCGTGTCATGGATGTAGACGGCTGTGAGGGTTACACCCTGAGGGATTCTGGTGTCTTCAGGAAAGAATCAGTTGTCGCAACATTATTTTCGAAAAGTCGGATCGCACCTCGGAAGATCGAGTCGCAACAAATATTCAATGATTAAAGAATTTACTGCACGAGATATTAAATACGTTTTTACAATCTTTTGTATGAAAAAGTCGAGACTTTTTTTTTTCTTCGTCATTTTTATGCAATCGAAGACCATTTAAAAAAATAAAAAGGTCTTTTGCAATAGAAAAGAAATCGATGTTAAGTTTTTTCGTTCTACATTGAAATTCACGTAAATTTGGCCATGTCAATTATCTGCAATTTTATCCAGTGATCGAGTAGAATTAGGAAGAGTTCTTTCCATCATGTGGGAATTTCCAGGACGGTGAAAACTCAAGTTGCTCGCGTGCGATTTTTGCGTCTCGATCCTCTTGAAATCGGTGCGTGGAATTTCTAGAAGAGTACGTGCAATTTTTAGTAATGAAACAAAAATTATCAAATTTTTTTACACGCTTCTGGTCGACTGTCCGAATTCCAGAATTGAGTCTGCATGTGTGCCCGATGAGTAGGTACGTTGCTCGATTCCTTCGACGGTTTAGACTAGCGACAAACATTTTTCGGGAGATTGTTTAGGATAATGATTTGTGCAAATGTATGCACAGTCTATGGCACGGTTCGATACAAGTTTCGGCGAAATCAAGGTACGGCCACAATAGTGTCAGGGTCGCGAGTACGAGCAGCGCGCGGGCTCCGAGGAGAAGAGGCGAAAAGGCCATTTACTGTAGCAGTTTAATTTTAAAACGGTATCGGCATAAACATTATTATTTGGGGCAAAAGTGAAATCACTAGTCGGACGACATAACAACCTTCGTTAGCTTTCATGGCCGGCAAGATACTTTGACTTTAACGAAGATAAAGCTCGATGACTTTTCATAACAAACAAAACTTGCCGCTTCACTCCACGCGGTCTCTTTCGGGAACTAAGAGTTGTTATCTTTGGTCAAACTTGCCGAAACATTTGCACCATTCCTTCTTGGTAGTATGCTCAATGACGCATATAAATCCGTGATGGATTATCTTTATTGACACTACGAATTATGCTAATACGAAGATGTTGTAGGATAGAGAATTTTCCAGCTGAGTGACCGCAGCTTAATTAGTGAAAATCGACATAGCCTTAGCTCCGAACCGAACGACGGGAACTCTTGCATGAACGGTATATAAGGAAATCGTTCGTTGTTCCATCGAACAATGATAAGGACGTTCGAGGCCGGTGATGAGGACTCGATATAGTATGCACGAAGCGTTGGACGGAAGTGACCCAGGCGTCCCGCGGATCTTGGTCGTTCGCTCCATGGACGGTCGGATGAACTGAAGGTGCTCCAATGCGGAAGTGAGGAAGCATCGGACGACACCAACACAGCGGAGTCGGTGAAAAAAGTGTCGAAACCCAACGAAACGAGTCTTAAGACGGGTGGGGATCGCCGGTTGTAGAACCCGCGCTGCACGGTGAAGCATCGCGAACTCCACGCGGGGACCTGGTGAGTGGTGAGTTTTCCACGAGAATTGTGTATACCGACCGATTCGTTCGGTGTATTAACACAGGGAGACAAGAGAAGCCAGTGAGCAGGAGAGTCAGCGGCGAGTAGTAGAGAGGCAGAAACGGGCAGACGGTAACCGGGCAATCCCACCAGCGTTAACCAGTAGTGACCAAGTAGCCGACACGACGGTACCAAACCCAACGTGCCGAAGACTCTCCGTGCGGTGGTCAATGGGTGGTCCGCTTGTCGACCAAGCCGGCACATAGAAACAAGCACCAACCGGTTGCTACCATCGCTCTCCGAAGAGAAACAATCGTGTCATTCAATTTAGCTTGACGCTATACCGCGACTGATCCTTGTTATCCGGCGGGTACCAACGGTACCACCGAGCAACGCTGCAGCAGCAACGATCAGCACAGTGTCATCGGTTCGGAGGTCCCGCGCCATTGACGTGGGGTATCTTCTGTTGTGCGTCTACCTTGGAAACCGTATTCCGGTTTTCCATAAAATCGGAATCAAAGGCAGTGCGACATTGAATTCTAACGGGAATAATCGTGATGAGAATGTTCTTTCAGTGAATTCCCGATGACCAGAGGAAACTGAACTCCAAGGGTGCTCCGTTTCCCAAAGACATGAATGCCTCTCTTTGAGCCTCGTTGCCGGACGCTTGAGTGACTTCTTCGGTGCATTGTCCTCGTCGTTAACGACGACAAACCCTTGCTCCCACGGACGATTGACAATTCGCTACAAGGATGACGAACAACGCGGCATTGCCGAGCACCCTCGAGCCCTCGACGAAGCAGGAGCCATTGTCGATCGACAAGAAGCCGCTGGCGTTGCAGAGCATGTCGGGCTGCAACGCGGAAGGACCGGCGACATGGAAGTCCATGAGCGTCAGACAAAAGTGGAACTTCCTTACGAGCAACATAACAGTCGAGCCGATGGTCGCATGCTACATAATGCCGAGTGTGCTGGCCTCTCTTGCAACCCAGAATCTGAATCTGGAGAAGGCGTGCAGGGTGAACCTGGCCTATTCGAATGAAATTTGTGGTGCACTAACGGCGAGAAACACGACCGGTTTCGAGGCCGAGGAAACAGCGGTGCAACAACTCGTTGCCGGAATGCAGACATGGAAGACCGCGCTGCAGAGCGGTTTGCCGACGCTTCTCATCCTCTTCATGGGTGCTTGGAGCGATCGGACGGGATTGAGAAAACCGTGCATGCTTCTGCCGATTGTCGGTGAATTCCTGACCAGCATAAGTCTGATCGCTTGCGTCTATTGGTTCTACGAGTTACCGATGGAAGCTGCCGGTGTTTCGGAAGCCCTGTGGCCCGCCCTAACCGGTGGTTGGTTCACCATGTTCATGGCGATATTCAGTTACATCGGTGACATTACAACCGTGGAATCGAGAACGCTGAGAATCGGTGCCGTTAATGTTTTCCTGTCGCTCGGCGTGCCGATCGGCATGGCGCTCTCCGGTATACTCTACATCAAGATAGGCTTTTACGGGGTTTTCGCTATATCGACGGTATGCTACGTACTCGCCTTCGTCTATGGTTTGGTCGTAATAAAGGAAGCTCCGAGACCACGCCAGGCGAACGGAGCCAAAGGCAAAGAGATGTCTACTTGCGCCACCGTCATTGATTTCTTTTCGATAAGGCACATCAACGAGACTTTCAGGGTCGCTTTTAAAAAAGGAGCGAACAATCGGCAGAAGAGGGTCGTCGTTCTTATGATCATCGTTATGGTTGTCATTGGGCCGATGTACGGTAAGTCTGAATTAATAGATTTCCAAACATTCTCCATTTATCGTCTTACTGATCGGCGCCAGCAAACTTCCTTGTGTCTTCAATTATTTGATTTTTAATATTTAGATGTTTCTTACATCAGATAGGTTAAAAATTGAATGAAATAGCAAACATTTGTTGGCCTGAATGATTAGTCAGGACGAAGGAACCCGTACATCTCTGCGGTGTGGTGAACCTAACATCCTAAAAGTTTGATGAAGATACCTAATGGTCGTCTATTGCGTGCTCAAGAACCGCACCGGAAGACCCTGACACTTAACTAACTTGATTAAAATCGCAAAATCTCGCTGGTGACGGAGACTGAGGATAAATCAGCGACGAAAAATTAACGATAATTGGCGGTACCGTTGTTTTTTTTTGTTATTCCCGGTTGACTTGCCTCTCGCGAAGTCGTTACGATAATTACGAATTCGGACTCTTCGCGTGCAATGAAGCCTCGCGTTTGACTTCCCTTACTATTGTATATTTACGTTTTTATTTTTTTTTTTTCACCTGTCACGACACGGCAATTATTCGCTCCTTCATTATCATTCGCGTTGAACAACGCGATCGCTCATCAAATCTCATCTCGCACACTCATCCCGGGGTCACTGAATCTATAGATTAAGCCCGAACGTAGAATCAAAGCACGTCACAATGAGCGAGCTGATGTACAATGGTGGCCTTGCGTCATCGTCATTATTTCGATTGCAATCGCAGCGACAGTTTGTCATTACAGTTGTAGGCACGAATGCGCGGTAAATTTCGTATAAGTAATGCATCAAAAATATTACAGGATGTCGCAAGACTCGTGATCTGATAACACGGTACGGATAAGTCAAAACATTCTACGGCTTCCGTATACCCTACAATTTTTAGCATCGTAACGATTTTTGATATTTCCGGTGGGAAAGAGCGGAGCATTTTGGACCTTGTGCGGGGCATAATGGACCAGTTTGTAGAATATAAAAAAAAGGTCTCATCCGATGTGAAGGCCGTGCGTCGATTTTGCTCCTCTCTCTCACGCCGTCTCGTGAGCAACTATCACGTGAGACCATTAATATGCGATATAAGCTATCGTCGGACGATTTGCCGAAGTGAAAGTCGCATACGTTAAATCAACTTCGAAGAGAAAAGTCAGATTAGTCGGTCGATGGAAAGTTGTTTCATTATAACAGAGGACTCTTCGACGGCACTGCGCAAACTCAATGGTATACTTTCCGATCGCAGATCGTTTCATGAAAAGAACGAAATCCCGTTGCAGTGTTCGCGTAGATTATGTCACGATGATTCCCCGTTATTGCCCAGCCGTAACGAGATAAATTCGAAAAACGGCTCGCTTTATATCGACTGATCAATAGAATTTTCTCGTTAACCCGGAAATTACGAGGGATCATCCGGTTTCCTGGCGATTTACAAGCGCGAGAAAAATGTTGTTTTTTTTTCCCTCGTATTCCCTCGCGTTTCTAATTTGAAAAGTAACCTTTCGAATCAATATTCCCGACTCTGAGATACAACTGCCATTACAGCGAAGGTCGTGAGGTCGAACCAATTTTCTCGGATTTATACAATATAATCGGTGAAATAAAAAATAATTATTTTAATTGACTAATAATCATCCCAAGATAATTATCCTTACCCCAACGCATTAATATATAGTTAATACGTTGGAAGATTGCAACAATCTTCGAAGCCTCAGCATTGATTATTTTCGTTGATTGTGGAATTATTCAAAAAGTATACTTTTATATGTTATATTGTCATCGCCGTAATGAGGATAATTGATTTGATCAATGACTTCACTTGTCTCATTAAAAATATAAAAATCAATTAAAAAATCTGAAGCCATTGTAAGACACGTGGGTCCGATCACCGGAAAAAACTGAGAGACTTTAGACCGCTGGGGTAATATACCATTAAGCCGGAATACCGGCAATCGAGTTGTGATAATCGAGTACCACCATCGCGGTTATTAACGTCGTCCATCGCGTCGTTAACGCCAATATGGTTACAGAGAACAGTGGCTCGTTTCCGTGACAAGGTCATACCAGTGTACAGATTAGTCTATCAAAGAAGCTGATAGTGTGCAAGGGAAGATAATACTGACCGGAAGTACTCAAGTGTCCGCCTAATCTTCGCGAGAAAACACGCTTCTTCGCCTGAAATTGCGAGTCCAGCACGTGAAACTGATGAAGCGGGTACTTTGGAGCGTTAATAATCGTGATCGCTACAACTACAGAGTACACGTTGGTAATTCAGAACGTTGATAAATGCAATCGTTGCGACTTTACAGTACGCTTTCCATGAAGCGAATGAAAAGATTTGTGAGTCGAACAGACATTTTTTCGCCCACAATGGTCCACGATATGTTCTCTTTTCTTTTCTTTTTTATTGGCAATCATTTTTATTGGAACCATATTCGCTAGAAAAATCGTTCCTCCCCTGAAATAGCGAGACCAACGAGTGAAACCGATCAAGCGAGCAGTTCGAAGCGTTAACGATCGTATTTGCTGCAGCGGTGGTATTCGAGAACGTTAATAAATGCTATCGTTGGCACCATCATGTACGTATTCCATACTGTAAACAAAAATGTTTACGCAACTATAAAAAAAAAATGGTATTGTAAATATTACGTTTTTTTTAACAACGTACCCTATAAAAAGAAGGAAACGAGTGAAATGATCGCGGAAAGAAAAATCCCAAAGTTTGTTTTCAACCCTGCTGTCTCGTGAACGGTTGAGACGACGATAAGACAAATCATGTGGATGATCCACACGAGGCCGATCCTACGATGTCACAGTCCGGGGGTTTTTATTCTCCAGCTTGAACGATTTAACTTTGAGTCATAATTATTCGCAAATACAACGAATAATGTCAGCCTAACGTTGGCCCATGATTGTTCCAATTAGGATAACTCGAGTCTTGCAGTAAACTCATGCGATGAACGCTAGACACAATCGACGATAAAAGCCTCTGGGCACGGGCTGCTCGCACGATTTTTCTTCAAGGACGAGATGGATTAACATTGTTGTAAGCGCATTTACCGTGGCTGTCGCGATGCACACAGACCGGCTCTGTTCGAGGTAACACGAGAACGGTCTGGCAGTGTATTTAACCGGTCGCAAGCGTTTCGGAAGCCCGAGAGAAGTCGGCAGAGGAGGAGCAAGGAGCATGCACCGGGAGAGGAGATAGGCATAATTTGATAAAGACCGCGGAGAGCTCGGCGGAAACGACTAAATGGACGTACTGATAAACGAACTTGTTGTGCAACCTGTGTGGCATTCTTACATAATGTTCGGTTAATGACGCTCGTGTGATCAAGAGAGAGAGAGAGAGAGAGAGAGAGAGGGAAAGAGTCTGGAACAGGAACAAATTTGCAACGCTTGTTTCGTTCGGACTTCTGGTTGCCGCTATTTAAAACGAACGTCATAATTTTTTCAGATGAAAAATTGCGAGATCATTCAAAACTCCAATGCGTTTACTGGAAATTGATTTTCGAACAAGCTGCATTCAAAGCATGACTTTTATTTTTCGCTCGTTAATGCGAAAGTCACTGTCGGCAAGGAAACTCAAGATGGACATTCGGGTCGAGTTCCATATTAAGTCATTGAAGTAATTTTAAGTGCGACATTTAACTTTTATATGAACCAATTATATAAAACTATATGTCTTGTGTGATTACAAAAAAAATGTTCTATTTAAACCTTGTGTCTCTTTACAGGTGAGATGGCAGTGATGTATCTCTTCACGAGGTATCGGTTCAACTGGAACGAGGTCAAGTTCAGCATGTTTTCGACGTACAGCATGGTGACTAATCTCATCGGTGAGAACCAATTTTCCAAATAGACTGCAAGTCATGAATAATCAAGCGAGTGACTCCGAAGGCGATGAAATGAGTAAAAAAAAATCTGAGGAAAGCTAAAGTCGTGAAATCGTTACGGGAAAAATAATTTCCATGGGCCTGAGGTTAGACCACGAGGAGAGATCTCGAATAATTGGGGCGCGATAAACGGGAAATCACGCCCACAGAAGCGGCTCGAAACGAAACTAGTTTCGTCATTCGAGGCGGTGTCAATGTCGATGGACTTCCGTCCGTCCGGTTCGAGGGTACGTCCTTCGATAGGTCGACGCTCGAACGATCGTTATTCAAGTTTCGACCCTGAAGCTGCTCTATCGCCGAGCGAGAAAAGTCTCATTCGGCTTTTACGCTCCGCCAATTACCCATTTCCATTTCGCGAGCTAATCTTCGAAAGACTAATTGCAAACGAGTTTACCCCGTTTTGCGGTCTACTCGAACGATCGCACCTTCCGTCGTTGGCGACTGACGATGGACGTCGTGGGAATTAATGGACAAAAAAAAACCGGCGCAATGAGTCTTCAAAGATTTGCAAAATGAATATCGAAGCAGACCTTGGGGATCTTCGATTAGTTGAAAGTAGTCATGCACGAGCCCCCTGGAAAGATTTATTGACGCACGGGCTCTCCATCGCTCAACCGACATGTCGGTCTCGATGTCCTTGCGCGAATACACCGCGAGATCCACGGATAGAGTGCTAGGACGAGGAAAAAAATTAAATAAAAAATTAACTGCTGTATCGCGATGCAGACACTCGTGAGCGTCCGTCTCCGTTAACTCGGGGGCTCGGCTGCCTCTCGCAGCCCGTTTGTTGCGCAGAAGATCCCGCAGCCAGACCGGCGCGCGCGCATGCTCGACTACTCCTTTCAATTCGCTCTCGCATTACGATAAATCTCATTACGCATGCAAACTGTATCTGAATTGAATATTCATTTCGACGACCTTAATACCGGTATTCACAACACGTGTTGACGCCAGGTTCACGGGCAAGGGGGATTGCGAAAAATGCATTTAATTGTCGAATGGATGATTAAGCACGGCGGTCCTCCATGGCTGGTCCTCAATGAATGGCGTTTATGGGAGACGCCTTTAGAAACAAATGTACATACTTGAGATAAAAATTTCTCTATTCGGGATTGAATTGCTTTTTTTTGTACGATAAAGTTGATTCATTTAGAAGATTAAGCGGTACATAAAAAAATGTATTTCTATTAGAACAACAAATTTAGTGAAAATTTTAAGTCGTATTTTGGTATGACTTTGTATCATCAGAAACTGTTTTTTGTTTTTCAATTCTCGATGTGGCGTGTGCAGGCCTTGAAAAATTCTCATCTCGTCCCAAGGGAATACGTAATCGCATGTGTACCGGTATTATCGGACCATTGTACATCATACAGGGAATCCCGCAAGATTACCATTACGATAGTATTTTTATCCGTCGATCTACTCGTCTGCATTTAATAATCAACGTTGAAGTCGTTATTTTACCGTATCTACGGCGGAAGTGCACAGTAAGAGTGTATTCTAATATATAAATGTGTGGTTACAGAAGGTCAAGTTCGCCCGCGACGGGTTTTTCGCTCGCAGCAGCAATTGAAAAAACCACGATAGTTATGTCACCTCGGGACCGTGCGCATTACATTACTTTTGTTGGTCTATCAATAAATCGATAATAACAAGCTGTTTGCATAACTCGCATCGTTGTTACCAGGCCATATTTCGACATCGCGAATAAAATGTTTATGCGAAAAATATATTCGTAAAATATTAAAAACTACCAATGTTGAGCCCGAAAATATATATTTTCTAAATATTTGCTCGAATATATTCGACACATAAATTTGATATCATATGTGTTATATAACACTTATATAAAACATATATCATGAAATATCATGAAAAGTTTATCTAATTCCGTTAAAATATAATTACGTATATTCTGTTTTCCATAGGTAGGACGTGTATAGAGCACCTATGCAATTAAGGTACACTGAATTAAAAAATATCATGGATTGCCAAAGGAAATTTTTTTTTTTTTTTCAGTTTTACTTTCAATTCGTAAAATTTCAAACGGGATTGAAGCAATGAAATTTCACTTCGCTAAGGTAGAACTGAAGAAAAAAAAACAATTCTTTAGAAGACCACAAACTCTTTTATTTTTTCTTCAGTGTACATAAATTCTGCACGTTTGCAAAACATTTTTCCGACACAAACGTGAATTCTTTTTCCTTGGTACGTGACGTGAAAATTGAAGAATTAACAAGAAAATATGACCGCTATAAAACGACGGATGTATTCTTGTCCGAGAAATGTTTCTGAAATGTAAAAATCATTTGCTCACCGTTCGGTTTGTCTCGGCGTGTAATTAACGGTACGTGATAAATGGCAATCCTCGGAACGAGTCAGCATTGATTGATTAAGAAATGTGACTCTACGCAAAGCAAACGGGGTTATACAAAGCTGTTCGCGTGTGCAAACACCCGGCCGGCGGACGGTTTTCTTACGAGACGGTGAACGGTTTCGTGCGAACGATAATTGTGAATACAACTCGAATTGTTGGCGAATACCTGACGTGTCGATTTGGCGTCCAACTGAGAGAGGAATTTTTCGATTGCAAACAGGTACAATGGTGTCCGTTGGACTCTTCAGTCACGTGCTCAAGATCGATGATGCACTCGTCGGGGTCATGAGTTGCATGAGCAAGATCCTTGCCTGCCTCGTGTACGCTTTCGCCACGGAAGACTGGATGATCTATCTCGGTAAGTTTTGACCCAGTTCATTCTCATAATATCGTTAACGATTGGGCAAAAAATTGCTATTCTAATCAGCTATTAGATTCTTCCGAAAAAGGCTAAAATTGTATTATTTAATTGCGATAAATTTCAAAGTATCGCAAATGGAACCGTAAACGTTCTTCTGGGACATTTGAGATTGTAAAAAGATGACATACAAAAATGGTTCACGAAAATATATTTTTTGTATACATACGATATATATGAAAAATAATTCTCTCGAAACAACTTTGTATATTATTCATCAATTCTACATATGTGGCGAACATACGCGAGCCAACGTTAAAAAGCATATTTTCGGGCATACAAGAACTGTGAAAATTATATACATCACTGTTTGATATTTCAATTAGATGCATAATATATGTTTAGCTGCATTCGATGAAACGCTACGAAGTGTTTTTAGACGACTTGCAAAATTAAATTTTTCCGGGCCATCGCAAGTGGCAAACATTTTTTTTTATCCAACGTTTCGTGACTCGGTATATTTAATGATTCCATTGAACCTTGAATAATCTGTTCGTCGTCAATTAGCACCGCTGGTCGATATCGTCAATGGAACGTCCTTCATCGCTATGCGTTCGATAGCCTCGAAGCTCGTGCCGACCGACGAATTAGGTGAGTCCTTCGTATTGAGACTACCTAAATGTTTTTTTTTTTCTTTTTTTTTTTCACTCCAAATGAACCGAAATCGGAGACGAAATTTTATTATCGAATTGCAGGCAAAGTGAATTCCTTGTTCGGTGTCTGCGAGTCACTCATGCCTCTGGTTTACGGGCCGATGTACAGTTCCGTCTACGCCGCGACGATGAACACGTTTCCTGGGACCTTCTTCTTACTCGGCGGAGGTCTCACCATCCCCGCCGTATTTTCCTTCTTGTAAGTACATCCCGTTTTATTCACGCCGCGATTCGTTCATGCATAATACAAATAAAACAATCACTCCGTTGCTATTAATTGGAAAACATCTCATTATCCGCTGAATCATTCGCGTAATGGATTTTACAGTTTGAAGCGGCCAGCGAGCTCCCGATGCTTGCACGCAGGACGATAAGAACGACGATTTATGAATTACAAAAGTAACCGATCTAAAATGCGATTTATAAATGGAAATTACGAAATCACTCCGTCCGTGAGTTATTACGCGCGTGAGATTGTCGGATTGTTGAATTGATCGACTTCCCTTGAGATAAAAAAAATTACTGGCGTGTCGGATATTACGGTTTAAGTGGTTGTAAAAAAAAAAAAGAGTGATTTTCACGTTCGCTCGTGACAATTTTTTCAAATTTTTATTTAGCAGATCCTTGATTATGTTGAATATTGTTGATTAAATTGCCGGGTAATTGGGATTATTAGAGCGTCATTATAAGCCGGTGTGTTTGTGTAGGTGGTTGTACAAGGAACACAGACGGGACCGAGCGATGCTCGAGAACGAAATGAAGAAGGAAAAGTTCCGAAAGGCCGAGGAGTGGAACGAGAACGGTGTGAGCTTGACGAAGATCAGTGTCGACAGCGAGAAAACACCGACGAGCGCGGATAAACCTATCGATGTGACCGCCGGGATAGCCAATACGGCTTTCGTCACGGAACACTTGTGACTCGATTATAATTTCTCACGGGACGATAAAAACTTACCCGACTGGGAAACGAATTGATATCCGGAGAACAAACGCTGCTGAGAAGGTAATTTTCACTAAAGACATGTAATAATTCGTGTGTGCAGCGACGGCATCGGTGAACGTTTTACCTCACCTAAATTAAAATTCCCAAAAACGACGATGCATCGACCGTGAAATATTTTCGGCATCGAAATAATGTTTTTTTTTTTCTGTCTTTGAATTTCGCAGGTGCGTTCTATATTCCGGTTGTCAAGAACGCGGTGACGAGTGAACAACATTTAAAAAGTCGAGCATTTTTATCGGCCTATCGACGGTACGAGAAAAGTGTTTGCGAGTGTCGTCAAGCGCAGTCGCCGCAGACGGCTGTACGGTATTACTAGTTGTAAATATAAAGATTTTACTTATGTAAAAAAAAAAAAAAAATTTGAAAGCCACAAAAAAACTGATCGTCCGATGGCTTTCGAAACTGTAGATATATATACGTTGGAAATCTTTATCGAGATCGATGTCTTTTTTTAATCAGATTTTAAGATTCTATCAAAATAGTGGGAATTAATTATCTCTATTGTTAGATGCTTGATGCAAATAACGGATTTGAAAGAAAAAAAAACCACATCCAGCAAATGCAGCAGTTTAGAGATTTTTGGTACTTAAATAAGTTACATCTACAATATGTTATTCACATGAAAAAATACAACCGTTAAATATCGTTGACGATAGCAGTATTACTACGATAACACCTAATTTTTAATTTTTCCGAGTTGTATCACTTGGCCTGGATCTTGGATTACGCATTATCGACGATGGATAATTGTTTCGGCAGCGGGTAAATTAAATTGTCGTGTGTACAGCTCAAACGGTATTTGCCGAAAACAAATTAGCAATATTCGTACAAATTGATAACGTTAATTTTAACGAACTATTGTCAAAAGATTTTCATGTTCTTTTTTTATGCTGTGAGAGTGTTGTGAATATTGTGGAACGTGTACAGAGATGTTAAGTGAATAATTATCGTATATCGTAAGAAGCATACACTCTATTGTGATATAGTAATACTGTTTTTGTATGTAACCTCAATAAATTATATCCAAGAATAAACATTTTTTCAACCAGTCGCATAGAATCGTTTTTTGAACCGCGATAAATCTATTTTCATTAATTTCGTTGCAATTTTCATTATTTCCTACTATACCGGTTGTCGGTAGCAAAGTTAACGTTCCTCCCTTTAATCAAGAAGAAGCCTTTTCGCGAACCGTCGCTACGACTCAACACACGAAATCTCATTTGTGCAGGGGTCCGCCAATGAGAATCGCGCACAGCCAAGACCGAACGTTCATTGGCGTACGAAACGACCTCATGCGGATTTGTCCTGACGTTCTTCATTACCGAAGGGGAACGAGGCTTCGCTGGTATAGAAGTTTAGAAAAAACGAAAAATGCAAGTCGACGGTGAATCTAGATGGATGCGTGTGATTTATGACGAGCATAACATTCATCACGTCACACAAAATACTGGTCGTGTCGACGGAGTGAGTGGTGTGATATGAAAGAGTCTTCATGGATTGGACTTTGAACAAATAGTCATACCGTTTCATGGAACGCGGCAAATTTCTTACCACTGATAAGACTGTATTACATGTAGCTTCCGAAGTTCGGAGTTTGGCCGTAAGAAAAACGTTTGTTCGGTCTCGTGCAGTTTTACAATATCCTCGTTGAGTCAACATAACCGGCAGAGTTGGGAACAGTGGAGTGGAAACGACAATAGGACGCCGAGCCCGCGCCCTTTCATCGCTTTCAAAATAACACTTTATCCGTGAAGTATTCGAAACGAGTGACGCTCGATCGGAAGGTAAGTCGGCCCGGTCCAAGGGCTAAAGCTCTGTCACGTGACTCTCGTCAAAACTAACATTAGAAATAAACTTATCTTACGAAACATTCGACGATTTCATAATGAACCATTAAAAGCGGCAACTGTCTGATTTTTCTGAATCATTTCATTTAAATGTTCTAAAGATTTTTCTTTCATTACCAATTTAATGGTATAGTATAGCAGAACGGTTGTTACACAATAGTTATGAAGCTGTATAAAATTGGTAAATGCTCTGTTTTTATTACACGGGATAAGCGAAAATCGTTTCGAATTATCAAAAAAATTGTCCTTCTCGATACTCTGTGCGGTTTTCTGTTTGTTTTTATGTTATTCCGGGTGTTCGCGGCGTAGATGACATGGACTTGAAATTTGTCGGTTATTCGCTATCTGTTTAAAGCGTAAAGACGATTTTGTCGGACAACTCAACTATCGAGGATTAAAAAATGTCCGCACGAATTAGAAGCCCGACGCGAAGCTGAACTATGAATTCCAAGTCTTCTGAGTCATAATCGGTGTTGTTCCTTGTTTGCCAAACGCTTGAATCAAGCACTACTCGTCGCGATTTAAAATATTATATATTCGACACGCGATCGCGGTGTTTACCGTTTGTTGACGATGATTCAAAACAAATTTCTGCTTAGTAAACGGTTGCGGTAACATCGAGAATCGACTCCACACTCGAGAGACCGGACGAAAAATGCTCGATCATTTTCCAATGCGGTATCGCTTGACGGATTGCATTCTAATTTATAGTGATTTCATATAGCTCAATTCCGAGAATAATAATTACGTTGTGTTCGAACTTTTTTTAATGCATAGCCGGTGATGCGCCTAGGTAAGACGCATGCAGCGTGCTCGACGTACGCAAGAAGAGCGAGGCGATGCTTGCGCGCGTTATGGCACCCGAGCCTTGACACAGACCGAAAGGTTAAACGGAACTGCGTTTACAAAAAAATAATTATTCCGAATTTAAGTTTTACAAATCCAATTTGACGCTTCTAATCTATGAACATTGTCTCTATGAACTATGAATATAAATACATCATTATAGTATGAAGTAATCCAGGACTTGAGCCTGAATTATTTTCTATTGTTGCTAAAGATTTTTTACGCTACATCAATCGTTCAATATTTTCTTACAAATGAAATGTAATGTCTACCAATTCTTTTACATCATTACAACTTCGTCAGAAATCATACAAGCCTCATGGAATATTTTTATACGTTCACTTTTTACCCGTAAAAAATTGAACGGTTTATTTCTTTTGAAATTGTCGAAGTCCCCTCAAAAGATTGGATTTTATATCTGATTATTTTTCCGACCCAAATATCGACCAATAGAATTGCACCATTCGACGTCACGTGGTACAACCTACATGGTATTATACTGATAATTTTTTGATTATTTTCTCTGGTAGTTGCTATATATAAAAAACAAAACATGATCCAGTCAAATTAACCACACGTCAAACTGACAGGTTGAATTCAATTGTGATTTTTAATTGCACTAACCTGAATCTTAATTAAATGTTGTTTTATTCATTATGAAATTCTTATTTGTTAACTGTTCATTTCATCTCATGGTGCAATTCTATTGGCCGACATTTGGGACGGAAAAATAATCCCCCGAATACCACACGAGCTTCAAAATTATCTGGCATTTCCCTCAAGGTTCCCTGCAAACAAATAAAGTCGTCAAGTTTTTCAGCAAAAATCACTCGCGCTTCGCGCTCGTGATTTTTTAACCTGAAAAACTTGACTCCTTCATTTGTTTGCAACGAACCTATCGGGAAATACCCGATAATTTTGAAGCTCTTGTGGTATTATAAGTGAATATATATATTTTTTTTTACATTGGTTCAACATGTTGTTCGTGCAAATTGCATTATCGGCGACATGTTTTCACGCCTCTCGATAATCTGCCGTCACGTCGAACACCCGATTCGCTGCCCACCACGTCACGAGATAATTTCGATGGTAATCCGATACGTAACCATGATCAATTTTATTTGGTTATTTTTTTCGTTTCCGTTTTTATCGGACCCCGTTGCGTTGACCGTTTTTTCCTCGAACGCTTTCGCAATCGAAATCCACGTGAATCTACCACATACGCCACGTGCTCGACGAGACAACAGGAAATTCCTCCTTGCTCACGCGTTAACCTACGCGAATAATAAGTTCATGATTCGAGAACTTTTTTTTTTAATTTTCAAAACCGGTAAATCGAAAAATGTAATAGAGAAAAAAATCTTTACAGAACAATCGGCGAAGGACTTTGCATGTTCATGTTCACGAAATCACGCAACAATCGTTTCGCAGTGACGTGCGTAAATTCCGCAGAGCGCATCGACGAGCCGCCACGGACAA